>CM069164.1:26368996-26968996 GCA_035221665.1 Okamejei kenojei
TTTGGAGTGTAGGAGGAAACTGGAGCACCCGGAGAAAAACGTGCAAACCCCGTACAGACAGCACCCGTGGTCATGGGTGACGTTTCGGATCATAGAAACATTGAAACAGAACATAGAACATAGGTGCAGGAGTAGGGCATTCGGCCTTCGAGCCAGCACCGCCATTCAATATGATCACGGCTGATCATCCAAAATCAGTACCCCGTTCCTGCTTTGTTCCCATATTCCTTGATTCCGTTAGCCCCAAGAGCTAAATCTAACTCTCTCTAGAATACATCCAGTGAATTAGCCTCCACTGCCTTCTGTGGCAGAGAATTCCACAGATTCACAACTCTCTGGGTGAAATTGTTTTTCCTCATCTTAGCCCTAATTGGCCTATCCCTTAATCTGAAACTGTGACCCCTGGTTCTGTATTCCCCCAACATTGGGACCATTTTTCCTGCATCGAGCCTGTCCAATCCCTTAAGAATTTTATATGTTCCTATATCATCCCCTCTCATCCTTATAAATTCCAGTGAGTATAAGCCCAGTCGATCCATTCTTTCATCATATATCTTCAGGCTGAAGAAGGGATTTGACCCGAAAAACGTCACCTTTTCCTTCTCTCCAGAGATGCTGCCGGTCCCGCTGAGTTACCCCAGCATTTTGTGTCTATCTATAGACCTTGGAGGACCCGCCCCGTAGACTCTTTCACCCAGCGCGGTCTCCAACGGGTCTGGGAACCCAACCAAAGTCTCGGGTCTGGGAACCCAACCAAAGATAGTCGGTGAGACCAGGAACCCGCCCAAAGTCTCGTCAGACAGCGTAACCTGGAGGGAGCTGGAGAAGTTAGACACGAGGAGCAGGGACCGGCAAGAGGGTGAACTGGGTTAATGTCTCCAGCGCCTTTAAGGTCGGCTACAGGAGGTGCTCCCGAGACGCGGGTTACCAACCTTCTCACTCCCAGATAAGGGACAAAAGGTCAAAATATGGGACAAATTCCGGACGGCAATTCCTTGACTGACTCGGCCGTGGATGGGTGAATGATGAGTTGGCCCGAGTGCTGGACTGCACACAAAGCCCAGCCGGCGGTTTTGGCCCGGGCCGCACGACATCGCGCGCAATGTCCGGCGCCCCATCCAACTCATGAATGGCCATGAGAAGGAGAGGTGGTGGTGTCGGTGGTAAGCGAAGGTCCGAAGGTCGGACAGCTGGCCGGGCCGCCGACCGACGGGGTCACGGGCGAGGCGCTGCTGCCGCACTCCATGGGCTGCACTACGTCGGGACGGGTGAGGCGGATCCAGACGCGGCGCTTCAACCCGACAGTTCCCTTGACCCAATCAGTAGCAGTCAAATATGAGACAAGGGCGGTCCCGTATAGGACAAACCAACATAGCCCAATATACGGGATGTCCCGGCGAATATGGGACAGTTGGCAACCCTATAGATGGGACACAAAGTTGGCTGGGCAAAGAGAGGAGAGAGACATCAGTTCGCGGGATCAGCTCCAGTACATCGAGCGTGCAGGTCGACAGGACTTTGGACTTTTTGAATAATGGCGGCACCCGCATGTGTAATAAACGCAAAAAGAATTTGACTCTGCGGTTGCAGATGTGACGAATAAAGCTCCATTGACTGTTGACAAGAACCTGACGTTTGAAGGGAAGAAGCTGTTCTTGAGCCTGGAGGTAATGGTTCTCAAGCTCTGGCATCTCCTTCTCATCAGTGACAGTGAGAAGAGATTGTGATCAGGGTTGTGTGGGCATTAACTAAACTATGCCTGCCACATAGCCGTCCATGCTGAGTGCTAGATTAATCTTGCAGTCTGCAAGATTCCTACATTCTCTTGAATTGACATGTAAGTAAATTAAAAATAAATTAGATGATATGGATTATTCATAAGGGGAAAATAGAAAGGTTTGTAAAAATGGATTTCATCAGCATGGGTATCGAACAAAACCTCTTTGAAGGTCAAAGTGTCAGTCTAGCTTCACTTGAAGATGTATAAACAAAGGAACTGCAGTTGTTGGTTTACACAAAAGGACACAAAGTTCTGGAGTAACTCAACGAGTCAAGCAACATCTCCAGAGAATGTTGACACTGGAGGTGACGTTTCAGGTTGGGATTGGTCAGGTCTGAAGAAGGGTCCCGACCTGAAACGTCACCTACCCATGTTCTCCAGAAATTATTCCTGACCCGCTGAGTCACTCCAGCACTTTGTGTCCTTCACACTGAGGAGATCGCCTCATGTAATCTATTCTTTCCCGCTCAATCTCACTCTCCTGCCTGCTCCCCTTTGCCTTTGGCATCCATCGACTTGGCCTCCACCGCCGTTTGTGGCAATGAATTCTACAGATTCACCACCCTCTGGCTAAAGATAATGTGCATTTTCTTTTGCACAGTTTTCATTTTTTTAGAATTTTATGTATAATCTATGTATAATTCATAAGATCCTAAATGATAGCAGAATTAGGTCATTCAGCCCACCAAGTCTACACCGCCATTCAATCATGGCTGATCTATCTTTCCCTTCTAACCCCATTCTCCTGCCTTAACCTGACATCTATACCAATCAGCAATCCATCTATCTCTGCCTTAAAAATATCCACTGACTTGGCCTCCACAGCCTTCTGTGGCAAATAATTCCACAGATTCACCACCCTCTAACTAAAGAAATTCCTCCTAATCTCCTCGTATAAATGTACTAATTATCGTATAAATTATCTATTTGTGTGTATGCTTGTGTCCCGATGCCTTTGATATGCTGCAAGTAAGATTTGTCATTTTGCCTGTAACTTGTTGTATAATAAATGTTGCATAAATATAAAACGTTACAATAAATATTGCATTTGACAATAAACTTGAATTTGAACTTATTACTTCAGATTCTAACTCTTTTCTCTTCTTTTCAGACCACTTGGTGTTTATCTTTCAGAGCAGTGTAAATTGTTTCTTTGAACTTTACGGATATTGACTGAAGACAGACACAAAAAGTTGGAGCAACTCAGCGGGTCAGACAGCATCTCTGGAGAAAAGGAATAGGCAATGTTTCGGTTCGAGACCCTTCTTCAGAACCTCTAACTGTAATAGTTTCCGAAGACATCATTGAAGGGTGAATGTGCAGGAAGGAACTGCAGATGCTGGTTTACACCGAAAATGCTGAAGTGAAAATAGCTCAGCGGGTCAGACAGCATCACTGGAGTAAAGGAATAGGTGAATTTTCAGGTTGAGATGTCAGGGGAAAGGGAAATGAGAGATATAGATGGTGATGTAAAGAGACATAGAACAAATGAATGAAAGATATGCAAAAATGATAAAGGAAACAGGCTATTGTTGATGTGGTCTCGGTGAAAACGAGTTACAAATAATGAGACTCAACAAGACGACTTTGAAGCTAGTACAATGATTTGGGTGGGGGAGGCACAGAGAGAGACAGGATGCTTGGGTTACTTGACGTTAGAGAAATCAATATTCATACCGCTGGGTTCATTTGATTGCAACCGTGTTTAAATGTAGGTGCCTTGACCAATTTTTAATCTACTTAACAGTTCAATTTCTTATTAATTATGTGGGCTATTTGGTAAATAAATACATGTGGAGCTCATTTGGTGACCTGACTACCAATCATGTTTGTGTGTATGGATTGGGAAATAGTTCTCAGTTGGTCATTTGTATTCTGAATCATTTTGCTCATCACTATCCAATTTGGATAAATATTTTCAATGATTAAAAAAGGTGGTTTGAGGCACAAAAAATTATTATCGGGGAATAATGTTATTCGCAGCTCTGTATATTTGTAGTTGATTGCAAATTAAATAATCATTGCCCAAGTAATTTTTGACTGAACACATAAAATTGTCACTTCTTGCATTAATGCGTTCCTATTGAAAACATAGATTCAGTACGGAAGATTAGTGTGAGCAAAAGGAATAAAGTGCTTTTTACAAAGCAGTTGCTTGACAGAATAATTTCACTAGTTTGAAGATCCATAAGTTATGAATAATGAAGGCCTAATATGAGTAGCTTATAAGGATGTACCTATTAGATGATAATCTGTACAATTAACTGTCAGCAGCTCCACAATCTCCTTCATTACAAATTCATTTAGACTGGGAAATATATTGGCATTTGAATCGGTTAGTTGAGCCGAAGAACATGCGGAATTATTTATACAGATTATCATTGTTCAGGGCAATTAAAATATTTTTTATCACTATTTCTGAAGTAAGCGTGCCAGTCAGCAACGATTAGAAAAGTTTTACATGGTTGGGTGCGAGGATGAAGAATATGTGGAATTAAAACAACGTAGAGATTCACAGGCTCTATTGAAACATTTTAATCCAAGTACACTGTTTAGTTTAGTTTAGTTTAGAGATACAACCCTTCTTCAGTCTGTAGGGACTTCTTCAATCTGAAGAAGGGTCTCGACCCAAAACGTCACCCATTCCTTCTCTCCAGAGAGGCTGCCTGTCCCGCTGAGTTACTCCAGCACTTAGTCAATATCTTCGGTTTAAACCAGCATCTGCAGTCCCTTCCTATAGAAGATCCAAACTTCAGACTTTCTACGTAGTGCATCAATTTCCTTCGATTTTCTTTATCTTAATACAAGGGCCGGCCCGTTGAGAGGGAACTACCTCATATTTAAACAGCAATTTAAGCAGTTCCACTCACTTGAAAATGGAACAAAAAACAATTACAATGTGTGATTTTCATTTAATAAATTGTTGCTCAATTCAATAAGAAATGAAATTTGATTTGAAGTGCATCAGGATATTTTTTGTAACTGCAACACAGATCAATAGGACAGTTGCAATGTTAAGGGCCTGTCTCACTTGGGCGACCTAATCCGCGAGTTCCGGCGAGTTTGCCCTCGACATACTCGCAGCATGGTCGACACGAGGTCGTCGGAGGTCTTTGTAACTCTCCTTCATGCTCGAGAGTGGTCTCCGCGTACTCGAGGCCTCAGCTAGGTCATGGCGTATTTTCCAATATGTTAAAAAATGCCAAATCTAATTACGGGTTGGGCGAGGTGGGTGGGGAGGGATGTGAGACAGGTATATCACCACTTTTTTCTCTCTTTACTTTTTGTCTTTTTATTTTTTTTCTATTCCCCTCTTCTTTCTTTCATTTATTCATTCTTTGGCTACACCACTTCGGTAGTGTAGGGGCTCTATCTTTGCACATTTCACTTTTTCTCTTTCTTGATTTTTCTCCTTTCTATTTTTCCAATTCAAGCTAAAAAGTTAAAATTGAAGCTATACAATAACTGTATAACTTTATATGCCGTTGGTTCTTTTCTTTGTACATTTGCTTCTAATAAATAAAAATATATTAAAAAAAAAATGCTTGCGAGTAAAAAAAGATCGCCACGGAAAAAATTGATACTTTTTTTACTCGTAGGTTTAGTCGTAGTAGGTCGGCATGTTAGTCGTAGGTAATCGAGGGTAGTCGAAGGTAATCGAAGGAAGTCGTAGATAGTCTTCATCACAGTCGAAGGGAGGTCGAAGGAGGTCGTCTTCACTCTCCACTATTCGGTGTCCAATTTTCCCGAAGTTAGTCGTAGCTAGTCGAAGCTGGTCTTCAACATAGTCAAAGGAGGTCTTCAACATGTCATTTTTTCAAACTCTTCTAAACTCGCCAAATAGGTCGCCCAAGTGGGACAGCCCCTTTACGTTCACTAATTTTAATCTTTCACAAATTCTAGTTTGACCTAAATGACAGCGCATCTGGAGTTTTATCATGATGCACTGTGCAATATATAAATAGTGTACATTATGGATTATGACAGATTATGTGGAATTCTTTGCCACAGAAAGCTGTGGATGCCAAGACAAAGGATATTTTTAAGGCAGAGAAAGATAGATTCTTGATTAGTATGGGTGTCAGAGGTTATGGAGAAAATGCAGGAGAATGGGGTTAGGAGGGAGAGATAGATCAGCCATGATTGAAGGGCAGAGTAGACTTGATGGGCCGAATGGCCTAATTCTGCTTCTATCACTTATGACCTTATGACACTCTAGGTTCTTTAAGAAATTAAGGAGAGAGAAACAAAGACCGACTTACCTGCTAAACTGATCTTGGTGGTGGGAAGACACACGGAACTGCAGATGCTAAAATCCTGAGGAAAAAGGGTCTAATGAATGGTCCGATCCAAAATGTCGAATGCCCATTTCCTTTTATAGTTGCTTCCTGACCCACTGAGTTCCTCCAGCAGTATGTTGAGGGGCAACCTTTTCACTCAGAGGGTGGTGTGTACATGGAGCGAGCGGCCAGAGGTAGTTGAGGCATGTACTACAACACCGTTTAAAAGACACTTGCATAGGTACATGGATAGGGAAGACTTAGAGGGATGGAGGCCAAAGACGGGCTAATGAGATTCACTTAGATGGGGCATCAGGGTCAACATGGACAAGTTGGGCCGAGTGGCCTGTTTCTGTGCTGTGTGACTCTCTGACTGTAACTCCGGGATACATATGAATGTTCATGAACATTTGTCTTAATGAAAGAGGCTGGTTGGAGAACATGGAATTGGAGTTGTGCACTGGTACAGATTGTCTGTAGGCTAGATAAGAGTAATAATAAACAAAGACCCTACTCGTATTGGCAGGCTCCATAAAGTATCCCAACGTTACAATACAAAAATGTATTGCGAGTTTAGCTCAGAGGCACAAGTGTAGTATTTCTACGTTTGCTAATCAGTCACGTGAGGACTCTTGTGCACGGCACAGGTGAGGTCTGCTGCACGATCTCACCAGGTTGTACACAAACTAAAGCATTTCACTGTACCTCGGTACACGTAACAATAAATGATCATTGATTCATTGAATCATTCAAATGCAGCATAAAGCCACACAGTGTGGAAACAGGCCCTTCGGCCCAACTCGCCCACACCAACCAACATGCCCCATCTACACTAGTCCCACCTGCCTGCATTTGGCCCATAGCCCTCTAAACAAAGGGTTCCCAACCTGGGGTAAATTTAACAGAATTTGTTGATTCTGGATCTGTACATATTTTTTCTCATTGACTGACTGTGTTTGGTTCTGGTATACCGGTATCTGTTCATCATTAGTTCATAAATAAGTGAAATAACATTGTTATGTGCTATTAAAGTTGCCAGGGGTAAACGGGACGAAAAAGGTTGGGAACCCCTGGCATAAACCTTTTCTACCCATGTCCAAATGTTTTTAAACATTGCGATAGCCCCTTCATCAACTACCTCGTCTGGCAGCTCATTCCCATACCTACCACCCTCTGTGCGAAAAAATTGCCCCTCAAGTTCCTACTAAATCTTCCCCCCCCTCACCTTAAACCTATGTCCTCTGGTTTTTGATTCCCCAACTCTGGGAAAAAGACTCAGTGCATTTACACTATCTATTCCTCTCATGATTTTATATAGCTCTATAAGATCACCTCTCATCCTCCTGCGCTCCAAGGAATAAAGCCGCAGCCTGCTCAATCTCTCCCTTTAGCTCAGGCCCTCCAGTCTTGGCAACTGAGAGTTCAAATATATCACATCCCCATTATCTGCTTTACTGGTTACAACCTCAAACACTAACAGCTTTGTCAAACATGATTTTCCTTTTATAAATCCATGTTGAGTCTTCTCATGCCTGTTCGTATTTTCCATAGTCCCAGTTAAATTTTTATGATAATATCTCTTAAGGGCCTGTCCCACTTACGCAATTATTTTCGAGGACTTGCCGGCACCCGTCACAGTTGCAGCAGGATGCCGAAATATTTCAACGTGTTGAAAATCCAGCGGCAACCAGAAAAAGGTAGACTCTGTGATGGTCGTGAGCAGTCGACCAAAGATTCGTACCTTTATCTGGTCCCCGCTGGATTTTCAACATGTTGAAAATGTTTCTGCATCCTGCTGCGACTAAGACGGGTGCCGGCAAGTAACCGAAATAAATCGCATAAGTGGGACAGGCCCTTTAGCATTTTTTCTGCTCAAGCTGTCATTCCAACTGGTTTGTTATTTCTATTTTCTCTCTTCCTTTCTGTCCTAATGATATTACTTTGAGTCTGGACAAATTAAAAATGAACATGAAGAAAATCAGTAAGAGTCACAAAGATTCAAAGCAAATAAATGTAGACTTAACAATGAGTCCAGGCATTGATAATTTTGTGCTTCAAGATTCAAGAAGCTTCCAGTTTCCGACTCTTCAGAAGATGGAGTTATAATAGGACGGAAATACAGGTAAATAGAATTCTTCAAGAAAGTTTAGTTCAGTTTAGTTTCAAGATACAGCGCGGAAACAGGCCCTTTGGCCCACCAGGTCCGCGCCGTCCAGCGATCCCTGTACTTTAACACTGTCCTACACCCACGAGGATCAATTTTTACATTTACCAAGTCAATTAACATACAAATCTGCATGTCGTTGGAGTGTGGGAGGAAACTGAAGATCTTGGAGAAAACCCATACAGGTCACGGGGAGAACGTACAAACTCCGTATAGACAGCACCCGTGGTCAGGATCGAACCCTGGTCTCCGGCGCTGCATTCGCTGTAAGGCAGCGACTCTACCGCTGCGCCTCCCTGACCGCCTTTGGATTTCTCGGAGGGATACACCATGGCGGAGGTAGGAAGCCCTAGGGACGCGGTGCGGAGCCCAACAGCTACGGGGACCAAGAACGGACCCAGCCACAGATTGAGAACAAAGAGAGACCCCGAAGACCGGAGAGACGAGGAGGAGGGAGACGCTGGCGACGAGGGATAGAAGTGGGCCGGTTGGACAGGGACCGGGGAATTGCTGCTGGAGCCTTCAAGGTCGGCTGCAGGAGGCTTCCCCCGGGATACAGATATGATCGGGTGAGGAGAGGGACGTCGGTTGGTAGACCGAGGGGGTCGAGGGTGACGGAAGATGCCCTGCAACAGACTTGGGGCTTATTTGGATCGGGGGCATCCAGTACATCCAGACTTTGGACTTTTTCTTTTCTAAATGGCACCAAAATATGGCGCCGGGTGTGAGAATTTCACCGTGCAGTGCTTGGGTGACAATAAATAACCATTGAACCATTGGACCATCTGTCCATCTGTCCATCTGTCCTTACTGCCAGAACAATAAGCTACATATCTTTGAGATAATTGGACTCTGAGGATAATAATTCTTCCTTGTTACAAAAGCATATTCCTCACATAAAATCAAACTTCTCCAATGGATGACTAGTTCTGATCTGCCCATTGTACCATAGATACAAGAGTCAAGAGAGATTTATTGTTATGTGTCCCAGATAGGTCAATGAAATTCTTGCTTGCTGCAGCACAACAGAATATGTAAACATAGTACAGAACAGGAGATAAAAGTTCAGTGTGTCTATATACCATAGACCATATATACACAATAAATAAACAGATAGAGTGCAATAGTAATAATAGACTTATTGTTCAGAGATTGTTTGATGTTGTGTTTGATAGCCTGTTGGCTGTGGGGAAGAAGCTGTTCCTGAACCTGGATGTTCCAGATTTCAAGCTCCTGTACCTTCTTCCCGATGTCAACGGAGAGGTGAGTGTGTGGCCAGGATGGTGTGGGTCTTTGATGATGTTGGCAGCCTTTTTGAGACAGCGATAGATAGATCCCTTCGATGGTGGGGAGGTAGGAGCCGAAGATGGACTGGGCAGTGGTCTCCAATGTCAGCTTCCCAAATCTCATGGACAGATCCACCATCGGCATTTGTCCTTTCAATTTATGATTTGGCTAAATTCCCAGGATTATTTTTATTTGACTGCAAAACCAAGCCATGCAGTTTATAGCAGACATTTAGAAGGATACGTACAATTGTAGCGTTTTTAAAAAAATGTAGTTACTTGTTATATTTTAGATCTAGTTGATTCTTCATGTATAAGTTCAGCAGGGGCTGTATTCCGTTGCCAAATGTTGGTCTTTTTATTGATTTTGGCAAAGTCATGTTTGGGCACTATATCTACTGATCTACTATCATTGTTCCCTTTGAGGCATTATCTTTTTTTTTGTGTGAGGACCAAAAAGCATAAAGAAAATGAATATCTTACAATCTGGGGAGCAAAAAAACATGGTTACGGAGAAGACGAGAAGAAATTTGTTCCACTGGTGACCTTTGATGGATAGTTAATTCAATGAGAGATGCACACTTCATAATTGGTTGGATTCAAGGTGTATATGTACAAAAAGCCCAGAGTTTAGCAGAGTCAAGGAACTGTAGATGTCAGAGCCTTGAGGGAAATGCAAAGTGCTGGAGGAGCCGTCTTGGTGGAGCAGCGTTAGAGTTGCTGCCTTATGCCCCTATCCCGCTGAAGAGACCCGGTTCGATCCTGACTACCTATGCTGTCTGTACGGAGCTTACACGTCAACTACGTGGCTTTTCTCCGGTAGCTCCAGTTTCCTACCGCACGACAAAGATGTACAGATTTGTAGGCAAATTGGCCTAGTATGATTGTAAATTGTCTCTAGTGTTTGCAGGATAACATTAGTGTGTGGGGATCGCTAGTGGGCACATACTTGGTGGGCCAAAGGGCCTGTTTCCATGCTGTATCTCTAAACTAAACTAAACTAAACCCAGCAGGTCAGACAGCATCTCTGGATGATATGGAAGGTGACGTTTCAGGTTGGGACCCTTCCTCAGAGTCTGAAGAAGGGTCCTGACCCAAAATATAGCCTATCCATGTCCTTCTGAGATGCCTTCTCACCCGCTGAGTTCCCCCAGCATTTTGTAATTTGCTGTAGAGTTTGGCAGTTGAGTTTGGAACATACATGGTTTTGGTATAATGCCATAATATAATTTCTGCATCGATGACATAGCATTATTTCAGAATTCAGATGAGATATTCTCGCCTAAACATTATTCAGGCCTAAACATGACCAGTAATGATTTTTTTCCTGGTAAATATATTTCCAAATATATTGATAGTTTGTAACATCAGATATATGGGAAGCATGATTGGTGGGGTGGATGGATGAGTGCAAAGATATAAATTCAAATGTTTATTACCAGTTGTCAATTGGGCTCTAATAATTAGCAATCATGTTTAATATGGGCTGGCAGTGCTCATCCAATATCAAGATTATCACTATAAGAATATTGGTGCTTCGAGTTACTGTGTACGCTCGTTAACTATTTAGATGTAGAGGTAGAGATTCATACCAAGTACTCAGTAAGATTAGAGCTTGGAGTTCAAGAACATGGCATGGAAAAAGGCCCTTTAGCCCAGACAGTCCATGCCAACCGTTGATCACTCATTGATCACCCACTTGCACTGGTTCTGAAGAAGGATCTCGACCCAAAACGTCACATAGAAACGTTGAAAATAGGTTGCAGGAGTAGGCCATTCGGCCCATTCAATATGATCATGGCTGATCATCTAACTCAGTATCCTGTACCTACCTTCTTTCCATACCCCCTGATCCCTTTATCCACAAGGGCCATATCTAACTCCCTCTTAAATATAGCCAATGAACTGGCCTCAACTACCTTCTGTGGCAGAGAATTCCACAGATTCACCACTCTCTGTGTGAAAAACATTTTTCTCCAGAGATGTTGTCTGACCCGATGAGTTAAGGGCCTGTCCCACTGTACGAGGTAATTCAAGAGTTCTCCCGAATTTCCCCTGATTCGAACTTGGAGAATTACGGTAATAGCCGTTCGTAGGTACTCAGGGCTCTCGTGGACATTTTTCACAGTGCTGAAAAAGCTTCACGAGCTTACTGCGTTTCCCGAGTACCTGCCGTTAGCGTTCTGAGCCGCTAAGAGATGTCCCGAGCTCCGACGTACCCGCTACGTACATTCTACGTACTTACCACGAGTTTGATTTTTTAAATTTAAACTCGGGAGAGCTCTTGGGTAAACTCGTATAGTGGGACAAGCCCTTTACTCCAGCTATTAGTGTCTATCTTCAGTCTAGTTCAACGTTATCCCACCTTCGTATCCTACACATAATTTTACAGAAGCCAATTAACCTACAAACCTGCACGTCTTTGGGATGTGGGAGGAAACCGGAGCACCCGGAGAAAGCCCACGCGGTCACAGGGAGAACGTACAAACTCCGCACAGACAGCACCTGTAATAACTAAAGGAGCAAACCCGGGTCTCTACCGATGCGTCACCATGCCGTAAAAAATGCTGATGGTTTTCATCCATCACCCTTCATTGGTAACTGAATAGCACATAACACGGTGCAAGGTGAATGTGAGATTGGTTGGAAATTGTGTCGTGTTGCATGTTCCATATGTTGGATTAAGTTGTAATGGCTTGAATGGTTAGACTTGGCATCCAACAATATACTAGGAGAATGTATCTGAGGGAAGATTTATTGAACACATTTAAGACTGTTTTCCAAGCCAAAAACAAGATCTTGATGAATTAGTTAAATCCAGCTGCAAAATGTTCACTGTATTTATGAAGTTATGTTAATTAATTCATGGTGTCAACCATGATTCAGTTATCACCTCACTCACTTAGTCAGAGAGTCATAAAATGATACAGCATGGAAGCAGGCCCTTTGGCCCCACTTGCCCACACCAACCAACATGTCCCAGCTACACTAGACCCACCTGCCAGCATTTGGTCCATATCCCTCCAAACCTGTCTTATCCATGGACCTGTCTAACTGTTTCTGAAATTTTGGGATAGCCCCAGCCTCAACTACCTCCTCTGGCAGCTCGTTCCATACACGCACCACAATGTTTGAAAAAAAGTTACACCTCAGATTCCTATTACATTTTTTTCCCTTCACCTAGATTCCTATGTCCTCTGGCCCTTGATTCACCTACTTTGGGCAAGAGACTCTGTGCTTCTACCCAATCTATTCCTCTCATGACGAAGATTGAGATTCAAGTCACTCACCAGAGATATGAGCAGGTAAGATATTAAAAGATGTCAATGTCAGAAATAAACAAGCCTGACCTCTCCTTTCAGAACTTTGCCTCGTTATATTTTAGATAAAGCAGATAGATGGTTTTAAACTAAGGGTTGACATTGAACACAGATACAGTAGATATGTTCAAAGTGATGGGCAGCTTACTTACAACCCAACGGTATGAATATTGATTTTTCTAACTTCAAGTAACCCTTACATCCCCTCTCTCTCCGTCCCTCCCCCACCCAAGTCCTTGATCTAGTTTCAAAGCTGTCCTGTTGAGTCTCATTGTCTGTAACTCCTTTTCACCTAGCCCACAGCTTACAGTGACCCGCTATAATCGGTATTTTTCTTGCACATCTTTCATTTATTTGTTCTATATCTCTCTACATCACCGTTTATATCTCTCGTTACCCTTTCTCCTGACTCTCAGTCTGACGAAGGGTCTCGACCCATCCCTGTTCTCCAGAGATGCTGTCTGACCGCTGAGTTACTCCAGCTTTTTGTGTGTATCTTTGGTTTAAACCAGCATCTGCAGTTCCTTCCTACACATTCAAACTAATGGGGACAGATCCTTGGTTGAAAATGACTTTGCAAGTTGGGAACTCATCCCTGATTGGAAGTGGAAATGAATAGCGATGCCATGAATCTCCATTCCGCAAATCACCATAACCTAAATCCTTCCCTTTTAACCCTTTCCTGTGACCTACTTAAGTATTCAGTAGCTACTATTCAGAAAGGGACAAATAGATCAATAGATTAATAGATCAAAGCTTAATGTACTATAATGATGGCATTGAGCTACAGAGAACTGCTCCTTCTGCATTTGGACCTTTTCACAATAATAATGTAACCGAGAGGAAAATTCTGGTCACATTTTATCACACACTAGGAACAATTTTAACACACACTAGGGACAATTAATTTACAAACATGTACATCTTTAGAGTGTGGGAGGAAACCGCAGCACCCGGAGAAATCCCAAACAGGCCACTTCTTGCTATTGAGGGAGTGCAGCGTAGGTTTACAAGGTTAATTCCCGGGATGGCGGGACTGTCATATGCTGAGAGAATGGAGCGACTGGGCTTGTACACTCTAGAGTTTAGAAGGATGAGAGGAGTTCTCATTGCAACATATAAGATTGTTAAGGGTTTGGACACGCTTGAGGCCGGAAACATGTTCCCGATGTTGGGGGAGTCCAGAACCAGGGACCACAGTTTAAGAATAAGGGGTAAGCCATTTAGAATGGAGACAAGGAAACACTTTTTCTCACAGAGAGTGGTGAGTCTGTGGAATTCTCTGCCTCAGATGGTGGTGGAGGCAGGTTCTCTGGATACTTTCAAGAGAGAGCGAGGTAGGGCTCTTAAAGATAGCGGAGCCAGGGGATATGGGGAGAATGGCAGGAACGGGGTACTGATTGGGGATGATCAGCCATGATCACATTGAATGGCGGTGCTGGCTCGAAGGGCCGAATGGCCAACTCCTGCACCTATTGCCTATTGTCTATCATTTTGCAATTGATCAATCAGATGGCATCTCTAGCAACCATTTGTAAGGATGTGGTTTAATTCCTGAATTCTATAAAATGGTGATTTATTCTACAAAGCATCAGCAGAGTAGTGCCAGTGCCAGGTTATTCATGTTAAAGT
Source organism: Okamejei kenojei (assembly GCA_035221665.1). Taxonomy (NCBI): domain Eukaryota; kingdom Metazoa; phylum Chordata; class Chondrichthyes; order Rajiformes; family Rajidae; genus Okamejei; species Okamejei kenojei. Next base: position 26,383,459 of record CM069164.1, read on the forward strand.
GTTAAATACTTTTTGTCTGAATGCGAGTGAAGCAAAGTTGATAGGTATTTGCACCATTTCCATCAGCCGTCGGAAACCTTTAATTAATAATTGTGTTGGCTGTGATTCCCAGTTTGTTTTTCACTGGGCTTTTCTAATTTACGTCAAGCTCAGTACTGGATTCTTTGGGCTACTAGTTAGGTTTGTAGAGTAGTGTAGTGTTGTTTACTAGGAAGGAAGCGAGCGGGAAAGATCATCTCTGACCCTTCTCACCCTGGCCACAAACACTTTGAATCACTTCCCTCTGGAAGGCGACTCCGGACTGTCAAAGCCGCCACAGCCAGACATAAAAACAGTTTTTATCCACGAGTAGTTGCTCTACTCAACACCCAAAAATCTGTAGCCTCCGTTTGATCTGGTATTTTGTTGGTTCACATGTTTGATCAATGGTGTTTTATCATTAATGTTTTATTATTATTAATGTTTAGAGTCATTCGCAACTGTCACTGTATGTCATGTTGTTACTTGTGGGCGGAGAACCAAGGCAAATTACTTGTATGTGAATACTTGGCCAATAAACATACTTACTTACTTAACTGTTGAGTAACAGTTATCCCTCAATGGACATCATCAGCTAGAAAAAGGACCAGGGTCTTGACTGGTAACATCACACATTCCTTCTCTCCAGAGATCCTGCCTGTCCCACTGAGTTACTCCAGCTTTTTGTGTCAATCTTCCCAAACAGAAATGTCGTCTGTCCATTCCCTCCATAGAGATGCTGCCTGACCTCTGAGATTAGTTAAGTTTAGTTCAGAGATACAGCACGGAAACACCAAGTCTGCGCCGACCAGCGATCCCCGCTCATTAAACTATCCTACACATACTCGGGACAATTAATCTACAAACATGTACGTCTTTAGAGTGCGGGTGGAAACCACAGCACCCGGAGAAATCCCACACAGGTCACTGGGAGAACGTACAAACTCCGCACAGACAGCACCCGTAGTCAGGATCGAACCTGGATCACTAGCGCAGTAAGGCAGCAACTTTACCACTGCGCCACCTCGCTTGATGGAAGTAGAAAAATTGAGAATGAGTTTTTAATAATTTTCACATTCGCTCCTGCAACTGGCAATTGAAAGATGATGATAATCCACTTGTATGCTTCTCACAAGGCAGAATCCAAGTCTAAAACATACATTTTCATGTAGTGATCGTTCATCATTGAATCATAAAATAAAAATGTGTTAATATCTGCCAGGATGTGAAGTAGTATTTTCAAATGAGATACACTTCTAAAGATAATAAAACATACCGCTGTGTTGTTCATATTTTAAACTCTTGTCAGCTCCATTTGGGATGTGGGAGGAGACCGGAGCACCCGGAGAAAACCCAAGCGGTCACATGTAGAACATGCAAACTCCATACAGACAGCGTCCCGTAGTCAGCTTACAAGGGCAGCCCGTGTCTTTGCCGCTGTAAGGCAGCAGCCTTAACGCTGCGCCACCATGCTGCCCTTGTAAGCTGGGCATTTGTTTTATTTGTGTGCAAAGGTGTAACATAAGCAACGACAGAACACAGCCACGGCATAACACAAAGTGTACGGCGATGTGTAGTACATGTTTAGTTGTCACCCATTCCTTCTCTCCAGAGATGCTGCCTGTCCTGCTGAGTTATAGGCCTGTCCCACTTAAGTGATTGGTAGGCGACTACAGGCGACTATGCTGTCGCCACATGGTCGCCGTGGTGTTGCCTGTATGGTCGTGAGCAGTCACCTCAGTCGCCCAAAGAGTCGTAGCGTCTTCCTGGTTGCCGCTGGATTTTCAACATGATGAAACATTTTCGGCAACAGTGGTGACTGTGGGTTTGACGCCAATGAGCGTAGCTCGATGTAGGTGCTGACGTAGGTTGTCGCCGGAGCTGACCGGTGAATTCCATTGTCATAGTCGCCAGCAGTCGCCTAAAAATCGCCTGAGTAGGACAAGCCCAAAACTCCAGCTTTCTGTGTCTTTCCGTTATGCTCTTGCAGGGAGGATACATGACATACAGTATTTATGCAAGGGCTGCAATAGTTTTCTTTGGACGGGATATTTGATGGATTCATTTAATCACTGATAACCGGACAGATTTGTATTGTATATATTTAGAAACAACTGCCATTGTGAATTCTTAAAGACTTTATTATGCACATTTCAATCACAATGTTATCAGCTTTTATAGACAAGGGGGAGACATAGAAGTTATGTGAAAATACTCTGAGTAAACATCTTTTGTCATGCTATTGTTACGTTTGAACTTGTCAACTTCAGGACATGAGCTAAAAATCAGCTGAAGTCATGGAACTTTAAACACTAGAGGGAGAACTCGATTTAACTGTACCTAGTCTCTCTCCCCGTTATATCAACAGAAGCAATAGCAGCACCAGTGTAGAGAGAGGAACAGGCAACAGAGGATAGACACAAAAAGCTGGAGTAACTCAGCAGGTCAAGCAGCATCTCTGGAGAAAGGGAATAGGTGATGTTTCGGGTCGAGAACCTTCTACACACTGAGAGTCAGGGGAAAGGGAAATGAGGGATTTTTTTTTTTTGTAAAATATTTTTATTAGAAGTAAATACATATTAAGAAAAAAAATAATATAAAATCGAAAAAAAAGGAAACATTATTCGTCACATATATTCTTAATATTTTTTAAATTTACGGTCATTCTTATTTATACTTCTATATTTTTTATTATTTTATAACAGTAGGAAGTAAAGAGAAATAATAAAAAGAAAAAGAAATAAGAAAGAAATAAAAAATCAATAAAATGAGTGGAGTATTAAGCAAGATATTCTTCATTGGAGATATATTCGTGGTCTATTGTATATAATTCTTCATCTATTCCTTCATTCAGGCTTCAGTCAGGCCCTCGAACCGGACCACCTTAACCCTTTAAGTATTCAATAAATGGAGACCATATTCCTCTGATTTGATCTAACCTGTCCATTAGGACAAGTCTTAATCTTTCCAGGTGAAGTGTCTCCGACATTTCTGTAATCCACATTTTGATTTTGGGGGATGTGGGACCTTTCCAAAACCTTAGTATTAATTTTTTACCAATTATTAAACTATAACCAATAAAAAATTATTTGTTGTGTTGTTAGTAGCTGATCCGTTTCTAATATTCCTAATATGATTAATTTTGTGTCTTGAATTAAATTTGCATTAACTACATTCGAGATTATCTTAAACATTTCTGTCCAAAAATTAGTAATTTTTGCACATTTTGTGAATTAATGCATTAGATTAGCTTCTAACTGCTGACATTTATCACATATAGCAGAAACATTTGAAAAAATTCTGTTTAATTTGGATTTTGAGAAGTGTAATCTATGTAAAACTTTAAATTGTATCAAGGAGTGTCTGGCATTTAATGAGCAATGGTGTATATGTTGTAAACTTTCATTCCATACTTCTATACTAATTGTTTGACCTAATTCATTTTCCCATGCTTGTCTATATTTTTCCGTATTTAATAATTTTCCAGTAAGATATTATAAATATATATTAATTTTTCTGTATTCGGATGTTTATTTAGACATTCATCTAAAATTTCTGTCTTTCTATTCTTAAAATCTGGTGTATTTGATTTAACATAATCTCTAATTTGTAGATATCTAAAATATTCTTTTGAGTGTAATCCATAATTTTGTTGTAATTCCTGAAATGAAAGAAATAAACTTTCCCTGAAGTGATCACCCATCTTATTTATTCCATAGTTCTTCCATTTAAAAAAACCTTTATCCATCAATGAAGGTTTAAAAGTAATGTTGTTTACAATTGGAAGAGCCAGTGGTGTACTCTGTAATTTTAATGTTTTTTTTTAATTGTTGAAATGAGAGATATTGACGGTGATGTGGAGAGATATAGAACAAATGGATGAAAGGTATGCAAAAAGGTAGCGGTGATACAGGCCATCATTAGATGTGGCCTAGGTGAAAACAAGTTACAGACAATGAGACGCAACAAGGCAACAGCTAATTCTCTGCAACATGGTCTGATGATATTTGTTCCCAGGAGAATAGATCCTGTGTGGGTCAATGTATTTCTGATGCGTACTAGATTAGCTTACAACTCAGCCATATGAAGGTTGAATTCTTTAATTTGATGTAACTTTTAATCATGGCTGATCTATTTTTCCCTCTCAAACCCATTCTCCAGACTTCTCCCTGTAACCTTTGACACCCGTACTAATCAAAAACCTGTCAATTTCTTGAATTCCACAGCTGTGTGGGGCAATTAATTCCACAGATTCACCACCCTCTGGGTAAAGAGATTCCTCCTCATCTCCATTCTGAAGGTACGTCCTTTTATTCTGAGACTCTAACCTCTGGTTCTGGTCTCTCCCACATCCTTTCCATGTCTACACGACCAAGGCCTTTTGTTATTCAGGAGGTGTCAATGAGGTCCCCCCTCATCCTTCTAAACTCCAGCGAGTACAGGCCCTGAGCCTTCAAATACTCCTCATACATTATTAATACACTATTCTCCACTGGACCCTCCGCAGAGCCAACTCATTCTTCCTCAAGAATGGAGTCTGAGGAAGAGTCTCCAGCCGAAACGTCACCCATTCCTTCTCTCCAAAGATGCTGCCTATCTTCGATTTATACCAGCATCTGCAGTTTTTCCTACACATCCTTCCTCAGATATGAAGCCCACGACAGCTCACAATATGTGACCTCACCCAGCGCCCAATAAAGCCTTAGACTCACACTCACGTCTCAAAGCAAGTCTGAAAACACAACTGCACACAAATACACACCACTTTAGGCTTGAGGCTACAGCACTAAAATTATGTTCTCTTAATGTATTATTTAATTTCAAACTTCTGACTTTAGACTTTAGAGATACAGCGATTACACGCCCACCGAGTACGCGCCGACCAGCGATGCCCGCACAGTAACACTCCCACACACTGGGGATAATTTATGATTTTACCAAAGCCAATTAACATACAGACCTGCATGTCTCTGGAGTGTGGGAGGAAACTGCAGCACCCAGAGAAAACCCACGCGATCGCAGGGAGAACGGACAATACAAACTCCGTACAGACAGCACCTATTGTCGGGATCGAACCTGGATCTCTGGCGCTGTAAGGCAGCAACTCTACCGCTGTAACTAGACACCGCCCTCACAACTACACAGTTCACACATAACAAGTCTCTTATAAATTGCTTGGCTGTTCTTTATTCTGATCGAGTTAGCGTTCCCAAGTTTAAGCAATCTGAGGTATTTAGTAACAACACTATGTTGGCCAATAAGTTAGAAGTGGAATAGTCTGTACGCTTATTTGGAAGCTATCTTTGCACGGCATATAACCAATTTGGCTGGGAAATGGAGACACTGCAGATATTGGAATCCTGAGCAAAAAACAAAGTGCTGGAGTAACTCAGCAGGTTAGATAAAATGTCGGGGGTGTCAGGGGTTATGGGGAGAATGCAGGAGAATTGGGTTAGGAGGGAGAGATAGGTCAGCCAGGATTGAATGGCAGAGTAGACTTGATGGGCCGAATGGCCTATTTCTGCTCCTGGCACTTGTGAACATCTACCAAGGAATGGCGTTTTGGGACAGGAGACTTTCTTCAGATTCTTCAGTTAATTTCAGAAAATAGAATTTCTGCGAAGAGTGAAGAAAATATGTATTCAAGAGCTGGATATTGCTCAGAGGGCTAACGGAGTCAAGGGATATGGGGAGAAAGCAGGAACAGAGTACGGATTCTGGATGTTGAGCCGTGATCATATTAAATGGCGGTGCTGACTCGAAGGGCCGAATGGCCTACTCCTGCACCTATTTTCTATGTTTCTAAAATAAAACCTGCAACTTCTCCCAATAAAATGGCCATATTTCCCCCGTAGTTACACGAAAACAAGCAGTGTTGCAACACAACAACATGCTTTCTATGGCACATTCGTAGAAGTTAGTATGAGTCAATGGAGACTTGCCAAACTTCCTCCGTCTCCTGAGGAAATGGAGGCATTGGTGTGTCTTCTTGCCTGTCAGCAATTGAGAAGAAGCTCCCAGTCCTCTCCCCTCATGTTTCCTTTCAAACACTCAGTGGTTCAGTCTGAAGAAGGGTCTCGACCCGAAACGTCACCCATTCCTTCTCTCCAGAGATGTTGCCTGTCCCGCTGAGTTACTCCAGCATTTTGTGTCTATCTTCGGTTTAAACCAGCATCTGCAGATTCTTCCCACACATTCAGCAGCTGTTTTGCTGTTTCATCATGAGATCACTTCTCTCTCCATATTTCAGGCTTTGTGGGACAAATTACAGGCAGTTTGAGCCCTGTAAGCTTTTCGAAGCCTCTTGACACCAATTGCCTCTAAGTGTTCTTTCATTATGAGCTCTATCACTAATTTTGAAGGGAAGCTCCCCATCATCGCATTGCACCACCTTAGGCAGGCCTGAGTACAGAGTTAACTAATTCTATGTGAGCCCAGCCCCAAGCCATTAGTCTGTGCTTGTGCACGTTAAGCTTGGACACTGATTTTCTCTGGTTGTATTGACAAGTTAGCTAGGCCATTTCCTATATCCTGCAGCAGGCAGTGAAGAAAGCGAATGGCATGTTGGCCTTCGTAACAAGAGGAGTTGAGTATAGGAGCAAAGAGGTCCTTCTGCAGTTGTACAGGGCCCTAGTGAGACCGCACCAGGAGCATAGTGTGCAGTTTCGGTCCCCATATTTGAGGAAGGACATTCTTGCCATTGAGGGAGTGCAGCTTAGGTTCACAAGGTTAATTCCCGGGATGGCAGGACTGTCATATGCTGAGAGAATGGAACGGCTGGGCTTGTACACTCTGGAGTTTAGAAGGATGAGAGGGAATCTTATTGAAACATAAAAAATTATTGAGGGTTTGGACACGGTAGAGCAGGAAACATGTTCCCGATGTTGGTGGAGTCCAGAACCAGGGGCCACAGTTTAAGAACAAGGGGTAAGCCATTTAGAACGGAGGTGAGGAAGCACTTTTTCACACAGAGAGTTGTGAGTCTGTGGAATTCTCTGCCTCAGAGGGTGGTGGAGGCCGGTTCTCTGGATACTTTCAAGAGAGAGCTAGATTGGGCTCTTAAAAATAGCGGAGTCGGGGGATATGGGGAGAAGGCAGGAATGGGGTACTGATTAGGGAAGATCAGCCATGATCACATTTTTCTGGCGGTGCTGGCTCGAAGGGCCGAATGGCCTACTCCTGCACCTATTGTCTATTGTTCCTAATTTTTGAAAATGATTCCATTGAAACCATGAATACATTTGCAAAAGACATCAATTTTTCATGCATTACTGCCTCTATTGTTTTTCACGCATTACTGCCTCTAGTGTCTTTATAGAAGTTTATTAATGTGTCATTTTAATGGGTCTGATTATGCATATCGTAAAAGCCTTTTGGTTTCATTTTTGCAAACCCTATTGTACAACAAAATTCTGTCAAATGTTGCCAGGACATAAAGTAGGATAAAAAATCCATTGGAAATTTGGATAGGAATGGCAAATGAAGTTTAATCCAGATAGATGTGATGATGATGAAGGGTCTCGACCTGAAACATCACTCATTCCTTCTTTCCAGAGCTGCTGCCTGACCCGTTGAGTTACGCCAGCATTTGTTGTCAATTCTCAAATGTGAAATAATGTCTTTTGGGGAAGTCATATTCATGGAAATTATTCCAGGAATATTCTTTGAACGATTCGAGGAAAGTGTGCAGTAAACGGCAGCGCCCTACAGAGCATTGGTGTGTAGAGGAACCATGGTGTCATGTTTACAGAGGAACCATGCAGTACGAGTCCAGAGCTCCACAAAAGGAGCAACACAAGTGGACAGGTCGTGAAGAAGGCGTAGTACATGCTTGTCTTTTTTTCAGATGGGAGACCGAGTATAAAAGTTTGTAACCGTTATTAAGCTTTGGTTGGGCCATGTTTGTGAGATTGTGTGCAGTGGTCGTCACTCCACATAAAGGATGTGAGGGATTTGAAGAAGGTGTACAAAGGGTCACCAAGACACCGCCTGGGTTTGAATGTATCAGCTACACACAGAGCTTGGACCTACTTAGATCATGTTCACTAGAGCATGGGAGGCAGAGGGGCCAAAAACAGCAGTAAAGATTGTAAAATGCCCCTAGGGTGTAGGGTAGTGCTCGTGTACGGGGATCGCTGGTTGGCTCAGACTCAGTGGGCCTATTCCTGCACTGTATCTCAAGAAGAAGGGTTTTGGCCCGAAACGTTGCCTATTTCCTTCGCTCCATAGTTGCTGCTGCACCCGCTGAGTTTCTCCAGCATTTTTGTCTACCCTGTATCTCAAGATTAAGTTCAAGTTCAACTTTAATTGTCACATGCAACTAGGTACAGTGGTATTTGAGTTACAGCCATACAAGTAAAGAGAACACAATACGCAATAGAATTTAACATAAACATCCACCACAGTGGAATCAGCATTTTTCACTGTGATGCAAGGCAATAAAGTTCAGTCATCTAAACTACTTTATATCACTCTCAGCAGTGAGTCTTTCTTCTTGTTTTCTCATCATATCTGTCCCAGCCCTCCAGTGCCCAATATTAGAGACCACTTATTCTACTTTACTGTTGATGCAGAGGAAGGTTTCGTCCACAATTCAAAGAGGGACTAACACATTATGAATGCTTTCCTTTAGATTTAGACTGTTGGAGATACAGCGGGGAAACAGGCCCTCCGGCCCACTGAGCCCGCACCGACCAGAGATCACCCCTCACACTAACGCTGTCCTACAAACTAGGGACAATTCCACCAAAGCCAATGAACCTACAAGCCTGCACGTCTTTGGAGCGTGGGGGGGGACTGGAGCATGCGTAGAAATCCCAAGCGGTCATGGGGAGAACGTACAAACACCGTACAGACAGCACCCGTCGTCAGGATCGAACCCGGTTCGCTGGCTCTGTGAGGCAGCAACTCTACTGCTGCGCCACTGTAATGCCACCTAAAGCACCTTTTAATTATCTTTCAAATACAAGACAAGACTATGACATACATGTCACTGCATGTCATGTTATCACTTGCGGGCGGAGCACCAAGGCAAATTCCTTGTATGTGAATACTTGGCTAATAAACGTATTACTTCATTCAATGCCCTGCCCAGGCACTGGCATTATCTGATGGGCCGTTAATTCTGTGGCAGGTTACTAAATTAGCTCATAAAACGCTTCTTGACCTTCAAAGAGCCTGTAATTTAGCTAAGGTGAGATCAAAGGATTACTGGAGATCAGTGTTTAACTGACTGCCTCACAGAGGTCACTACATGATATCCAAACTGTGCAGGGAAGCCATGTTAAACAGGGGCAAAACAAAAGTGACACAGAATAGTTTATAAAGTTATCTTTCTCACCAACGCATTCTGTGTTGCACCTGGCAGGTGTATATTGTGCTTTAGGTAGACAAAAGTGCTGGAGAAATTCAGCGGGTGCGGCAGCATCTATGGAGCGAAGGAAATAGGCAACGTTTCGGGCCGAAACCCGTCTAAGCAGTTTATTGTGCTCTAACTCTCTCTTTTGGCTTGAAGTAGCATTAACCTGGGAGAGTTTGTCGGACGGAATTGCAGATGCTGGTTTGAACCGAAGATAGACACAATTATTGGGTGACGTTTCAGATCGAGACCCTTCTGCACACGGGAAACGTCACCCATTCCTTCTATCCAGAGATGCTGCCTGTCCCGCTGAGTTACTCCAACATTGTGTGTACCTTCCCCTGGGAGAATAATGCCGCAAATGGTTTCTGTTATTGATTCATTGGTGAATCAGTCTGCCGGCCAGAGTAGTCTGAGTTTGGAGTTTGGTTTGGGTATGAGCCCACCTGTAATGCAAGAGTGCAAAATTTGAGTGTGTTTATATTTGCCAATTGAAACTGAAAAAAAACAGGAAGCTCAACAGAAGGTGTGAAGCTACTTATAACTTTAAACCTGCCGCCAGCCATTGGAACACTTTGTGTTTGTGTTCGTGTGCTCTTGGGCAGATCTCTGCTTTCTCCGAACTGCACAACGAGTGTAACTTCACACTGCCAATTCATGCCCAATGTAAAAGCAAGTATTGTGTTCAAATGAAACCTGCCATAAACTGCAGAGCGAGCAGTGCGTTTTCTGTAGACAAAAAAAGTTCTTTGCTGTTGGTGTCCAGGGCGTATCGTGGTCCTATAAGCTGCTTAAGCAGTTTAAGGAAGATAGATACGAAATGCTGGAGTTACTCGGCAGGTCAGGCAGCATCTCTGAGAAAAAGGACGGGTGACGTTTAGCGATGAACAGCTAACAACGAACCATTCTACATTTCTATTATTAGCATCTACTTTTATCTGTGGTTCTCACACCTTACCCTTCCATATCTCTAGACTCCCTCTCCCTGATTCTGAGTCTGAAAAAGGGTCTTGACCCGAAATGTCACCTATTCCTTCTCTCCAGAGATGCTGCCTGTCCTGCTGAGTTACTCTAGCTTTTTTGTGTTTATCGTCGGTTTAAACCAGCATCTGCACCTGCTTTCTGACTCTGTACTAATCTGAATGCAGGCAGGCATGCTGGTGAACAAGAAATGGTTTACCACATCACTATACCATCTGTATAACATAGAGAAGCTGTTTTGCCGTAGATTCTGTCCAATGTCCATCTCACTTCAATCAGTGATAAAGTGGAAAGAGTACCGTTGCCAAATCTCCTAGAAAATGTACATATTGTTACATCCTTTCTATGGGTGATCGCAATGCAGGCATGTTCTTAGGTTTCAGATGTGTCAGAATTCAAACCAAACCACACCAACCTAAAATCATCTAAACTCAACCCAACTCAACTCAACGCAACTCAACGCAACTCAACTGAGGGGTGGGAAGATTGCAACCTTCACGTTTTTCCGCTCTGTTTCGACGAATGTAATCAACCTAGCATGCACAATCAAGTAAGATCAAATAGAACAAGTTGTCCCACAACTTTAGGTCGTGCACGCCACACGCAATAAGAAGAACTCAACTGAAATACCCAACTAAAATGTGTTTTGCTTTAAAGGCACACCACTGAAAGTTTTAACTCTCTTTGCTCTTAAAAAAAGCTGTGCATTGTTGCATTGATCCTCATCTAGGTGTGCGTGTTACCAATTAAAACCTGCATCTTAAAATCCCGATTCAGCTGTTTTTCATTTTGCCAACTTTGATCACGCACGTTGTGTTATTTTCTGCGTAAACCACTTCACAGGCCCATCAGCTCCCACAGAATGAGGTTTAACACAAGCATCCAGCTTAATCTTCAGTCTGGTATTCAACGTGCAAACTGCTGTATTATGACCCTTTATTTGTCATTTATATCGTTGGGCTGTTTTGAATTTACTTTGGTGCTTTGGATGAGTGCTTTGTATCTCTCACAGGTAAATAATGCAGGAATACTCTTTCTTTTTTCAATGTTAAACCATACTAACCTGCAATCGAGCTCAGTGGCTATGCTCGGCAGCAACCATCTCAGGTGGATGAAGATGATTTTTCATTTAATGCTGTCATAGTGGAATAGTGAAAGGCATGGATAGAGTGGATGTGGAGAGGATGTTATCTCTGGTGGGAGAATCCAGGACCAGAGGTCAAAGTCTCAGAATTAAAGGGTGTTCAATTAGGAAGGAGATGAGGGGGGATTTATTTAGTCAGAGGGTGGTGAATCTTTGGATTTCATTGTCGCAGGAGGCTGTGGAGGCCAAGTCAATGGATATTTTTAAGGCGGAGATTGATAGGTTCTTGATTAATACAGGTGTCAGGGGTCATGGGGAGCAGGCAGGAGGATGGGGTTGAGACGGAAAGGTGATTGAATGGTGGAGTGGACTTGATGGGTTGAATGGCCTAATTCTGTTCCTATCACTTATGAACTTATTTCCATTGGCTTTGTAACACACACACACTTTCTGAAATGTAAACTCACTCACTCTGAATTATTTGGAATAAACTTTCGCACTAATCATTGCACAGACTTCCCCCAGGAAGCTTTCCAATGTTACAGCAGTGACTCCAACTCTCCCGCTTTCGGCGGGAGATCGCCCGCTGAAAGGCCATTTTCGCAAAATCTCCCGCTCTCCCGCTTGAGATTTAATTTCTCCCGCCCGGGAGAAAGATGTGCGGGAGAAATTATATCTCAAGCGGGAGAGCGGGAGATTTTGCTAAAATGGCCTTTCAGCGGGCGATCTCCCGCCGAAAGCGGGAGAGTTGGAGTCACTGTTACAGTGTAGCAAGTGCTCTTAAATATCATGGTATAATCACTAACGAACAGGACAGGCTTTTTTGATGGTGTACCCTGGGCTTTGACTTTTCTTTTCCCTAAAGGTACAAGGATCACCTTGCACCTTTGATTTCATGTTGATAGGTTATCGGAGCAGAATTGAGCCCTTTGGCCCATCAAGTCTATAACTACAAATATCCATTGACTTGTCCTCCTCAGCCTTCTATGGCAATGAATTCCGCAGATTCACCACCCTCTGACTAAAGACATTTCTTACACTTCTGGAGAGTATGTAATTATTGTGGTAGGTCCAATGATCACGGACCGATAAGTGGTGAATCTGTGGAATTGGGTATACCCAAGCCATTGGCTGTTTATAAAGCGGAGATTGATAGGGTTTTGATTAGTACGGGTGTCAGGGGTTATGGGGAGAAGGCGGGAGAATGGGGTTGAGAGGGAAAGAAAGATCAGCCATGATTGAATGGCGGAGTAGTCTCGATGGGCTGAAAGGCCTAATGTGGCTCATATGATTTATGGACCTCTGAATTTATGGACCATATTTAAAAGACATTTGGACAGGGATAGGAAAGATGTAGAAGGATACTAGACTAAGTGGGACCAGTTGGGTCCCAGCATCACACGGGAGGGCTGGTCCCCCAACGCAATATTCCACCTCTCTACCAATTCCAATATTGGTGGCCAGTGGGGAGGATCTTTCTGGAGCGCTAGTATGGGTGTTGTGGGCTGAAGGAACTGGTTTCCAGAGGGCCTTTATAGACATTGTGGGCCGAATGGATTCTTGGGCCGGTGGCTCAGTCACTCAAGCCTATTGTGCTGGCAGCTCACTCACGGCTGGTGGGCTGGCAGATGATTCATGGCTATTCCTTGAAATTCCATTTCAAGCAGGGTGCAAAGCCACCAAATTCAAGTGCAGTTTCTTACCACCTCAAGCAGGGTGCAAGGCCACCAAATTCAAGTGCAGTTCCGTACCATTTCAAGCAGGGTGCAAGGCCACTAAAGTCAGCAAGTCGTGACCTCTCCCTCCTCCATCTTGCAGAGACTGAGCCACGCCCACACTTCTGGGTTTTGAACTTCTAGTCCCTCCCCCATCCCACCAGAATGGGCGTGGTCTTCATGGCGTGATTGACAGGAGATAGAATCTCAACATTTTTAAAACACTAATAACAGTTTTATTTTTCATCGATGGGAAAAAACCATCGGCACCTGATGAGCAGATAGGGACTGTGAGTAAGATGGTCAAAAATCACAGCTGTACATGGTAGTGTTTTTTTCTAAAATCAATATAAAGAGCAAACAGGAAGTGGTCAAGGTTAGACGTTTAATTATATAGAAGGCAAGGCAACTTTAATTAGGCAAGGCAATTTTAATTAGGCAAGGCAACTTTAATTAGGTAAGGCAACTTTAATTAGGCAACACAGCTTTAGCATGTCCAAACCAAAGGCAACACAGCTTTAGCATTTCCAAATCGAAGACAACACAGCTTTAGCATTTCCAAATCGAAGACAACACAGCTTTAGCATTTTCAGACCAAAGGCAACACAGCTTTAGCATTTCCAAATCGAAGGCAACACAGCTTTAGCATTTCCAAATCGAAGACAACACAGCTTTAGCATTTCCAAATCGAAGACAACACAGCTTTAGCATTTTCAAACCAAAGGCAACACAGATTTAGCATTTCCAAACTAAATTTTCAAACCACATTAAGGGCACTGACAGGTCAGTAAAACCACTCACATTTTAGAAGACATGTGTTCAGTGTTATTCACAGCTCAGACTGAGAGACGTGACCCTCTCGCTCCCCCATCTTGCAGAGACTGACTGAGGCACTCAACACTTCCGGGTTTTATAGTCCCTCCGGAAGGGGCGTGGCCTTCAGGAGAGAGAATCTCAACATTTTTTATACACTAATAACTCTTTTATTTTTCATCGATGGGAAAAACATTCTTTTCCTGCGCTGCGGAGGAGACTCTGAGTAAGATGGCCAAAAATCACAGCCGTAAGTGGCAGCGTTTTTTTCTAAAATCAATATACAGAACAACAGGAAGTGGTCAAGATCAGACTTTTAGTAATATAGTTGGCCAAATGCAAGCAAATGAAATGATCTTAGATAGTGTAAGTTGGACTGCATACATGAGTTGGGCCAATGTGCTGTATGTCTCTATGGCCCTATGTTTGTTTTTGCAGGTATAAGTAATTAGTCAGAGTGTTATATATCTCACGCCCAATTTCAACCGCGAGGATCACTTACTTCCTCTCTTGACTTGCAATATTGATTATGTTTCTGCACTCTCTGGAGTTTACCATCTAATTTGGTAATATGATTGGCCTGAAAAAACATCTCCATGCATTCAGCATCTTGAGCAAAGTATCCTAATTTTTTGTTGCAACCTCTGGCGGCAGAGCAGTGCAGCCTCACGGTGTCAGAGACCCGGGTTCGATCCTGGTCGGGCGCGGCCAGTGTGTGGAGGTTGCCCGTTCTCCCTGTGACCGGATGGGTTTCCTCCGGGTGCTCCGGTTTCCTTCCACACTCCAAAGATGTGCGGGTTTGTAGGTTAATTTGCCACTGTAAATTGCCCCTATTGTGTAGGGAGTGGATGAGAAAGTGGGATAACATAGAACTAGTGTGAACGGGTGATCGATGGTTGGTGTGGACATGCTGGGCCTGTTTCCATGCTGTACCGCTCGAATGAAAATTTGATGGCTTCAAATTTAAGATGACTTCCAATTTTGTTTTAACCAAAGCCCAACCTACAAACCTGCACGTCTTAGGAGGGTGGGAAGAAATCGGAGCACCTGGAGAAAACCTACGCAGGTCACGGGGAGAATGTACAAACTCCGTACAGACAGCAACCATAGTCAGGGTCAAACCCGGATCTCTGGTGCAGTAAGGCAGCAACTCTACCGCCGTGCCACCCTTCAACATACAATCATGGGTGCTCCGGTTTCCTCCCACACCCCAAAGACGTACAGGTTTGTAGGTTAGTTCACCTTCGGTAACAATTGTAAACTGTCCCTACTGTGTATGAAAGCGTTAGTGTATGGGGTAATCATTGGTCATTGTGGACTCTCGTGGGCTGAAGGTCCTGTTTCCATGCTGTATCTCTAGCCTAAAGTCTTAAGTCTAAATCTGTGTGGTATGGCTTTAATGACAGGAGATTTCACTCTGATTACTGAGCACTTTGAGACGTGCTTTCAAAAGCAAAAATCTATAGTTATTGTTATCTAGTTAATGCTCCCTATTGTAAATGCATTTATGTCGTGGTGCTGTTATTAATTGGAGCAAGAAAAGGAACTTGCATTACGAGCTGTCCAAATAGTTGTAATGGAATTGCTGACATCGACGTTTGGATTTAATCGTCCTCTCCATATAAAGTAAACTTTCCAAAGTGAGACTTAAAAACTGTATCTGGTTCTGTCACAAAGAAATAGATGGCTCTACGAGGGCAGATGTGAAGAGTGCAGTGTTCGTTCTTCAGTTGAACAAGAGATTGTACTGTCCACAGGGGACACAGCCACACTAAAGTCAGTCTTATATGCTGAGGTTAACATCTTTCTTCTCTTGGAGGACCCTGTTTATTTACTGTGATAAAGTGTTATTAAATTGGATTTTGAAACTTCAGCTGAGGTTGAAAAGAGAGTGGCTATATTTTCTAAAAAAATCTAGTGCTCTGCAAATGGTACTTCTTGGAAGTCATTCCGTAAAAGCTATGGGTATAAAAGATGACAGTGAACTGAACAGATATATATTTAAATTCATTTTTCACAATGTGCGACAGAATTGAACAAAAAGTAATTCTCTTCACACTTTAATTGTCCACTGGTACTGAAGAGACCCATGCGTCTCAGCCCTCTTCACAATGTATCTCTTTGTCTTGTATCTCAGAGGAACTATGATTGAAACTGAACTTCTCCACGCACTCCATGTGTCTCTATTCATCCACACTTGTAGGTTGAAGGGTGGCATGGTGGTGCAGCGGTGGAGTTGCTGCCTCACAGCACCAGAGACCCAGGTTCGATCCTGACCACAGGCGCTGGCGGTACTGAGATTGAACGTTCTCCCCGCGACCACATGAGTTTTCTCCAGGCGCTCTGGTTTCCTCCCACGACATACAGGCTTGTAGGTTAATTGGCTTCAGTAAAATTGTAAATTGTACCTAGAATGTACACTGTCTAGTGATATAGAAACATAGAAAATAGGTGCAGGAGTAGGCCATTCGGCCCTTCGAGCCTACACTGCTATGGCTGATCATATTGATCGTATACTATTTAGCTAGTGGTCGGCGCGGACACGGTGGGCTGAAGGTCAAATTTCCATGTTGTGTCTCGAAAGTCTAAAGTCTAATGTTACAACACAACGGTATGAACATTGAATTCTCCGATTTTAGGTAACTAAGCTACAAAGAAAGGCACCCACCTTTTTCCCACTAGACGTGACGGGCCAAAGGGCCTGTTTTCACACTGCATCTCTAAAGTCTAAAATATACATGATCATTTCTCCCCCTGAGTAGTCTATAACTGACGAGCAGATGATCTGTTGAAATGGAAGCAGCACTCTTACCACCTTCTGTCGAACATTCCTTTCCAATAGTGTTTATAATTCTCACCTGACTCTCACCTTAAAAATGGAGGGCCTGCTTTCTTTTCATTGGGAATAGACACAGAGGGCTGGAGTAACTCAGCGGTTCACGCAGCCTCTCTGGAGAAAAGGAATAGGTGACGTTTCTGGTCGAGACCCATCTTCAGACTGAGAGTCAGGGGAAAGGGGGACGCGAGATATAGATGGTGATGTGGAGAGATATGGAACAAATTAATGAAAGATATGCAAAAAAAGTAACGATGATCAAGGAAACGTGGAGCCCACAATGGTCCATTGCTGGCTGTGGGGCAGGTGTTAATGAGTTATGCAGAAAGTGAAACTCAATGGAACAACAATGAAACTAGTGCGACGTATTGTGTGGGGGAGCGACGGAGTGGGAGGGGATGAATTTAGAGACGTCAATACGTTGTAAACAGGCTCCGCCGTAACTGCCCTCGGAGTGCTTCATCCCACACTCCAAAGATGAACGGGTTTGTAGGTTAATTGGCCTTGGTAAAAATTGTAAATTGTTCCTAGTGTGTAGGATAATGTTAGTGTAGCACACTTACTACTATCCTACACACGCTAGGGACAATTTACCATTATTCCAAGCCAATTAACCTGCAAGCCTGTACGTCTTTGGAGTGTGGGATGAAGCCAGAGGTCCCGGAGAAAACCCACGCAGGTCGCGGGGAGAATGAACGAACTCTGTACAGACAGTACCCGTGGTCAGGATCGAACCCTGGTCACTGGCGCTGTCAGGCAGCAGCTCGACCGCAGCGCCGTCGTGCCACCCTGGTGTTTTTATCTTTAATATTACTGAGCTCAAAAAGCGGTGAATGGTCCTTTAACACAGGGGAGATGGCCCTGTCCCTCACAATATAACAATATCAAATGAGAAGTATGTCGTTGCTTCTCTATAAATCAGACAGCCATATCATCATACAAGATGTCTCACTGCCAATAGTGGAGGGCACCCAGGGCCAAGGCAAGGAAAACAGATACTCAAAGTATTACAGTGAAATGTGGCAGATTGACCTTACTTTGATATGCTTGATTGTCTGATGCCATGGCCATGAATGACTCATTCCCTATTTCATATGCTTGGGGGGGGTTTCTGGCTAGCGTTCACTTCTACTGGATATTCTGTATGCAGAATGCAATAGCCAGCTACAGCCATGGTTCCACATCAGCTTTCTGCTAAATGCATCTGCGTGTGGATGGGCAGTGCCTGTCAGCACTAACATTGTTTGCAAACCCAGGAAAATGTAAGCCAGTACACACCAGTACATACCAGGACAAACTAGGACAAACCAGTGCAGGCCAGTACAAAGGTGGAACGGTGGCACAGAGGGAGAGTTGGTGCCTTTTACAGCGCCAGAGACCTGGGTTCTTCAGTGGAAAAATGTAATTTGTGCCAAGTGTGTGCAGGACAGTGCTGGTGTGTGGGGATCGCTGGTCGGCACGGACTCAGTGGGTCAGGGGATGGGACCTATTTCTGTGCTGCATCACTAAACCAAACTAAACTAAAACTAAACTAAAGGTACTTAAGAATACAGCAGAGCTCTTGACAATTGTGGCACTTAAAGAGATTGTGTGTGACAGGTTGCAGGCATAAATAGTTATCTATTTATCTACATCAATCACTGACAATTAGATTATCCGTTTGGCAACAAAGAGCTACCTCCCACTTCACACATTACTTTTGCAATTATGGCAGGTAGAATGTCTCAGAAAATACAACCTTTGGGGTACTTAGTTGTTTCTATACAATTGTTCTGTACAAAGCCACAGAATAACAAGGATTGCCATTGTATCCAGATGTGCAGTGGAGTAAGATGAATATAGTTTGTATTCATTTTTACAAGCATGCTTTCTTAGAACATACAGAATTAAAAGTGATTGGTTCCAAATTACCTTGTTCCTAATTCCATTAATATTACAGCTTTAGAGGCACTGTTTCTGACAGTGTTTCTGCCACACTACCTGGCAGCACGGTGGTGCAGCGGGTAGAGCTGCTGCCTCACAGCGCCAGAGACCCGGGTTCGATCCCGACCTCGGATGCTCTCCGTGTGGAGTTTGCACGTTCTCCCTGTGAACCCCCCCCCCGTGGATTTTCCTCCGGGAAGCTCCGGTTTCCTCCCACATGCCAAATATCTGCAGGTTTGCAGGTTAATTGGGCTCTGTAAATTGCCTCTAGAGTGGAGGAGATGGATGAGAAAGTGGGATAACATAGAAGTGTCAATGGTTGGCATGCAATCGATGGACACAAGGACCTGTATCTCTACAATCTCACACATTTCAATGACATGTATCTGTTCAAGATCTTAGCAAACACTGCAAATAATTGTTTATAATGGGTTCATACCTATGTAGACAATTGAGAAATATTGAATGCTGACATCAGGGGCCGGTGACGTTTTGTGTCGGGACCCTTCATCAGAAGGAGAGTCTCGACACGAAGCATCACATATTCATTTTCTGCTGCCTGACCCGCTGAGTTATTCCAGCATTTTCTGTCTAACTTTCGTATAAACTACCATCTGCAATTTATGTTCATTACATAGGGATGATCAAGTGTTAAATGGCTCTTCACCTAACCTTACATTTTGTTATGTAGCTATATATATATAATTATTATATTATATTATTATTATATAATATAAAATTATTATATTATATATTATACATATTTTTAAAATTATATATATATTTATAGGGCAAATGTAATGAAATAATGAATAATAAATAAAATACTTTACATAACACAAAATGATTTACCAAAACTACTTTGGTATAAACCAGCATCTGCAGTTCATTTATATGACATTAAAGCAGATATGTGTTTGCTGTTAATGTAATGGATGGTCATTTCTGGACGTGGCTAATTTGTGTGGATTACACTCAGTATCCACACAAATGTGCTGGTCCGGGATCGCATGGAGTTTCTTCATGTTCAGTCCCACCACATCCTGTCGCCCTTCCTGAGACCTGACCTTTCCGCGTTTTAGCCCCAATCAAAGTGGTCCCCACATCAGTCCCCGCGCGCTCTGGATCTCTCAAGATGTATTTTCACTGTGCACTATGTTATGCTGACAGAGACCAGAAGAACTTAGTGGCTTTTCAAATGTCAACTCAGATTGGCTGGGGATAATTTAAAAGAGCACAGCAGCACTTCAAAAGAAGGAAAGGGCCAATATTCAAAAGTTCTGTTAAATTGTAATTGACTTTTAAGTAGATTTTAGATTTCGTAAACACCATCAGGACTTCAAAAACAAAATGTGCACAAATAGACACAGAATATAGCACATTTTTATATCAAATCTAAAGCTAACCATAAACACCACATTTAAAATTCTCATCCTTGTACTTCACAGTGCCTCTTATCTGGAGAAATCCTTACATAGACACAAAATGTTGGAGTAACTCAGCGGGTCAGGCAGCATCTCTGGATAAAAGTAATATGCGACGTTTCGGGTTAGAACTTTTCATCAGACTGCTGAAGAAATCTTTGGTCTCCAGAGATGCTGCCTGAATTATTTTTCTCCAGAGATGTTGCCTGATCATTTTTCTCCAGAGATACTGCCTGACACGCTGAAATCCTTTCCCTCCAGAGATGCTGCCTGATCTGCAGAGTTGCTCCAGCACTTTGTGTCTATCTAAGCCATACAATTATCGGAGATCTTTGAGACGGCACAGTGGCGTGGCGGTAGAGTTGCTGGCTTACAGCGCTTGCAGTGCCAGAGATCCGGGTTCGATCCCGACTATGGGTGCTGTCTGTACGGAGTTTGTACGCGCTCCCCATGACCGCGTGGGTTTTCTCCGAGATCTTCGGTTTCCTCCCGCACTCCAAAGACGTACAGGTCTGCAGATTAATTGGCTTTGTATAAGTGTAAATTGTCTCTAGTGTTTAGGGATCACTGGGCCTGTATCTCTAAAACTAAATCTCTGCTCCTCCGAAAGCTGTTTTCTTCTCTAGCTCCATCATGCATGTTGTTAGTTATTTAGAATTCCTTCCCTAGACATTTATTCAACTTCATTTCCTTCCCCCGAAAAATAGTCTTCTTAATATCCAGCTCAAGTGTTTGGTAAAGCCCCTGTCCCACTTAGGAGACCTAAACAGCAACCTCTGGTGATCTTGCCCACCACCAAAAGTTTCCACCGGAGGTTTTGATCACTCTCCCTAATGGTCGAAAGTGGTTTCCGCATGGTCGAGGCTTCATCTAGGTTGCTGCTGTTTTTTCATCATGATCAAAACCGGCCTCCACTAAAAATAGGTTCCTGTTTTAAAAATCGATAATTTTTTAGTCGCAGGTCTAGTCGAAGCCGGTTTTCTTCGTGGTCGCGGAAGGTTTTCAACATATGCGTGGGAGGTGGTAGGAGGTTGCAGGTCACCTTGACCTTGATTTTATTTTTGGTTGGCGGGCAAGGTCACCAGAGGTTACTGTTTAGGTCTCCTAAGTGGGACAAGCCCTTAACCTGCCTTAATACCTCCTTACACAGTGTAGGAAGGACCTGCCGATGCTGGTTTACACCAAAGCTAGACACAAAATGCTGGAGTAACTCAGCGAGACAGGCAGCATCTCTGGAGAGAAGGAACAATTTTCGGGTTGGAACCCTTCTTCAGACTGCCTAGCAACAAGAATACTGGGAGGCATTTGGCAAAAGGAGAGGTTAGACAATCTCAGATTGTTTATACAGTAACATCAGAGGGTTAGAGGAGACCTGATAGAAGTATATACAATTATGAGAGGCATAGATAGGATAGCCAGTCATAACGTTTTTCCCAGGATGCAAATGTCAAAGACTAGCTGGCATAGCTTTAAGGTGAGAGGAGCAAGGATAAAGGAGATGTGCGGGGAACGTGTCTTATTCAGATGGTGGGTGCTTGGTACACGCTGTCTGAGGTGGTATTTGGAGGCAGATATGCTAGTTTTGTTTATGTGGCTTTTGGATAGGAACATGGATATGCAGGGAAGGGATGAATATGGATCACGTGCAGGCAGAGATTATTTTTTTCTTGGAACCATGTTGGGCACAGATATTGTTGGCCGAAGGACCTGTGCCTGTTCCCAATTGTTCTATGTTCTAAGTTGTAAAGTAACTGTTTGCAAAATGTAGAGTTCCAATATTCCAAGAGTCAATGGATTCATTTTGCTGCCTTAAAACTTGTATGGAAAAATCTGTAATCTTCTTTGCGTAGAATCGATACTTTCATTGCTGCATAGAAGAACATTTTAAGCATTGTTTAGCTTAGTTTGGTTTAGCGATACAGCGTGGAAACAGGCCCTTCGGCCCACCGAGTCCGCGCCGACCAGCGATCCCCACACATTAACACTATCCTACACGCTAGGGACAATTTGCATTTATACCAAGCCTGTTAAGCTACAAATTTGCACCTCCTTGGAGTGTGGGAAGAAACCGAAGATCCCACGCGGGTCACGGGGAGAACGTGCAAACTCCGTACAGACAAGCACCGGTAGTCAGGTTTGAACCAGGGTCCCTGGCGCTGTAAGGTAGCAACTTTACCTGCTGCGCCATTGTGCCATCATTCTTGCTTTTGTGGTGTACAGAGTGTGGGGGGAATTCTCAGCATTCAGGCTGTGTGGTGTAATAATCCTTGATCTATATATGGTGCACATCCACTAGTGCAGAAGCACGTGTACTTTTTTCTTCCTGCAGTGTATCTCTCTGAAGCCCTGGTTTACAGCCAACAATACCTTAAACTTTCAACTTGCATGGCATTTATGCAGAGACACAGACCTTACACAGCAATAAAAGGTGGCACGGTGATGAATTACCACTCACCGCTTTCATTGATCACTTTGCGTTCCTTTGTACTTGATGTGACAATTGTACAGCCACTCAGAATAGGTTTAATGGGGCAGGAGCTGAACACTGTCGGATTGAACTGCATGGGATAATTAAAATGCACGGAGCTCAAGGAAACAAAGAGGTGAACCCTGTTACTTTACGGACAAATTGCTCGTGTGTCATCAGGTAGCAGTTACAAGACTTTCTTTTACTAACTTCATCCAAAGGAGGACTACCCTTCCAGGCACAATGCTCCAACTGAGTAAAGAGTTGCAATCAAATATGGCCCATATCCCTCTTAACTCTTCCTATCCACATCCCTGGCCAAGTCAGTTTATTGGATGAAGAAGGGTCTCGACCCGAAACGTCATCCATTCCTTCTCTCCAGATATGCTTCCATGTCCCGCTGAGTTACTCCAGCTCTTTGTGCCTAACTTACGTTTATTGTTGTGTAGGAAGGAACTTCAGATCCTGGTTTACACCGAAGATAGACACGAACATGCTGGAGTAACTCAGCGAGACAGACAGCATCTTTGGAGAGAAGGAATGCGTGACGTTTCGGGTCAAGATCCTTCTTCAGACTGCTTGACCGGTTGACGGCACTGGGCCTGTACTCGCTGGAGTTCAGAAGGATGAGGTGGGACGTTGTTGAAACTTACTGAATAGTGAAAGGCCTGGATAGAGTGGATGTGGAGAGGATGTTTCCACTAGTGGGAGAGTCTAGGACCAGAGGCCACAGCCTCAGAATAAAAGGACATATCCTTAGAAAGGAGATGAGGAGGAATTTCTTTAGTCAGAGGGTGATGACTCTGTGGAATTCACTGCCACAGAAGTCTGTGGAATCCAAATCAATGGATATTTTTAATGGTGGTGATTCACAGATTAAAACTTGTATGGAAAAATCTGTAATCTTCTTTGCATACTGGTGTCAGGGGTTATGGGGAGGAGAATGGGTTTGAGAGGGAAGGATAAATCAGCTATGATTGAATGGCAGAGTAGACTTTATGGGGCACATGGCGTAATTCTGTAGAGTTGCTGCCTTGGAGATCCATTTTCGATCCTGACTATGGGTGCTGTCTGTAGGGAGTTTGTACGTTCTCCCCGTGTCCGCATGGGTTTTTTCCGGGTGCTCCGGTTTTCTTCCACATCCCAAAGACGTGCAGGTTTGAAGGTTAATTAGCTTCGGTAGAAATTTTAAATTATCCCTTTTGAATAGGATAGTGCTAGTGTGCGGGGAGATCGCTGGCCGGCGCGGACACAGTGGGCCGAAGGGCCTGTTTCCGCGCTATTCCGTAAAGCATCTACATAAAATATTGTTTGTTGCTGTCCGATAAATTGATGAATCGCTGTTCATCTGTTACAGTAATGGTTTAGTTTATCGTCACGTGTACTGAGGTACAGTGAAAAGCTTTTGTTGCGTGCTAACCAGTCAGCGGAAAGACAATGCATGATTACAATTGAGTGGCTGCGCACTGTGACTGTGCAATTTTCTGCTACTCTGCCTCGTACAGAAGCTTCGAGGGCCCGCGCTGTGTTGACGATAAAGCTTCACGGATACATTCCTTGGCCTCAGCTGCGGATTTTCTCCGGATTGCTGCTCTGCCGTCCCATTGGGAGTGCCGGGGATTAGAGGCCAGGTGGTGTTCAGGGACTCCATGGACCCACACATCAGCAACTAGGATTCCACCTGACTGCCTCGGCCTCTGGATAACTATCTGGAAAACTGCTGAGAGCCACACAGCTCTGACAACGATTACCCTACAGAAAACATAGTTCTCCTCTGGTCAACGTTCAAATTAAAGCAAGGTGGGACCTCCCAGTAGTCCTGAGAATAGGTGTTTATACCCAAAGTGTAATTTCTAAGGCCGGCTATGCTCATGTGATCTAGACTTACCACCTCAATAGACTAAGTGGCCGACCTTTTCATGAACGTAAGGGAGTCCGTGAGTTCATACCTGCTCTCTGTCACATCTGCTGATGCATATACAATTCACTTGAGAATTTGGCATCTCAACTCTAGCTTTCCATGGAGATCAGAGTCATTGGTAGGATAGATATGTCTGAAGTAATTCATCCAGTAATCAAGGAGGTCTCTGACACAAAATGAACAACCACAAGTTGAGGGTGACGTTTTGGGTCGTGACCTTTCTTTAAACCCGAAGATCCGTCTGAAGAAGGGCCTCGACCAGAAACGTCATCCATTCCTTCTCTCCAGAGATGCTGCCTGTCCCGCTGAGTTACTCCAGCATTTTGTGTCTATTTTCGGATTAAACCAGCATCTGCAGTTCCTTCCTACCCAACCACAAGTTAAGTCTTAGAGGAGTTCAAACTACAAGTTAAGTCTTAGAGGAGTTCTTACAATGTAGGAAGGAACTTTTGGTTTACACAGAAGATAGTTCAAACAACGGTCAGTTTTGGGTGTGGTGAAGGGTAAGGACTTGCCCCAAACTACCTCCAAGAAATAGCTTCCTTATTCTTTGAAAGTATTGCTTCTTGCCCTGAACACTGTTTAGTTTAGTTTAGTTTAGTTTAGTTTAGTTTAGTTCAATCATATTTGTTCTCATTCATATCTCGAACGATATTTCCTCTCTTGCAGTCTTTGGGCCCACACTCTTTCTGTCAATTTTTGAGATACTTTGTGAAATATAAAATGTTACCGCGGGAGATCAGAAGTAATTGGGAAGTCGCTAAAAGCAGTTGAGGAATAGCTAAATATGTGGCAAAGAGTGATACAGCATGGAAACAGGCCCTTCAGCCCAACTTGCCAACACCGGCCAATATGTCCCAGCTATACTAGTCCCACCTGCATGTGCTTGGTCCATATCCCTCCAAACCTGTCCTATCCACGTATCTGTCTAACTGCTTCTGAAACATTGGGATAGTCCCAGCCTCAACTATCTCTTCTGGCAGCTTGTTCCATACACAACCCTCAGGTTCCTATTAAATCTTTTCCCCTTCACATTATACCTAGGTCCTCTGTTCCTTGATTCCCCTACTCTGAGCAAGAGACTCAGTGCATCTACCCGATCTATTCCTCTCTTGATGTTATACCCTCTATAAGATCACCCCTCATCCTCCTGCGCTCCAGGGAATAGTCCCAGCCTCCTCTACCTCTCCCTGTAGCCAGACCCTCTAGTCCTGGAAACATCCTCGTAAATCTTCTCTGTATCCTTTCTAGCTAGACAATCTTTTTTCCATAATTTCTGAAGAATACTATTTTTAGGACGGAAAGATCATAGCCACGTTTCCTTGGAAGAACATAGGAGGTTACAAGCATACGTGAGCTTAGTCAGTGAAGCTATGTGGGAGGATGTGTTCAATGGGCAACTGAACAGTCCTCTCACCAGCTAGAGAGCGGTCCTGACCTCCCATCTACCTCATTGGAGACCTTTGAACTGGTTTTAATCTACCTTTATTGGACTTTATCTTGCACTAAATGCTGTAGCCTTTATCATTTTCCTAAGACGGTGTGGATGGCAAGATTGTATTCATGTACAGACGTTTCTTTGAAGACAGTTATAAAAAGCTGGAGTAACTCAGCGGGTCAGGAAGCATCTCAGGCGATAAGAAATAGGTGACGTTTTAGGTCGAGACCCTTTTTCAGCCCTATCTTCTATTTATCTATCTTCTATCTTCGGTTTAAGCCTGCATCTGCAGTTCCTTCCTACATATATAGTCTTTACTTTGACTGGGCAGAGTGCAAACAAAAGCCTTTCACTGTACCTCGGTAGTCATGACAATGACAAACTAAACCAAACTATATCAGGAAATTAGTTTTGTTTTAGTTTTGCGGATTCAGCGCAGAAACAGGCCCTTCGGCCCACCGAGTCTGCACCGACCAGCAATCCCTGCACCTTAACACTATCCGACACACACACTAGGGACAATTTACACTTACACCAAGCCAATTAACCTACATCCCTGTATGCTTTTGGAGTGTGGGAGGAAACCGAAGATCTCGGAGAAAAGCCACGCAGGTCACTGGGAGAACGTACAAACTCTGTACCGACAGCACCCGTAGTCCCATAGTCAGGATCGAACCCAGGTCTCCGGTGCAACAAACACACTACCCGCTCTACCGCCACCATAGCTGCCCAAGAGAGCAAATGAGAGCAAAACAGCTCAAAATAAAACCAATGTTGCATGAGTTTGTTTATTTATCAAGGTAAAGGCTTTGTCAGGTCAGTGAATCAACTCAAATTCTTTTTTATCCTTTTGGGCTTCATGGCCGTCTCCCGTTACAATAGGTTTTGTTATTCTGGATTTCAGTTTGTTGAGCAAGACTGTAAAAAGATGGTAAGCTAATCAACGCTCGGTATTACTTCCATGGCCAACAGGGCTATTGTGAAGCACGAGAAAACAGTAACTGAACTGAAAGGTTAGTGATTCAATGGCAGGTGAATCACTTCATTTCATTCCCTAGCAGCAAGCAGTAATATTCCTACTGTTATTGCCACATCCATGAAGACAGGAAATATATTGTGTGGTCAGATTAGTGGTCTCATTCAGTACTAGAGTGCGTATTGTTCCGCTAGCATTTTAGCTGCAGCACAGAATAAGGTGCAAGTCAATGGAAGGTACATTTTCAGTTCAGTTCAGTTTGGGAGTTATGGAGTTGAACATTCAGCCCATCCTTTTAAGAATTCAATAGTTGAAGAAAATCGATCGCAACATTGGTTATCGCAGGTCCCGTTGTACATCGCCCGACATATAAAAAGTAGGCATTTAAGAGCAGAGTTGAATTTACAGTTTTTTCATAGAATGAAGAAAGAAGCTGTCCACAAGATAAAATGTTTGAGAAAAGTTGTGAATTTGTGGAATTCCCTGCCACAGAGGGCAGTGAAGGCGAAATCACTGGATGGATTTAAGAGAGAGTTAGATAGAGCTCTAGGGGCTAGTGGAATCAAGGGATATGGGGAGAAGGCAGGCACGGGTTATTGATAGGGGACGATCAGCCATGATCACAATGAATGGCAGTGCTGGCTCGAAGGGCCGAATGGCCTCCTCCTGCACCTATTTTCTATGTTTCCGTGTAAAATTACTGAGGTGCACCAATCCCATGTGTATTTTTTAATCATGTTCAGAAGAAATTAGGAAAATAATAAAGATTATTCCCAAATTAATTTTGAAAATATATTTTCCTTCACTATGGATCTGAATCTAATCAAGGCTGTATGATTTTAAAATTATTTGTGATCCACAATTTGTCCAAGACTTTAAAACTGGAGCTTGGAAAAGATAGCTTAGGATGTAATATTTTTGTTTAGTTTAGAGATACGGCGCAGAAACAGGTCCTTCGGCCCACCGAGTCCTCACCGACCAGCGATCCCCGCGCAGGAACACCATCCACCAAACCTGTACGTTTATGGAGTGTGCGAGGAAACAAGAAATTCCGGAGAAAACCCACGCATGTCACAGGGAGAAAGTACAACCTCCGTCCACTCATAGTCAGGATCGAACGCAGGTCTCTGGCGCTGTGGGGCAGAGACTCTACCGCTGCGCCACCGTGCCGAGCCAATTCTTGAAATTCATTAAATATCCGAAGTCAGTTGCAAATGAAGAGTTTTCCACAAATGCATCGCATCTTGCGAATGGCCATGCTTTCTCATTTGAAACTCTGAAACAAAGTAAAGTATCCTTTATTGTCATTCAGACCTTCCGGTCCGAACGAAATTCCGTTGCCTTGCAGTCATACATATAATAAAATAACAAAACGCACAATAAACACAAATTAACATCCACCGCAGTGAGTTCACCAGGCACCTCCTCACTGTGATGGAAGGCAAAAGTCTTAAGTCTTTGTCTCTTCCCTCCTTGCTCTCCCTCTGCGCTGAAACCGAGCAGACTCATTGCAACAGGGGCAAGCAGTAATCAAATATTTGGATGTTCGGTGTGGAAAATTTGTTGGCATTCACTTGACACTTTTCCTCGGCCCTTGTAACATGTGAACATGATCCTGCTCAAGTTTTTCTTTTGTTGTGGCCTGCAGTAAACGTGATCGCAGTAAACAAAATGCAGATCGCAAACCCCACGCCTTGCGGCTGAAGTTTTCTTTGTGTAATGGAGACGGCTCCTGTTACAAAATACCTCCTATTAAAACCTTTTCCCCGTGAGGAGAAGGTTGCACAATGGAATAGTGCCTACAAGTTATGTTAAGGTGGCATCGAACGTCAAGTAATAAGACAAGACATGGCAAGAGCAGTGGAATTTCTGGATAGAATTAACAGCCACACTATCTGAGGGATCAATGTTATGGTGTTTGATTACTCGTTAATGAATACTTATGAAGGTCACCGTGACAGATGAAATAGCAAAACACACCCGATCGTAAAACCTATCTTCGAAAAATAATTAATATTGAATTATGATCAAGAAATGAAGGCCCACAAAGATTTAAGGTTGCGTTACGACAGAAGTTTGAATGGCAAAGTCACATGGGATCAACATCAATAACCATCGCAGCATGCCTTGTTTGAGCTTAGTTTTAGCTTTACAGGGACAGCGCAGATACAGGCCCTTCAGCCCGTCGAGTCCGCGCCGACCA
This sequence comes from Okamejei kenojei, assembly GCA_035221665.1. Lineage (NCBI taxonomy): Eukaryota > Metazoa > Chordata > Chondrichthyes > Rajiformes > Rajidae > Okamejei > Okamejei kenojei. Next base: position 26,412,616 of record CM069164.1, read on the forward strand.
GCGATCCTCGCACACGAACACGATCCGACAAACACTGGGGATAATTTACAATTATACCAAGGCCTGTTAGTCTAAAAACATGTACATCTTTGGAAGGAAACCGGTGCTCCCGGAGAAAAACCCACGCAGGTCACGGGGAGCACATGCAAACTCCGTACAGACAGCACCCGTAGTCAGGATTGAACCCGGATCTCTGGCGCTGTAACTCTACCACTGCGCCACCGTGCTGCCCTTGTCTTACCGCGTGCCGAACAGATTGGTGGGACAATATTACTTGGGATAAAGAGTGGGTGCTGGAACTAACCCACTGTGTGATAAACTGCTCTGTCAATCCTGTTAGCAGCTCTCTCTCTCTCTATGCTTCAGTTCAGATATACCAATTTTAGTTCTTCGAAAGGTTTGTTAATACGCTGCAAAAGAGCCAGGACAATTGTCAAGTGGGCAAAGGTCAAGACTCTTTAATTCAAAGTGGGGACCACTCTGCAGCAACAGGTCGTTGAAGTTACGCGGCGTCACTAAGCTGTCACTTAGGAGATTACGTGAAGTTGAAACTTCTTAAAAATGCCGTGCGGTACTCTGTTCTCACTTTGTCTACCAATGTGTGCATGTCCTTACAAATAAATATTAAGTGCTTCTGTCCTTCCCCAACCACTGAAATGCCGACACGCTGCTGGTTGCTGCAGCTGAGGTAACGTCTGCACCAAGGGTGAAGCTGGAATCTGACGCGGCTCCTCATTCTCACCGTACACCACCGGGGTTTCTCGGCCAAGTTCTGCTTTAGTTTATTTTAGGGGGGTGGGGCAGAGAGAAAGACAGAGAGAAAAAAACTAATCAAGAACATTAAAAAAAAATAGAATGGGAAACAGGACAGATTTGTGCATTTTGGTCATTGTTAACTGAATAATTTACGTACATAATTATTTATGTAACAATAATTACATGATTTGTAAATTATCATGGACAATTAATTTGTCGATCATTTGATAAATTATTATTTAACAAATAATTAATTGTGCCAAAATTATCAAATAGCCAAAAAATATGATAACCAATTTGATTCCTTGGCTCAATGCGCACAAGGAATTGTCGATGTTCTATTTCATCCAGTTAGTTATGCAGGCAAGCATTTTGAAAGCAGCAACAGGCATCTTTACTGGTCTAACTTCTGAAAAGAGTTTAGTTTAGTTTAAGAAAGAAATGCAGATGCTGGTTTAAAACGAAAGTAGACACAAAATGCTGGGGCAACTCAGCGGGACAGGCAGCATCTGATGAGAGAAGGAACGGGCGACGTTTCGGGTCGAGACCCTTCTTCAGACTTAGTTTAGTTTAGTTTAGAGATACAGAGCGGAAACAGCTCCTTCGGACCGCCGGGTCCCCGCCAGCCATTGACCCCCGCACATTAACACTATCCTACACACAAAGGACAATTTACAACCTTTTACCGAAGCCAATTAACCTACAATCACGTACGTCTTTGGAGTGTGGGAAGAAACTGGAGCACCCGAAGAAAACCCACGCAGTCATGGAGAGAACATACAAACTCAGTACAGACAGCACCCCGTAGTCGGGATCACGCCGGAGACCCGAGTTCGATCCTGACTACGGGTGCAGCCTGTATAGAGTTTGTACATTCTCCTTGTGACCGCGTGAATTTTCTCCAGGTGCTCCAGTTTCCTCCCACACTCCAAAGATGTACAGGTGTGTAGCTGTATAGGTGTGTAGGTTAATTGGCTCTGGATAAATGGTAAATTATCCCTAGTGTGTGCAGGATAGTGCCAGTGTATGGGGTGACTGCTGGACTCAGTGGGCCGAAGGACCTGTTTCCGTGCTAAATCTCTAAAGTCCAAAGTCTAAACATTCAGGAAGAAGCTGTTCCTGAGTCTGGTTGTGTACTGATTCCCTAGGGAGTAGGTGAGTTTACAATTCACTTTGTAAATTGTTCCTGGCGTGTAGGATACTAGGGGAGTGAGAGCTGGTCGGCGCGGGCTTGGTGGGCCGAAGGGCCTGTTTCCGCGTTGTGTCTCTAAAGTCTAAACTGACCAGGGTGGGGGAAGACCCTCTCCATTCGTCGGGTGAAAGTGATCACTTTGGCTGAAGGTCTTTGCTTTCCACTGGGGCCCCTCTAGCATGTTTGCCAACAAACGCATGAAAAAATGCGGCGTTTCTGCTGCATCCGAGGGTTATCAGAATCTGCAGCTGTTGCAGTCTGAGACCTCGCTGAACAGCTAATCTTATCTTCAACGCCCTGCCGCATACCTGCGCATCGCTCGGAGCCACCGTGTGTCGAGTTCACTATAATGCCAAGGCTATGTGGCAGATAATATACAGCCAGTACAAATAGAAACATGTTTCTGAAAGTCGACACTGGCAGCTATGTGTTTAACTCCTGGTGGCTCAGAGCGAGACAGGCAGCCAAGCAATTCCAGAGATTTCATTCAGATCTCATATCTTGCTTAGAGGCAAAGGAAGAAATATTAGATTATCCTGCTTTTCTGTGGCCCTTTATGAATATGCCTGTGTGTCGGTACAGGAAAAGGCTTTGACAATAAATTTCACCAACTTGACGAGACTTGTTAAAAGCCACAGTATCAGCTTTCTAGCAGACAAGCTGTCAAATTCAGGTTAATTCAGTGTCAACGGGTGGCCACAGTGGCGCAGCGGTGGAGTCGCTGCCTTACTGCGAATGCAGCGCCGGAGACCCGGGTTCGATCCCGACCACTGGTGCTGTCTGTACGGAGTTTGTACGTTCCACCCGTGACCCGCGTGGGTTTTCTCTGAGAACTTCGGTTTCCTCCCACACTCCAAAGATGTGCATGTTTATTAACGCTGCAGATGGGGGACTGATTGGAGATGATCAGCACTGGGGATGATCAGCCATGATCACATTGAATGGCGGTGCTGGCTCGAAGGGCCAAATGGCCTCCTCCTGCACCTGTTGTCTATTGTCTTCTGTTTGTAGGTTAATTGGCTTGGTATGAATGTATATATGTAAAATTGTCCCTAGTGTGTGTAGGGTGGTGTTAATATGTGGGGATCACTGGTCGGTGCAGACGCGGTGGGCCAAAGGTCCTGTTTCCACGCTGAATATCTAAACTAACATTAAACTTAATTAACCAAAGAGTCAATCTCATGAACTGTATAAATATTGTGGATTATAAGAACCAAGGAGACTGTGGTTATTTGGAGGTGAAACGCAATTTCTGAAACCTTTCCATCTTCTACAAGGCGTGTCAATATTTTGATGGATGAGGACATTTGACTGGATGAGTACACCAGCAACTGCTCTCAGGAGCTTGGTACCATCTATGATAACACAGGGAACTTGAATAGTCTCCCATTATAAGAATAAGGGGTAAGCCATTTAGAATGGAGACGACAAAACACTTTTTCTCACAGAGAGTTATGCGAGTCTGTGGAATTCTCTGCCTCAGAGGGCGGTGGGGGCCGGTTCTCTGGATTCTTTCAAGAGAGAGCTAGATAGGGCTCTTAAAGATAGCGGAGTCAGGGGATATGTGGAGAAGGCAGGAACAGGGGTACTGATTGGCGATGATCAGCCATGATCACATTGAATGGCTCGAAGGGCCGAATGGCCTACTCCTGCACCTATTGTCTATTGTCTATCTATCCACTAAACATTCCCTCCTTTGAATAATGACTCACTCCAGGTGCTAGATGAATCTGTAACAGCTACCTGGTTCATACAGAATACAGAAGCTTGGAAGTGCTCCACCAGAATCAGGAACAGCTTCTTCCCCTCTGTTTACACTTTGGACTTTACACTTTTCACCGCGGAAACAGGCCCTTCGGCCCACCGAGTCAGTGCAGACCAGCAATCACCCACACACCAGCACCATCCTAGGGACACTTTGCAATTTTACCAAAGCCAATTGACCTGCAGACTGTCTGTCTTTGGAGAGTAGGAGGAAACCGGAGCATCCAGGGAAAACCCATGCAGGTCACGGTGAGAGCGTACAAACCCTGTACAGATAGCACCTGTAGTCAGGATCGAACCCAGGTCTCTGGCGCTGTAAGGCAAAAACATTAGCGCTGAACCACCGCGCTGCCCCTGTTCTGAACGGTCCCTCCATAAACTAGGTCCTTCCACGCTAATTATCCAACACACCTACATTACGTTGCTGAACAACAACGTTCCCCACTCTGTATATTTCCCTACCATTTGTACCCGTGTTTAGTTTGATTGAATTCTTGTATGACAGTGTCCGATTTGATTGTTTAGCACGCAAACAAGAGAGGTGCACTTGACAATAATAAATACACTTGACAACAGTAAACTTAAGCCTCAACCTAGACCGTCTTCAGCATCTCACAAGCCCTTCCAACCAGTTAGTTGCCACGTGGTCATTTCTTTAGCCGGAGGGTGGTGAATCTGTGGAATCCGTTGCCACAGACGGCGGTGGAGGCCACAAGTCAGTGGGTATTTGTAATGCGGAGATTGATAGGTTCTTGAATGGTAAGAAAGTCAAAGGATACGGGGAGAAGGCAGGGGATTGGGGTTGAGGGGGAAAATAGATCAGCCTTGATTGACTAACTGGGCAGATGCGATGGGGCAAATGGCTTACGAATTCTGCCTTTGGATTCTGCTTATGCCTTATGAACTTATTATAAACTTATTATTTCCATCACTATGTTCCTCTCCTAATCATTGATTCAGATATATAATGCCTAACAGCACTGAGAGACACCACACATAACTGTACCATAATAATCCATGTCTAAAGGTGCATTCCCTCCGAACATCCCACTTAGAACCCATGAACATGTTTAATATTCATAACATTCAGACTTATTTAACAATATGACATTGAGTTATCTAATTTTAGGTAAATAACCTCCAACTTCCCCCTTCTCCCCTCCTTAAGCCCCCTTGTCTTGCCCCCATCTTGATGTGACCCATTTCTCCCCTCCCCCCCCTCCCCCCCTCCACCGATATTCCTTCCTTTGGCTTCACAATTCTCACCTATCCTTATCTCACACCTTTAGTCTTTTCATCTCTGACCTTTGGCCAACAGTCCACCTACCAGCAAACCTCCCTCACTCATATCTACCTGTCACTCGAAGATAGACACAAAAAGCTGGAGAAACTCAACGGGTCAGACAGCATCTCTGGAGAAAAGGAATAGGTGACGTTTCGGGTCGCGATCCTCATCTGCAGTTCGTTGTGTCTCTATATTTAATGCATCAATAGTTTCAACATTTGAAGCTGCTTTGCATTTTGTTAAGAATCTAGAACCAGATTAAAAAAAAATAATTGGCCATCCACAAGATTTCTCAATGGTAAGTTCAGAAAGTCAAGGCTTTGCAGGCGATGATAGCAAAGAATTATGCCGCTGTAATAAATCATGACCTCCGCGTTAACTGGTCCTTTTAACATTCATTAGTGACATTAAAGCTCTGTGCAGGAAACACATTCAAAACAAGTTTTTGGTTTCTTTGATGTTTAGGCCCTCAATTCGGTTATTTTCCTTCTGGAAAATCTGGAAACAAATATTGACAAATCTCTTTTGGATTCCAGTTTCAGGGAAAGATACTTTATCTGCCAAGTTGAAAGTTAGAGAGTCAGAGAGTCATACAGCAGGGAAACAGGCCCTTCGGCCCAACTCGTCCATGCCGACCAAGATGCCCATCTAAGCTCGTCCCTTTGCCCGCTTTTGGCCCATACCCCTCTAAACATTTCCTATCCATGTACCAGTCCAAGTGTCTTTTAAACCCTGTTTATATTACTTGCCTCAACTACCTCCTCTGGCAGCTCGTTCCCTCAGCCCACCATCCTCCAAGTGGAAAAGTTGCTCTTCACATTCCTATTAAATCTTTCCACTTTCATCTTCGACCTATGTCCTCTGGTTCTTGATTCCCCTTCCCTGGGTACAAGACTGTACATTCACCCTATCTATCCCCATTGTGATTTTATACACCTCTATAAAATCACCCTCCTGTGCTCCAAGGAAAAATGTTCCAGCCTGCTATTATCTATACCGAGTGTAATTCTGTGTAAGAAGGAACTGCAGATGTTGGTTTAAACCGAAGATAGACACAAAATGCTGGAGTAACTCAACGGGTCAGACAGCATCTCTGGAGAGAAGGAATAGATGATGTATCGGGTCGAAACCCTTCTTCAAATTTTGTTGATAATAGAATCAAAACTACAATGTACAGTTTGCATTACTAGGGACTGTGGTGCTAATAATATAAAATGTCCTTATGTTAAATCGACAAGTATCATATATCAGAGCTCCTGTCCCCAAGGCTTGCAGTCCTGATTGTGAAGGTATTCTTTAAGAGTGAATAGTTGATCTAAGTACAACATCGTCTAAGCTTAGTGCCCTTGCACTATTATCTGAACAGAAAAAAAATAATTTTCATTAATAATAATTTAGTTTACATGTTCATAAGTTCATATGTTACAGGAGCAGAATTAGGCCAGTCGGCCCATCAAGTTTACTCCACCATTTAATCATGGCTGATCTATCTTTTCCTCTCAACCCCTTATGAATTGAAGAACTTTGAACCTCAAAGCCCAGATGGGTTGATGGGTTTAATTGGTGATTCAACCATTCCATCATTTCTGGTCAGCAGTTTTGTTGTAATACATCCAGTATTGTACAATGGCTAAACCACTGGCTAGTTTAGTTTAGAGTTTCATTCAGTTTAGTGGTACAGCGCGGAAACAGGCCCTTCGGCCCACCGAGTTCGCGCTGACCAGCGATTCCCGCACAATATCACTATCCTACACATGCTAGGGACCATTTATTTTTTTACCAAAGCCAATTAACCTACATATATATTTTTGTATATTTTTGGAGTGTGAAAACCAAAGATCATAGGCAATAGACAATAGACAATGGGTGCAGGAGTAGGCCATTCGGCCCTTCGAGCCAGCACCGCCATTCAATGTGATCATGGCTGATCACCCCCAATCAGTACCCCGTTCCTGCCTTCTCCCCATAGATCTCGGAGAAAACCCATGCGGTCACGGGGAGAACATACAAACTCCGTACAGACAGTACCCGTAGTCGGGATCGAACCTGGGTCTCTGGCGCTGCAAGGAAGCAACTCTACCGCTGTGCCACCGAACCGCCCCAGTTATGTGTGAAATAACAAAATAAGGAGAAAAAAAACAAATTCAGCTCTAACACAAATCAGCACACTCAGAACAAATTACAGTTTAGAAAGCCAAACACTAAGATTCCTCAACCCTCTTCCAATAACTTGGACTAAACGCAACTTGGCTAGGCTTTATTCCACTGAACGCATCAAAATACTTCAACTCAATGGAATTTTTGGAAGCAGCATTTGGCTTGGTCCCAACAAATGTCAGGTATTTGTGAACATATAGTTCATTCCAGTTTATCTCAGATGAGTTAATGATCCTTGTCAGGAGATATAGAAGGGGCTTTTCTTTACCTTTTTTGGGACATTCCAATGTCAATCCTTTATTTGCCCGTCAGTACATTTAGCCCATTTACATCTTAGTTTAGTTAGAGATACATCGTGGAAACAGGCCCTTTGGCCCACAGAGTCCACGGCGACCAGCCATTAGTAATGCTATCCTACACACACTTGGGACAATTAACAATTATACCAACCTACAAACCTGTACGTTTTTGGAGTGTGGGTAGAAACCGGCGATCATAGAGAAAACCCAGGCAGGACACGGGGAGAACGTGCAAACTCCGTACAGACAGCACCCGGGGTTACTCTACCGCTACGCCACCGTGCTGCCCTGTCAGACTATCTTCACTCCCAGTCATATGGCGAGGGAATGGTGCCCAGATCCATCAGTGGATCACTCGGAATCCCATTCCAACTCCTTAGATGAAAGACCTTCACCCTTTCAAACTTCTTTGGCAAAGACCATTGAAGCATTGACTGGATGAGAATGCTCCTGGAACATATAAACTTATGAACTCTCCTGGATGAGAAGGGTCCCTGCCCGAAATGTGGACTGTCAATTGTTGCAAATATCACATCTCCATAGATGCTGCCTGAACCAGCTAAGATACTCCGACACTTGGTGTTCTGTACAAGATTCCAGCATCTGCAGTTTACTTGTGCCTCTAGGCTCGTTCAGCAGTGGGCAGTGAGTTGCTTGTTTGGTAAGGCACACACAAGAGGGAGCCTTTTCAGCTTAAAAATGCCACGACTTAATGAAAACAGAGCATATGTTTAAAGCTGCCTCAATGGTGAAAATGATCGCAAAACTAGCTCCCGTTCTGCAACCCGATAACAAAACTCGTGTGCTTTTTAATAACTTATCACTGGTCCTAATGCCGATATATGTCCTGTCAATGCTTTAGTTAAATGTTCTCACCAGACAGGGGAAGCACGGTGGCTCAGCGGGAGAGTTGCTGCCAGTGTTCGGATGTGGCTACGGATTCTGCCTTATGGAGTTTGTACGTTCTCCCTGTGATCGAGTGGGTTTTCCCCGGGTGCTCCGGTTTCCTCCCACACGCCAAAGACTTGCAGGTTTGCGGGTTCATTAGTTTCGGTAAAATTGTCCCTAGTGTGTAGGACAGTGCTAGTTTACGGGGTGATCGCTGGTCGGGCCAGACTCGGTGGGCCGAAGGGCCTGTTTCCTCGCTCTACCTCTACAGTATAGAGTCTAAAGCCAGGGTCCTTTAATAATCGTGCATTTTGTTTAATTCCACAACTTCCTGATACCTGTCAGCGATCAAAATGAATTAAACCTTATTGCAAACGCAAAAGTCCAAAAACAATGTTTAATCAGAGAGCGTGAAAAACGACTTCATTAGACAATTTGCATTCACAAAGCGAATGTGCCAAGAGAGTTGATTTGTTGAGACCTCTTTGAGAAAACAGGTCAAGGCTTTCCCTCGTTACTTGACCCTTGGTCTTTGGCGGGGCTGCCAAATGTCCGCCCTGTGGCAGGAGGCCAGACCAGTTAAGTTGATGGTCAGCAAACATTACGCAGCTTAGAGAGTGGTCATCTGGGCCGGGACTTGGGGAGTTAACCCATGGTGATTCACGGGCAGGCAACATTTGCAGAGCAAAGGAGGTTAGAAGCAGCCACTGCCTGACTCAAGCTAAACAAATGTGATTAACAACCCTGCCAGGGACTGACTAGCATTGTATTGGTACTTTGTCTAAAGAGACATAATTTCCCTAGTTGGACACAAAAATCTGGACTAGATCAGACAGCATCTCTCGAGAAAAGGAATCGGTGACGTTTCGGGTCGAGACCCTTCCTCTGACACTTCAGTCTCGACCCGAAACGTCACCTATTCCTTTTCTCCAGAGATGCTGTCTGGCCCGTTGAGTTACTCCAGCATTTTGTGTCGACCTCTGTGTTTAAACCAGCAAGGGCCGGCATGGCGGAGCAGCGGTAGAGTTGCTGCCTTACGGCGCCGGAGACCCGGGTTCGATCCTGACTATGGGTAACATCTGTACGGAGTTTGTACGTTCTCCCAGTGACCTGTGTGGGTTTTCCCCAGGTGCTCTGGTTTCCTCCCGCGCTCCAAAACGTACAGGTTTGTAGGCTAATTGGCTTCGCTGAAAATTGCGAATTGTCACCAGTGCTAGTGTGCGTGAATCGCTGGTCGGCGCGGACTCAGTGGGCCAAAGGGGTCTGTTTCCACGCTGTATCTCTAAACGAAACGAAACTAAATCTGCAGTTCCTTCCTAATCATTTCCCTGGTATGCTCTCTTTGTTCCTACCTGTCTCCAGTTTTGGTTTTCATTATTCACTGTGCTATGAGTGGTCATTGATGCCTCTGCACTGATTTTTTTAAGTTAAATCATTTTCCACTTTGTCACTGATGGATGAGACCAAGTCTCTTACTCAGTGTATCACATATGAATTATTAAGATACACAAGTATCTCTGATATGCCATCTCACTCATTTGCATGACACACTGCTATTATCATAGATCAGAATAGTGTACTCTGTCATTCTCTCTCCCCCTCCTCTTTGATGGTTGCACTAGCAAAGGTAAAAATGATAAATATCACCATAAATGATACCGTGTCTCCTCTGTATTTTACACGAAGATTGAACACCATCCTCTACACAGCATGCCATTAAAACATGTTTAATATAATGTGTGGTAAAATAATATCTCTTAAATTTATACGGTGTGATTAAAGAGCAAAATATTGCAACTCCTTTAAAGGCTTTTTATAGGAAGGAGTCCCCTAGCGCGTGGGATGCTGGTTTACACTGATGACAGACACAAAATGATGGGGTAACTCAGTGGGTCAGGCAGCATCTCAGCCAAAAAGGAAAAGGTGATGTTTCGGATCGAGACCCTTCTTCGGACTGGGAGTCAGGTGAAAAGGAAACTAGAGATATATAAAGGTACAAAGAACAAATGAGAGAAAGGTGTGAAAAGGACAAATCAAAGCCAGCCAGATGATCAAGGAAGGGTGGAGCCCACAAAGTGTAGGAAGGAACTGCTGATGCCGGTTTCCACCGGAGATAGACACAACATGCCGGAGTATCTCTGCGGGACAGGCGGCATCTCTGGAGAGAATCCAGGTATCCTTCTCGACAGAGATGCTGCCTGTCCCGCTGAGTTACTCCAGCATTTTGTGTATATATTCATGGAGTCCACAATGGTCCATTGTTGGCTGTGAAGAAGGTGATAACAAGTGACTACAAACAGTGAAACAAAGCAGGGTGACGGTGAAACTAGTTTGACGACCAGGGTGGGTGTGGGGGGAGGGGGGGGGGGGGGGGTGGTTTCCCATTTTAATGATTTCCCATTTTGAGTTTTAATTGATGCTAGTAACATACGAGGCTGCAAAGCTGTCCCTCCTACAATTTTTAGTTTAGTTTAGTTTAGAGATACCAAGAGTATTCGACCACCATTGCTAATGTACACCCCATACCTGGTTACTTCACTTTGCATTGGTTAAACTGACAATGAGGTGCAATACTCTATGGAGATGGAGTGGTAGAACAGTACAGCATGGAAACAGGCCCTTCAGCCCACATTATCCATGAGAACAGCTTAACAATGTACGGCATGGACATTGTGGGCCAAAGGGCCTCTTCTTGTGCTGTACCGTTCTATGTTCTGTTGAATGGCGGAGTAGACCTGACGGGCCGAATGGCCTAATTCTGGTCCTGTAACTTATGAACTATAAACCTCTGTGTTTTAAGACATGTTAGTTTAGTTTAGTTCAGTTTAGTTTATTGTCACGTGTACCGAGGTACAGTGAAAAGCTTTTTGTTACGTGCTAACCAGTCGGCAGAAAGACTATACATGATTACAATCGAGCTGTCGAGGTGGTTGAGGTTGGGATCATTTAAGAAACAGTTGGACAGGTACATGGATAGGACAGGTATGGAGGGTTATGGACCAAGTGCAGGCAAGTGGGACTAGGGTAGATGGGGCATTGTTGGCCGTTGTGAGTGAGTTGGGCCAAAGGGCCTGTTTCCACACTGTATTACTCCATGACTCTCTATTACTAATAAAGTCCTTTATTAATGCTTGGAGCCACATCAAAATACCATTGCGTTCTGACCTTCCGATATTAATGCTATTCTGCACTGGCATTCATTGGGTTAAATTTATATAGTTGGTATCGTAAGTAAATAAATTAGGCATTACTATCAAACCAAAAAACCAAAGTGGATTTAGAAAGAATAAAACGTTGCCATTCAAAAAAAGTGGTGAAAATGAAGAAGAATGTTTTTGCTTATGTTTAATTTTGACAACAATTGATTATAGTCACACATGATGGAACGGGGTCTTCATCCCGCCAGTCTAAATCATTAGTGGTACCGTTTGATATGGGTGAGAGGCTCAGTGAGTAATTGATACGTCACAATTAGACCATGGATGGGTGTTTTCTTTCATCTTTATTTTCTAGTTAAGTCGCCAAGATACGGAAGGTCATGGACTGACCGCAGGTAAGTGGACATAGGTAGATAGAACTGGCGTGCAAGAAAGAACTGCAGACGCTGGTAAAATCGAAGGTGGACACAAAATGCTGGAGTAACTCAGCGGGACAGGCAGCATCTCTGGAGAGAAGGAATGGGCGACGTTTCGGGTCGAGACCCTTCCTCAGACTGATGTCAGGGGAGGGGGCGGGACAAAGATAGAATGTGGTCGGAGACAGTAAGACTAGTGGGAGGACTGGGAAGGGGATGGAGAGAGAAAGCAAGGGCTATCGGAAGTTAGAGAAGTCAATGTTCATACCACTGGTGTGTAAACCATCCAAGTGAAATATGAGGTGCTGTTCCCAGATAGATCTGGCATTGAAATAAGGAAATTCTTACTTTCTGCAGCATTCCAGGCTTTATAATGCAAAAAACCACACAAATAAATATACAATGATCAATAATACAATAATCAATGATACTACGTAATCAGATTATAATGGTTTAAATCCCAAGCATGAAGTACAAATAAACAAAGTTCACTGTAGATTATAGGTGCAGAGGTAGGGTTGGGGTCAGTGTAGTGCAGTCTATTGAGAGGAAGCTGTTCTTAAACGTGGAGGCCACAAACTTCAGGCCCCTGTACTTTCCTCCCAGTGGTAGCAGCAAGATAAGCATGGCCAGCATTGCTTTGAGGAATCTCAAGAACAACTACAACGTGCTGAGGCTCTGTAAGTCACTGGTCAGGCTGCATTTGGAGTACTGTCAGCAAATGTGGGCTGCATATCTGAGGAAGGATGTGCTGGCTCTGGAGAGGGTCCAGAGGAGGTTTACAAGAATGATCCCACGATTTAGCATATGATGAGCACTTGACAGCACTGGGCCTCTACTCACTGGAGTTTCGAAGGTTGAGGGGGAACCTCATCGAAATTTACAGAATAATGAAAGGCACAGAGAGACTGGATGTGGAAAGGATATTTCCACTGGTGGCAGAGTCCAGGACCAGAGGTCATAGCCTCAGAATTAAAGGAGGTTGAGGAGCAACTTCTTTAGTCAGAGGATAGTTCATCTGTGGAACTCATTGCTGCAGAGGGCTGTGGAGGCCAAGTCAGTGGATATATTTAAGGCAGCGATAGACAAGTTCTTGATTTGAATGGGTGTCAAGGGTTATAGACAATAGACAATAGACAATAGGTGCAGGAAGAGGCCATTCGGTCCCTTGAGCCAGCACCACCGTTCACTGTGATCATGGCTGATCACCCACAATCAGTACCCCGTCCCTGCCTTCTCCCCATATCCCCTGACTCCGCTATCTTTAAGAGCTCAATCTAACTTATGGGGAGAAGACAGGAATATGTGATTAAGAGGCAGAGATCAGCCATGATTGAATGGCGCAGTACACTTCATTTCTCTCCATTCTGGATGGCTTCCAATAATTCTTATCCATTCAGCTTTTCCTGGATAAGATATGTTGCGTTTCCTTTGAGATTGAGCTGCACAGGTGTTGACGAGAGAAGAGCTGAAATGACTCAGCCAAAGGCAAATAATAACAAGTATGATAACTATAGAGACTCAGTGACATCAAACAGGTAACTGTCTGCCCGGATCACAAGGAACTGCAGATGCTGGGATCTTGAGTGAAACGCATGGTGCTGGAGGAACTCAAAGGGTCAGGCAGCATCTGCAGAGGGAAGGTGTCGGGCGACGTTTCAGAACTGGATTCTTCTTCCGAGATTCAAAGTGGTTGGGAGAAGCACCAGACTAGAGATTAAGAAACAAACTTCAACAAAGGAACTACAGATGCTGCTTTACACCGAAGATAGACACAAAATGTTGGAGTAACTCAGCTGGACAGGCAGCATCTCTGGAGAGAAGGAATGGGTGACGTTTCCGATCAAGACCCTTCTTCAGACTGAAGTGGGCATTGGCGATGCAGAAAGACTGTGTGTAAACTCACAAGCTCACAAGTCAGAGGAGCAGAATTAGGCCATTTGGCCCATTGAATCAACTCCATGGCTGATCTATCGTTCCCTCTCAACCCCATTCTATTACCTTCTCCAATGGCCGTCCACCCAAATCAGGCATGAAGTGCTCCTCATTCTCCCCCCCCCCCCCCCCCCCCCGTCCCACCTTGCAGCAGGAGTGAAGTCACCCTCCAGAGCCCACCCTCTCCGCACCTTTCATAGTTGGCCTTGCCGCCTCAGAAAATGCCCCCACCCTCTCCTTTCTGATTCCGCTGCCCCACCCAACGAGGAGAAGATGAGGGGAAACTGAGTTAAGGCGGCAGAGACAAGGGCACGGAGCCTCAGGCCCTAATGACAAACGTGGAAATTAAATTTGTGACCCATACAACCAGCGTCTCATATTGCCTATGCGTGGAAGGGTAATATATAAGCCAAGATTTGTTTTCACTCTTAACACATGAGCGTCTTTAATATGTGTTTTAGCATTGCATCAACAGCAGGGAAAACTGAATGTGTGAACCCAACATCCTGAAGAGCCTTCAATGATTCTGTGCTCCCTCTGTCTTTTATACCTTCAAGACTGCTGTCTCGATCTAAAGGGGCTGCTCCTTGCCTTCTGGCTGTATTTCACACCCGCCATCCTCATTTTTGGACACCCTGTGCATAGAGGAGAGGATAGGGGCTGAGAATGTCCTGGTTGGGTTTGCTCCTGGGCCTGGCCAAGCTGGCCATCCGCGAGTCACGGTGCCAGGCGGATAAGGGCTCTGCCCGGGCCGGCTGCCTGCCCCTATTCCGAGGTTACGGGTGGCACTAGAGAGGGACTATGCGCTGTCCACAGGCACCCTGGGGGATTTCCAGGACCGCTGGGCACCGCGGGGGGGGGGGGGGGGGGGGGGGGGGGGGGTAGAATGCATCCTTAATAACGCTGGTGATAAAGTTGGATAATATTATATTTGGTATTGATGAATATTTGTTTGACTTGTATTATGGTGGTGGATTTTGTTTTGAATTATTATTTTCTACTGTACATATGATTGTAAATAACTGAATAAATTATTTTTGGTTATATTAAAAAAAATGGTTCTGTGCTCTCTGTGTGTCTTTTATACCTTCAAGACTGCTGTCTTTGCAAACTGATGCCTGTGATCTCTGACCCAGGATTATCCAGTGTGAGACACACAGCGACATTACTGTTCCACAGAGGCCAGTGAATGGAAGAACCCTGGCCAGAGATTCTGAATAACCTTATCTTGAGGGACTTATAAAACCGTTTTAATTATACCTCAAATCAATGGTTTATAAGATTGCATGGAAACCAAACTAACATCCGTAGCCTGGACTCCGATATACCTTCTCTAGTAAACCATGATCAGGTGTTTTCTTTTTTCACTTCATTTCGTTAGTGTCGATCGTCGTGAGTTTTGCAATTGAGTTTTCCGAAAGAACTGGATATGCGACGCTTCACGGGTTTATCTCTGGGAATGTGCTGAGAAGGGAACTTGGATTGAAGAGCAGTCTTTTATACGGGCCACTCAGGATTAGAGTTTTTATGCTGTTTATTGTTGATGTTCTGCTGATTGGAAAATCTTGGATGTTTGTACGTGTGGCTCATGGCTGGACTGGTCCCAGCTTTTGAAAGCAGCTTGAAATCTGGGCCAAGTAAGTGTGGGAATCTTCGGATGGGAAACTTTGAGATGTTTACTACTCAGTGTATCATGTTCCAAAAGATACAGAGCAGAGAAATGAAGCGTTCTCTGACAAAGGTCACAAGTTCATAAGTGATAGGAGTAGAATTAGGCCGTTCGGCCCATCAAGTCTACTCCGCCATTCAATCATGGCTGATCTACGTATCTCTCCCTCTTAACGCCATTCTCCTGCCTTCTCCCCATAACCCCTGACACCCGTACTAAAGCTGCATTTATTTATTTATTCTTTAAAGTCTCAAATAGGCACAATGCACTAAAATGTTCCATTACTGAACACTGAGGCTGGGGCTAATTAATTATGTGTTATATATGGCTCGATTGTAATCATGTTTTGTCATTCCACTGACCGCCAGCCTCCACCACCCGGCTTCTCCTGGGAGGGCTTCAGGTTACTTATTTTTGCTGCAAAAAACATAAAATTCAGGCACCCAGTATGAAGCACAAGGAACCTCTGATTTTTCATCCAGTGGGAAAAATAAGAAGGACCATATTTTCCGTTGGTCAACACAAAGAAATTAAACTGTTTGATGACAATACAATTTATCAAGATTTGTTGCTGCCAAACATGAAACCACTGAGCCAAAGACACAAAGTGCTGGAGTAGCCCAGTGGGTCAGGCATCATCTCTGGAGAGGTCAGAAGAAGATTCACGACCTGAAACATCACCTATTCCTTATCTCCCAGGATGCTGCCTGACCCACTGAGTTACTCCAGCACTCTGTGTTTTCTTTTCTAAAAAAGCATCTGCAGTTCCTGGTATCTACCACCTATCACTTGCCAGGATAGACACAGAATGCTGGAGTAAGTCAGCGGGACAGGCAGCATCTCTGGAGAGAAGGAATGGGATGTCTATCTTTGGTTTAAACCAGCATCTGCAGTTGCTTCTTATCACTTGCCAGGCTTTGTCTCGCTTCCAATTCTCTTCTAATTTCTCCCCCACTACTAGAATCAGTCTGAAGAAGGATCCCGACCTTAAATGTTATATCTTCAGTACAAACCAGCATTTGCAGTTTCTTCCTACACATCTCTGGAGAACATGGATAGGTGACGATTTTTCAGATTACAGATACAGTATGTCTTGAAACTACAGATATGTCTTAAAAACACACTTCATCCACTAATATTGTTCAAGGAGCTAAACCTACCACGCTTACCCAATCTGGTCTACATGTGTGACTCTACACCAACAAATCCGACTGCCTACGTAGGCAAGAAAAAATAAATCTCAACCACCTCCCTTTGTTCAGGCCAAACCTCTGGGTAAAGTCAGACATCAACAGTTGACATTCACCCCTGCCTTCAAAGTACCAGCTCAGCCTTTGTTCAGATGACGAAGAAGAAGGCATTTGAAGGTGGCGACACAAAGCTTACCGTCTCGACTGGGCAGTGGTGACCTTTGCACTGCTCTGTGTTTCCAAAATGTGGACAGAATTTCGCTGAGATGCTCAAAGCCCGAGAACATTCAAAACTGAGTTTTGAGTCAAGAGTCAAGAATATTTAATGGTCGTCTGTACTGACAATGGAACAACCCAGATCTTCTCAGACGGTTTGTGGGGATTGAGGGTGACTTACTTCCAGTTCAGTTTTACTGGTTTGGAGATGGGTGAAGAAGCCAATTTAACATCTATAGATTCTTCCACTGTTGGGGCAGGCAGGCGGGAGAGTAGTTTATGATGTTGTATGTTCCCTACACAACGTGTGCTCCTCGTGCACACTCTCAATATTCCCAGTGGCACGCTGATTCCCCATTCTCCATTTTATTGTGTCATGGGGTCATACAGCGCGTAAACAGGCCCTTGGGCCCAACCTATCCTAACCGTCTTGTGGGAAGGAACTGCAGATGCTGGTTTACACCAAAGGTAGACACAAAATGCTCTGTGTAACTCTGCGGGGCAGGCAGCATCTCTGGAGAGAAAGAATGGGTGACATTTGGGATCTTCTGACTGGGTCTCTGTCTATCTTGCCGTCTTACAGCTGGGCAGAATGGCCTGTTTCCGTGCTGTTATCACTTACGAACATATGTCAACAAATCCGACCATGACATATATTCATAAGTGATAGGAGCAGAATTAGGTCATTCAGCCCATCAAGTCTACTCCGCCATTCAATCATGGCTGATCTAACCCCATTCTACTGCCTTTTTCCCATAACTGTGAGTCTAACTCAAGCAATCAATGTAGACAATTAGTGTTAGGCAGGAAATGCTGGACTTTTCCTCTTGAGATCGGAACAAATCTGGTAGATGCATAGATTCTCTTGCCCAGAGTAGGGGAATCGAGGACCGGAGGACATAGGTTTAAGGTGAATGGGAAAAGATTTAATAGGAATCTGAGGGGTAACATTTTCACAGGAAGGGTGGTGGGTGTATGGAATGAGCTTGCCGTGGAGGTAATTGAGGCAGAGACCATCACAACGCTTAAGAAACAATGTCATGTACGTAGATAGGACAGGTTTGGATGCAGGCAGGTGGGACTAGTGCAGCTGGGTCATGTTGGCTGGGGTGGACAAGTTGGGCTGAAGGGCCTGTTTCCTCGCTGTATGACCCTGCGACTCCATGATTCTGACCGAAAGAAAGTAAAGCAAAACGATCGACAAAAGAATAAATGTGCCGGAAAAGACAGTGAATAAAATGGTTATTTTCCAGACTATTGAATAATAATTAATGTTAGACCATAACGACTCAGGATATCCTGCAATCAGCGTTCAACTTTTAGTGGAAAGAAGGAAGAATTCAATCACCTGTATTGGAAACCTGCATCAACTGTTTACTCAGTGTGGACTTTCGTGACTTTAATCAATGTGCCTCATTTTGGATGAACATCAATCAGCTTCATTCCGAGCCAGCTACGGTGGAATTTGAATGCTGTGCTATAGTTCCAATAATGATTTGCTGTCATATCACTAATAGAATAACTTGAAAAGCAAAAGGTCTATTGCAGAATAACTAGTTCTTCTTGAGCTTGACTCCCTGGGGGGTCCCCGGAAGCTATCCTTCCTAAACTCCGCTAGTTATTCCCAGCTACTCCCCTGATTTGACTAGGATTTTGCCCACATCGGGATTCAAGGCTAGATAGTAGACTGACTAAAACGGCATGTGCACACACCTTTTCTTGGATGCCTCAGAAATTCATGCTGCGAAAATGAGGCATGAAGTCCAGCATTTTAAAACATGTCATGATATCTATTCACTGGTGAATCTAAAGGCAGGAGCTACAGTACAACTCCACTAACCTTGACTTGGTGTTTTTCTTTTATATACAGTATGAAAACCTCTAATCAAACTTCTTGGTTAGTGTTTTTACAATGTGTTATGCAAATCTAATCATTTTGATTAATTTTCCACTCACTTCTAATTAAATGAATTGACTAGTTAATTGAGTCTATCAATTTAAATTTGGATGTAAAATTTCATTAGCTTCTGTGGAGTGCTGGGAGGAAGATGTGTTAAAGGATTCAGAACTGTGTCAGCAGGGTTAGGACAACTGTGGTTAATATCTTGTTTAACAAGAGAACCTATGTCACTTTCATACCATCCGAGCTGTCAGCACTGAGTCACTGTTTAAACCCCCACCTGTATGTGTGTCTTTTAAGGTATCAGTTTGTTTCGAGGAGATAAAGAGGGTCAATATCTTGAGATAGACACAAAATGCTGGAGTAACTCAGCGGGACAGGAAGCATCTCTGATGTTTCGGGTCAAGACACTTGAGTTTAGTTTAGTTCAGAGGTACAGCACGGAAACAGGCCCTTCGGCCCACCGAGACTGCGCCGACCAGCGATCCCCGCACACTAACACTATCCTACACACACCAGGGACAATTGACACTTACAGTAAGCCAATTCACCTACGTACTTGTATGTTTTTTGGAGTGTGGGAGGCAACCAAAGATCTCGGAGAAAACCCACGCAGGTCACGGGGGGAACGTGCAAACTCCGTACAGACGGCACCAGAAGTCTGGATCAAAGTCGGGTCTCTGGTGCTGCAAGGGCTATAAGGCAGCAACTCTACCGCTGCGCCACCCTGCCGCCCTTCTTCAGACTAGTTAGGGACAACGAAAACTAGGGTTATAGACCAAGATGTAGAGAGACAAAGAACACTTTATGGCCGAGAATTCAGACAGGATTTCAAGCAGAAATATAGTGTAGTGTATCCTATATGGTGCGTGTTCCTCATGCCATAATTTGGTGCCAGATACGCACTATTGCCGTGTGAACAATGACTCCAAAATAACTGTAGTTTAGTCTTGAGATACAGCGAGGAAACAGGCCCCTCGGCCCACAGTGGCACAGTTGGGGATTTGCTGCTTCAAAGCGCCAGAGACCGAGCTTGGTATAATTGTAAAAGAATTGTCCCTAGTGTGTGTAGAATAGTTCTAGTGTGCGGGGATCGCTGGTCGGAGCAGATTCAGTGGGCCGAAGGGCCTGTTTCCGTGCTGTATCTCTGAACTAAACTAAACCAGCTGTACCCATTCCTTCTCTCCAGAGATGCTGCCTGTCTCGCTGAGTTACTCCAGCATTTCGTGTCTATCTCCATGTTAAACTACGCCAGCGATCCCCAAGCACTAACATTATCCGACGCACATAAGTGACAATTTACTGTTTTTCCATGCTAAGGTGTTCATATTGCATCTGGTCTGCACCAAATATGTCAGCCTTGATGTGCAGGAAGGAACTGCAGATGTTGGTTTACATTGAAAATAGACGGGAGATAGTCAAGAGGGAGTTAGATTTAGCTCTTAGGGCTAAAGAAATCAAGGGATATGGGGAAAAAGCAGGAACGGGTTACTGATTTTAGACGATCAACAGTGGTCATATTGAATGGCGATGCTGGCTCGTAGGGCCAAACGGCCTACTCCTGCACCTATTTTTCTATGTTTGTATGTTTCTACAAAATGCTGGTGTAACTGAGCGTCTCCGGAGAGAAGGAATAGGTGACGTTTCAGGTCGAGACGCAGTCTTGATGTTGTCACTGGGAACAAAGTAATTAAAAAATCATAGTGTGCAGGAGGGAACTGCAGATGCTGGTTTAAACCGAAGATAGACACAAAATGCTGGAGTAACTCTGCGGGACTGGCAACATCTCTGGATAGAAGGAACGGGAGATGTTTCGGGTCAAGACCCTTCTTAAATTAATTCTGTGGTTCTATTGTCCTTCTCTGCAATTAATTCTGTGGTTCTATTGTCCTTCTCTGATGCAGAGAAGGACAATAGTCTGCATTGGGGTGGCACGGTGGTGCAGCGGCAGAGTTGCTGCTTTCCTGCGACAGAGACCCGGGTTCGATCCTGATTACGGGTGCTATCTACACGGAGTTTGTACATTCTCCCTATGACCTGTGTGGGTTTCCCCCGGGTGCTCCCGTTTCCACCCACACTCCAAAGACATACGGGTTTTTGGGTCAATTGGCTTCAGTAACATTGTACAATAGTGTTAGTGTGCGGGGTGACCATCGCTGAGTCTGTGGGCCGAAGGACTCGTTTCCGCACTGCATCTCTAAACTAAACCAAACTAATGTCTCACATCCCTACCGACAATAACACACTCATGCTCACACTCACATACAAACACACACGTCGCACTTGCGCAAGCTAAAAAGACAGAAACAATTGCTTCTGTTCGTTACTTCACCGCAAAGTGCCTGGGTAATTAACTATTAAAGCCACGAGGTTGGATAAGGCAGGCCCAGGAAAAATAGAATTGAAGCTGTACCATTCTGAGCATTTGCATTCTTTTGAAAGCTGATACATGATATTCCCTGACGGGCCTCGTAACTAGCAGATATAATTTGATGCACCACGTCTAAAAGCCACAAAGCATAATTGCTTTGAAAGTGTGCATTCATTTATTTAGTTGTAAACTTGTGGGAGCAGCTGCTCTGTCCCTGGCACCATGATTGTTCTGCAATGGGCTGCAGTGAGAACATGTACCCTCATGTCTCTGATCCCTTCATTCACCTTTTGGGATTCATAGCAAGTCTGGCAAAATGCCGGCTCAACATCAGCAAGTTCAGAATTAAAGGACGTTCCTTCAGGAAGGAGATAAGGAGGAATTTCTTTAGGTGAATCTGTGGAATTCATTAAAAACAGAAGGCTGTGGAGGTCAAGTGAATGGATATTTTTAAGGCGGAGATTGATAGATTCTTGATTAGTGCGGGTGTCAGAGGTTATGGGGAGAAGGCAGGAGGATCAGTGGCGGACTGGCCAGGGTGTCAACTTGCCCAGTGGCAAGTGGGCCCCTGATGAAGTGGGCCCCCTTTGTCTCCTGGCAACCAATATTTTTAGACCCAGTCCGCCACTGAGGAGGATGGGGTTAAGAGGGAAAGATTGCTCAGCCGTGATTGAATGGTGGAGTAGTCCTGATGGGCCAAATGGCCTAATTCTGTTCCAATCTCTTATGAACTTACATTTGCTACAAGTGCCTTGACTCCAAAACTAAAAACGTGCTGAGGGGCTGCACGATGGAGCAGTGGTGGAGTTGCTGCCTCGCAGCGCCAGAGACCCGGGCAAATCAGATGGCGAGATGTGTATTCAGCTCCGGCTGAACAACTTCTAATCTTGTGTGTGGACTCGAAGCAGATGAAGAAGCTAGTGAGGAAAGTAAATCACTCATTGAATCTTGAAAAAACAACTGCAAATTGCACACAAAATGTGTAGGAAGGAACTGCAGATGCTGGTTTAAACCGAAGATAGACACAAAATGCTGGAGCAACACAGCAGGACAGGCAGCATCTCTGGAGAGAATGAATGGGTGACGTTTCGGGTCGAGACCCCTCTTCAGACTGAGGGCTCGCTGAGTTACTCCAGCATTTTGCATCTATCTCCAAATTGCACCGGTTATCTTATTAATAGATTGGCCGCAGACTGCAGCCTCCCCTTGTTTAACATTGCATTTGTACTATTCTTCTCAGTTCATATATTTAATACAGGGGTGCTGGAGGACAGTAAGACATTTTGTGAGTGAAAAATACGGCGCAGGAGAAGATTAAGGATACCTGTGACATGCCTTATTCATCTCTGATACACATCTTTGTCCTGATTATTGATTACCTTGTTCGCCATTGTTGAATTAATTACTACGGATGGTGCACTATTCAAAGTGCTGGAATTAGAACTCGGCTGAAATTTATGGCTGATGAGGGGCGCGAGCGACATCAAGGATATCTCTGGTCTGACGGTGAGTTATGGCCTTCCTTCCCCGAGTGTGAATGACACCGGCACTTGTGAGTAATGGAGCTCTTTCCGCACAAGTGAGCGGACGCCTGGACCTCCCTGTGAACGGTGAAATAATATGTTTATTCTTGGCATGTGGGGGGGGGGGGGGGGTGGGGGGAAGAGGGGGAGGGGGAGCAGGAAGTGGGTAGGAGGAAGGTGATGAGACAATCTCGAGGGAGTCAAGAGTCAAGAGTGTTTTATTGTCAAGTGCCCCAGGTTGCACAATGAAATTCTTAAAGGCCTGTCCCACTTGGGCGTCATTTGCGTGTCAAGCAGACGGCGTGTAAAGATTTTGTACATCCCAAACATCACTGCCTGCGTCACCACGCATCATGCTCGCGTAATGCACACCGTGTACGCATCATGTGCGCGGCATTACACGTGCTTCGTGTGTCCTGACGCGTAAATGATGATGCGTAAATTACGCGCAAATTATGCCCAAATGGGACAGGCCCTATACTTGCTGCAGCACAACAGAATATGTAATGATCATATTGAATAGCGGTGCTGGCTCGAAGGGCCGAATGGCCGACTCCTGCAAGGTGCCTATTGTCTATTGTAAACATAGTGGACTATAGACAACATAATAAACGTGAGAGAAAGTTCAAAGAAAAAATGTTACATGTATACCATACTCCCATGTACACATATATACAGATCATATATTTTATAATATATATTTATATACACACACAATCACGCATACATACACATAAGAAACAAACAAACAATAATAGTGCAATAATAACAATAATAGTTCAGAACTCATTTGAGGTTAATTGGCTTGGTATAAATGTAAAAATGATCCCTAGTGTGTGTAGGATAGTGTTAATATGTGGAATCGCTGGTCGGCACGGACTCGGTGGGCCGAAGGGCCTGTTTCCACACTGTATCTCGAAACTAAACTGAAACGATATATATGCAGAATAAATACCGGTTTTCCTCACGTTAACACTCAGAGCAGAATCTTTCCACAATCATAAACTAAATGATGTTTTACATTTCGTTGAGTGAGTCTATACTGCTCTGTTTTATACAGAGGGTGATTTCTAACTGGTTAGCATCCAGGTCGAGATCCTATCGTCGGTGTATTTCCATCGCCCATCCGCAAAGTAGTAAACTAATTAGAAAGCTTTGCATTTTATAATAATTGACTTTTCATCAGTTATGACATTTTGAATACAGGCCTTTTTTTTGCATTTCCTCTTTAACTCGGTGACAGCTCGAACATCTGATAAATTACAATAACTTTCCTTGACATTTGCTGCTGGCCGATTCACACACATTAATCAGCAATGTTTTGTTTTCACATTTTTTAAATCTTTCCCGTCACATTTTTTTTTTAATCCCCAACCAAACACCAGCTATCAGATAAGTGATTGAAAGAGCTGATAAAAGAGGATTCCGATCAAGATTTCTTTTCCTCTCTTCTCTTTCCTTGAATTCTTCCCTTTTTTCTCTGTAGTGAGAGAGTGTCCACTGAGACCTTTCCCTTGAGCTGATTTCAAGAAAGAAAAGGGCAAAGATATTCTCTGTGCCTGAGGACAGGCCATAAAGGTCAGGACATCTCCCAACCTCTGTTTAGCCTCTTTGTCCAGCGCTAGACTAAGGTGCCCTTTATGGGCAGAGGGCAGAGCAAGGTTTTTTTCAAGTTATAAGTAACTATCAGAACTCCAGAGTGATTGTGAATCCCGTCATTGCTCTTTAAAAAAAACCTGTTCACTTTGAGTGTGATATCCATTTATATTACGTTTTATGTACAAAGCATTTGGATCAAATGATTACTGAATCATCCTTAGCCTGAGACCTCGGTTCGATCCTGGCTGCGGGTGTCTGTCTGTACGGGGTTTGTACCTTCTCCCCGTGACCTGCGTGGGTTTTCTCCGAGATCTTCGGTTTCCTCCCACATGCCAAGGACATACAGGCCTGTAGGTTAATTGGCTTGGTGTAAAATGTAAAAAAAATATTGTCCCGTGTGTGTGTGTGTGTGTGTGTGTGTGTGTGGAGTAGTGTTAATGTGCGGGGATCGCTGGTCAGTGTGGACTTTATACGCCAAAGGGCCTGGATCAGCACTGTATCTCTAAACCACCACAACTAGAGAGCAGTGCTGAACTACTATCTACCTCATCGGTAGCCCTTGGCCTATCTTTGATCGGACTTTACTGGCTTTACCTTGCACTAAACGTTATTCCCTTTATCATGATTCTTTACACTGCTAATGGCTTGATGGTAATCATGTATTGTCTTGCCGCTGACTGGATAGCAGGCAACAAAAGCTTTTCACTGTACCTCGGTGCACGTGACAATAAACTAAACTGAACTGAACAACAAGGAAATATCGATGGCATGTTTAAAAGATACTTGTAAAATCATCCATAAATTTAATTTGCATTCTTGCGAACATGAATTACATTATGAATGATAATTGAAGACACACGCTCCCTAACTTTTAATCAGAAATGTTACATGATCTAACATTTCAGTCAGCGATTTGTGTTCAAAGCTCATCAAGGTGCGTCTACCTTGAAGAAGTTCTACACTTTTCTCCGATGGGAGAATACTTTATTCTCTGCAACACCCTCTCTCACTGCTCCCCTCTGTGATTCCTTCAGCTCCCTGACTCTGGAGTCTGTAGAAGGGATCCGTCACCAATTCCTTTTCTCCAGAGATGCCGCCTGCCCCGCTGACTTACTCCAGCATTTTGCGTCTATCTTCAATATGAACCAGGATCTGCAGTTCCTTCCTGCACATAAGCAATTCCAGTGTCTGCAATTTACAAATATTATTCTTCACTGATGCAAAAGGGGTGCAGATTTAGGTTTAGATTAGTTTGGAGATACAGCATGGAAGCAGGCCCTTCAGCCCACTGAGCCCATGCTGACCAGCGATCACCCGTTCACACTAGTTCCATGTTATCCCACTCTCTCACCCACTCCCTCAGCAACTGGGCCGTTAATGACAGTAGGTTTCCACTGTGGACCTGTGAGTTGCTGCATTTGCTTGTTTAGTTTTGTGTTAACAATATATCATAAAGGCTGTGATTCTGAAAATAAGAAACCATAACATAAAAAGGCAGCTTTAAAGAAGTACAACATCTGCAGGAGGAAGTCAGCAACTCTGGAGAACTTTGATAGAACGTTTCGGGTCAGGAGCCTTCTTCACATCTGAAACATCACTTATCCATGTCTTCCAGAGATGTTACCTGATCAGTTGAGCAACGGGCTTGTCCCACTTAGGCTATTTTGAGACGACTGCCGGCGACTGTCATATTCGTAGCAGGTCGCCGAAAAACCGGCGACTGGACCCCCCCTACGACATAAAATTTTAAATAGAATCATTACTTTTAACAACAACAAAAAAATGAAGTCAGCACCGGCGGCAACCTACGTCATCCTGGCTACAACTACGACAGCGCCTACGTCAGGAGTGGTCAAGCTGCGCTCATTGGAGTCAAGCCAACTTTCGCCCAAAGGTTTTGAACATTTCAAAATCCAGCGGCGACCAGAAATACACTTCGACTCTTTGGACGACTGAGGAGACGACTCACGACCATACAGGCGACACCCCGGCAACCATGTGGCGCCAGCCTAGTCGCCTGCAGTCGCCTAAAAAAATCACCTAAGTGGGACAGGGGCATTACTCCAGCATCTCCA
Organism: Okamejei kenojei; assembly: GCA_035221665.1. Lineage (NCBI taxonomy): Eukaryota > Metazoa > Chordata > Chondrichthyes > Rajiformes > Rajidae > Okamejei > Okamejei kenojei. The sequence continues at coordinate 26,439,009 of CM069164.1, forward strand.
GCGGATTCCACAGACAGCTCGGTCAGTAACCAAAGGCTATTTAAAGTAATTGGCAAAAATTATCCGGAGAGGAGATGGGAAATTATGTTTAATGCATTGAGTTGTTAGGATTGAGGAATGTAATTCTAAAAGGATGGTAGAAGTGGCAGAAGAATGGAAAAGGGAATTGGAGATATAATTGAAAAGGAAATATTTGAAATGCTGCAGGGATTGTGCATGAGAGTGGAACAGATTGGATATCTCTGTTATAGAGTAGCCTTTTATATTATGCTATGATAATTGCAGGATTAAAAAAATATATAAAATGCTTCAGTCATTTCTGCTCAACAAACTATAGTTTAGTTTAGTTTAGTTTAGAGACACAGCGTGGAAACAGGCATTTCAGGCCCACCGTGTCCACACCAACCAGCGATCCGCGCACGTTAACATTATCCTACTCACGCCAGGGACAATTTTACATTTAGACCAAGCCGATTAACCTACAAACCTGTACGTCTATGGATTGTGGGAGGAAAATGTGGGAGATCTCGGAGGACACGGGAGAGAATGGGGAGAACGAACAAACTCCGTACAGACAGCGCCCCTAGTCAGGATAGAACCCGGGTCTCTGGCGCTGTAAGGCAGCAACTCCAACGCTGCGCCGATGTGATGATACACTTCCTGAGTGCATCTGCACAGACCAAAAACTATTGCTAGTATTTGTTTGGGGGGAAGAAAATACTTGTAAATTGGCCAGATAACAGGCCATGCTGAGAAAAAAGGATATGGTGTTGTTTGATTATAGTTCTTAAATCCATGTGGAAATAACCATACTTCCAATAATGTCAAAAATAAATGAACATCTATTGCGCAAGGCAATATTAGATGTTGAAGTTAATCTGACATTCGTCTAGTACTTGGTTGATGTTTTGCAGTTTTAGCGATTTATACGTCTTCTCAGTGCCCAAGATATGTTTAGGCTTCAAATTGCGCTGACATTTGGTTTTGCTAATTTGAACGTAATGGTGACAAAGACACAAAACTGTGGGAAGAGGGTGTAGAAAGCACAATTGGGCAAACACTCAGATGTGTCACACATTCCAAGTGCGGGGTTTGCTTTGACAAATCCTGCACTTCCAGGAAAGAAAAACAGTAATCTGCCCGTTAACTGAATGTGCAATTTGTATGTATCAAGTTTAAGAGAACCTCCGTCTTCAATAAATTAACAGTGGTCATTAAGAGAAACAAAGTAAAGATTTTTGGTGGGTCTAGTGAAGAAAGCAAATCAATGCACTTTGTTAGTACAAGAATTAAGTGAATAAAAACATATAAGATATCTTATTTAACAATTTATCTAAAAGTTGCATTTATATGGCAGTTTTAACATAGAATATACCCAAATTACCACCAAGGCTGTTACAAACTAAATTTGACATTGTGACAAATGATCAGATAAATGCAATAGCTACGTTTTTCTTATAGAATGAGAGAGGAGGGAACGTTTAAGGGGAGAATTAAGTTTAAGGATTAGGTGGCTTCAAGTTTAAGAGCATTAAAGTCTTCAATTAAGCACAGTGGTTATTAGTGTCAAACTAAATAAGGAATTTTGGTGGAGTGTTTTCGAGTGGAGAGTGTGTTTGGCACGGTGGTGTAGCGGTAGAGTTGCTGCCTTACTGCGCCAGAGGCCCGGGTTCGATCCTGACCACTCGTGCTGTCTGTATGGAGTTTGTATGTTCTCCCCGTGACCACGTGGATTTCCTCCAGAATCTCCGGTTTCCTCCCACACTCCAAAGACCTGCAGGTTTGTAGGTTGATTGGCTTGGTGTAATTGTAAAATTGTCCCCGATGTATGTAGGGTAGTGTTAACGTGCGGGGATCGATGGTCAGCGCGGACTCAGTGGGCCTGTTTCCGCGCTGTATCTCTAAACAAAATTAAACTAAAACTAATCAATCCACTTTGTTAGTACAAGAATTAAGTGAATTAAAAAAAAACCCAAATAAGATATCTTAGTTAACACATTATCCATAAGTTGCTTTAATATACCAGTTTTAACATGGAAAGCACCCATGTTGCAATCAGGGTAGCTACAAACTAAATTTGACTGCGCCAAAAGATCAGATAAAAGCAATAGCTAACTTTGTCTTATAGAAGGAGAGAGGAGGGAAGATTTCAGGGAGAGTTAGATACTCTTAGAGCTAATGGAATCAAGGGATATGGGGGGACAGCAGGAACGGGGTACTGATTTTGGATGATCAGCCGTGATCATATTGAATGGTGATGCTGGCTCGAAGGGCCGAATGGCCTACTTCTGCACCTATTTTCTATGTTTCTATGTTTCTAATTTAGAGTTTTAGGTCGCTTCAATATGAGTGTTGAGGTTACGTAGATACATAGATGCATAGACACCCAGCTTTATGTCATCTGCAAATTTGCTAAAATTACTTTTTAATTCCTTCATCTAAATCATTAATGTATATTGTAAATAGCTGTGGTCCCAGCACCGAGCCTTGCGGCACCCCACTAGTCACTGCCTGCCATTCTGAAAGGGACCTGTGAATCCCTACTCTTTGTTTCCTGACTGCCAACCAGTTTTCTATCCATGTATGATACCCTACTCCCCATGTGCTCTAATGTTGCCCACTAATCTCCTGTGTGGGACCTTATCAAGGGCTTTCTGAAAGTCCAGGCACACTGCTCTCCCTTGTCCATTTTACTTGTTACATCCTCAAAAAATTCCAGAAGATTAGTCAAGCATGATTTCCCCTTCATAAATCCACGCTGACTTGGACTAATCCTGTTACTGCTATCCAAATGTGCCGCTATTACATCTTTAATAATGGACTCCAGCATCTATCCACCACCGATGTCAGGCCAACTGGTCTATAATTCCATTCTTTATCTCTCCCTCCTTTCTTGAAAAGTGGAAAAGTGAACTATAACAGCCTATTGCACTATATCTGTATATATATGTGTATATATATATATTCTATGGTATATGGTCACACTGATCTGATCTGATCTGTATTTATGCCTAAAATATTCTGTTGTGCTGCAGCAAGCAAGAATGTCATTGTTCTATCTGCGACACATGACAATAAACTCTCTTGACTTGACTTGACTTGGATAACATTAGCTACCCTCCAATCCACGGGAAGTGATCCAGAATCTATAGAACATTGGGAAATGATGTTGGTGGCTCAGTGCCTCTCCTTGGGATCTGTACGCCAAGAGATTCCAGAGTCCTGGCTCATAAATTCCTTTCGATTAGGTCCAAAGGATGGGAACCAAAAGGTTGGGATGCTACGTTCAAATTAACGCGCATTCCTGGCACGGCCCAAGAGAGGGCGTAGTGGGACTTCTACTGTCCAATGACCCGGGTCATCTTCCCTCTTGTAAATAAATGTCCAGTTCAGTTTATAACGTGGGATTTTGAGGCAGAGTTTTAGCAATTCCATTTACTTTTACAATGTAAACTGCAAATCAAAGCAGCACTCCTCACTGAAGAGTTAAAGCTGTTCAGAAATTGGCAACATCAGTGAATCCTTCCCAGCTGCCCAAGATATCCGGACAGCATGCCAGCGTAGCCTGTTTTTTTTTAATTGTCCTTGGATGCTTGTGTTCTCTGTCTTGCTTAAACTGCGTAGTGGATTCCACAGTTAAAAGCATTCGATTGTTTTGACTTCTCACCAAATGAGATTGAACTCACCTGGTGGTCAGCACTCTGTGTTGTGCGTACGTTTAGATTTTAGTTTAGTTTAGTTTAGAGATACAGCACTGAAGCAGGCCCATCGGCCCACCGAGTGCGATAGGACACTAGCACTATCCTACACACACTAGGGACAATTCACTGTCTTGTTTTACCAAAGCCAATTAACCTACAAACCTGCACGTCTTTGGAGTGTGGGAGGAAACCGGAGCACCCGGTGAAAACCCACGCAGTTCACGGGGAGAACGTACAAACTCTGTACAGACAGTACCCTTGGTCAGGATTGAACCCCAGTCTCTGGCACTGAATGGCAACTCTACCACTGCGCCACCACTAGTTTAGTTTAGTTTAGTTGTGTTGAATTAGTTAATTGTAGGCTAATTGTCTTCTGTAAATTGTCCCTAGTGTGTAGGATAGAACTAGTGTACAGATGTCCTTTGAACAGTGTGGACTCAGTGTGCCAAAGTGTCAACTTCCACGCTGTATCTCTAAACTAAACTAAACTAAAAAACACAAATATCTCAGCAGGACAGGCAGCATCTCTGGAGGAAATGGATAGGTGACGTTTGGGGTCGGGACCCTTCATCAGATCCGAAAAGATACCTACCCATGTTCCCCAGCGATGCTGTCTGACCTGCAGAACATTGTGCTTTTTTTTAAAAGTAAAGCAGTATCTGCAGTTCCTGGTGCCTCTAACAAATGGTGCAATTATTGGAAAGCAACTGGGGAATGGAGGAGATCTCCAACGCCAGCAGCTCTAGACATTGCAGCTCCACCTTGCTATTATATCACTTGGTCACTGGCTTGATATGACATGATTTGCCTCTAGTAAGGATTCTCTGAAACCAGGAGGCTCCCTTCCTCCTCCAAGCTGCCTTGCCTATCAAATGTACAAAAGCATCAAGCATACCATTGTAACAGTCAAGAGTCAAGAGTGTTTTATTGTCGCTTGTCCCAGATAGAACAATGATGTTCTTACTTGCAGCAGCACAACACAAATATGTAAACATGGTAGACTTCAAACAATATAATATTTAAGAGAGAGAAAAACATGTTCAGTGTGTGTATATATACACATACTCACAAATACACACACATATATATATATATATATATATATATATAGATTTATATATATATATATATATATATATATATATATATATATATAAATCTATATATATATATATCACACCTGCACACATACGTGCACACAAAAACCCCCCAATATTAACAATAATAACAATAATAGTCAACGTATTTCAGAAAGTCTGGATTCCATGTTCATCTTATGAATCCTCACCAGCGATGCACTCTCAAGAAATTACCTCTCAGAATATTTGCTTTGCAGGTATTGATTACTCATGCAAATAATTTTTGTCACTTAACGCTCCTTTTAGTTTAGTTTAGTTTAGAGATACAGCATTGAAACAGGCCCTTCGGCCCACCGAATCCGGACCGACCGGCAATCCCCGCGCGTTAACACTGTGCTACACACACTAGGGACAGTTTACATTTATACCAAGGCAATTAACCCACAAACCTGTACGTCTTTGAAGTGTGGGATGAAACCGGAGCACCCGGAGAAAACCCACGCTGGTCACGGGGAGAATGTACAAATTCCGTGCAGACAGCACCCGTAGTCGGGATCGAACCCGGGTCTCTGCGGCTGTGAGGCAGCAACTCTACCGCTGCGCCACCGTGCCGCCCACCATGATCCTTCCTGATACTTTTGAAGCAGGATTAGATTGAAACATGTGTTCATTTTAAGAGCGGTATTTTGGGTCATTTCAAGGTCAAATGATTTTAATAATTATTATGCAGTTGGCCTCTTGCACTGCTAGACTATTGAAGGGATAGGATTGCAGTCGTAACGACATGAACACAAGTCACTGATAGTTTGACACAATACAAAGAGACTTTATGGACCTTTTTAGTTTAGTTGAGAGATACAGCGTTAAAAATGGCTGATAACATAAAGCCAGTGTGAACGGGTGATCGATGGTCAGCGGGCCTAAAGGCGTGTTTCAACGTTGAGTCTTCGCACTAAAACTTCTCTCCCTTCCTGCTAGCCCATCCTGCAAGCACTATTCATCTTTCAGGCACTTGCATCTTCACATTTGATTTGATTTGATTTGATTTAATTTGTTGTCATTGTCTTCAATTAAGAGACAACAAAATTCTCTTTCCCTTACAGTCATACACAAAAATAAAATTAAAAAACGCAAAAGCACAGAACACAGTCGTCCACAACACAAACAAAGTTCCCCACTGTGAGGGAAGGAACCAAAGGCCAGTCAACCTCCTCGCTGATGTTCCCCAATGTTCACCCATGATCGGGGCCTCCCGTGCACCCCGTAGTGGCAGCCACGGGCGGCCCGATGTTCCGGCCCTCTCGCCGGGAACGATGGAACCCCGACGTCGAACGGGAGAACATCCTCAGCGGTCTGGACCTCTGAATCGGCCACCTTCCACCTTCCACCGGAGTCCTCGGCTCCCGATGTCCACAGGCCTCGCTGGGCGGAGATTTGCGCTGCTGACCCCCGGCAAAGGGTCCCGGGACCCCGCGATGTTAACCTCAGCGCCGCCCGCGTTGGGAGTTCTGCACCCACAGCTCCGCGATGTTGGAGCAGCGGCCCAACACTCCGGAGCTCCAAGCGGCGATCCCAGGTAAGGCCTCGCCCGCTCCGCGATGTATCGAGCGCGGCTGCTGAAGCTCTGGTCCGGTCCGGCAGGAAAGGCCGCGCCTATCCAATTGGTAGGCCGCGAGGGGGGGGGGGGGGCGAGGGCGCTACTCGGATAATAGCCGCATCCTCACCAGGAAGCGACTGAAGGACGGTTCCCCCCTTACCCTACCCGCTTCCCCCCACATAAAATACTGAAAAAAACTTTTAAAAAACACTCTAAACATAACAAAATTAAAAAAGACAACTAGACCGTGGTCGGAGGCAGCTGGCAACAGCGCCACCGGATGTCCATTCTTCCAAATAAGCATCTTTTCATAACTCAAAGAGTATCGAACCTTATGAAGCAATTCTACTTTAAAGGGTCTACTTAATATGGTGCGGTTATATTGATGGATCCGAATATAAGGCATGCTTCAAGGTTCAATTAGAATGTTATTGTTACTTTAAAATGACTCCTTTGTATTAGTTAACAGCTGCAGAGTAGAATTGGGAAAGGTTTCCTAGTATAAGGATTTGAGTCATCGCAACCAGTAATTGACGATTTTGTCTCTTAATAAATATCTTCTTGCGTTTCCTTTTCTTGTTGTAATTCGATTTGCCAGTGTCTGATATTTTTGCATTTTTCCGTTTTTTATCGACAGGCTGGTTTAATTAGGTTATTGTACAGAGCTGAAAAACATAGGTAGTACAAGCTAGGGATATAATAACGAAGATTTAAAAATAGCACCCACGAGTTAATCAGCTACTAATTGATACATGTTTGTAATTAAGAGGGATTGGGAAAATTTAGTTAAATTGGTATAAATAAGGCTGGAAGCTGAACGGTGACTTGGCATATTGTTAATTCCCACAATCTGTGCTCTCGGATGCTAAATCATGGGTTAAAAATATGAGCAAAATGGGCAAAATAGTGATTGAAAACCTTAAAGGGTGAGGCAGCATCTATGGAGCGAAGGAATAGGTGACGTTTCGGGTCGAGACCCGAAACGTCACCTATTCCTTCGCTCCATAGATGCTGCCTCACCCGCTGACTTTCTTCAGCATTTTTGTCGACCTTCGATTTCTCCAGCATCCGAAGTTCTTTCTTAAACAAAATCCTCTAAGGATTTGTTTACCCCCCATTAACTTTCCTGTATACTTTGCCGTTTTAAGAGGAAATCGCAAACTTTTAAGTCACTGAGTAAGCAGCCTTCATTATTCCGAGCCAAATGACTTGCGAGAGAACCTTTAAACGTGTGGGGGGGGGGGGAATAAATCCAGGAATATCGGGTTACAGGAAACGGCCGCCTGCGTTTGCACCACCGAGATCTTAAAAGCAACCGTGACAGGGAGTTTAGACTTGGTACAAGATGAATTCCTCTCGTTTCTATTAGGACTGTTGAGTTGATTCATACCTGGTTGACCCACAAAGACAGGCTAAGCAGTGGTCAGCGATGATGGGTCCCAGGAGAGGTATAACCTTACAGCAGTCTGGGCTCCTGGTGCTGGGTCTTTCACAAGAGGAATCTGGGGACAAACGGAGAGGAATGGTTTTCACACTTGTCGCAGCTGCGTGCAGCCATAACAACGACCAGTACAGGGGGCTGGGTAGGCCATGTTCTCCCTCTTTAGTTACGATACCTCGTAGGTTAATGCGATAGGAGCTGAAGTAGGCCATTCGGCCCCATCAAGTCTACTCCGCCATTCAATCATGGCTGATCTATCTCTCCCTCCTCACCCTATGCTCCTGCCCTCTTCCCATAACCCCTGACACCCGTACTAATCATCAATCTATCTACTTCGGCCTTAAACATATCCATTAAAGGCCTCCACAGCCTTGTGTGGCAAAGAATTCCACAGACTGACCACCCTCTGACCCTCTGACCCTTTGACCTTACCTGCCATGACTCCACTACCGCACCTGATGCTTGTTTGTTCTTATTGATGATGATGATGATGAAGATGATGATGATGATGATGATACTTTATTTTCACTTCTAGAGTCACAGAGTCTCTCAGTTTCGAAACAGGCCCATCGGCCCAATGTGCCCACACCGGCCAACAATGTCCCATCTATACCAGTCCCACCTGCCTGAATTTGGCCCATATTCCTCCAAACCTGTCCTATCCATGTACCTGTCTAAATGTTTCTTAAACGTTGCAATAGTCCCAGCCTCAACTACCTCTTCTGGACTAAACACTGCTTTATGGATATCGCAGTTTACATGCAGCTTAGTTTAGTATAGTTTAGTTTAGTTTGGAGATACAGTGCGGAAACAGGCCCTTCGGCCCATCGAGTCCACACCAACCAGAGATTCCTGCACATTAACACGAGCCTACACACACTAGGGACAATTTACAATATTACCAAGTCAAACAGCATACAAACCTTTACATCTTTGGAGTATGGGAGGAAACCGGAGCACCTGGAGAAAACCCACACAGGTCATGGGGTGAACGTACAAACTCCGTACAGACAGCACCCGGGCCTCTGGCGCTGTAAGGCAGCAACTCTACCACCGCATCACTGTGTTGCCTAGTTCTCCTTGCCTTTTCAAGGAGAGTGCTGATCAGGAATTAGCTGTGATAATAATTTACAACCAGTTCCATCTGTATCTATAGGCCCACTAAAGCTTGTAGTCTGGTGTCTTGTAGCAAGGCATCTGTGGAGAGTGTGGAAGCACAATGTTTATGCAATTAGACTACTAATCCAGAGGCCTACACTAATGAGGCAGAGACATACACTGGAATCCCAACCACAGCAGCTGGGGAATTTTAAGTTCCACTAATTAAATAAATGTGGAAGAAGATAATGGTATCAAGAATGTGGACCATGAAACCACTGACTTTTCATAAATACACAACTGATTTATTAAAGGTTGACAAAAATGCTGGAGAAACTCAGCGGGTGAGGCAGCATCTATGGAGCGAAGGAATAGGTGACGTTTCGGGTTGAGACCCTTCTTCAGACTGATGTTGGGAGGTGGGGGGGCGGGAAGAAGAAAGGAAGAGGCGGAGACAGTAGGCTGTGGGAGAGCTGGGAAGGGGAGGAGAAAGAGGAAGAAAGCAAGGGCTACCTGAAATTGGAGAAGTCAATGTTCATACCGCTGGGGTGTAAACTACCCAAGCAAAATATGAGATGCTGCTCCTCATGAAACCAATAGATTTTGGTTTGGAAGCAGGACTTTTCAGACAGAGGCAGAGTTGATAACAGAAGCTTTTATAATAAGCAGGATACATGTTCCTAAGGTCATGACCTAAAATGGCATTTTAATTTTTTTGTCAGACCACAAGGCATGATTAGTATGAGTCTCAGGATTTACGGGGAAAAGGAAGGAGAATGAGGATGAGTGGAAAAGATAGATCAGCCATGATTGAATGGTGGAGTAGACTTATCATCATAGAGCCATACAGCTTGGAAACAGGCCCTTCAGCCCAACTTGGCCACACCGACCAACATGTCCCATCTATATTAGTCCCACGTGCCTGCATTTGGCCCATATCTCTCTAAACCTGTCCTATCCACGTACCTGTCTAATTCTTTCCGAAATGTTGCAATAGTCCCTGCCTCAATTACCTCCCCCGGCAGCTCGTTCCATACACCCACTACCCTTTGTATGAAATAGTTAACCCTCAGATTCCTATAAAATGTTTCCCCATTCACCTTAAACCTATGCTCATTGACTCTAGATTCCCCGTACTTGATAAGCCGAATGGCCTAATTCTGCTCCTACTCTACAGGAGCTGATGGCAGCAGAGAGATTAGGGTTTGGTAAATACATGGTTAAGCAGTTTGCAATGTTAGTGAATCTCAAAGAACCAAGACCAGCCTTTTTTTAGTTGCAGCTCACAACATTTTAACTTTTCCGTGTGATTCAGTGGAGTGACTTTGGGCTGAACGATTTACAACAGAAGTGTTGCTCCCATGCAACGGAAATGAAACTAAGCCATTATTCTTAAAAGGATTTGAAGCATGGAATAGTTTGCCCTGGAAAACAGCCCCGTGCCAGGTTACCTGCAAGTAACAATGAGTAAAGAAATAGTGTTTTGTTTTGTTTGAGGGATATTGTCAGTGAAACATGCTGACTTCAGCTGGTATATTACATCACATACACAAGAGTAATTTAGCAGCCTAAAAGCCCTGTCCCACGGTACGAGTTCATTCCAAGAGCTCTCCCGAGTTTGCCCTGATTCGAACTCAGAGATTTACAGTAATTGCCACTCATCGGTACTCGGGGCTCTCGTGGACATTTTTCATCATGTTGAAAAATCTTCACGAGTCTTCCCGTGCTTACCTACCATTAGCGAGTCTTCCCGAGTACCTGCCGCTAGCGTTAGGAGACGTCCCCGAGCTCCGATATACCCACTACGTTCATTCTCCGTGCTTACCACGAGTTTGATTTTTTTTAAACTCGGGAGAGCTCTTGGAATGAACTCGTACCGTGGGACAGGGCTTTTACTTTGCTGCTGAGTTTAGTTTAGAGATACAGCAAGAGCAGGGCCTTTGGCCCACCGAATCCGTGCCGACCAGCGATCCCCACACGGATTAACTCTACCCCACACACACACTAGGGACAATTTACACATGCACCAAGCAAAATAACCTACAACCCTGTACGTCTTTGGAGTGTGGGAGGAAACCGAAGGTACAAACTCAAGGCATACAGCACCCTTGGTCGGAATCGAACCCGGGTCTCCAACGCTGCAAGCGCTGTAAGGCAGCAACTCTACCGCTGAGCCACCATGTTGCCCCAAGGGTATTGGAGTTGTGCCGTATACCACATGGTTGACTGGACTATTTGTTCAGGCTAATCCACTCAGAACACAGGGGTGGTACAATGGCCCAGTGGTAAAGTTGCTGCCTTACAGAGTCAGCAACCCAGGTTCTATCCTGACTACGGGTGCTCTTTATACGGAGTTAGTACTTTCTTTCTGTGACCGCATGGGTTTTCCCCAGGTGCTTCAGTTTCCTCCCACATGCCAAAGACACACAGGTTTGTAGGTAAATTGGTTTCTGTAAATTGTCCCTAAAGTTGTAGGAAACTTGTTCTATTTGATCTTATTTGATTGCGCACACCAGGTTGATTGCATTCATTGAAACAGGGCGGACCACGTGAAGGTTGCGATCTCCCACCCCTGGGACAGGCCCTTTCCAGCGAATGCTGTGCCAAAGACCCGGGTTCGATCCCGACTACGTGCTGTCTGTACGGAGTTTGTACGTTCTCCCCGTGACCCACGTGGGTTTTCTCTGAGAACTCTGTTTCCTCCCACACTCCAAAGACGTGCAGGTATGAAGGTTAATTGGCTGGCTAAATGTAAAAATTGTCCCTAGTGGGTGTGATGGGCGGGGAACGCTGGTCGGCGCGGATCCGGTGGGCTCAAAGGGCCTGTTTCCGCTCCGTATCTCTAAATTAAACTAAAACTGAAAACTCAACTCAACTAAACCATGCTTTATTGGTATTGCAGATTCGATGCAATTCTTGGTAAGTTGTAAATTTGTTCCTAGTGTGTTGGATAGTGATCATACGGGGTGATCATTGGTCACTGCAGGATCATTGGGCCAAGGGGCCTGTTTGCATCCTGTACCGCTAAAGTCTGATGGTTAGAAAGCTTGCAGTAGCCTGGGGCTTGCCTGGAATGGGGAGTGCTCATAATAACTAGACGATAAGAAATGGCACCCATTGCATGCGGGATCAGCTGGCTATTTCTGTACACTTTGCTGAAGTATGGCAATACGCCACTGACTGTAAGAAAATAATTTCACAGTATGTTTGGAGAAAGGAGAGTCTTGGACGAAATAAAAGTGTGACAAAGCACACCTCCAGATTCGGGGACGTTACTTCTCAACTGTTAATCATCCTACCATACGCAGAGAGCAGTGCTGAACTACTATCTACCTCTTCGGTGACCCTCAGACTATTCTTGATCGGACTTTGCTGGTTTTATCTTGCGTGAAACATTATTCCCTTATCATATATCCATACACTGTAAATGGCTCGATTGTAATCATGTATTGTCTTTCTGCTGGGGGTTACACAAAAAGCTGGAGAAACTCAGCGGGTGCAGCAGCATCTAAGGAGCGAAGGAGATAGGCGACGTTTCAGGTCGAGACCCTTCTTCAGACTGGTCAGGGATCAGGGAAACGAGAGATATAGACGGTGATGTGGAGAGATAAAGAACAATGAATGAAAGATATGCAAAAAAGTATCAATGATAAAGGGAACAAGCCATTGTAAGCTGTTTGTGGTGTGAAAATGAGAAGCTAGTGCAACTAGGGTGGGGGAGGGAGATGTCTTTCTGCTGACTGGTTAGCACACAACAACAGCTTTTCACTGTACCTCGATACACGTGACAAAATAAACTGAAGTGGAGCTGAAAGAAATGTTCTATCAGTGTACTCACAACAAGGACATTGTTTCATTGTTCATCAATATGAGAATCGCCTGAATTTACGTTGTACTCTTTACATTTGGTTAATGGTCCTGCATACATTGCAGCGAAGGTCTGGTCTGGGTTGGAGCTTCTTCCAATGAATTCTTCCAATCTAATGTTATTACCATTGTACCAAGAGCTCCATAGTCACCTGTTATTAAAGAAAGCTATTGTTGATGTCTCTCTCTCTCTCTCCCCCTCACTCACTTCTTTCCTTAACTTCAGCCATGACCTGATGACCAGTGATGGAAACTTTGAGGAGTCCGTACGGAGTTTGTACATTCCTCCTGTGACCTCGTGGGTTTTCCCCGGGTGCTCCAGTTTCCTCCCACACTCCGAAGACGTACAGGCTTGTAGTTTAATTGGCTTCTGTAAATTGTAAATTGTCCCTAGTGTGTAGGATAGTACTAGTTTAGTTTGTTTATTTGCTCAGAAATACAGCACAAAAACTTTGGCCCACCGAGTCCGCGCCGACCAGCGATCCCCGCACATTAACACCATCCTACACACACTAGGGACAATTTACACTTATACCAAGCCAATTAACCTACAAACCTGTACGTCTTTGGAGCGTGGGAGGAAACCAATGATCTCGGAGAAAACCCACGCGGGTCACAGGGAGAATGTACAAACTCCATACAGACAGCACATGTGGTCGGGATCAAACCCGCGTCTCCGGTGCTGCAAATGCTGTAATATCCCTGTCCCACTGTACAAGTTCATTCCAAGAGCTCTCCAGAGTTTAAAAAAAATCAAACTCGTGGTAAGCACGGAGAATGAACGTAGCGGGTACGTCGGAGCTCGGGGACGCCTCTTAGCGCTAACGGCAGGTACTCGGGAAGACTCGCTAACGGCAGGTAAGCACGGGAAGACTCGTGAAGATTTTTCAACATGTTGAAAAATGTCCACGAGAGCCCCGAGTACCGACGAGTGGCCATTACCATAAATCTCCGAGCTCGAATCAGGGCAAACTCGGGAGAGCTCTTGGAATGAACTCGTACCGTGGGACAGGGGTTTAAGGCAGCAATGCTGCTGCACTAGCATGCCTCTAGCGTGTGGGGATCGCTGGTCGGCATGGACTCAGTGGGCCGAAGGGCCTGTTTCCGCGCTGCATCTCTGAACTAAACTAATACTGTACAGTGCAGCTTGTTAAATATGCCACTCACAGTGGCGTAGAATTTATTTCCCCGTTTTAATTGCGTGAAGTTTGTTTTGTGAATTGAATTACCTGGTTCACGCACTCCTGTAAAGACTAAAATGCATTCCAGTTTTATATAAACAGAACACATAAGGAGAGGAAGCAACTAACACATCTGTCATTAATATGCATTTGTAGTGCCACAAGTCCGGGCAAGTGTGCCTCCATTATAATATTCTACATAATTATTTACTTTACACCGAACAAATGCAGCTCAGGTTTGCTTGCATTTATTAGTGTTAAACCAGAGATTAATTAAATTAAATACATTTCTTCTCGAGGCATGCCTTAATTCAATCGTGTCATTACATTTTCCAGTTGCATTGTCATCGAGTGTAGTGTTTCAAACGAGCCTGATCAAATCTGTAAAATGCGTTTTTTCTGCATTTACTTTATTCGCGTGTGGCTACTGCTCTTTGCAAATTACCTGAAGGTACCTTTCGCATGGAGGGTTTGCTGAAAGCTGACGGAGAACAGAAGGGAGAGAAGAGAGAGAGAGAGAGAGAGAGAGAGAGAGAGAGGAGGGGGGGGGGGGGGGGCACGTCCCAATGCACCTTTGCACAGGGCCAGGCATCCATTTGTAATGTTTAAAGACTCTGTGATGCCCTATGTTATCTAATCAATCAGCCTTCTCTGAGCTGGGATAATGCGCCGTGCCACATGTTTTTGTAACAAATTACATTTAGACACTTTAAGACACTTTCATTATTTTAACGCAGGTTATAATTAGTCATTGTCAAGGCATATGCGCAGGTTGTGCAAATCCGAATAAATTTGGTTTGCTCTATCAGCAGTCACAAATGAAGCAATACATTAGGAATAGTGGCTCATGAGGTCTCCGATCAAAATCCTTACCTGAAATCCTGGGCGTTTCTTGCTTTTAATGGGGAAAATGAAAGTACTGAGGAAAGAATGGTGACAACTGCAAGGCATTGTTTGTTGTTTTGCCCTTAAGGAAGAAAGATTATGAATAATATTAACACACCAACATTTCAATTAGTTAAAACTGCAGTTAGATTATGGAAAACATTCTTTTTGGCATAGTGCCTTATACCACTTGCAGTGCCAGAGACCTGGGTTCGATCCCGACTACGGGTGCTGTCTGTACAGATTGTGTACATTCTCCCGTGTGACCGCGCTGTTTTACTCTGAGATCTTTAGCTTCCTCCCACACCCCAAAGACGAGCTAGTGTGCGGGGATCGCTGGTCGGCACGGACTCTGTGGGCCGAAGGGCCGGTTCCCATGCTGTATCTGTGAACCAAACTAAACTAAACTCTCATGATTCAAGAACGTTCAAGTTCCTTGAGCTAACGTTTTTCTGTGGAGAGCTGGCTGAAAACTAAATAAAGTGAATATTGTTTGGGAGATTAATAACAGAAGAAAGAGTGCAAGCCATTTGGCCCATCAAGCCTGATCCCATTAACTCCCAGGAAACTGCAGATGCTGGAATCTTGAGCAAAGCACAAAGTGCTGGAGGAACAGCGGGCTTTGGACAAATTCCGTGCAGAGAGCACCGATGGTCAGGATCGGACCCGGGTCTCTGGCACTGTAAAGCAGTTTAGTTAAGTTTAGAGATACAGCGCGGAAACTCACCGAAACAGCCCCGAGTCCTCACCGACCAGCGATCACTGCACATTAGCTCTACCCTACACTCACTAGGAACAATTTTACAATTATACCAAACCAATTAACCTACAAACCTGTACATCTTTGGTGTGTGGGGGGAAACTGGAGCACCCGGAGAAAACCCACACGGGTCACAGGGAGGACGTACAAACTCCGCACAGACAGGACCCGTAGTCAGGATCGAACCCGGGTCTCCGGCGCTGTGAGGCAGCAACTCTACCGCTGCGCCACCATGCAACCAAGTACAAAGTGAATTTACAGAAAACTCTGCTTTAAGTGTTGAATACATCAGGAGGACAAATTATGTGTAACAAGGATGAATACAAGATTCAACTGCCAGCTCCTTACGCCAATGATCTCTTTAAAGGATAAATCATTGCTAAAATATTTGTGCAGCATGAAAATTGATAAATTTCAGCTTCATCATTTTCAACATGGTGTGTGAAATCTGATCTCAAAATGTACACGATAGTCATATTCATTTCACTTTTCTGGTCAGCAGAGAATTATAGAATCACACAACAGGCAAATATCCATGTAACCACTTTTATCACTCCTGCCCTTTTGAAAACGCACCCCTCCACCTCTGACTTCTATCATTAAATGGAAATACTTTGTGAAAATAATTGCCCCAATACATCAGAAATACTAAGGGGTCAAATGCGTTCATGACTTTAGAGGTTGAGTGCACAGCTGTGCACCAAGGTGCAGTGAATTTGTTAATTAGTGTTAACATATTGGGTGCTAACTCTTGTCTGCACCTTTAAATTATTCCTGGGAGAAATGGGTCCAACCTGGTATTAATATATTCTGGTTGGCACCGTGTTGGTCGACATGACTCATGAACCAACAAATTTTCAGCTCGGCTCACTAAAGATTGGCTGCAAAGTTTCTCCCAACTCAGTCCGATTTGGTTCTTATTTTACGCAGATTAATTTTCCTTTGTGAATATATTGTGGCTGTTGCCTCCAGCGTGGTTTACCACCACACAAATCGCTATTTTTTGTAATACAGTACAACAGTAAGGAGCTGGCAGTTGAATCTTGTATTCAGCCTTGTGGACCGTAACTTGTCCTCCTGACCTATTCGACACTTTAAAGCAGAGTTTTCTGTAAATTCACTTTGTATGGGGCGGCACAGTGGCGCAGCGGTAGAGTTGCTCTGCCTTACAGAGCTAGACCCAATCTGAAGAAGGATCTCGACCTGAAACGTCACCCATTCCTTCTCTCCAGAGATGCTGTCGCTGTCTCATGACTCCAGCATGTTCCTGTCTATCTTCGATGTAAACCAGGATCTGAAGTTCCTTCCTACACAACAATAAACTTAAGATAGGCACAAAGAGCTGGAGGTACTCAGCGGGACATGGGAGCATCTCTGGAGAGAAGGAATGGATGACATTTCGGGTCGAGACCCTTCTTCATCCAATAAACCGACTTGGCCAGGGATGTAGATAGGAAGAGTTAAGAGGGAAATGGGCCATATTTGACATGGGCCATAATTGTATCTATCTTCGGAGTGAAAGTCTGTCTTTGATCACAAATGATAGAGGAATGGCTTCACCTCAGAGTTTAGAGCTACAGCGTGGAAGCAGGCACTACGAGTCTATGCCAACCTGCGATCACCCCGTACGCTAGGACTATCCTACACACTAGGGACAATTTACAATATACAGAAGCAAATAAACCTACAAGCCTGTACGTCTTTGCAGTGTGGGAGGAAACTGGAGTGTGGGTCCACAGTATTCAAGAGAATGTCAAAGAATGAATTAATTAATCATGTGACAAGGTGAAACCCAGGGTATGCAAACAGTCACCACATAAAGGGAGTCCAATAGTATGGAGATTCACTCAGAAATTTGGAGGAGTCTAGAGAAATGAGAGGAGATGTAAGTAACTACACAGGCAGGAACCTTGAACAAAGCACAAAGTGCTGGAGAAAACATCTTCAGTGGTCAGTTAGCCTACTAACTCACATGCCTTTTGATGTAGGAGGGAGAGATAGATCAGCCATGAATGAATGGTGGAGTAGACCTAATGGGCCAAATGGCCTAATTCTGCAACTTTCACTTATGACATGATCTAGAAATGCTAAGGATGTTTTCCTGATCTCCCAATGCATCTCATTGCAACGCTTCAACTTATTTTATCTGCATTTTCTCTGCAATTGTAACTCTATTTCCGTTGAGTTTAGTTTAGTTTAGAGATACAGCGTGGAAACAGTCCCTTTGACCCACCGAGTCCGCACCGACATTAACACTATCCCATACACACTAGGGACAATTTTACGATTATAACAAGCCAATTGACCTACAAACCTGCACGTCTTTGGAGAGTGAGAGGAAACTGAAGCTCCCGGAGAAAAGCCATGCGGTTTCTGGAAGAAAGTACAAACTCCGTAGAGACAGCACCCGTAGTCAGCATCGAACCTTGGTCTCTGGTGCTGTAAGGCAGCAACTCTAACGCTGCCACCATGCCACCCGTTCCGCATGCAATTTGCGGATTGCCCAAGATTCTACTATCTACAATTTCTTGTGTCTCTATTGAACTTATGTATGGTTCGACACTTGCTTCGGTGAGATACCCAAGGTGGAATTTACTAATTTAACCGGGTCATCCCTAAAACATTGCTGTTCTGAAGCAGTAAAACCGTCAAACTGTTTGCAGAAATAAGCCTGAACTTTCCTCTTCACTGATGCTGAAGCACATTTAGCCGGTGAATCTGATAATAACTTCAGTGGGGATGTAGAAGTGTGACTCTTCCCCGCTGGCATTGCATCTGCCGACATATTAATATCTCAGCTACATCCTCCAGTGCAGTTTGCCCACTAAGTTGTCACCTCAGCAATTCCTATGCAGTTGGCGTGTAAAATCTGGTATTGTTCATAAGTTCTTAAATCAATGGTTTATGTATTGTCATATGTGCCAAATACAGTGAAATACATTGGAAGGAACTGCAGATGCTGGTTTAAACCGAAGATAGACACAAAAAGATGTAGTAACGCACCGGGTCAGGCAGCATCCCTGGAGATCAAGGCGAGGCAACACTTCGGGTCAGAACCCTTCTTCACTTCTTTATTCGATTCTGTGAATTGTTAAATTGGTATTGGTTTATTATCGTCATCTGTATCCTGTATGTTGTAATATACATTGATAAACTTGGTTTTGCTTGCTATTCGGGCAGATCTTCACATCCATGCATTGGGGGTACACAAAATCCCTGTGTAAATACAGAAGGGACCATTGTAGCTCATAAATTAACTCCCACCCACCCTCCCAAGTACTCCTTGCTCCATCTACGGATGTGTCTGCGACACCACATTGGCCTCATTTATCGCCCAGCGAAAGAAGCGGTCACGGTGGCGCAGCGGTAGAGTTGCTGCCTTACAGCGAATGCAGCGCCGGAGACACGGGTTCGATCCCGACTACGGGTAGAAAATGTCACTAGTAGGATAGCGTTAATGTGCGGGGATCGCTGGTCGGCACGGACCCGGTGGGCCGAAGGGCCGTTTCCACCCTGTATCTAAAACTAAAAACTAAACGTAAAAGCTGACCCTCTCAATATTCCCGTATAAATAACCTACGCTGCACAATCTTCGAGCGTGGAATGTACATGGACAACATCAAGTGCAAACAGGTTCAGTAAAAAAACCTGGCCTGTTTTATGGATGGTAAAGAGTGGCACAACAGCGCAATGGTGGTTCCTGCCTTACAGCGGCAGAGACCCAGGTTCGATCCTGACCTCGAGTGCTGTCTGTACGGAGTTTGTACGTTCTCCCTGTGATCTGCGTGGGTTTTCTCTGTGACCTCCGGTTTCCTCCCACACTCCAAAGACATGCAGATTTGTAGGTGGATTGGCTTCAGTAAAATTGTAAATTGTCCCTAGTGTGTAGGACTGTGTTAGTGTACGGGGTGATCGCTGGTCAGAGCGGACTCGCTGGGCCGGAGAGACTGTTTCCGCACTATCTCTCTAAAGTCAAAAATGAATTAGCCCTTTTTATTACCTTCAAGCGATCGTTTAAGTTTGTCATCAACACCTCAACGATATTGTTGTAGACAATGAACGATAGACAATAGACAATAGGTGCAGGAGGAGGCCATTTGGCCCTTTGAGCCAGCACCGCCATTCATTGTGATCATGCCTCATCATCCACAGATCTATTTGAACCTTGTTTTCAACAGTCTAGTGTGTTTAGTGAACAAGCTGCCTGCAATCACTGCTAATCAATGCACTAAGTACAAACTTGATATTAAATTGCACTCCCAAGCCACTCCTCAATGGTGAAGCCCTGTTTTTAACAAAGTGCTTTGAGAGCATAAATCTTGACATGAAGTGCGATAAGGAGCAGTACAAACCTCGCACTCGAAAACGGTGAAATCCCTTGAAAGCCAGCTAAGTTGCTGGAATTGCTCAGCTGGTTGTCAAACCTACGTATCACTTCAGGTCAAGTCGAGTGTATTGTCACATATCCGGGTACAGTACGGTTTAGGTGCAGTGAAAGCCTTGCTTGCAGCAACATCTTAGGACTCGCTCACCAGAGAAAAACTTACATAGTACTTATATTATGCGTGAATTACACGTAAATTCCACAAAAGTGGAAAGAAAATTAATGTGGGCAGCACAGTAGCATAGGTGGGCGACAAGTGGCTCAGTGCTAAAGTTGCTGCCTTATAGCACCAGAGGCCCGGGATCGATCCTGACTGAAATTGCTGTGTGTGCAGAGTTTGTACGATCTCCACGTGACCGCGTGGGTTTTTCCCAGGGTTTTTACTCCAAGACGTACAGGTTTATAGGTTAATTGGTTGCTGTAAAATTGTAAATTGTCCCTAATGTGTAGGATAGTCCTAGTGTGCGGGGATCGTTGGTCGGCCCGGACTCTGTGGGCCGAAAGGCCTGTTTCTGTGCTGTATCTCTAAAGTTTAAAGTAAAGCCTAAAGACCCACTGTAGTACGAAGGAGGTGCCTCAGCATTTCAGTCAAGATATCGTTTAGTCTAGTTTAGTTTAGTTTAGTTTAGTTTAGTTTAGTTTAGAGATACAGCGCAGAAACAGGCCCTTCGGCCCACCGGGTCTGCGCCGACCAGCGATCCCCGCACATTAATACTATCCTACACACACTGGGGACAATTTTTACATTTACCAAGCCAATTAACCTGCAAACCTGTACGTCTTTGGAGTGTGGGAGGAAACCAAGGATCGCGGAGAAAACCCACGCAGGTCACGGGGAGAACGTACAAACTCCGTACAGACAGCACCCGTGGTCAGGATCGAACTCGGGTCTCCGGCGCTGCATTCGCTGTAAGGCAGCAACTCTACCGCTGCTCCATTTGTTCTCGTGGGATGTGGTAGTTTGCATGGAAATATTTTGATGTATAGAGCAGGGATTTCCCTCACTGCTTCTTGGACATTTGCCTCTCATACAATACCTAGGATGGCACACTGGTGCAGCGGTAGAGCTACTGCCTTACAGCGCCAGAGACCCGGGTTCGATCCTGGACACGTGCTGTCTGTATGGAGTTTGTACGTTCTCCCCATGACCTGCGTGGGTTTTTTTCCGAGAACTTTGGTTTCCTCCCACGCTACAAAGATGTACAGGTTTGTAGGTTAATTGGCTTGGTGTAAATGTAAAAAAATGTCCCTTGTGTGAGATAATGTTAATGTGCGGGGATCGCTGGTCGGTGCAGACATGATGGGCCACAGGGCTGTATCTATAAACTAAAACTAAACTAAACATCTGAATAAGGTCTAATGGGAAATAGATGGAACTGTAACCTGACCAAAATATGAAGGGTGGGTGAAACTTAGCTCATAAGGAAACTGTTGATGAGATAAGAGCAGCTGAAGCTACAAAGTGCCTGAGGGAAGAGAGAGAAACAATCAGCTTGTTGATGGAATATTGTAGACTGGGAAAATGTGCCAACAGCTAAACTTCCTGAAGAAAGCTGGCAGCACATCATTACATTAATCCTGTTAATAATAAGACAGCTGACTGTTTAAAGAGAATTATGAGCAGCATGGTAGTACGTTTTAAGCCTCTACATCACTGCCTGCAAGGACTGTCTTAGATTAGAGTGGCCTGTGAGGTCTGATCTATCGACTCGGAACTTCTGACGTTGAGGAAGACTATGATGTCCTCGAGACACAAGGAACTGCAGATGCTGGAATTGTGAGTGAAACGCAAAGTGCTGAAGTAACTTAGCAAGTCTTGCAGCATCTATGGAGGTATAGGAAGGAACTGCAGATGCTGGTTTATACCGAAGATAGAAACAAAATGCTGGAGTAACTCAGCAGGTCAGGCAGAGTAACGGGTGAAAACGGTTAGTTGACGTTTCGGGTCGGGACCCTTCTTCAGACTGATATTATGGAGGGGTACAATGGAGGGGTGGAATATGCATTTTGGGTCAAGACCCTTCTTCAGACTGGTTGGAGTAGGAGGGGAGAAGGCTGTGGGGGTGGGACAAAGCCTGGAAAGTGATTGGGGGATACAGGTGATGGAGAGTTTTATTGGCAGATGGGTGGACGAAGGCTGGAGATGAAAAGCGTATCAGATGAGGAGAGAGGAGGAATGAAATGTAAAGCTGGAGGGAGGGATATAATTGATGGGGTACTAGGTTAGGGAGGGGTGCTTTGGGTTGGGTGGGGAAGACAATAGACAATAGAAGCAGGAGTAGGCCATTCGGCCCTTCGAGCCAGCACCGGTGTTCAATGTGATCATGGCTGATCATCCACAATTAGTACCCCATTCCTGCCTTCTCCCCATATCCCCTGACTACGCTATCTTTAAGAGCCCTATCTAGTAAGTATCCAGAGAACCTGGCCTCCACCGCCCTCTGAGGCAGAGAATTCCACAGACTCACAACTCTCTGTGTGAAAAAGTTTTTCCTCATCTCCGTTATAAATGGCTTACCCTTTATTCTTAAACTGTGGCCCCTGGTTCTGGACTCCCCCAACATCGGGAACATGTTTTCTGCCTCTAGCATGTCCAAACCCTTAATAATCTTATATGTTTCAATAAGAGCCCCTCTCATCCTTCTAAACTCCAGAGTATAACATATAAGAGAAGGGGGATGGGGAGAGTTGAAGATATGGATGTGTGGATCTACCAACATGTAATATACTGAATTGGGAAGTGGATTAATGGACCCTCTCCCAGAACCCTGCAAAGGAAGCAATTAATGAACTGATTTTAATTATAGTGCTTACACCGCTGAGTTGCCCACATATTGGGCATTAAAAACTGGAGCTTTCTGCAGCGCTGAGCAAACTGATAATCTGCTTTGATCACATAGATTTAAGTTGAGCAATTAAGGGATCTCATTATCCAATCGAAATGTCGCCAGAAAAACTCAAAGCCAAGATTTTCTTTGCAACAGATGCCAAAAAAATGGGTTCTGGCAAGTTCATTTGGGCAAACATTAAAGAGGGATGACTTCCTCTTTATATGTACAACACAATCATAAACCTATTCTTATGAAACAGTTTTGATTTTGTTACGGCTAACAGTCACCTCAACCCCATGTTTAGCCGCAAGCTTCCACTCATCTTTTGGAAGCTACAGATAGACACGAAATGCTGGCGTAACTCAGCGGTACAGGCAGCATCTCTGGAGAGAAGGAATGGATAGAGGACACACCACACATCTTTGTCCTCCAGTTCCTGCGGACATCCGCCGTTGGAAGTATAGGACTTTGGTGTGTGTGCTTTATCATCAATCGGTTATTTCTGTTTATCTATCCCTATAAATCTTTTTAATCACTTTAAATCTCCAAAATGATCTACAGTATATTCAAGAAAATAGACTGGGTAGATTTGGAATAGGTCGGTTCGACGCACTGAGTCTCTTGTCTGGAGAATGGGGAATAAAGAAACAGAGGACATGGGTTTAATGTTAGGGGGAAGGATTTAATAGGAACTTGACGGGTAACTTTTTCATGCAAAGAATGATGGGTGTATGGAATGAGCTGCTGGAGGTGAGTGTTGAGACAAGGTACATGGATTGCTCAGGTTTAGAGCGATACGGGCCAAACGCAGGCAGGTAGGACTAGTGTAGATAGTGCATGTTGGTCGGTGTGGGTAAGTTGGGCCAAAGGGCCTGTTTCCATACTGCAAGACTCTATGACTCTGTGACTCTAAAATAGAGCCCACAGTCTGTGATTTTTGAACTGCAGTGGTATTGTGGACTAGCAGTGAATCAACCTCTTCACACAGAGGCCTCTGCTTTTCAGAGGTACCGGGGAATAGTTTTTACCCATCTCACTGCTTTCCCTCTCTCCCCGGCGAGTTTCACTGTCCTCCTGATTAAATATTACTGATTGTGTGCCTCATTGTCATCTTCCCCTCAGCTAACAATGAACCGTTCTAGATGTGTAGGAAGGAACTGCAGATACTGGTTTAATCCAAAGATCGGCACAAAAAGCCAGAGTAACTAATCGGGTCAGACAGCATCTCTGGAGAAAAGGAGTAGGTGACATTTCGGGTCGAGACCCTTCTTCGGACAATTCTACATTTCCTTGATCATCGTCCCCTTTGACATGCGTTTTCACACCTTACCCTTCCATGTCTCTATGTCTCCTTCTCCCCCTGAGTCTGAAGGTCTCGACCCTTCTCTGGATGTTTTTTAAGAGTGCGTTAGATAGAGCTCTTAAAGATAGCAGAGTCAAGGGATATGGGGAGAAGGCGGGAACGGGGTACTGATTGTAGATGATCAGCCATGATCACAGTGAATGGCGGAGCTGGCTCGAAGGGCCAAATAGCTTACTCCATCACCCATTGTCTGTGTCTAGTGACCCAAAACATCACCCATTCCTTCTCTCCAGAGATGCTGCCTGTCCTGCTGAGTTACTCCAGCATTTTGTGTCTATCACTGCACATGACCTCTAACGGGGGCAATTCTGTGCAATGAACAGAAAATCAGACTTAAACGCCAGAGAATACAAGCATGATAACGTGATACGAAATATTAACATCACATCATATACTCAATTCTTCCACTCATTTTGCTTCAACATTGGAATCTGAAGGTTCCATTGGGAGAGATATTTTTTGGCCACCAGAGGCTTTATCTTTCTAAGAACTTTGTGAGAAAAAACATTAAGAACAATGGATGCAATTAAATCAGTCAACCTTGTCTCTCCGTGGTGTATGTGTGAATTGTGAGCCGCATATTGCCACTATACAGAATATTCCTACTGTACATCATCTATTTGTAAATAAATCAGGAAAAAAGATTAATAGTCGTGAGCTAAATGATCTCTGATGGAACGGGAGAAAATTGGTGGGCATTTATATATTCTATCATAAGCCTCTTACTGTAATACAGGGCCAACTATTGTTCCTGATGTTTATCCAGGAGAAGTTAATGTCAAATGCACCAACAAAGGAATAATTTAAATCTTACATGATGCAACTTAACAGGCTCATAAAACGCAATAACACACAGATAAAGATATTATTATTGGAAAATACAGTAAATGAATAACCATGATATGGGAGCGGCACTGTAGCTTGGTGGTACAGCTGCTGCCTTACAGTGCCAGAGATCCAGGTTTGAACATGACTAATGGGCCTGTCCCACATACGCAACTTTTTCGGTGACTGCCGGCACCCGTCATAGATCGTTACAGGTCGTCGAAAATTTTCAACATGTTGAAAGTCCAGCAGCGACCAGAACAAGGTACGACTCTTTGGGCGACTACTCATGATCATACAGACTTCACCCCGTGACATGTCGCCAGAGTGTCGCATGTATGGTCGTGAGTAGTCTCCTCAGTCGCCCAAAGAGTCGCAGCTGAATTTTCAAATGTTGAAAATTTTCGCCGACCTGCAACGACCTATTATGGGTGCTGGCAGTCGCCAAAAAACTTGCGTAAGTGGGACAGGCCCAAATGTCTGTGCGGAGTTTGTACCTTCTCCTGGTGACCACGTGGGTTTTCTCCGGGTGCTCCAGTTTCCTCCCACATTCCAAAGACGTACAGGTTTATAGGTTCATTGGCTTCCGTAAATCGTTCCTCGTGTGTGTAGGATAGAACTAGTGTGAAGGGGTGATTGTTGATCAGCGTGGGATCGGCGCCTGTGGAGTTGTAAGATGCAAATGTGTGTCGCCCCCACACAGATAACGTACAGATAAGATATAATAATCAAAAATACATTAAAATCAATCATCGTAATGCTTGGTATCCATCATAAAAACCAAAGTCCGTAGTGGACATAAGGTCGTAAGATCATAAGTGATAGGAGCAGAATTAGGCCATTTGGCCCATCAAGTCTACTCCGCCATTCAATCATGGTTGATCAAAGTTTCTTTCCTGACCCCATTCTCCTGCCTTCTCCCCATAACCTCTGACACCCGTACTAATTAAGAATCTATCTATCTCTGCTTTAAAAATATCCATTGACATGGCCTCCGCTGCTTTCTATGGCAATTAATTCCACAGATTCACAACCCTCTGACTAAAGAAATTCCTCATCTCCTTCCTAAATGAACGTCCTTTCATTCCGAGGCTATGACCACTGGTCCTAGTCTCGCCCACTAGTGGAAACATCCTCCCCATGTCCAAGCAAAGACAGGGTCCAATATATTAATCGACATTGAGAAGATCAAGGAGTGCGAGGAAAAGGCAGGAAAGTGAAGCTGATGTTATTTGTTTAGCTACAATATTGAATAATAGAGTTGTCTTGGTGGGCTGTGTGCGGCTAAACAGCCCACATCTGCGTCTATTCTTTACTTTAACATCTCAAAGTGGAGCCGACAGCCAGCTAATGGACATTATCTTGGTGTAGTGGTTGAAGTTGAATCAGCTGGAGTGTCACTGAGTTAGTTAAGGGCCTGTCCCACCAAATGATATTGAACATTTCAAAATCCAGCGGCGACAAAAAAATGTTGCGACACTTGAAAAAACACCACGCGTCGCGCTGCGTCACTGCCGCATCACGCCGCAAATACTTTGGGGACCTGACACCGGCAGTCACCGAAAAAATCGACAAGTGGAACAGGCCCTTTAAGCAATGTGTTGATCGCATTGTTGGATGGAATCAAATCAGCAAAGCCGATTTGTGTTTGCACTTTGGAAAAGTTCATTCAGAAATACGATGGTACCAGGCTGGTTTGGGTACGCTGTCAATAATAGTCTTTGTTCCAGCAGCCAATTTGAGGATGCAAAGCTGGCACATGGTAGAAGAAACTCTTCCAGAATTTATCTGTCTCACATACCCCAGTAGTTTTCTCATTACTTGAGAATATGACTTGGATTGTCTTCCATCAGGCATCAATATAAAATCTTTTCCATGAAAATGCTCACAAAAATATATTTTAGGAAGCTTTTTAAAAAGTATGTCATGGATATGTTGGTTCAAGTGTATGGGTTGGCATTGGTTTACTTAGCCGTGTTGGAAATGGTCAAATACATATTAGAACTGGATGAGATTTGGACAAGACCCAGCGATTAGTCAACTTTCTCACTGTTGGAAACTGGATGAGAATTTTATCAACACTTCTAAGGTCCCTGTGGTTCATCTAACACTCAACCATATGCTATAACATTGCTGGTACAATTCTCCAAAAGGAGGTTGAAACATTAGAACTTTTGTTTCTTTTTTGTTAATTACTTCAATGTATTTTCTCAAGTGTTCAGGGGAAAAAAAGTTCATCTTTCCAATCTTCAGAAGAAAATATATTTCATTAAATATTTTTGCCTTTTTGGCGATAGTAATTTCTACACACGACTGCATGTAAAGTCATGATGTGTAGGAAGGAACGGCAGATGCCGGTTTAAACCAAAGATAGACACAAAAAGCTGGAGCAACTCAGCGGGTCAGACGGCATCTCTGGAGAAAAGGAATAGGAGACCATTCTTCAAACTGTATCTTTATATCGCTCAGAGACACAAAATGCTGGAGTAACTCAGCAGGACAGGCAGCATCTCTGGAGAGAAGGAATGGGTGACGTTTCAGGTCGAGACCCTTCTTCAGACTCCCATTTTTCTTTCCCCAGACTCTCAGTCTGAAGAAGGATCTCGACCAGAAACGTCGCTTATTCCTTCTCTCCAGAGATGCTGCCTGACCCAATGAGTTACTCCAAATTTTTGTGTCTATAAAAATACACGAGTTACTGAAAAGTAGGATCAACAATAAGGACAAGTTGACTCTACCTTTAAATATGCTGCACATTTAGGTTGGGACATTTCTAATTTTTGTAAAAGAAAATGTGTCATTGTTAAATGTGCTTTTATAGTACAGATCTTCTTATCGAGTCCACATCACAAGATTAGAAATTGTTCAGCCAGGGCTGAACACACTTCTCGGCATCTGCATACAATGGCGCCTTGCGCTTCTTGTGCGTGGTAGTGGAAAGATTGGTGGAAACAGGGCCGCCACGTGAACACTCTTTCCTTGACCCCACAGTACAGTTGCTGACATAGAATATTTTTTTAAAACATCGAGCTGCACTCTGGAGCAGTGGTAGAGTTGATGCCTTACAGTGCCAGAGACCCGGGTTTGATCCTGACTACGGGTGTTGTCTTTACGGAGTTTGTACTTTCTCCTGGTAACCTGCGTGAGTCCACTTTCCGCCAACACTCCAAAGCCATACAGGTATGTAGGTTAATTGGCTCTGTAAAATTGTAAATTGGTCCCAGTTTGTGTAGGATAGTGTTCATGTACGGTGATCGCCAGTCGGCGTGGACTGGGTAGGTCAAAGGGCATGTTTCCGCACTGTATCTCTAAACTAAACAAATCTAATTTAACAAATTAACATGATTTCTTTACGGAAACCTAGTGATTTCTCCTCTGTTGACGAGGGATCTAATAGAGCAAATCTCCATGGGTTACTTTCACAAAGAGCATTCACAGTGCACTGATAAGCATCAGGTCTGATCTCGTAGACATTAAGCTATTGTGTTGTGGTCTCCATAGACAGCACTTGAAACAGACAGCATTTAACAAAAGAGTGGCCTACATCTGTATCCTAATTATCGAGGCATGCATAGATAACACAAACATTTCTAAACCAACAGCAATTTAGATTACAAAAAATACTGGAGAAACTCAGCAGGTGAGGCGGCATCTATGGAGAAAAGGAGTAGGCGACGTTTCGGGTCTTCAGACTGATGTCGGAGGGGGGGGGGGGAGGCAGGAAAAGGAAAGGAAGAGGCGGAGACAGTAGACTCTGTGGGAGAGCTGGGAAGGGGGAGGGGAAGGAGGGAGAAAGCAAGTACTACGTGAAATTAGCGGTTAATGTTCATACCGCCGGGGTGTAAACTACCCAAACAAAATATGAGGTGTTGTTCCTCCAATTTGGGCTGGGCCTCATTTAGTTTAGTTTTAGTATTGAGATACAGTGTGGAAACAAGCCTTTCGGCCACCGAGTCTGCACCGACCAGCGATCCCCGCACATTAACACTATCCCACACCAGGGACAATTTTTACATTTATACCAAACCTCAGCTGGTCGGGCAGCACCTCTGGAGAAATGTGTTGCACCATGTTGATATTCTTCCCATTTCTTCCTTCTTAGCTACTGCTGCACAGTGAGGTGACATGCGATCTATTTACAACATGACAACATTAATTTTCAATTTTTGCACTCTCCTTTCAAACCTCGTTTTCATCAACAATGCCGATAACTGTTTAAAACCAACAAAGGATATTGTGGAAATGAATAAATAACCTTGTTCAGTGTGCGTTGCATTAGTTAGGAAGACCCTTTTGTCAGAGTCAGTTCAAGGACATCATATTTCTCAGCTGTGGAATATACGGTCATGTGTCCAAACACTTAGCAGCTTCACAAAATGTAAAAGAGGATTGAGACAGAAGCTGAAAGTGAAATTAAGAAGTTTAGTTTAGTTTATTGACATGTACACCGAGGTACAGTGAAAAGTTTTATTTGCGATTTAACCAATGCTGACAGCAATAGGCAGTGGGCTCGAGAGCAGTGCTGAACTACTGTTACGACTCCCGAATGCAGGTACTTCAGAGCCGCGTAACATAGTCAAAAACCAGGCTCAAGTTCAAGAAAATAGTATTTTATTTAGTTAAAACCCAAACCTGATTCAAACAACCCTGTCAAGGACAAGAATAAACTAATAAACAAAGATAACAGTGCTCCAGCCAGCCTCGCAATGGGCCGTCGGACTAGAGTCTCTAACCTGCCTAAATGGAAATAACCCTGAAACAAAATACACGAAAACGGCCGTAACCCAACAATTACCCGGCCTGAAACCAACTAGGATTGCCCAACAAACTCAGTTTTATGAGTCAATACATACTCATCTGCTAACACCGTGGCCTTAGACACCTCCGTCACTTTGGGCTCATTAAGGTAAGTAGCAACCCTCTCAGGGAGACAGTTCTTAAAGTCTTCCATAATCATCTAGGCCCGCAGCAGCTCAAAATCCTTCACTCCTTGAAAAGTGCACCATCTGTCAAAAAGTGCCTCCTTCTCCCAAGCAAACTCCACATAAGTCTGACTATCAAACTTCCTAAAGCACCGGAACTTCTGCCGGTACACCTCTGGAACCAATTCATAAGCCCTTAAAACCGTAGACTTCACACACTCATTGTCCCGACTGTTGTCAACAGACAACGACGAGTACACCTCCTGTGCTTTACCCACAAGGACACTCTGCAATAGCAAGGACCACATGTCCCTAGGCCATTTCAAGGACGAAGCTGTCCATTCAAACACTGCGAAATACTTGTCCACATCCTTCTCATTAAACGGGGGAACCAGGCGGATGTTCTTGCTCATATCAAACTCCTGTTCCCTAGAAGAAACTCGGGAGGCATTCAATTCCTTCTCCTGCAGCTCAAGGCGTTTCATTTCAAGCATGAGCTCTTTCTCTCTTAAGGCCCTCTCCTCCTTTTTCATTTCAAGCTCTGATTGGAGCTCTTTCTCTCTTATTTCAAGCTCTTTCGCTCTTAAGGCCCTCTCCTCCTTTTTCATTTCAAGCTCTAACTCCTTCAATCGAATGGGGTCCCCCATTTCCTGACTAGGCTTTGTAGAAGATAGAGGACTGTCTGCACCAGCAGGCAATACCCCACTCCTCACCAACGCAGACCATAACTCCAACTTTATAGCCTCTTTCTTCAAATGCTTATCACTAGGCACCTTATAGGTGTCTGCCAGCATACACAAATGCTCCTTGGTACATTTATTAAACAACTCCCAACTAGGAGCCTCAGTAAATTCCTGTACTTTAAACTCCATATCAAATGTAGGACCAAACCACCAGCCAAACCCTGGTCACAAATGTTACTCAAATGGAAGAGGGAAAAAAATCTCCTCACAACACAGACTTCCTCAGTCCGCAGAAGTCTACCAAAAAAAACCCAAGACTGTCTAGGGTCCTCAAAGCTTCGCTCGAGCCCCCATTTTGTTACGACTCCCGAATGCAGGTACTTCAGAGCCGTGTAACATAGTCAAAAACCAGGCTCAAGTTCAAGAAAATAGTATTTTATTTAGTTAAAACCCAAACCTGATTCAAACAACCCAGTCAAGGACAAGAATAAACTAATAAACAAAGATAACAGTGCTCCAGCCAGCCTCGCAATGGGCCGTCGAACTAGAGTCTCCAACCTGCCTAAATGGAAATAACCCCTAAACAAAATACACGAAAACCCTCAGGTCAGCCCTTATCCGTCCCAATTCAATATTAATTGACAAATGTAGGTAATAATACACAAAGTTCTATGCCATGTGGCCAGGCCTCCTGCAGTTCAGAATACAGTCTATTCATGAGTCAGGGTCGACGAAGAGAGAGAGAATTCTGGGAGACTCCTGGTATTTAAGCTTTCGATGAGTCACCCGTCACCTGACGCAGCTTGGCCAATCGGGTACAGGAACCCTTAACCCTTGATTCCTGACTCCCAGCCACGGGGCCTGCACTCAGGAGAGAAACAGAAGAGTTAGGTACATAGCATTCACCAGGGGGGGAGAGTACCTAACAACTACCATCTACCTCTTTGGTGACCCTTGCACTATCCTGTTAATGGATCGATTGCAACCATGTATAGTCACTCCGCTGACTGGTTAGCACACAAGAAAAGCTTTTCACTTTGGTACACTTGACAATAAACTAAACTGAATTGAACGAACCAGTCAGCGGAAATATGATGCATGATTACAATCGAGCCATTACAGTGTACAGATACATGATAATGGAATAATGTTCAGTGCAAGGTAAAGCCAGCAAAGTCCGATCAAAGATAGTCCGGGGGGTCACCAATGAGGTAGATAGTTCATTAATCTTGAGCAGCATATTATGCAAACTGGAATTGGTTTTGTGAAGTCTGTAGAGAGCTGAGGAAAATACATTCCATATAAAGGTAGTAAGTCTGAAAAATACTGGACCAGTTTAAAATAGAATTGACATTATTCCAATGAAAATTATATATGGGTTATGAAATTATGCATTGATACTGGAAGTGTTTTACGTGTAACAGAACAAGCTGGAGTGGTGTGCTGGTGCCCACAAATAGTTAAAAACAAGTTTTTCAGATGTTTAGTATTTTTAATATTACTGAACGATTTCTCAGTTTCAACAAAAATGATTACTGAAATGAGGTGGCTTAGAGCACAACAATCCACGACCAGACATGAACGACAAAGAGAACAATATATGTACTGGCACCCTTTAGTTACTTTTAAGATGCAGATACAGCGTGGAAACAGGCCATTCGGCCCATTGAGTCTGCGCCGATTAGCGACCACACCTTGCATTAACACCATTCTACACACTAGGGACAATTTACAATTTTACCTAAACCAATTAACCTGCAGATCTGCACGTCTTTGGAGTGTGGGAGGAAACCGGAGCTGCTGGAGAAAACCCACACAGGTCACGGGGAGAACGGGGTGAAAGATTGCAACCTTCACGTGGTCCGCCCTGTTTCGACTAATGCAATCAACTCGACCTGCACAAACAGAAGATCAAATAGAACAAGTTGCCCTACAACTTTAGGCTGTGCACGCCACACGAAAAAGAAGAAGACGGGGAGAATGTACAAACTCTGTACAGATAGAACCCGTAGTCAGGTTTGAACCTGGGTCTCTGGCACTGGAAGGCAGCAACTCTACCACTACACTACTGTGCCACCCCTTCAAAAAGTCTACTAAGGTTTCAACAAAAATGTTTTACTTAAATTAGGCAGGTTACAGGACTACCATTGTCATAGGCACCAACATTAAGGAACAATATATGTATTGTCATGTTCATATCTAGAGAAATGCAGGAGATATTGCCGTTGGGTTATAATTGTTATGTGTACTAAGGTACAGTGGAACATTTGATTTATGTGTTATCCAGTCAAATTATACCATAGATGAGTACATCAACTCCATGTGCAAAGTGCCCGAGTAACTCAGCAGGTCAGGTGGCATCTGTGGAGAAAAAGGATGGGTGACGTTTCGGGTTGGGACCCTTCTTCATACCTGAACTAACAGGTGCAGACTTAATACGTCACCGATCCTTTTGCTCCAGAGATGCTGCCTGACCTGCTGAGTTACTCCAACGCTATTGTAAATACACTCGTCTAAAGCTTACCCCTCTAGTCTAGGTCAGTAAAAAACACTGACTCAAGCACTGGACCAACTAAACTTTATTTTTAGATTGAACAGCAAATTTCCCTATACGATACCTAAACCACCGCGGGTTTGATCCTTGTCTCTGTCTGGCCAAGCCCTTCAGCCTCGTGCAGGCAGACACACTCCAAAAGGTCATGCAGTCCCAAGCATCCCTCCAGAAGATCAGCATTGATCTAAACTGGGGTTACCTTTTTATAGGTCCATGAACCTTGAGGGGACGAACTGCATATGGGTGGTCTCTTTACAGTCCAATCAAACACATTAATTACATCAATACATTATTGACAGTTCCCCAAACCAATTACAAAGATTTTCACACAATGTTTCTTGCAGAAGCTTCTGGAAGGAAGCTAACTAACTGAATGATGCAACATTTACCCTGGAACTCAAAGCAATCCTGCCAGGGCTTAACACTTGGGCCAATCAACTTACAGCAGGGTAACTGTATTTCAACATTATTGACATTATTTATAATTCCTTTGCAGCAATCCAATCATATCAATGCATTTAAGTTTGTTTGCAGAGTTTTAATACATATTATCAATTAAGGGGAAATGAGGAGAACACCTGGATCTTTTACCATCCTGTATATCAATCTGAGGCTCAGACTGGTCGGCGCCATCCACAACCTGTAATTTTCTACTGATGAAGGTTAAGCAATTCTGACGAGTGCAGGGATTCTCCATTTTATAGTGTCTTTAATTTGGTCAATATTAACACTCTGTGTCTGTCTTTGGTATAAACCACCATCTGCAGCTCTTTGATTCTATGTATAGGCACAAGCAGAAGAGACGGTGCAAAGAGAAACGAACAAGAGTTTAGAACACATTTGAACATAAGCACTGAAGCTTCAGTACTTAAGAGATGTGTCACATCTCACAAGTTGCAGGCAGGGATATTAAGGAGTGAGTACTTTAGGCTTTTACTAGGACTCCATTCCTCGGAGCGCAGAAGGATGAGGGGTGATCTTATAGTCAGACTCTGAAGAAGGGTCTCGACCCGAAACGTCGCCCATTCCGAATATCCAGAGGTGCTGCCCACCCCGCTGAGTTACTCCAGCAATTTGTGTCTATCTTCATGCAAATATCTCTGCCAGGCCACCACTAATTTCTTCCACTTTCCCAATCTGCCACGGGCTCAGTGGACAAACATCTGGCAGCATTGCCACGATTCTTGATCTTCGTTGTGAGATAACACGGAACCATGTTGGGGTGGAGGGGGTTTCCCCCATTTTTGTTTCTTTTGACTTCATGAGGGCTGCAGGGTGATGCAACAGTAGAGTTGCTGCCTCACGGCGCCAGAGACCCGGGTTCCATCCTGACTACGGGGGCTTGTCTCTACCTTCTCCCCGTCACCTGCACGGGTTTTCCTCGGGTGCTCTGGTTTCCTCCCACACTCCAAATACGTACAGGTTTGCAGGCTAATTCGCTTTGGTTCAAATTGTAAAAATTGTCAGTAGTGCGTGTGGGAGAGTGTTAATATGCCAGGGTCGCTGGTCGGTGCGGACTCGGTGGGCCGAGGGTCCTGTCTCCGCGCTGTGTCTCTAATCTAAACTAAAAACTAAACATCGAGGAGGAGATGAGAAAGCAACCAGCCGCAGTGACATGAACATTGACTTCTCCAATTTCAGGTAGTCCTTGCTTTCCCCCACTTTCCCCTCTCCTTCCCAGCTCTCCCATTGTCTCCGCCTCTTCCTTTCTTCTTCCCGCCCCACCCCCCCACATCAGTCTGAAGAAGGGTCTCGACCCGAAACGTCACCTGTTCCTTCGCTCCATAGATGCTGCCTCACCCGCTGAGTTTCTCCGGCATTTCTGTCTAACCACAGTGACACAATATAACTCCAAGTGTCCCTGCACCAAACAACACCCGAGTCACCTGAATTAAATTCACAGGGTCTTGATTCAAGAGTGATTAATTGTAATTTGAGAGATTACCAGAAAATAGATCCACCCTTCATGAAACAAATTTCATTTAGATTGATCACATTCATTTTGCGCTTTTCAGTTGGAATCAGATAACTTGTCCAGGCGTTTGCAGACACCACAATAGCAGTAACGTGGTGCTTCCTGCAACATGTGGTGCACTAATACAGACAGACAGTGACACAAAGCACTTGTTTTCTTTTAAACAAGATTTCGGATCTTGAACATACAACGGCTCTGTTGTCACAAGCGAAACCCGATCAAAATTCCACCTTTAATGGCAGAAACGTCAGAGTAAAAGGATCTACCGTAACGGAAGTCCCAGTGAAAGAAAATACAGGTGTGCAGGATTCTGTGTCAGAGGGAGAGTTTAATCAGAGTCCCCGGAGAGGGAAAGCAGGGCCATGGGCTGGGGGTAGAATATGACCCACTCAATAGGGAGCTGTAGGTTTGCAATAGCAAGCTCTTAATTCCTGCTCAGGGAGTTTGAATAACGTGTTATCATCCTCCGAGTTTAATTCACATGACAGACAGAAACTGTCTCAACAGCTGCTTGTAAGAACTGAGACATTTGCTGGAGTCGTCCTCGAGGTATTTACGAAGAGTTTTAATGTGGAATTGAATTACATTTTATCGGAAGCCGCTTTTGTTTGCTGCCGCCGTGCAGATGCGTTATTGAGATGTTGGCCCAGTTTTTATTGTCACTGGCTGAGAAGCACCAGTTACTGTTAGCCTCGTAGGAGGCAGCAGCCGGCCACCCACCCACAGAGATGTCAAGGGCAGTGATCCCCCCCCCCCCCCCCACCATCCCTGTGACTTCTTGTGTCATTTTTAGTGTATCTCAGAGCACTGATGTCACCAGCCTGGTTGACCTCCCAATCACAACACAAAATGCTGGAGGAATTCAGTGGGTGGATGGGTGATGGTTTGTGTCGTGACCCTTCTTCACACCCTGAAGACCCCTTCTTCAGACTTTAATTTTTAGTTTAGTTTAGAGATACAGCGTGGAAACAGGAGGCTCTACGGCCCATCGAGCCCGCGCTGACCAGCGATCCCCGCGCATTAACACCACCCTACACACACACACTCGGGACAATTTACAATTGTACCAAGCCAATCAACCAACACACCCGTACGTCTTTGGAGAGTGGGAGAAAACCGAAGATCCCGGAGAAAACCCACGCAGGTCACGGGGAGAACGTACAGACTCCGTACAGACAGCACCCAAAGACAGGATCGAACCCGGGTCCCTGGCGCTGTGAGGCAGCAACTCTACCGCTGCGCCACCGTGCCGCCCTTCAGACTTCTTCGACCCGAAACGTCGCCAGTGTGAAGAAGGATCCCACCCCAAAATGTTGCCTGTCCATTCCCTGCACCGATGCTGCCTGACCTGCTGAGTTCCTCCAGCATTTTGTGTTTTGCTCAATATTCTAGCACTTGCAGTTCCATGGGTATCCCGAGCACCCAATCAGTTTGATGAATTCTGCTGCTATCAATGTTGAAAATGATTAGCCGTAATTAGCAACATTACCTTTATCCTATAAACGTTGCGATCCCCACTCTCTGTGTCATTTTTTGTTTCCTGTTACCTCATTTTGACGTTGCTGGCCCATTCCCTTTGTATCTACAGTATATGACTGGCTCTTGAATCAGGTCATATACCTTACAGGTCAGGTCGGGGGGCGTTCCCCCCGCCACGGGTACCGGGTAATCCCGCGCTACCTGTTTCATGGTCGGATAGTCGGTGACTAAACTGACTCCCCCACCTGGTTCACCAGGGGAGGTGGGGGCTGGGGACCCCCAGCAGGACCAAAAACAAGAAGCAAAGAAGTGGAAGCCAAATAACCGAACGGAAACAAAGCTGAAACGCCAACTAACCAAAAGTATACGAAGCCGAAACGCCAACTAACTGAAACGGTGGGACGCCTAAAAGCAAACTCACCGCAAGGCCCCTCTGCCGAAAAGTCAAATAACAGACATGACGTCGCCGGGGGGAGGACGACTTGTCAGCGATTGGTCCAGACCCCCGCGTCCATCACAGCATTGGCCGGTGGAGACGGGAGGGTGGGGGTCATTTTCCCACACAAGCCATAGGTGACTGGGCACTCTGAACCCGAGCCCCAAGTTGTGAGTGGTCGAAGGAGTGCATCCCTCTCCCACGGCCACGGCCGCCCTCCGCCTCGTCTCCCCCGTGCGGCCGCGCTGTGACGGGCTGTGTGTTGGTCGGATGATGGCGATTGCTGCCGGTAGTCTGACCCCCAGATGGCCGGCGGTCTGGATTAATGCGCTGGATCAGCTGATGAGCTAGGGTCGCCCCCGAAACACCTCCAGCAATGAGCTGGATTTTGCCACTCATTGTCAAAGTGCGTCACCGGCCGCCTCTGACCAACTTGCAGCAGCAACGCCAGCGGCAGCTCCAGTCGGGGAAGAGTTCGCACAGTGGGTGAGTGCGGCGCTCCGCTGCTGGGTGGCATCGGTCCCGCTAACCCCCCCCTCCCCCAAGGGGCATCGCCACTGCCATCCCTGCTATCCATCCCCCCACTTAATTAGCCAGGCTCCTGAATGTAAGAACTATTTATACATGTAACATTTTTTGTTTTTAAATCATTAACGTTTGTTTGAGTTTTAATGCCGACCCCGTCCTGTGGGAAGGGCTTGCGGCAGCTGGTTGAATAATGCCTTCACTGTTGGTAGGTGCTGATCTTTCACCTCTGCTCCACCCGGCGCTGCCGACACACAGCCCGTCATAGTGCGGCCGCACGGGGGAGACGAGGCGGAGGGCGGCCGTGGCCGTGGGAGAGCCGGGGCTGTCCCGAGGGATGCGCTCCTTCGACCACGTACAACTTGGTACTCGGGTTCAGAGTGCCCAGTCACCAATGGCTTGTGCGGGGAAAATGACCCCCACCCTCCCGTCTCCAGCGGCCAGTGATGTGATGAACGCGGGGGTCTGGACCAATCGCTGACAAGTCCCGCCCCCCCGGCGACGTCATGTCCGTTATTGGACCTTTTGGCAGAGCGGCCTTTCGGCGATTTGGCGTTTCGGCAGAGCAGCCTTGCGGTGAGTTTGTTTTTAGGCGTCCCAATCCTTTTCGGTTAGTTGGTGTTTCGGCTTCGTAAACCTACGGTTATTTGGCTTCCACTTCTTTGCTTTGGCATCTCATCCTTCGACGCCACGTCCGGGTACCTAAACCTCTAATGATCTTTATCTTGAGTATACGGAGCTTCCAAGCCTCCAAAGCATTTTGTGGGTCTGGGCAGGCAAATTTCTTCCCGTGGAACACAAGGAACTGCAGATGCTGGAATCTTGAGCAAAACATAAAGTGTTGTAGAATCTCAGCGGGTCAGGCAGCATCTACGGTGGGAGTGGACAGGTGACGTTTTGGGTCAGGTTTCTCATCTCAGTCCCGGGGTCAGGAAAGAGCGTTCACGTCACGGCCCTGTTTCCACCAATCTTTCCACCACCACGCACAAGAAACACAAGAAGCGCAATTGTGTGCAGATGGCGAGAAGCCTGTTCAGCTCTGACTGAACAACTTCTAATCTTGTGATGTGGACTCCATATGGCAGGTCGCTCATTCTGAGACTGTGATCCCCAGTTCCATATAGAGTAATCTCAGCAACTGCTTGTAAAAAATTGAACCATTTACTGAATACGTCCTCAAGGTATTTACTAAGAATTTAAAAATGGAATTGAATTATGTTTATCTGCAGTCATTTTCATTTGCCATTTCTGTAAACTGATTAGCTTTTTAATCAGTTTACAGAAAATAGAAACACATGGGTTTACATGTGGATTAAAATATATATATTTTTTTAATAGAAACATCTCTGCGTTTCTTAGCTAGTGGGGGAGGGAACAATAGTCTGACTGTATAATTTTTTTTTTCTGGGCTAGAGAGGTTGTTGAACAAAGATAATGAGTTGGCACGCTGTAAAATGGTCATGAATACTTCGTTTAACAAAGCTTAATGTTTATAGAGAGGACAATTTTTAAGACAATGTTCATATCAAATCTCTGGGTCTATGTTAAATACATCTGCAATTATTACAAGCTTGCCCTGTGGAGGAGCTGGTAACATTGATAATAACTTTAATTTCCATGTAGAAACAAGGAACAAGGGGCAGCACGGTGACACAGCGGTAGAGTTGCTGCCTTACTGCGCTAGAGACCAGGGTTCGATCCTGACCACGGATGCTGTCTGTACAGAGTTTGTACGTTCTCCCCGTGACCTGTGTGGGTTTTCTCCGGTTTCCTCCCACACTCCAAAGACGTGCAGGCATGCAGGTAAATTAGCTTGGTAATTGTAAATTGTCCCTAGTGTGTGTGTAGGATAGGGTTAATGTGCGGGGATCGTTGGTCAGCGCAGAACCAGTGGGCCGAAATTATCTCTAAAATAAAAACTAAACTATACTGCCAAAGCTGATTACACACACAAGGACACAAACTGCTGAAGAACTGATTGTCCACCATGTTATGTCATAGAGCCATGTATCAAAGAAACAGGCTCTTCGGTCCAACTTGCCCATGCTAACCAATGCAATATTAGGTCCATTAAAGTCCAATTAAAGATAGTCTGAAGGTCTCCAATAAGGTAGATTGTATAACATGACTGCTCTCTAGCTGGCGACAGAATGGTTAAGTTGCCTGATAACAGCTGGAAAGCAACTGTCCCTGAATCTGGCGTTTTCATACTTCTGTACCTTTTGCCTGATGGGAGAGGGGAGAAGAGGGGTGAGATTCATCCTTGATGATGCTGCTGGCCTTGCTGTGGCTGCATGAGGTGTAGATGGAGTCAATGGAAGGGAGGTTGGTTTGTGTGATGACCTGGGCTTCGTCCCCAACTCTGCAATTTCTTGAGGTCTTGAATGGAACTGTTCCCAAACCAAGCTGTGATGCCTCTGATGAAATACTTCCTACAGAACATCTGTAGATGTTGGTGAGAGTTGTTGGGGACATGCTGAACTTCCCAAGCCTTCTAAGGAAGTAGAGGCATTGATGGGCTTTCTTAGCCATTGCTTCGATATGGCTAGTCCAGTTTGACTGGACTCCTGCATGCACAATACAATGTTTTGCCCTCATCTCAGTACACCTGAAAATAATGAACCAATACTAATTCTAACCTATCCATGCTCTTGTATTTATTGAGTTTAAAACTCTTCAAAATTTGATTTTTTAAATTTGAAATAAAAAACTATGCATTGTAAATATGAACAGAAATAGTAAGATTAAAATCCTCATTTATTTTATGAGGAGTTACGATAAGGGATTACGTGAAGACCCCACCAGCGATATTCTTCAAAGCAGTGGTGTGAAATCACAGATACCAGAGTAGACTAATATAGTAAGATAAGAGAGAACTTCCATACCAGTTGAACTTTATAATAGAGGGTTTTGGGAGCGGAGGGCACGTAATCCCTCATTGTAACTCCTCATAAATTAAAGATCAAACTTAAAACTGGTAAGTTCTCATTTAATCTTACTATTTTACTTCGGAGTCGCGTGAGTGACTACATGAAGATTTCAAAGCTCTGTGATTTCATGCCCTGGAACGAGTCCATGCTCACACACTGCCATGCTAGGAAAAGGAGGATGAATGTAATTCAGTCATGACACTGTGCTGAAAAACAAAGAAGGTATTTATTCATACCTAAAACAATATGCCCCACATTGGGTAATTTATTTTACAGAACACAACATTTTCCCTTCAAACGTGTCAGGAGCGGCCACGGGTTTATTATAAAACCGTTGAAAAGTTTGTTCATTGCTCCAACCCGCTGTGGCAAGGATGTGGTCCAAAGGAACTTCCATCATCCTAGCCGCCGATGTAGATGCAGCCCTGGTGGAGTGAGATTTGAAAACATTAGTATCCACCCCCCCCCCCCCCCCCCCCCCCCCCCCCGCTGCATCTAATACCACCCTTAACCATCTGGATATGGTTTGCACTGTGACCGTATGGTGAGGGCGTTTATGGCTTATGAGTAAAGCTCTCTCCGTGCCCCTAAGAGTCTTGGTGACTTCTATATATTGCAAAATATGTGTCACAATGCAGAGCCGACTATCTGCAGGATAGGCCAGAAACTCTAATTTTTGGCCAGAGGAACCGGGTGGGTCTTATTTGTGTAACCCCTGTATTGGAAAGGTTATCCTGCCATTTGTGACATGCATGGCATCCATATTTAGCATGTGTAAGGACTGGACCCGTTGTGCTGATACAACCATCTTGTATGTTAGTTTGTCCAGAGTGAGCCCCGATATGGGTGTCCATCCTCGTAACATAGTTAATACTATGCCTATGTCCCATGTATGGGTGTATCTGGGTCTGGGGGGATTGGAGTTAAATATACCCCTCATTAGTTTAGATACTAGTGGGTGTGATCCTATAGCCAGGTGATCACTCGCTCTGCCCAGATAATTAGATAGGGCACTCCTTGCACAATTAATGGCACTGTAACTCAATCCTTCATCGAAATGAAGGGTGGCCAGAAACTCCAGCACTCCAGTGATGGTGGCTGAGTCATATATAGTGTTCGTCCTGGTGCAGAACCCTTCCCATTTCCTGACATATGTCAGGTACTGATTCCTTGCGGACTCCCTGCACGACGCTGAGATGGCATTGATCGTCCTGTCGGAGAGTCCGTATCCCAGGAATGGCCTGTTCAGAATCTGCAAATCAACAAGTTCATGCGGTCATGGCACGGATGACTTTCCCCTGACACGGGGTGTACCAACAAACTCGGACGTTTGTTGATCCGGATGCAGGGTTCTGAGGCCATCTTTTGTACTGCTGGGAACCATGGTTGGGGAGGCCAGTCGGGAACAGCCAAAATACCCGTTGCGGAGTCTTGTTTAATTTTTTGTAAGACCCGACTGATGAGGCAGAAGGGGGGAAATGCATAGCAAAACAAATCCCCCCAATGCAGCGAGAAAGCGTCCATCGCTGCTGCCCCTGGGTCTGGTTCCCAAGCAACATATGTTGGGAGTTGGTGATTAAGTCTGGATGCAAAAAGGTCGATATCTGGTGTCCCATACCATTCTATAATATCTGTAAAAACTTTCCGATCCAACATCCATTCAATGTTGTCGTTGAATTTACGTAATCTGGTGTCTGCCACGGTATTTAGCTTACCTGGGAGGTAAGTGGCTGAGATCCAAATATCTCTTTCCAGACACCAGTGCCAGATATTATTAGCCTATTCATCACATGATACCGACTTTATTCCACCCATATGATTAATATAGGCCACCACTGTGTTATTATAAATTTGTAACCGTACATGCAACTGGTGCATTTCTGAGCAGTAGGCCCTGAGTCCATGAAATGCTCCCAGCATTTCTAGATAATTAATCCCTAGTGCTTTAAACAGGGTTAATTCTTGTGCACTCCATCTGCCACCACAACTTGTGGTGGTATTAGTTGCTCCCCAACCTTTAGCACTGGCATCAGTTTGTAACGTAACCAAGGGATTCATGATAGTGATGGGGTTAGAACAATGCTGAGCATTTTCTATCCACCAGTTTAATTCTGATTTTGCTTTTCCTGGTAGTTTCATAGGCCTATCGAAATTGCCTGCATGATTTTTGAGAGCTGAAATTTTTGCTCTTTGCAGGTTTTGATAATGGAGTGGTCCAAATTGTGCTGCTGGGATCGCAGCCACTAATTTCCCAATCACTCTGGCTACTTGCCGAATGGATGGTTCCCTGATGCCAGTGAGGCTTTTGCA
Organism: Okamejei kenojei; assembly: GCA_035221665.1. Taxonomy (NCBI): domain Eukaryota; kingdom Metazoa; phylum Chordata; class Chondrichthyes; order Rajiformes; family Rajidae; genus Okamejei; species Okamejei kenojei. The sequence continues at coordinate 26,481,835 of CM069164.1, forward strand.
TGCTCCCATCAATCAAGTCTGTCACTTTGTTTGGTGGCAAGGTGATAGACATTTGAACAGAGTCAATAGTGAACCCCAAATAATCCATGGTAGTGGAGGGTTCCAATTTTGATTTATCTGGATGTATGATAAATCCCAGCTTTTGAAAAAGATGTTTTGTAGCTGATACTGCCAATGTAGCCATCTCCAAATTCTCACCTACAATGAGAATATCATCAAGGTAAACCATGATGATATGGTTATGTTCCCTTAAGTATGATAAAGCTGGTTTTAATAATTTAGTAAACAGCCTGGGTGCTGATGACAACCCATTGGGTAAGGCCTTATACTGCCATAGCTGTCCCATCCAGACAAATATCAGGTATTTACGATGATCCTTGTGTATTGGTACTGAATAGTATGCATCTTTAAGATCGATGCAAGCCATGTAGTACCTATCAGAAATTTGCTGTTTGGCTGTGACAAACGTGTCTACTTTGAAATGGGCATACTGAACGGAAGTATTTAGTTCGGTCAAATCTATAATGAAGCGGCAACCGCCATCTTTTTTGTTTTTTGTAAGTATATTTGATACGGACTCTTGAGATTCTCTGATTGTCTTCTCAATTACCCCTTTTTTGTTTAGTCTTAACAGTTCAGCATAGCCTGCTGTTCTCTCTTTTTGTGAAAGTATGAACTTCCGGCTAGGCGTATGCTGATCTGGGATGGGGAGTTCATATACAAATTCAATTTTGTAACCCTGAATACTTCCGAGTATGTAAGGATCAGAGGTAAAAGTGCTCCACACATGATGAAACAAGTGCAACCGTCCACCAACTTTTGATGAATCTAAACATGCAATGTTTTTGAGGCAACCAGACCCACCTACCTCCATGGTTACCGCCGGTGTTGTGTAGGTTGTCTCTGCCCTTGTTTCTTCTGGTGTTGTGTTGCTGCGTTGTGGGGGTGGCGCATTTTCCAAGAAGGCCGGGCTGGGCCATGGTCTAAAAAAGACCGCTGTGCAGGTGGGCCAGCCTTCGAGCTTTCACCACCAGGTGGTCTTTCATTGTACCGATGTCTGGTGGATGTGAAGGGGTGCTGCCGCTGCTGATAGTGAGATTTAGAGGTGTTTGGCACCTTGATCAGGCCTATAGCCTTGGCCTCCTCATCCAGGTCTTTCATCTGCTTCGGGAGGTTGTCCCCAAACAGCAAATTTGGCAGCTGAATGCTACTGGTCCTGAATAATCCCGCAAATTTGGGATTAAGTGCAGGCTTAATGATGCTCTTCCTGTAGCTGTTAATCTCGAACTGAGTATTTTACTTCGGAGTCACGTGAGTGACTACGTGAAGAAGCCCCGCCTGGCTCTAGAACGGCATTACGTCGACGCTGACGGCAGAAGCAAGAGCTGCAGAGTGCAGCTCCTCGCAGCGGCCGGAACGGACCCCAGGTAAGTGCAAGGAAAAGAGGGGACGTTCTAAAAAAGATGTTACGCTGGTAAAACCAGCAAAAGAGAAAGTAAAAATTTAAAATCAGAGTCACGCTGGCGTACTGATTTAGCCAGATAATGAAAAAGAAAAATGGAGAAGTCTCAAAGGAAAATTTTGCGGGTAAAAAGATCGTCCCGGGGTGAAGCTAAAGAGTCGGGACAAGAGTTTAGTGCGGATCCGGTTCCGATACCGGTGGCCGCTGATTCACCCGTTAGTGAGACTATAATTTCTCCAGAAAATGTTCCTAGAAAAAGTAAAAAGAAATCCGTGAGGCCCGTGGTTTCTGATAATGACTCTGATAATGAAAGTCCTCCGGATAATAAAGCTATATGGCTAAAAATGGAACATATGGAGAAAGTGCTCCAAAATATAATGAGACAAGGGTCACAGTACCCAGATGTTTCCCAAAATGACCCTGAGGGGTTTAAATATACAGAATATGGCTATGTGCCAAATTGGGAATTTGAAACTCCAGACCCAGGATTAAGGGCGGAGGAAGTCTCATTGGATATAATTCCAAGTGTATCAGGGCTGCAAAAGACAGACCCTTCAAGTGGTGATGTGGATTATGAGTGCACACCACGAATAAAAAAGAAGAGGCCAGATGTGCCTGATATGGCAAAAGATTTTGCTATACCTGAAGGAAGTGGTGAGGCTATGGAAGAAAACCTAGCTGCCAGTATTAATTATATGGTATCTCACCAACTTCAAGATTCTGTGATGATTGAAACAGCAGAATTATATAAAACACCGGAAAATTGCACCTCATTGAAGGTACCTACGGTTAATCCGTCTATATGGACGCCTATGACTCCAGGCCTGAGAGGACAAGAAATAAGATTTCAAAGAATCCTCAAATTGATTTCAGCTGCCATTACTGCTTTTGGAAGGCAAATGGAGGGGTTGGAGATGGATAAAATCCAAAAAGATACTTTGGGCTTATTATGCAATTCCTTCTATGAAATTAATTGTATGGGGAAAATTGCGATTCGGCCCATATTTCATCCAAGGTTTGCAGGTCTGTGTCGATCAAGTGGTATTCAAGCTCCTGGTTATCTATTTGGAGAGAACCTGCCTAAGCAAATAAGAGAAATGGATGAATAGGCTAAATCTATTAGCCACATGAGACCTTTCGTCTTTGGACAAAAAAGGTATTTTTCGTCAAGAAGGGGATTTGATTTTGGAAACAGAGGCAGGAATATGATAAGAAAATATTATCATCCGACACAGCCTAATGTTCACCCGTATACGGGGAGAAGGAGACCACCACGTTCATATGGAGAGGTACAAAAAATGTATTCTATTCTTAAAGAAACTGTGGACAAATCTCCAGTTGGAGGGAGATTACAAATGTTTTATGATGAATGGCTTGCCATCACATCTGATCGGTTTATTTTACAAACAGTTTCAGGAGCTACTATTACATTCAAAGAAGGTGTTAATTCTCCGGTACAAAATAAACCTGCTTAGGATTTTATGTTTTCTGCAATTGAAGAGGCAGAAATTAATGTGGAAATTGACAAATTGTTTAAAAAATGTGTTATTGAAAAAACTGTTGAACATGAGCATCAATTTGTGTCAAATATATTTCCAAGAAGTAAAAAAGATGGTGGTTGCAGAATTATTCTGGACTTTACAAACTTTAATAAATTTGTCGAATATAAACATTTTAAGATGGAAACATTCAACACTGCAAGACATTTGATATCAGCAGGTTGTTATATGGCTACAATTGATTTAAAGGATGCGTACTATTCAGTACCAATACATCAGTTCTTTTGAAGGTATTTAAAATTTAATTGGCTGGGACAGCTGTGGCAATTCAAAGCTTTACCAAATCGGTTAAGTTCAGCTCCCAGGCTCTTTACAAAGCTGTTGAAACCAGCTTTAGCACAATTAAGAGCACAAAAACACACCATTATGGCTTATCTGGATGACATTTTAATCATCAATAGTAATCAGGAATCAGCTGAAAAATCAGTTTCAGCAACTAAAACTTTATTTGAGAAGTTAGGTTTCTTGATTCATCCAATTAAGTCCCAGCTGCAGCCAGCACAGTCAATTAACTATTTGGGGTTTGTGATTAATTCAGTTACTATGTTAGTAACTTTGCCAACAGATAAGATTGATGATATTTTAGTGACCTGTAGGGGTCTCATTCACAAACCTTATCCCTCCATCCGAGAAGTAGCAAAGGTTATTGGTAAATTAGTGGCAGCATTTCCTGCAGTAGAATTTGGTCCATTACATTACCAAAACCTTCAAAGGGACAAAATAAGAGCTCTAAAAAAGAGAGCAGGCCATTTTGATAGGCCTATGCAATTAACAAAAGAAGCTTTATTGGAATTACAATGGTGAATTGAAAATGTCCCACAAGCTGCTAAAAACATTCTGATACAGCAGCCTGAAGTAATTTTACAAACAGATGCTAGTGCTCTTGGATGGGGGGCGACAGATTCATTCACCAGCAGATGGACTGTCCAAGAGGAAATGTTTCTCCAAACATATGGTATTAACTATTTAGAATTATTGGGTGCATTTTATGGGTTGAAAGCCTATTGTTCTACAAAAAAGAATCTTCATGTACTGATACAATTAGACAATAAAACAGCATATATTAATCACATGGGTGGAGTCAGATCGGTATCATGTGATTGTTTGGTCAATCAGATATGGCAATGGTGTATTAACCACCAAATTTGGATTTCGGCAAATTACATCCCAGGTAAAGACAACGTGGTGGCAGACAATAGATCAAGGATGTTTAAAGACAACACAGAATGGATGTTGAACCCAGTAATTTTCAGTAAAACTGTGACTCTATATGGGTTACCAGACATTGATCTGTTTGCATCAAGACTAAATCATCAATTGCCTAAATATGTGTCTTGGGAACCAGATCCAGATGCAGTAGCAGTAGATGCTTTTTCACTGCACTGGGGGAATATGTTCTTTTATGCCTTTCCGCCATTTGCTCTGGTTCAGCAATGTCTGAAGAAAATAGAACAAGATTCTGCCACAGGATTATTGGTGATTCCAAATTGGCCGACACAACCATGGATCCCATTGATGTTAAACATGATTAAAGAACCATATATGTCAATTCCTAGCAGCAGTGATTTATTGATAAAACCAGTAACCAAAGAAATTCATCCATTACATGCTTATATGAATTTGTTAATCTGCAGGTTTTGACCAGACCACTACAAGAGCTTGGCTTGTCGGATAGAACTATGGATATTATAGTCGCATCATGGCGAGATAGCACTCAGAGACAATATATGACACATATATTGCTTGTCAGAGAGGATATTACAGCAGTGCTATGGCAGGATAGATTAGAGGGTTCGTCTAGGGAGGCTATTTGGGTGGATCTGAGAAGTGGGAGCGGTGTAGCAACACTTTTAGGGGTGTACTATAGACCGCCAAATGGGGAGCGAGAATTGGAAGAGCAAATATGTAAGGAGATAGCAGATATTAGTAGTAAGCACAAGGTAGTGATTGTGGGAGATTTCAATTTCCCAAAAATAGACTGGGAAACACATTCTGTAAATGGGCTGGATGGTTTGGAGTTTGTAAAATGTGTGCAGGATAGTTTTTTGCAGCAGTACATAGAGGTACCGGCCAGAGAAGGGGCAGTGCTGGACCTCCTGTTAGGAAATGAGGCAGGACAGGTGACGGAGGTATGCGTTGGTGAGCACTTCTGGACCAGTGATCATAATACCATTAGTTTCAATATAATTATGGAGCGAGTCAGAACAGGACCTAGAGTGGAGATTTTTGATTGGAGAAAGGCTAACTTTGAGGGAATGCGTGAGGATTTTAAAGGAGTGAATTGGGACACTTTGTTTCATGGGAAGGATGTAGAAGAGAAATGGAGGACATTTAAAGGGGAAATTGTAAGAGTACAGAATCTTTATGTCCCTGTTAGGTTGAAAGGAAATAGTAAAAATTGGAAAGAGCCATGGTTTTCAAGGGAAATTAGACACTTGATTCGAAAAAAGAGAGATATCTACAATAATTATAGGAGGCATGGAGTAAATGAGGTGCTAGAGGAGTATAAAGAATGTAAAAAGAATCTTAAGAAAGAAATTAGGAAGGCTAAAAGAAGATATGAGGTTGCTTTGGCAAGAAAGGTGAAAGTAAATCCAAAGGGTTTCTACAGCTATATTAATAGCAAAAGAATAACGAGGGATAAAATTGGACCATTAGAGAACCAGAATGGACAGCTATCTGCAGAGCCAAAAGAGATGGGGGAGATATTGAACAATTTATTTTCTTCGGTATTCACCAAGGAGAAGGATATTGAACTCTGTGAGGTAAGGGAAAAAAGTAGAGTAGCTATGGAAACTATGAGATTCAAAGAGGAGGAAGTACTGACACTTTTGAAAAATATAAAGGTGGATAAGTCTCCAGGTCCTGACAGGATATTCCCTAGGACATTGAGGGAAGTTAGTGTAGAAATAGCAGGAGCTATGACAGAAATATTTCAAATGTCATTAGAAACGGGAATAGTGCCGGAGGATTGGCGTACTGCGCATGTTGTTCCATTGTTTAAAAAGGGTTCAAAGAATAAACCTAGCAATTATAGACCTATTAGTTTGACGTCAGTGGTGGGCAAATTAATGGAAAGGATACTTAGAGATAATATATATAAGCATCTGGATAAACAGGATTTGTGCCTGGAAGGTCATGTTTGACAAACCTTCTTGAATTTTTTGAAGCGGTAACTAGGGAAATTGATGAGGGTAAAGCAGTGGATGTTGTCTATATGGATTTCAGTAAGGCCTTTGACAAGGTTCCCCATGGAAGGTTGGTTCACAAGGTTCAATCTTTGGGTGTTAATGGCGGAGTAGCAAGATGGATTCAACAGTGGCTGAATGGGAGATGTCAGAGAGTAATGGTTGATGGCTGTTTGTCAGGTTGGAAGCCGGTGACCAGTGGGGTGCCTCAGGGATCTGTGTTGGGTCCACTGTTGTTTGTCATGTACATCAATGATCTGGATGATGGGGTGGAAAATTGGATAAGTAAGTATGCAGATTGATACTAAGATAGGTGGTATTGTGGATAATGAAGTAGATTCTCAAAGTCTACAGAGAGATTTGGGCCATTTGGAAAAGTGGGCTGAAAGATGGCAGATGGAGTTTAATGCTGATAAGTGTGAAGTGCTACATCTTGGCAGGACAAATCAAAATAGGACGTACATGTTAAATGGTAGGGAATTGAGGAATGCTGTGGAACAGAGGGATCTAGGAATAACTGTGCATAGTTCCCTGAAGGTGGAATCGCATGTAGATAGGGTGGTAAAGAAAGCCTTTGGTGTGCTGGCCTTTATAAATCAGAGCATTGAATATAGGAGTAGGGAAGTAATGTTAAAATTGTACAAGGCATTGGTAAGACCAATTCTGGAGTATGGTGTACAATTTTGGTCGCCTAGTTATAGGAAGGATGTCAACAAAATAGAGAGAGTACAGAGGCGATTTACTAGAATGTTGCCAGGGTTCCAGCAACTATGTTACAGAGAAAGGTTGAACAAGTTAGGTCTTTATTCTTTGGAGCACAGAAGGTTAAGGGGGGACTTGATTGAGGTCTTTAAAATGATGAAAGGGATAGACAGAGTTGACGTGGATAAGCTTTTCCCATTGAGGGTAGGGAAGATTCAAACAAGAGGGCATGACATGAGGATTAAGGGACAGAAGTTTAGGGGTAACGTGAGGGGGAACTTCTTTACTCAGAGGGTGGTGGCTGTGTGGAATGAGCTTCCAGCAGAGGTGGTGGAGGCAGGATCGATTTTAACATTTAAAAGTAAAGTGGATAGGTATATGGACGTGAAGGGAATGGAAGGGTATGGTCTGAGTGCAGGTAGATGGGACTAGGGGAAAACAAATGGTCGGCACGGACTGGAAGGGCCGAGAGGGCCTGTCTCCGTGCTGTAATTGTTATATGGTTATATGGTTATATGGTTACATATAAAGAAATGGGAAAATTTTTGTAGACAGTCAAATATATCCTATCATACTGTGAACATTGCAAACATATTGGAGTTCCTTGCCGAGTTGCATTTTGAACAACACTTAAGTTATAGTGCCATTAATAGTGCACGTAGTGCCTTATCATCTTATTTAGGACAAATTTCTGACCAGAAATCAATTGGATCACATCCATTAATATCCAGATTTATGAAAGGAATCATTAACAAAAATCCACCCAAACCAAGATATACAGAAATTTGGGATGTTAGCATTGTACTTACTTTACTTAGGCAATGGACTCCAATCGAAGTTTTGTCATTGGAAAAGTTAACATTTAAATTAGTAATGTTAATGGCATTGGTTTCAGCTCAAAGGGTGCAAACATTACAAATGTTACGTTTAGACTGTATGCATGTGACTGCAGATAACATTGTGTTCTATGTTTACGAACTGATCAAACAAAGCAGACCAGGGAGAACTGGAGCAAAGGTAATGTTTCAAGCTTACCCCATTGATCCAAAGTTGTGTGTAGTTAAACATTTGAATCATTATGTAAAAGTTACCAAAACTCTTCGAGGTGATGAAAAAACATTAATGATTACGCATAAGAAACCACACACAAAAGCTTCAGTGCAAACAATCTCAAGGTGGTTAAAACAGGTGTTACTTTTAGCAGGAGTAGACACTGATGTGTTCAAATCTCACTCCACCAGGGCAGCAGCTACATCCGCGGCGAAGTTACAGGACGTACCACTCGAACATATTTTAGAAACCGCAGGGTGGTGTAAGCTCTTTTTCAAAGTTCTACAATAAACCTGTTCACACAATGACAGGCTTTGGACACGCGGTGTTGGGTTCACTATAATCACTTGCTTTGTTTCACTATTGATTGATATTATCAATTATGTTATCATTTATATCTTTTATCACTTTGTAATGGTTCCCTCAGATGTAAAAAGAGGGTTATTATATGTTCTTTTATCATTAAAAGATTTATGGAAAGAACTAAAACAAGTCTGGTAAAAGGTTTTTACTCATGTATGTGTTGACCTAGCCGGACTGTCGTATGGAAGAATTCTACGACATGGAAAACACAGAAGCTTCAAAATCTTCACGTAGTCACTCACGTGACTCCGAAGTAAAATAGTAAGATTAAACAAGAACTTACCAGTTCGAAGTTTGATCTTTATTTTATGAGGAGTAACGATGAGGGATTACGTGCCCTCCACTCCACACCCTCATAAAATAAATGATCATCTGGTAGTTCTAAATCTATGATGAGCCTTACTATCTTACTCCGGCTATTGTGTTTTGTGTTTTTCATGCCGCTGCTTTGAAGTATGCCGTTCTAGCGCCAGGCGGGGCTTCTTCACGTAATCCCTCATCGTTACTCCTCATAAAATAAAGATCAAACTTCGAACTGGTAAGTTCTCGTTTAATCTTACTATTACACAGTAATGCTAGAGCATCTTGTAGCTCTTCAGGCAAATCCACCCATCAGCTGTCCTGGTTACTGCTGTGATCCCAGCATCCAGCAGTTTAAGGATTCCCTGGAGCTTCACGATGGGCTCATGTTGCCCCAGATGGGGTTGTTGACTGCTGGTACATTGAGAGAATTGCAGTTCTCTGGAGCGAGGTATTTTTCAGCCGTAGAGTTTATGGCTTGCTCCTGCAGCTGGTTGGTAGCCATGTAATTTATGCTGGCTGCCAGCTTGGGGTGTATAGGCAGTCCTTTCTGTGTTGGCACAGCATGTTTATTTACCATGCCCAACAATTCTTCTGGCACCCCTAACACAGTCGACTGTTCAGCCCAGCTCTGACCCCTAATGCTTCCCTGCGAAGAGGGTGAGACATTTGGCAGTCCTTGAAAGGATCCTGCCGTGGGTCTGCGAGGAGACCCACCGTGACTCTGCCCCTGCATAAGCAGGTCACGCTGGAGCAACTGCTCCACCATCCGCTCCATGCGGGAAAGACGCCCACCGTTGCTATCCGTGAACGGGGTGTCCTCAGGTCCGGACCCAGCTGAGTCAACGTCCTGTCCGACTGCCGCCGGGCCGCGGCGCACTTTCGGTCTGTAGCGGTGAGAAGTCGGGAGTTGCTGGCAGCACCTGCAGCTCTGGAGAGACGGCACGTTGCTGGCTGCTTTCCACAGCAGCGGTTTTTGCCGCTGCTCTCCTTGATTTGCGTGACTCCATGGTGTTTCCTCGTCTTAAAAACAAAGCACACCCAGTCGCCACGCTCACCAGAATGGTAAGTCTTACCTTCAGTAAGTTTTTTAAACTTCCGCTGGAGGAGCTGCGCTCATCCCGACTGTCGCTTCCGCAATGCGTTCGACGATATGTCACGCATGCGTGCTGGCGGGGTCTTCACGTAGTCACTCACGTGACTCCGAAGTAAAATAGACTTGGTAAATTATCAGTGAGCACCTTTGGCCAGAGGGTGGTGAATCTGCGGAATTTATTGCCACAGACGGCTGTGGAGGCCAAGTCAATGGATATGTTTAAGGCAGAGATTGACAGATTCTTGATTAGTACGGATGCCAGGGGTTATGTGGAGAAGGCAGGAGAACCGGGTTAGGAGGGAGAAATAGATCAGCCATGATTGAACGGCTGAGCAGACTCGATGGGCCGAATAGCCTAATCCTGCTCCAACAACTTACGAACTTATCGAGAATTAGATTTGAAGACAGATATATTCTCATTACATGAGCACCAGTGATCATCAACACACTTCCTCTCATCAGACCACCAACATCAACTGCATCCCTCGCCACAAAACCACCTGAGACTTCTGAATCCTTCTTTTCTAGACCACCAACAAAACCAAAATCACTTCCTCATATTAAATCACCGGCAAAATCAGATGTGTTTCTTAATGTCAGACCACAAAGGAACTCAAACTCTAGACCACCAGTACAACTGATGCAACTCTTTCCAGTTAGGCTGCAAAACAAAAAAAAAACCCAGAGGAGAATAAACGAGAATGCAAGAAAATATGTTTTTATTGCCTGTCCAAAACATGTACTCAGGAAAACTGGAATGGGAATGCATCTTGCCAAATCGCTGTATTATGTCCAGATGCAATGTGATAAAACTGTCATTAGCAGCCGGGAACCATCCTGGTTGCTGGGTAATAAACGCTTACAGTAGAACGCCTATTGTTTCAATTCCAGCAAGTATGGGAATTAGTCTTTAGATCACACTTTTTTTCCTGCCTTTTTCAAAATTATTTTGCCTGAGTTTTGAAATATATTTAGTTTTTGGAGGTTCTACTGCAGTTGTACAGCGCCCTGGTGAGACCGTAACCTGGAATATTGTGTGCAATGTTGGTCTCCTAAGTTGAGGAAGGATATTATTGCTATTGAGGGAGTGCAGCGTCGGTTCACCAGGTTAATTCCCGGGATGGCGGGACTGACATATGATGAAAGAATGGGTCGACTGGGTTTGCATTCACTGGAATTTACAAGGTTGAGAGGGGATCTTAGAGAAACATATAACATTCTTGGACAGGTTAGATGCAGGAAAAATGGGGTCACAGTTTAAGAATAATTTAGGACTGAGACGAGGAAAACCTTTTTCACCCAGAGAATTGTCAATCTGTGGAATTCTCTGCCACAGACGTCAGTGGAGGCCAATTCACTGGACGGTTTAGCTCTTAGGGCTAAAGTAATCACAGGATATGGGGAAAAATCAGGAACGGGGTACTGATTATTAGATGATGAGCCAAGATCGTATTGAATGGCAGTGCTGGATCGAAGGGCTGAATGCCTACTCCTGCACTTATTTTTCTATCTTTCTATGTTTCTATTCCTTACTGCAATTATAATGCTGTTCTAAAATTAAATTGGCAGCGGTAGAGTTGCCGCCTTACTGCCCCAAAGGACCCGGGTTCGATCCTGACCACTGGTGTTTGTCCGTACGGAGTTTGTATGTTCTCCCCGTGACCTACACGGGTTTTATTACCCCAGAGCTACGGTTTCCTACCCACACTCTATAGATGTACAGGAGGTTTTGTAGGTTAATTGGTTTGGTATAATTGTAAAAAATGTCCCTAGTGTGTGTAGGGTAGTGTTAGTGTGTGGGGATCGCTGGTTGGTGAAGGGCCTGTTTCTGTGCTATGTCTCTAAAAACTAAAACGAAAATCATTCCCACAACTGATATTGTCCAAGCTCCTCAATCCATGGTTTTAAAACTTCAGTGCCTATTCTTAGATTTCACATCACCTCCCCTTAACACCCCTATTAATTTTGTTACTGTCTATTTGGCCTTTAAAAAAGATGGATGTGTTCACACTCTTTCTCCCCTTGGTGCCCCATTGTGCCACACCCACTGCACGGGGGAATTAGCAGTGAGGTTGGAGGTAATATATTAGTTTGCCGTGCTTTACGGGATTCCATCACAGTGTCAAGTTAATTTTATTGCTTTGGGAACACCGCACACTTTGAATATTAGTTGCACAGCTGGCAGCAACATTTTAGGTAACTCCCTCCCTCCTTCTGACAACTGATACCCAGCGCATAAACGTCACCTCACCAGGGTGGCACGGTGGCGCAGTGGTAGCATTGGTGCCTTACAGCGCCAGAGACCTGGGTTCGATCCTGACTACGGGTGCTTGCCTGCAGGGAGTGTACATTCTCTCCGTGACTGGCGTGGGTTTTCCCTGAGATCTTCAGTTTCCTCCCACACTCCAAAGACGTGCGGGTTTGTAGGCCTGGTATAAAATGTAAATTGTCCCTCCTGTAGTATAGTATTAGTGTGCGGGATTGCTAGTCAGTGCACACTTGGTGGGCCGAAGGACCTGTTTCCATGCTGTATCTCTAAACTGAACTAAACTAAGCTAAATAGTTCTGTAGATTATCACTCCAGGTTGTTGGTTTATGTGTGAACAGCAACCCACAGCCCACGGCTGGATGACTACCTGTATTTGCAAATGCCATCCAATTAATTCTCATATTGTAGCCAGTATCATGTTAGGAACTTGTCTCTTCATATCATATTGAAACTATTAGATTTGCAAAGGTCCTTGAACATCAAGAAACAACTAGGAAGGAACTGCAGATGCTGGTTGTAAAAAAAAAAAGACACACAGGGCTGGAGTAACTCAGTGAGTCAGGCAACATCACTGGAGAACATGGATAAGTGGATGGAACATGGACACATGGATAGGACAGGTTTGGAGGGATATTGGCAAAACGTAGGCAGGTGGGACTAGTGTAGCTGGGACATGTTGGCCGGTATGGGCAGGTTGGGCTGAAGGGCCTGTTTCCACACTGTATCACTCTATGACTCGATGACTCTATGTGACGTTTTCGGTTGGGACCCTTTATCTGACTTTGATGTGTTAAGTTTACTTTCACTAGCACCACCCTGGCCACACTCATTTCACTCCGACCATTATAAAGAAGGTACAGAAGTCTGAAAGCCCTGACTACCAAGTTCAAACATTAAGTATAAAAGTAGGGAGGTTGTGTTACAGTTGTATAAGACTTTGGTGGGGCCATATTTGGAGCTTTGTGTTCAGTTTTGGTCACTCAGTTATAGGAAAGATTTTTTTAAGATGGTGTAGAAAAAGGTGCAGAAGAAGGTAAAGGGTGTAGAAAAGATTTAGTTGAGGCAGGTACCATCACAATGTTTAAAAGACATTTGGACAGGCACATGGATAGGATAGGTTGAGAAGGGTATGGGCCAAATGCTGGCAAGCGGGACTAATGAGCTCTATCTATACTAGTCCCACCTATCCATACTTGCCCTCCATAACCTGTCGTATCCATCTAAACCTGTCTATCCCAAAAAGGAGGGGATTGAGTTGTTACCTAAAATTGCAGCATTCAATATTCATACTGTCGGGGTGTAAACTACCCGAGTCTGAAGAAGGGTCTCGACCCGAAACGTCACCTATTCCTTCTCTCCAAAGATGCTGCGTGTCCCGCTGAGTTACTCCAGCTTTTCTGTGTCCATCTTCGAGCGAATTAAAGAACAACTTTCTTGCAAAACACCAGCTGGCTCATCAAAACCCTTTGGGGAAGGAATGCTGTTATCTGGACTCATTCTGACTTATTCCAGACCCACAGTTATGTGGTTGCTCTTGGAAAGAAATGATCTAACAAGACAGTCATTTCAAGAGCAATTGATTCTTGATGAGGCCATCGTTCTTCATGAAGAACAGGCATTGATGTTGCCCAGTTTTTTTCCCAACCATCACCAGGAGTTCCCACCAAGCAGAGCTTCCATCCATTGGCGCACATTAAAGCACAGAGTGGAAGGTAACTTTCCAGCTGGTCATGGAGTCATTCAATGCGGAAACAGGCCCTTCAGCCCAACTTGCCCACACCATCCAACATGTCCCAGCTACACTAGCCTCCCCTGCCCGCATTTGGCCCATATCCCTCTAAACCTGCCCTATCCACGTACCTGTCTACCTGTTTCCTAAACGTTGCAATCGTCCCAACCTCAACTACCTCCTCTGGCAGCACGTTCCATACCCCCATCACCCTTTGTGTGAAAAAGTTACCCCTCAGATTCCTATTAAATCTTTCCACCCTCACCTTGAACCTATGTCCTCTGGTCCTCAATTCCCCTTCTCTAGACTGTGCGTCTATTCCTCTCACGATTTTATACATGATGTTAAAGATTTTTCTTCGACGTGCAGTTTAGTTCCTTGGATCGTGTCCTTGTTCGTGAAGCAGGACGTCACAGAAATTACTTTTTTTTTCATGGACAGGGAATCCCGTAGTCATTCAAAATGTTTAGTTTAGTGAACCAGCGTGGAAACAGGCCCTTCGGCCCACTGGGTCCATACCGACTGCCGATCACGGCACACAACTGTAACTATGTCCTGCACCAGGGACAATATTTACATTTATACCAAGCCATTTAACCTACAAACCAGAACGTCCTTGGAGTGCGGGACGAAACCGAATTTCTTGGAGAAAACCCACACAGGTCACGAGGAGAGTGTACAAACTCTGTACAGACAACCACCCATAGCCAGGATCGAACCCTGCTGGGAGCACTGCAAGGCATCAACTCTACCACTGCGCCACCGTACCGTCCTAGAAAAGCTAGTTGTGGAATGTTGTAGAAAAGCTAAATATACTATAAGGACTCTTTTCACAGAATAGAGAAAGGCTAGATTATCATTTTTTTTTAATTGCTGATGTCAGTATTTATAGCATATCAGAAAGCCAATCTGGTTTAACTAGTTAAACTAATGCTGGAAATCTCTTTTGATTGAGGTGATCAGAGCCAAAGCTCTCCAATATTTGAATATTCCATGTGTCACTTTAACATACATTTCCGATGAACTCAACATGTTCTATAAACGAGGTTAGTCAACAATTCCATTATCCTTAACTTTACGTTTCCAGACGATGAATCTGTGGAATCTGTTGCCACAGACGGCTGTGGAGGCCAATGGATATTTTTAAGACGGACATTCACAGATTCTTGATTATTACAGGTGTCAGAGGTGACGGGGAGAAGGCAGGAGAATGGGGTTGAGGGGGGAAAATAGAACAACCACAATGGACCTGATGGGCTGAATGGCCTAATTCTGCTCCTAGAACTTATGAACATATGAACTTATGAAGTTAGATACTTGCAGCTGGAGATTCCCTTCGCCTCCCGACAAGGTTAATGTTTTAAATGATAAAAGATGAACGATAACAATTACTGAATGCTTACCCCGAGTGACTAGAAAAACAAACTCTTCTAAATAAATGGAAAAGAAGCAAAACCAGTTTATTCCCCTCAGAGTACTGAGTGTACGTGCTATTAAGCGGGCTATTTTTATCCCAAGTTTGGCCTGCTTTATAACTTTCAACAGGATTTTGTTTCTGTGATCTACAAGAGTAAACAAGACTGGGATGATGCAGGAGGCTCTGTGATGTTTGACCGCACTGGGCTGACATTGCAATGGCTTGCACCATCTCCATTCCAATGGTGGCCAGCTGACTCTACCTTCCTTTGGAATGATGGACATGATTAAGGGGCTTGTTGTATCAGTCGCAAACATTGCTCTTGAGGGAGACATCTCAGCAAGGAACCCCAAGGGACTGTAGAGGCCAGCACATGGAGCAAACAGCAAACAGGGACCGAAGGCTTATCAGGCAACTAATCCGTCTTCTCACCAACTAGAGAATGGCCGTGACCCTTCCCATCTACCCCATTAGAGACCTTTGAACTATCTTTGATTGGACTTTACTGCACTAAATGTTTAGTTTACTTTTGCTTAGTTTAGTTTAGTTTATTGTCACGTGTACTGAGGTACAGTGAAAAGCTTTTTGTTGCGTGCTATCCAGTCAGTGGAAAGACTGTGCAGATACAGGATAAAGTGACTAACATTTAGTGCAAGATAAAGTACAGTAAAGTCTGATTAAAGATAGTTGGAATGTTATACCCTTTATCCTGTATCTGTACACTGTGGATGGCTCCATTGTAATCATGTATAATCTTTTCACTATCTGGATAGCACACAATAAAAAGCTTTTCACTGTGCCTCAGTACACGTGAGAATAATAACTAAACTAAACTAAACTGCTGCTGTAACTCACCTGGTCAGGCAGCATCTGTGCAGGTAAATGGATGGATGATGTTTTAGATCGAGCCCGTACGTCAGAACTGAGAATAGTGATCTTAGTGATCTCTAATTCATTCTTAACTATGTTGGTGGAAAACCCTGACAATATTCTGACAGATCACAAACCAGCGTGGAACTGATGATGATAATATGATTCTGTTCCTGATGATATGATTCTGTTCCTGATGATATGATTCTCTCCCTGATGATATGATTCTCTCCCTGATGATATGATTCTCTCTCTGATGATATGATTCTCTCCCTGATGATATGATTATCTTCCTGATGATATAATTTCTTCCTGATTGTTTGATTATCTTCCTGATGATGTGATTCTTCTTCCCTCTATTTGATTGCTTTGGCAGGATGAAATTAGGCTAGCCTTGGTGTCTTTGGTTGAAGATTCACATGCCTGACCTTTGACAATTGATACCAAACAAGGCAGCTTACCAACGGTTAAATGGTTCGTTATTCTCACATGTTCTGAGGTACAGTGAAATAATGTTTTTGCAAACAGTCCAGTAAAAAATTGCTCTCAACAAATACAATCCCAGATTAAGTACAACGTGGATGGAAATAGTCCACTCAGACAATATGCAAGAGTTGCCATGTTTTGCCGCCGTTTCCAAAGTCCCAGCTGCGGCTGGCCATAAAGGCCCATTGCAGGAGTCGCCAGCATCATGATCGGCCCGTGAACCATCAACCCTCCCTTCGCCCGGCCACCATTCAACCTCGGGGGGAGCCTCCCGCAGCCAACCCCACTTCCTCTTACTAGACTTTTTGTTACACTTCAGACCCTTAGACTTTAGAGATACAGCGTGGAAACAGGCCATTCAGCCCACCGAGGCCGCGCCGACCAGCCGATCCCTGCACACTAACACTATCCCACACACTTGGGACAATTTAACATTTTTACCAGAAACCAATTAACCGACAAACCCGCACGTCTTTGGAGTGTGGGAGGAAACCGGAGCACCCGGAGAAAACCCACACGGTCACAGGGAGAACAAGCAAACTGCACACAGAAGGCACCCGAGGTCAGGATCGAACCTGGGTCTCTGGTAGCTCTACCAGCTGCGCCACTGTGTGGTCCTGTTCTGTGCTACATCAGTATTTGCTACAGTATATAACTTGAGCTGAACTGTCGTACAGCAGTAGAGGTTGTCTCTCCTTCTCGGGCATTACAATTCCCCGCTGCAAAGTCCCCTCCCCGCAAACACACACGCGAACAGATGGTCATTTTCTCTCCACTCTGCAGACTTCATAATTGTTGCTGCCAAATTAGGTGCGGAATTTGGAAAAGTTTGTGGCTCCAGGCTTATACTTCCAGAAAGTAAATCTGATATTGGCAGGGGCTGCCTTGCTTGTAATTCCATAGCCTCCAGCATTTACCTTGGAATAAACCTTGGAACGAGAGAAGCCTACTGAGATGGAACTGAGTAAGTGGGGGGGAACCTGGTACTCGTATCACTTGCGGTTTGTCAGTCTCTGTTTTTCTGACACAACACTCATGTTATCAACTTCAAAGCCAAAATCTTGGCAGTCAATATAAATGTTGAAACTAAGTTGGGAAAAAATGGAAAATTCAACATACCAATTATTGAACAATCCACGAATCCTCCAACACTTTGGTATTGGAATCAAAGTGATTGATCACGATTAACTGGGGAGGATAGGGAAAAGCCTCGTTTGAATGTATAAGATTGCACCTGGGGTGGCACGGTGCACAGTGGTAGAGCTGCTGCCGTACAGCACCAGAGGCATGGGTTCGATCCTGACTACAGGTGCTTGTCCATACGGAGTTGGTACATTCTCCCCGTGATCTGCGTGGGTTTTCTCCGAGATCTTCGGTTTCCCCCCACACTTCCAAAGACATAGATACATAGATACATAGACAATAGATGCAGGAGTAGGCCATCGGCCCTTTGAGCCAGCACCGCCATTCAATGTGATCATGGCTGATAATCCACAATCAGTATCCCATTCCTGCCTTCTCCTCATATCTCTTGACTCCGCTCTCCTTAAGAGCTCTATCTAACTTTCTCTTGAAAGCATCCAGAGAATCTTCCTCCAATGCCTTCTGAGGCAGAGAATTCCACAGATTCACAACTCTCTGGGTGAAACAGTTTTTCCTCATCTCAGTGCTAAATGGCCTACCCCTTATTGTTAAACTGTGGCCCCTGGTTCTGGACTCCCACAACATCAGGAACATGTTTCCTGCCTCTAGTGTGCCCAATCCCTTAATAATCTTATATGTTTCAATAAGATCCCCTCGCACCCTTCTAAATTCCAGTGTATATAAGCCCAGTCGCACCATTCTTCCAACATATGACAGTCCCTCCATTCCGGGAATTAACCGGTTTGTCACTCCTACAGGTTTGTAGGTTAATTGGCTTGATGTAAATGTAAAATTGTCCCCAGTGTGTGCAAAGTAGTGTAAGTGTGCGGGGATCGCTGGTCAGTGCAGACTTGGTGGGCTGAAGGGCCTGTTTCCGTGCTGTATCTCTAAACTAAACTAAATGTATCAGTCTATACTGCCCTCCCCCACCATATATAACACTCCACTGGGAAGACAGGATTATTGAATGACCTGCATAAGTATCGCTTCAACTGTGTACAAGTGTAAATATGTTTAAGAAGGAACTGCAGATGCTGGAAAAATCGAAGGTAGATATAAATGCTGGAGAAACCCAGCGGGTGAGGCAGCATCTATGGAGCGAAGGAATAGGTGACGTTTCGGGTCGAGACCCTTCTTCAGACCCGTCTTTAAGGGTTTTCTCTGAGATCGAGAAACCGCGACCCTTCTTGGACCCGTCTGAAGAAGGGTCTCAACCCGAAACATCACCTATTCCTTCGCTCCATAGATGCTGCCTCGCCCGCTGAGTTTCTGCAGCATTTTTGTCTACCTTCGATTTTCCAGCATCTGCAGTTCCTTCTTAAACAAGTGTAAGTATGACATTATAAAATTTGATATATTCTGACGTGCATATGGTGATACTTTTCTGGATCCTTTCAGTAACCCAGCATAGAGGCAAACTTCCAGCAATTTTCCAAGGCCAACCTTGTTAATGTTTTGTGGGCATTTCCAAGTTGTACATGGCTTACAATCAATGGAGCCTGGCCAACTCTCTGCAATTTCAGCTCTTAAAGACTTGCGGCTCCCAATTTGAATTGTTACCTGATATTTGCAGACTAATGAAATAAGAGCATGGAAATATCCAGTACAGGAACAGACCGTTTGGCCCACGATGTGAATTTAAACTAATCTTTTCTAATCTCATGGTCTATATCCCACCATCTACTGCCTGGCCTTGTGCTGCTGAAATGGCTTCATAAATGTTGCAATTTTGCCCATTTCCATCACCTCCCCAGGCAGCATGCACCCTCCACTCTTTGTGTAAAAGAGTGCCACACTAACCCTTCCCCCTCTCACCTTAAAGCTTTATTGTCTGACATTTCCACGCCACTGGGCGGCACAGCACGTTGCTGCCTTACACGCCAGAGACCCGTCTTCGATCCTGGCTACGGGTGCTGTCTGTACGGAGTTTGTACGTTCTCCCCGTGACCTGCCTGGGTTTTCCCTAGGTGCTCTGGTTTCCTCCCACGCTCCAAAGACGTACAGGTTTGTAGGTTAACTGGCTTGGTGTAATTGGAAATTATCCGTAGTGTGTGTAAGATAGTGCTGGTGTGCGGGGATCATTGGTCAGCGAGGTCTCAGTGGCCGAGCGGCCTGTTTCTTCACTGTATCTCTAAACTAAACTAAACTAAACAAGCTGGGGTGGGAATGGCTGTTTACACCATCCATAAGACATAGGAGCAGAATGAGGCCATTCGGCTCATCCAGACTATGAATATCCACATCTCACATGGTTTGACATACGTCTACTAGGTTGTCCCTCAGTCTCCGATGCTCCAGGGTAAAAAAAACAAATTTGTCCAACCGTATAGCTAATAGTCTCCAATTTAAGCAACATTCCGCTGATTGGTGAAAACGTTATTTTAAATTCTTCCCACATTGACCATTCCATCCAGGGCCTCCTCCATTGCCAGAGGGAAACAACTTGCAAACTGGAGGAACAGCACCTCATATTCCGCTTGAGCAGCTTGCAACCCAATGGAATTCTCCAATTTTAAGTAACTAAATAAAAACATCACTTTCTTTCCTTACCCCACTTTCTTTACTCCCCCCTCTCCCCTGTGCCCCCCCCCTCCCCCCCCCCCCCTCCACCCCCTGGACTAGCACCTATTTATCTCCAACCTCTCCCCTCCCACCTCCATTCCTTCCTCTGGTACAAATATAATGGGCCACAGGGCCCGTCCTATACTGTTCAATGATAGAACAGGTTTAAAGTGCTGGGTGGACTGCACACTTCCCTATGTTCCCAAAGGTGATATCATTTTAGAGTTTCCTCCTCCCAACAAGGGAACGGTTTACTTTATCAGGATACAGAAGGGAAAGTTTGCAAATGCCATGAACAAGGATCCCGACTGAATTACTCCAGCACTTTATGGATTTTTTCGTAAACCAGCATCTGCAGTTTCTCGTGCCGGAACCATATGGGATGCGATGGGAATGTGAGAGTTAATAGTCAGCATTCTGGCCAGTATCACAATATCAATTTAATATGTAGGCAATGATATTCACCACAATTTATTACCTTGACATTTAGCATAAGGCATTAGTATATTGTCACTCATTAGAGACATAGAGTCTTACAGCATGGAAAACAGGCCCTTCAGCCCAACATGCCCGCACTCACCAACATGTCCCATCTACACTAGTCCCACCTGCCTGTGTTTGGCCCATATTCCTCTAATCCTGTTCTATCCATGTACCTGTTCAAATGTTTCTTAAACATTATGATAGTACCTGCCTCAACTACCTCCTCCGGCAGCTCGTTCCATACACCCACCGCCCTCGGTGTAAAAAGGTTACCCCTGAGGTTAATATTAACTCTTTCCTCCCTCAACATGTATTGCACCACTGGAAATTGGAGGAGCAGCACCTCATATTCCGCTTGGGCAGTCTGCACCCCAGCGGCATAAACATTGACTTCTCCAATTTCCGGTAGCCCTTGCTGCCTCCTCCCCTTCTCAGCTCTCCCTCAGCCCCCGGGCTCCTCCTCCTCCTTTCTCCTTCCTCCCCACCCCCCCCACCCTACATCAGTCTGAAGAAGGGTTTTGGCCCAAAACGTTGCCTATTTCCTTCACTCCATAGATGCTGCTGCACCCGCTGAATTTCTCCAGCACTTTTGTCTACCTTCGATTTTCCAGCATCTGCAGTTGCTTCTTAAAAGTATTTCACTTGTCTGCAGTTCCCAGAGGACACACCTTCTCACCGCATGTTTCGTGCTGTCCTGTGGTGGCCATGCCACTGGAAGGTGATCGTACAGACAGTGTTTCACTCTCAGGCATCATATAGGTAATCTAACTGCTAATTTAAACCCATGCAGCAAGGATACAGGGTGAAGTTGTCTAGCCTGCCAGCAACCGGCGTGTTAACAGATGGATAGTGTTGGCCAGTACGCACATGGTTTCCCACATGGGAGACTTGTGGATGAGGTTCCCAGCCAAGGAGATGATCTTTCCCTGCTTCTCTTCTTGCAAGGCAATTGGGTGATGCATAACACAAGCGTACTGCGTTCAAACGCACCTGTAGAGTTGCTGCCTTACAGCGCCAGAGACTACGGGTGCTGTCTGTACAGACTTTGTACGATCTCCCGCATGGGTTTTCCCCGGGTGTTCCAGTATCCCCCCACACACAAAAGAGGTACAGGTTTGTAGGTAAATTTGGCTTTGGTGAAAATTGTAAATTGTTCCAAGTGTGTAGGATAGCTCTAGTGTGCTCAGATCACTGGTCGGTGCGGACTCGAAGGACCTGTTCCTGTGCTGTATCTCTAAACTAAACTAAACTAATTTGGGATCTTACCGCCATTTTATAAAGGCGTAATATATGATCATCAGCTATGTATTTGAAAACCACAACATAATAGTTGTTTATTTCAAACTAAACTAAACTAAACTAAACTATTGTGATGGTTTAATGCCATTTTATAAATGTCATTATGATTGTCTTTTGACCTCAGCCAACTCAGCTACTTTGCAACTTTAGATCTCTGTGTCTGATTATTCCTCAATTAATAAAATAAATATGAAAGAGGAATACCATTGAGAAGATCTAACGTCGTCTCTCTGGGTAAACGTGGAGGGAATGATTCCACGCTCCTGACAGGAATGACATCCATTAGTCTTGCTTCGAGGGCAAGGACTGTGCTATTCCGCTCATTAAAATTAATGGATGGAAAATTGCACTCCGTAGCTTTGCGATACCGCTCCAACTGAGAGTTGAGGCATTAGCTCTCGTTGCTTCTCATCACAGCTTCCAAGTGTCTTTCAAGTGACTTCCTGAAATTGGGCCTAAGTATCCCTTTCACCAGTTTTGTTGGATTCAATGGTAATTGAAACATTGTTGATAATCCTCAATGAAATGGAGCACGAAGCCTCATTCACTAAGCCTCGGAAAGCTAAGGCTCAGGGGGTTAGGACAAGGTAATGACTCCCTATAAAAGATATTTCTCAGCTGATTAAGCTTATTCAGAGTCAGACATCTGGAACACCAGTGAAGAAAGTACTCTTTCAAGTACTTGCCAGTTTTGCCCTTAACATCTTCATTTTAAATATTATTATAACTGATTATGTTGTGTTGGATACGGCTGTGGGCAGGATTACAGATTGTTCATGATATAAGATTGGAAGTAAGAAGATAATTTGGTTGTTATTAATTTGAGAGATAAGTTAGACTTGGGCTAATGTGACATGTTCAGTTTTAATTTTAGGAAGGGATACTTACAGGGAATTGTAAGAGTGTAGATCGAGTTTCAATAAATCTTAGGTTGAATTCCAGATCCATCACTTATTCAAAGGGAGTTCAGGTCAAAGTTAGGAATATAACATTCCCATTAAGTGTTGTTCCCGACAGGGGTGTATGGAATTGGTGTTCACCCTTGCATTTCAATAGGATTACATTTGTAGCTGAGAGTCTGAGCATATCTTAAAACGTGTGTGCAATTTACTGAATTACTTCACTTGCAATTCACTCTCAAAAAATGTATAATAATAAATATACAATAATGACTGCAAGCGAATTGGGAGGGGGAAAAAAAGTGATAATTACTCTGTTTTTCTACTTGCAACTCCAATTAAATACCGGGCCGTGCCAGAGGTCAAATGCAAACGAGGGTTCGCGAAAGGAAGGAAAAGGAACAATGACCAAGCAACTGGGTCAAGAGGCAATATCACAAATAGTTCAAGTCTAGACAGTAATGAATAGTCTTATAATTTGCGTTTGATGACTTTATAATGTCTAACCTTTGCTACTGCAATAAAGCACCTGGTCTGTGCTGGACTTCCCATTTCCTCGTGAACGGCAGTATTAGCGGCCCCGGCCCATTGTTAAAGTAGGCTGCCGATGTTTGCCATGAAATGGGAGCCAAAATGCCGCACAATGCTCACACACAAATACTAATCCCCAGACACCATTTCAAACAAGTGTTATTTTATTTACCCAGATTCATCTCGACAGAAAAGTACTGGTGGCTAATCCATACTCTAACACAACATTGATCTATATGCACACCAGTATTAATCTGACTACAGTTTTATTCATGTAAGACTATCAATAACTGCTTAGGGTCTTTTGGAATCTAGAAAAATTGCCTTGGTAAAGTTGTCACACGAGGACGTAAATCTTTAGTTCTACATTCAAGCAAAGCATAATCTCTTTGTGTTGCTTGTCACTCTATTTTAACCACAGTTTACTTTGAATCAGAATTAAAAATAACAGCTTTTGTGATAGTGTTTACCCATTTAATTTAAATAGATTAAGTGGTTTCACTAATTACTCACTTAATTGCCAAAGGAAATGCGATTTAGATGTTTTGTGATTCCAGCTTTGTTTTTTTCAAGTCGATTGATCTTTTATACTTTGCCATATTTGATATGTTTTCCTCTTTCAAATTAATATTTCTGACGAGCATAGATAAAATTATTAGAGACCAGGCTTGCGCGTAACAAAAGCAAGCATTCTGTTTAGAGAGGGTCATTCTGAGCATTTCCACATTATTTCACATTAAAACATGACTAAAGTTAGTTGCGTGTTCATAAGTGCCACATGTCGCGAGGTGACATGATCGTGAGCAGTCGTGGTCGCGATATGGTAGATATGGTTGTGAGTAGTCGCCCAAAGAGTCGTACCTTTTTCTGGCCACCGCTGGATTTTCAACATGTTGAAAATTTTCAGCCGCCTGCTGCGACTATGACGGGTGCCAGCAAGTCATTGAAAACAATCGCGGAAATGGGACAGGCCCTATACACTGCACTCGTGACTTCACACTAATATTTTAATCGGACTACGTTTCATAGTAGGGATGGTGCACATTTTATTAAACCGTGAGTGTGATTTAGTTTAGTTTAGAGATATAGCGCGGGAACAGGCCCTTCAGCCACCGTGTCCACACCGACCCGCACACCAATACTGTCCTACACACACCAGGGAGAATTTACATTAATACCAAGCTAATTAACCTACAAACCTGGAGTGTGGGAGGAAACCGAAGATCTCGGAGAAAACCCACTCGGTCACGGGGAGAATATACACTCCGTACAGACAGCACTCGTAGTCAGGATTGAACGCAGGTCTCTGGCGCTTTAAGCCCTGTAAGGTAGAAACTCTACCGCTGCACCACCGCTAGAGCAAAATTAATGAATTTACAAATTAACAAATATACAAAATTAACAGAATATATTGACTCATTTGGAGATTTAATTGTGATTGGGGTGGGTTTCACCTGCATTGGCATCAATGACAATATTTTATTTAATATTACAGCACGGAAACTGGCCCTTCAGCCCACCATCGATCATCCACTCACACTCGTTCTATCTTACCTGTCGGACTGGCCCTCACCTTCTGAACCATGTTCGAAGTGCCTCATTACTCCAGTCATGGCGTAAACAAGGTGGGATTCAGAAGCTGTGCTGGAATTGGTTCCAAGAAGATTTGGCTTCAGACCAGGTTTGTGCTAGGTGAAATGTGTAGGAAGGAACTGCAGATGCTAGTTTCACCGAAGATGGACACACAATGCCAGAGTAACTCTGGCAACATCTCTGGAGAGAAGGAATGGGTGATGTCATCACCATCTGCTTTGATCTGTCGCTTTCACACCTTACCTTTCCATTGATCAGCCATGATCACATTGAATGGCGATGCTGGCTCGAAGGGCTGAATGGCCTACTCCGGCACCCATTGTCTATGTATCTATGTATATTTCTAGACTACCTCTCCCCTGACACTCAGTCTGAAGAAGGGCTCAACCCGAAACGTCACCCATTTCTTCTGTCCAGATATGCTGCCTGTCCCGCTGAGTTACTCCAGCATTTTGTGTCTATCATCTTGTACTTTATTGCTCCAACAATAAGATAAAAACTGACGTGGAACTCCAACACATTTAACCTGTTTAATATGGCAGTGGTCAAACATTGGGAGATGGAGGTGGAAGGACAGGTCGGACACCAACGTACTGAATTCACTTGCCTTTGATCAAAATGTGATGGCCATTTATTGATCAGGCACGGGTTATTGATTGGGGATGACCAGCCATGATCACAATGAATGGAGGTGCTGGCTCGAAGTGCGGAATGGCCTCCTGCTGCACCTATTTTCTATGTTGGCCCATATCCCTTTAAATCTTTCCTTTCCATGTACCTATCCTAGTCTTTTAAAAGTTTGTTATAGTATGTGCCTCAAATACCTCCTGTGGCAGCTTATTCCCACCATTCTCTTACTGAAAATGTTGCCCTTCAGCTTCCTATTAAAAAAAAATTAAAAATTACAATGCACGGAAAGGTCAGGAATGAACTTAGCCAACAAGATTCAAGATTCAAGATTCAAGATTCAAGAGAGTTTATTGTCAGATCCAAGACAAGAATAATCTGGTCGTACATAATTGACTTTGGTACTTTTAACAATAAAACAACAACACTTGTTGCATCTGTTAACGATTTTCAATTTGTAGTTTAGTTTAGTTTAGTTTAGTTTAGAGATTCAGGGCAGAAACAGGCTTTTCGGCCTACCAATTCCATGCCGACCAGCGATCCTACACACTAGGGACAATTTATAATCTTTACCAAAGACAATTAACCTACAAATCTGTACTTCTTTGGGAAGTGGGAGGAAACCGGAGATCCCGGAGAAAACCCTCGCAGGTCACGGGGAGAACGTGCAAACTCCACACAGACAGCACCCCTAGTCAGGATCGAACCCAGGTCACTGGCGCTGTGAGGCAGTAACTCTACCGCTGCGCCACCGTACCGCCCACATGCAATACGGTTGTGATGTACAACTATATATTATTAGAATTTTCATGGAAGGTAATAAACACCATTCCTAAAATGAACGTGGTAGATTTGTTTTTGTTACACAATATACAATGTATATCGTTCCAGATGTAATCAAACAATGCCAGATTATCTTTCCTCTGTGATATTTTCTCTTTCTATTAAAGATTAGACCAGTTAAAAAGCCGGAATCCTATTGTTTAGTAATTCTAATGTGGAAGATTTGTTTGATTTTCCCTGAGAGGGAATTATTTAATTAGGATTTCACCAGATGGTTGATTCTCTGCACTGCCAATGGGTCCTTCTAGTTATTCCCCCTCCTTTCAGTCGCACTGTATAAATAGGGTTAAGTTGCAATGCCGAACCAAACTGCAGCCACAGTGGAGGGGGATGAGTGTGGAAGAGCATGGGTAATACACCCTGCATGAAAACGTGATGTGGGAAATGTAATAACACAGAAATAGTGTGACCGATGATCGATGAGGGTTATTCCCTCATCTTGTATCCATACACTGTAAACAACTCAATTGTAATCATGTATTGTCTTTCCGCTGACTGGTTAGCACGCAGCAAAAAGCTTTTCACTGTACCTCGGTACATGTGACAATAAACTAAACTGAAACTGAGACTGGAACCTGAGGGTGATTTACTAGAATGTTGCCTGGGTTTCAGCACCTAAGTTACAGAGAAAGGTTGAACAAAATAGGTCTTTATTCTTTGGAGCGCAGAAGGTTAAGGGGGACTTGATAGAGGTCTTTAAAATTATGAGAGGGATAGACAGAGTTGACGTGGATAATCTTTTTCCATAGAGAGTAGGGAAGATTCAAACAAGCGGACATGATTTGAGAATTAAGGGACAGAGGTTTAGGGTTAACATGAGGGGGAACTTCTTTACTCAGAGAGTGGTAGCTGTGTGGAATGAGCTTCCAGTGGAAGTGGTGGAGGCAGGTTCGATTTTCTCATTTAAAAATAAATTGGATAGGTATATGGATGGGAAGGAATGGAGGGGTATGGTCTGAGTGCAGGTAGATGGGACTAGGTGAAAGTAAGTGTTTGGCACGGACTAGAAGGGCCGAGATGGCCTGTTTCCGTGCTGTAATTGTTATATGGTTATATGGTTATATGGTTATATATGGTGATTGCATCTGTTTTATAACACATAACACTGGGTGCAGAGGTCACACTGCAGTTGTATCAGACGTTGGTGAGGCCGCATTTTGAGTATTGGTGCCAGTTTTGGGCACCATATTGTTGGAACGAGGTTGTCAAGCTGGAAACATAGAAACATAGAAACATAGAAAATAGATGCAGGAGTAGGCCTTTCAGCCCTTCGAGCCTGCACCGCCATTCAATATGATCATGGCTGATCATCCAACTCAGTTTACTGTACCTGCCTTCTCTCCATACCCCCTGATCCCTTTAGCCACATCTAACTCCCTCTTAAATATAGCATATAAAGGGTGCAGAGAAGATTTACGGGGCCGTTGCCAGGACTAGAGGGTGTGAGCTGCAGGGAGAGGTTGAGTAGGCAGGGACTCCATTCCTTGGAGCATGGGAGGATGAGGTGTGATCTTATAAAGGTGTATAAAATCATGAGAGGAATAGAAGGGGTAGACACACAGATTCTCTTGCCTAGAGTAGGGGAATCAAGAACCAGAGGACATAAGATTTAAGTGAGGGGGAAAGATTTAGTAGGAGTCTGAAGGGTAACATTTCACACAAAGGGTGGTAGGTGTATGGAACAAGTTGCCTGAGAACATAGTTAAGGCTGGGACTATCACAACATTTAAGAAACATTTAGACAGGTAAATGGATAGGACATGGTTGAGAAGGATATGGGCCAAATGCAGGCAGGTGGGACAAGTGTAGATGGGACATGTTGGTTGGTGTGGGCAAGTTGGGCCGGTTTCCGTGCTGTATCACTCTATAACTCTCTCTCTATTGACAGTGGGGCACAGGACTGGCCCTTCAGCCCACAATGTCCGCACTGAACATCATGTCATAGACCATATAATAGGCCATTCGGACCACAGTGTCTGTGCCAAAGCCAGCTCTTATCTGCCTAATTTTGCACAGGGGTGGCACAGTGGGCTGAAGGGCCTGTTTCCCAGCTGTATCTCTAAACACAACAAAATATCTACCCCTCCACTCCTTGCATATCTTTATGTCTATCCAAAAGTCTTTTAAATGTTACTATTGTTAATTCTCCCTATGACCATGTGAGTTTTCTCCGGGTTCCTCCCACATTCCAAAGACGTGCTGGTTTGTAGGTTAATTGGCTTCTGTAAATTGTTCCCAGTGTCTTGGATAGAACTAGTGTACGTGCGGGCAATCGCTGGTCGGTGCGGACTCGGTGAGTCGAAGGGCCTGGTCCCACACTGTATCTCTAAACTAAACTAAACTATACTAAACTAAACTAAAATAAACTCAACCAGTCTGAAGAAGGGTTCCTCACCCAAAACGTCGCCAATCATATTTCTCCAGAGATGCTGCCTGACCTGCTGAGTTATTCCAGCATCTATCTTCGGTATGTACCAGCATCTGCAGTTCCTTTCTACACACTAAACTAAGCTGTGTGATGAAACTTCCAGACATTCATACTTTAATATTGCAAAATCTTCATGAAATATTCAAGGCGTGATGATTTGCGTCATGGTGCATGCCCTTGTATGCTCTGCATAAGTGCATCAAGCATGCGAATGTACAGGATTCATGCCAGCAAGTACAAATCATGTTTTGCAATCAATTTTATGCCTCAGCTGAATTGCACAGCGCATGAAAAAGATTTGCCACACAAGTTAATTCCTCGCACACTGAGCCTAAATTTGCTGCATGCTCTGCAGGATGGGTTTTGTGATCAGGACATCTTGAATGTGCTGGCAGATGTTTGATTCCATTTCCCAGTTCCCTTTTCCAGGGAAAGCACGCGTGTGCAGCTGTGTTCAGATCAAATGGAGCTCTTGAAATTCGATCTTGCTTCACTGGGGGACCCTTGGATCTCAGCACTCTCTCCAAGCTGAACTTCATCTTTCACTGGGCTCCGAGCAGACTCCATCTGACCGCCCACTGGCCCCGTTCCAGCCGAGATTTGCAGAACGATGCGGGC
This sequence comes from Okamejei kenojei, assembly GCA_035221665.1. Taxonomy (NCBI): domain Eukaryota; kingdom Metazoa; phylum Chordata; class Chondrichthyes; order Rajiformes; family Rajidae; genus Okamejei; species Okamejei kenojei. The sequence continues at coordinate 26,511,352 of CM069164.1, forward strand.
ATTTGTAAGAAGGAACTGCAGATGCTGGTTTTAACTGAAGTTAGACACAAAAAGCTGGAAGAACTCAGCGGGACAGGCAGCACCTCTGGAGAGAAGCAATGGGTGACGTTTTGGGTCGAGACCCTTCTTCAGATGCAGCATGTGGCTGGACTGAGTCCACACTTTTGCTACTTTCGTTCGTGTGCTGCCTCTGAACCAAGCAAATGCCCTGCTAATTTTTCCCAAACCATCGATAGAAATCTCGCCAAACCTTACCGCAGGATTTCAAATGGCCAAGAGAAGGGAAAGATTGCCCACCCAGCCTGCTACTAGTTCACAAAGACAAGTTGTCAGCCACTATTGCCGCAACTCTCAATCTTGTAGCATGTTTATAGTTTCATATCCAAGCCGAACAACTGATGCAGAAATTAGTGCAGAAATCTCCAAACATGAATAGATGAAGAATTATATACAATAGATCATGAATATATCTCCAATGAAGAATATCATGTTTACTCCACTCATTTTATTAATCTCTTTTTTATTTCTCTTTCTCTTTATTACCTATCTCTATTTCCTACTGTTATAAAATAAAAAAATATAGAAGTATAAATAAGATTGATTGTAAATTTTAAAGATATTAAGAATGTATGTGACGATGATATTTTCTTTTTCTTTGATTTTATATTATTTCTTCTTAATATGTAATTACTTCTAATAAAAATATTAAAAAAAAAAAAAGAAATCTCCAAACCTGAATACAAACCCACTGTTTCTCTACTTTCTCTACTTGCACTTTGCCCCTTCTTTTAACTTTGTCATGCTTCATTGCGGCTGATCAGTTTTGCTTAGTTTAAGGTGGAGTGTTTTCTTCCGGAGGATGTAGTGTAGTTTTGGGAGAGAAGAAGGGTCTCGACCCGAAACGTCGCCTATCTCCTTCGCTCCTTAGATGCTGCTGCACCCGCTGAGTTTCTCCAGCATTTTGTGTAACCCTTGCTTAGTTTAAGGTTAGTTTTGTGATACAGCGCGGAAACAGGCCCTTCGGCCCACCGAGTCCGCGCCGACCAGCGATCCCCGCACATTAACACTATCCTACACGCACTAGGAACACTTTACAATGTTATGGAAGCCATTTAACCTGCAAACCTGCATGTCATTGGAGTGTGGGAAGAAACCGGAGCACCCGGATAAAACCCACACGGGTCACAGGGAGAATGTACAAACTGTACAGGCAGCACCCGTAGTCAGGATCGAACCGGGGTCTCTGGCGCTGTGAGGCAGCAACTCTACCGCTGCGCACCGTGCCGCAACTTAAAAACCTGTGGTGAGCTTAAAGTTTTTAACTGAGGAGATACATGTGCAGAATAAAAGTCAAAATTACAATCCTCCAATGTTGATCTTGGCATCCAAATACTCAACACACATGGCATGAGGTTCCTTTGCTATTTTAATGAAAGCAGTAACTTATTTGATATAAATATTTAATGCTTCGGGTAACAAAAGAATGAACCGCATTATATCACACCTTTCATCTCGTCCAGTGATCACTGCATGCATAGACACAGAGTGCTGGAGTAACTCAGCGGGACAGGCAGCTTCTCTGGAGAGAAGGAATGGGCGACGTTTCGGGACGAGGGCCCTTCTTCATACTCTTCAGTCTCGACTCGAAATGTCACCTGTTCATTCTCTTCCAGGTGTTGCCTGGCCTGCTGACCAACTCCAGCACCTCCTCCAGTATTTTCATTTCTGAATGGCTTAGTAGACAGCATTTTGTGTCTATCTTCAACATTAACCAGCATTCATCCACTACTTACTGCGATGAATATACAAATGGATACTTTAATTTAGCTTACTCAGTGTTCATACAAATACCTGTCAGATCTGTGGCTGTTCCATTAATGTAGAATAGTTAATAATGATCTGTTGAAACTTTCATGATTTTACTTTACTGCATTTCGACTGCCGCTGAAGAAATGTACCACTCTCTTGTATCTGTGGTAGTATTTCACACAAAACATAATAAGTAATAATGATGTGAAACACCTTTACATCATAACCCTTCAGTTCCACCACAGCTGCAATTGATATTTCTGATACTAAACCTATATAAAATTGCTAAATATATTTATTGCACGGTGGCGCAGTGGTAGAGTTGCTGCCTCACAGCGACAGAGAGCTGGGTTCGATCCTGACCACGGGAGCTGTCTGCACTGAGTTTGTACGTCCTCCCCATGACTGCGTGGGTTTTTTAATGAGATCTTCGGTTTCCTCCCACACTCCAAAGATGTGCAGGTTTCTATGTTAATCGGCTCGGTGCAAATGTAAATTGTCCCTCGTGTGTAGGATAGTGTTGATGTGCGGCGGTCGCTGTTGGGTGTGGACACGGTTGGACGAAGCGCCTGTTCCCGCATTGTATCTCTAAAACTATAACTGAAACTAAAAAATATGAAGATAGAATATTTATGTCTTATCGGCGGGAGAAATGGGTACAGTAGTAATTCAGCAAGAGGATGAAGGTGCATCTTATTTATCTAAAGTTACTGAAAATTCCTAAATATTCATTAAATATTTAATTCAGAGATACGCTGACATTGAAAGTCATTGCAACAATGAGGTAAATCTTTGTGCATGAATTGAGCAGCTTGGCACATGTTCAGCTTAGGTTAATTTAGAAATACAGCAGGTCCTTCAACCCGCCAAGTCCACACCAAGCATCGATCGCCCAGTCAAACTAGTTCTGTGTTAGCCCACTTTTTTCATCCAGTCCCTATTGAGGCCAAATATCTGACAAAGCTGCACGTCTTTGGGATGTGGGAGGAAACCAGAGCACCTGTAGTACAAACGCCACCCACACAGCCAACACCTGAGGTCAGGATCGAGCTCAGATCTCTGGCGCTGTCAGGCTGTGTCTCTACAAGCTGCCCCACTGTGCCGTCACCACTGTTGTCTCTTTTATTGAGCTCTACTGAAGCTGCAGCAGAGATCTTGGAATAGTGAGGTCCCTGGTGACCAACCCTCCTTAATATCGCTTGTTACATGTATTTCTCTTGTTTGCTAATCGTGTTACAATTGTGTTTGGGGTTATTAACTGCCCTCTGCTGTGGATAGATCAGAGAGCTTTACTTAAAGCTGTCCGATACCAGGAATCAATAACCTTGTGATTTATGGCCTTTGGCGTCACTCAGCATGGTCCAGTGTCCACTGAAGGTGAATCGACAATCAACTGTGTTAGTTTATCTTATTTTAGTTTGGAGATACAGCGCGGAAACAGTGCCCTTCAGCCCACCCAGTCCACGCCGACCAGCGATCCCCGCACATTAACACCATCCTACACTATGGACAATGTGTACATTGACCAAGCCAATCAACCTACAAACCTTTACGTCTTTGGAGTGTGGGGGGAAACCAGAGCACCCGGAGAAAACCCACGCAGGTCACGGGGAGAACGTACAAACTCCATAAGGACAGCACCCGTCGCCAGGATCGAACCTGGGTCTCTGGCGCTGTAAGCGCTGTAAGGCAGCATCTCTACCCCTGCTCCACCGTGCCACCTTGTACGTTTTGCCGCGATCATGTCCAATGACTTAGCCCAGGGATCTTTGTTCAACACGCAGGTTAAAAGCAAGCTTGTGACTTGATTTGCATGTCTACACTAAACCTTAGAAGGAAAACACAAAACAACTCGTGAATGAATCTGAAACATAATACTGTGGGGCTAGGCTAGACATTATACTAAAACAATTAATGCGGAGAAGGTAAGTCATGACTGATGTACACTTTTGTGGTGCAGATCTATTACACTGGAACCTGTCCTTTCAAAAAATGTAAGGTAATGTACATGGGAAATCCCATGGAGCACAGAAAGTTAAAGCCCTCTCAACTACTGTATTACTTTGCCGACTTTACATCACAAAATGCCATTCTCATTGCCTTTGTTCAGATTGTGCCTCACTTAATTTATCTTGATGGATTGAATAGCAATTTCTCAATCCTGCTTTCTTATGGTCTCCTTGTTCTAAAGAATGGACAGAGTCTCTGCCCTAGTTGAAGTTTCCTGATACCGACTGACCTAGATCTCTTAAAATGGATCATCTGTTTTTAAGGTACTGTTAAAACAGGCCTGATTATACCCAATTAGAGATATCTATCACAGCCCAACAATCAGAGAGCCCAGAAGGAGGCCATTTAGTTGATTGTGTTAGAAGGAACTGCAGATGCTGGTTAACACCGAAGATAGACACAAAATGCTGGAGTAGCTCAGCGGGACAGGCAGCATCTCTGGAGAGAAGGGATGGGCGATGTTTCCCATTCCTTCTCTCCAGAGATGCTGCCCATCCCGCTGAGTTGCTCCAGCATTTTGTGTCTATCTTCCATTTGATTGATTGTACGCCCACTTGTTCATTGAGAGAGTTATCCAAATATTTCCTCCTGTTCTTATCCTATAACCCTAGATGCTGGAATTCCGAGCGAAACACAAAGTGCTGGAGTACCTCTGCAGGACAGGCAACATCTCCGGAGGACATGGATGGGCAACTTTGCGGGTCGGGACCCTACTTATCGATTCACTATAAATGGTTCGATTGTAATCATGTATTGTCTTTCTGCTGACTGGTTAGCACATAACAAAAGCTTTTCCCTGTACCTCGGTACATGTGGCAAAAAACTAAACTGAACTGAACTCAGGTTAATAAATTAAAAAGTTGTGTGCATAACTCATAAATAAAATAATTCATAAATTACTCAAATAACATGGCACAAATAAAACTAATCGGTGTCCCACCTGGATGCATTCCCAATCCTGCCATTATACCCACTTCCTTTCCCCATCCCAACCACACTCTTCCACCTAAATCCATTCCTCTGGCTTCACTATTCACTCCTGTTCTCTCCTTATCTCACACTCTTTTGTCTCCTTTTCACCCCTGGCCTTAGTCTACCCATCTTCCAGTCAACCCTTCTCACTTGTATCCACCTATCACCTGTGTGTTGGGAAGTAACTGCAGATGCCGGTTCATACCGAAGATAGACGCAAAGTGCTGGAGTAACTCAACGGGTCAGGCAGCATCTGTGGAGAACAAGGATCGGTGACAATTCAGTGACCCTTCTTCAGACTGACTGACTGACTGGCATGGAGGGAGAATGTTGAAAGGAGCTGGGGGTGCGACAAACCTAGGCACGTGACTTTGTTTGATTTAGTTTGGTTTAGTTTATTTTACTTTTGGGATACAGTATGGAAACAGGCCCTTCAGCCCACTGAGTCCATGCCAGCCAGTGATAAACTGTCCACTATTTCTATCCTACATACTAAAGGCCAATTAACCTACAAGCTGGCACATCCTTGGAATGTGGGAGGGAACCAGAGCACCAGTAGAAAACCCACGCGGTCACGGGGAGAACGTACAAACTCCGTACAGGCAGCACCTGTAGTCAGGATCGAACCCGGGTCTCTGGCGCTGTGAGGCAGCAACTCTACCGCTGCTCCACTCTACCAGTCGATACTCTATTCAAACCAAAAAGAAAATATTTTTTATAGGGAGGAACTGCAGATGCTGGGTTACACCGAAGATAGACACAAAATGCTGGAGTAACTCAGCGGGACAGGCAGCATCTCTGGAGAGAAGGAATGGGTTGATGTTTCGCAACGAGACCCTCCTTCAGACGGAGAGAATATTTTGCATGGCTCTATTTATGTATTAAATCTCTCTTTGAATATTATCAAATGGACTTGGTTAATGTTCAATAATAAGATCTGCTTCAATTAACATAGCTACGGTAGAGTACATGTATGGACAGGAGCCCAAACAGCAGGTGTTATTTTAATACTAGTACGGGCCCTACACTCCCTTGTTAGCAAGGCTATTACATTTTGCTAGATTAGATTTCTCAGTGGTCCAGAATCAGAACATGCAGAACCAGAGATAATTTGACACATTCCATTAACCTGGGCAGCACTTCAAAACTGACTTCAAAGTCCATATTTGGATTTACCTAACACAACTCAATTTGGTCGGGGTAATTTCCAGCCCAGAGCTCAATCTGATCTGAGCAAACATGGTCACTTTAGTGGAAGACCAAATTACTGCTAAATGGTTAACATGGGAAATGCCGCAGTATGTAAGTTTTCTCGCTACGCGTGTAGAAATAGGGAGTTATTTATCTGTGCCCGAACAGTTGCTTTGCGTACGTGTACAGATTAAGAAGCCACCTTCAGAATCTTTTCAGGGACTGACACTGTCCCTGTGATGTGTTCAAACGTAGAGTCCTAAGGGCCTGTCCCACTTGGGCGATTTTTTAGGCAACTACAGGCTACTAGTTTGTCGCCACATGTTCGCCGGTGGTCGCCGGGAGTCGTTTTCTCAGTCGCACAAAAAGTTGTAGCGTCTTTCTGGTCGCCACTAAATTTTCAACATGTTGAACATTTTTTGGCGACAGTGGGTTTGATGCCAATGAGCGCAGCTTGACTTCTCCTGACGTAGGTGCTGTTGTAGGTTGTCGCCAGGATGACGTAGGTTGTCGCCGGTTTTTCGGCGACCTGCTACGACCACGACAGTTGCTGGCAGCTGACTCAAAAATCGCCCAAGTGGGACAGGCCCATTGGCATCCTAATGGTGCTCGAACCTCATGCAAATTGCAGGAACAGCACCGCATATTTCACTTGAGTAGCTTACAACCCAACGGTATGAACACATAGAGACACAAAAAGCTGGAGCAACTCAGCGGGTCAGGCAGCATCTCTGGAGAACAGGAGTAGGTGACGTTTCGGGTCGGGACACTTCCTCAGACTCAGAGTCAGGGGAAAGGGAAACGAGAGATAGAGACGGTGATATAGAGAGATATAGAACAAATGAATGAAAGATATGTACAAAGTAACAATGAACAAGGAATGGTGCAGCCTGCGATGGTCCATTGTTGGCTGTGGTTTAGGGGTTAACGAGTTATACAGACAGTGAAACTCAACAGGGCAACAGTGAAACTGAACTCTCTCATTTTAAGTAACTTCTACTTACACTTCCCTCCCCTCCCCCCTCTCCCCTCGCCCCCTTCCTCCCTCGTAGTCATTTTATACGAGAAGTGTTCAAGAGAGAGTTAGATATAGCTCTGAGGGCTAATGGAATCAAGGGATATGGGGAGAAAGCAGGAACGGGGTACTGATTTTGGATGTGTAAGAAAGAACTGCAGATGCTGGATTAAATCCAAGGTAGACACAAAATGCTAGAGTAACTCAGCACGACAGGCAGCATCTCTGGAGAGAAGGATTGGGTGATGTTTCGGGTCGAGACCCTTCTTCAGACTGATTATGGATGGTCAGCCATGATCATATTGAATGGCGGTGTGCTGGTTCATAGAAACATAGAAAATAATGGCAGGGGTAGGCTATTCGGCCCTTCAAGCCACCACCACCATTACGAAGGGCTGAGTGGCCTACTCCTGCACCTATTTTCTATTTTTCTATGTTTACCAGTTCCATCGGTTCCCCACATTGTGTCCCTCTTGGGGTCACACGTTCCCAGGCCAACAATGGGCCCAGCAGGGCACCACCTGGCCTGAGGTATTTTCGTGCCACTTCCACTTCTTCCTCCCCCTCTTCTTCCCCCTCCCCCCCCCCCCCCCTTTATCCACCACCCCCCACTTTCAGCCTGAGGAAGGATCACGACCTGAAACGTCACCCATCCTTTTTCTCCAGAAATGCTGCCAGACCTGTCGAGTTACTCCAGCATTTTGTGTTTGTCTTTGGTATATACCAGCATCTGCAGTTCCTTGTTTCTGCATGTCAACTCTTCGCTTCTCTATATATTAAGATGTTCCTTATGACCCACCTACACCTGCATGAAATATCTGTGTGTGCGGCTTAATGTTTGATCAGGCCCAAGTGAGACATCCAGTGATGTTCCAATGTACCACTAACATCTGTAGTTATTGACAATGCCACAGGACATTGAGTGGTTATAAGATAACTAGCCACTTTATTCAATGGAAGGGCAAATAAGAAGATCAAAGCTGTCCTCCCCTGCTGTGGAAATGTAGTCTGAAGAAAGGTCTTGAGCCGAAACATCACCCATTCCTTCTCTGCAGAGATGCTGCCTTTCTCCAGCATTTTGTGTCTGTCTCCTTAACCTGGTTATCTTTGTGTTCCTTTATCGTTTTGTGTGAGTGACTTGGATGCAGAGTGAGTGCTGTAAAAATTACATAATTGACAATGAAGTCATTCATACTGTCCTGAAATGGGATGCGAAAGGTGCTATATTAGTGCAAGTCTTTAGACTTTAGGCTTCAGAGGTACGGCGCGGAAACAGACCCTGAGGCTCACCGAGTCCGCGCCGGCCCCGTACACTAAGACTATCCTACACACCAGGGACAATTTACAATCTTTACCGAAGTCAATTAACCTACAAACCAGTACGTCTTTGGAGTGTGGGAGGAAACTGGAGCACCCGGGAAAACCCAGGCAGTCACGGGGGGGACGTACAAACTCCGTACAGACAGCACCCGTAGTCAGGATGCAACCCGGGTCTCTGGCGCTGTGAGGCAGCAACTCTACCGCTGTGCCACCGTGCCGTCCCTTGCTTAATCTTTCTTGTTTCCCTCTCACGACAGCCCAGAGGAATTTCTTGGCCTGCTGCCGTACCATTAACACCATGACCTTTAACTTTGAATAAACTTTCGGGGAATAGAGTGTGACTCATCAACGATATAATACTGACAATATAAAAATGTTAAAAGTTGAAAATATGTAATAATATAAACAAGTCTTGTGAGTGATTTTAACGTTAAAGTCATTCCAGTCACCACTGTTGTTCTGAAGGCATTCATTTATTTAAAATAAACACCTTATTGCTCCAGTTCCACTAGCAGACAGTATAATGTCAGAGTGCCATATTAAATGCTTATAAGCCCCTATTGCTCTTTTGACCTTGTCTAAATGGTTTATTTTCTCACACTGGAAATTAACAGTCATGCATATTACCGTCATAAAAAAAACCTCACGTGCAGGAACTCAAGTGGGGCGGCGCGGTAGAGCTGCTGCCTCACATCGTCAGAGACTCGGGTTCGATCCTGACAACGGGTGCTGTCTGTACGGAGTTTGTACGTTCTCCCTATGAATGCGTTGGTTTTTCTACGGGTGCTCTGGTTTCCTCCACACACCCTAACGACGTGCTGGCTTGTAGATTTATTGGCTTCTGTAAATTGTAAATTGTCTCTCGTGTGTGTTGGATATTGCTAGTTTAAGGGGTGATCACTGGTCTGTGCGGATGTTGGGCAGAAGGGCATGTTTCCACGCTGCATCTCCAGAGTCTAAAGTCGAAACGTATATAAGTGCTGTGTTGTTGATACATCGGAACCCACATTCCAAAGACGTGCAGGTTTGTAGATTGTATCGGAAGGAACTGCAGATGCTGATTTACACTGAGGATAGACACCGAAGAAGGGTCTCGACCCGAAACGTCACCCATTCCTTCTCTCCAGAGATGCTGCCTGTCCCGCTGAGTTACTCCAGCATTTTGTGTCTATATCTTCAGGTTTGTAGATTAATTGGCTTCTGTAAATTGTCTCTAGTGTGTAGGATAGAACTAGTGTACGGGTGATCGATGGCCAGTGTGGACTCGATGGGCCGAAGGGCCTGTTTCTGCACTGTATCTCAGAACTTTAAACTAACAAAAAGAGTTGCATTTTGTAATTGTAAATAGGACTGACTGCTTTTGACTCCAGATTGCAATCTTATACTTTTATGGATTATTAATGGAACTACTCACATTTCCCTGTTGATATTAACCACTCTGGTACAGATGGGAAAAGGTTTCCCGTTTGGCAACAAAGGCATCTCCTCAGCAAGCTCATAAGCAGATTGGAAACAGCTTTCAAAGTTACCAAACATCACTGTATACTGCGCACACGCGCACACACACGCGCGCGTGCACACACACACACACACACACACACACACACACACACACACACACACACACACACACACACACACACACACACACACACACACACACACACACACACACACACCAAACAAACCAACCTTCCACATCACACACCACAACAGCTCAGAGAACAACAACAAGAATGTTTCAGCGAATCACTCATGTGGTAGATATAGGGCAGGTGCACCAGTTTAAACCCAAAACAGTCCTGTTCATCTTTGGTACATCAGTGAGATCGTGTACAGGTACAGTGGTACCGAGGTTCAGTGAAAAGCTAACCAGTCAGCAGAAAGACAATACAATTAATCCATTTACAGTGTATAGATAGATACATGATAAGGGAACAGCATCTAGTGCAAGGTAAAGCCATCAAAGTCCGGTCAATGATAGTTCGAGGGACATCAAAGAGGTAGATATTAGTTCAAAGTTTACTTTGGAGATGCAGCGTGGAAACAGGCCCTTCAGCCCATCAAGTCCTCACCTGCATAGTACTTCTATCCCACACGCACTACAGAAGCCAATTAACACAAATTATTGCACCATCTATATTACTAAAAGTCTGATCTTGACCACTTCCTGTTGTTCTGTATATTGATTTTAGAAAAAACGCTGCCACTTACGGCTGTGATCTTTGGCCGTCTTACTCAGAGTCCCCCTCCGCTGTGCAGGACAAGAGGATTTTTCCCATCGATGAATAATAAAAGAGTTATTAGTGTTTAAAAAATGATGAGATTCTCTCTCCTGAAGGCCACGCCCCTTCCGGACGGACTATAAAACCCAGAAGTGTTGAGTGCCTCAGTCAGCCTCTGCAAGATGGGGGAAGCGAGAGGGTCACGTGTCTCAGTCGTAGCTGTGAATAACACTGAACACATGTCTAATATACTGTGAGTGTGGTTTTACTGACCTTGAGTGCCCTAAATTGAAAATGAAAATGTGGTTGGTTTGAAGTGAAGCACTGCAAATGGCTGTTGGTGGTGGAAACTTGACACCTTCCTGTTTGCACTATATATTGATTTTAGATAAAACACTACCAATTACGGCTGTGATTTTTGGCCATCTTACTCAGCCCCCCCTCTGCTCAGCAGGTGCAGAGGATTCTTCCCATTAATGAAAAATAAAAGTGTTATTAGTGTTTAAAAAATGTTGAGAATCTCTCTCCTGTCAATCACGCCATGAAGGCCACGCCCCTTCCGGTGGGATAGGGGAGGGATTATAAAACCCGGATGTGTGGGTGTGGCTCAGTCTCTGCAAGATGGGGGAGGGAGAGGTCATGACTCTGTCTGAGCTGTGAATCAACTGAATACACTGAATGCCTACTGAACTGTGAGTGTGGTGTTTTGCGTGTTTTTATGGTGGATTTATGGTGGTTTCACCCTGCTTGAAATGGTAGGAAACTGCATTTGAATGTGGTGACCTTGCACACTGCATGAAATGGTATGAAACTGCACTGAATGTGGTGGCCTTGCACCCTGCTTGAAGTGGTATGAAACTGCACTTGAATTTAGTGGCCTTGCAACCTGCTTGTAATTGAATTTCAAGGAATAGCCGTGAGTCAACTGCCAGCCCGCCAGCCGTGAGTGAGCTGCCACCCCAAGAATCCATTTGGACCACAATGTCCATACTAGCCCTCTGGAAACCAGTCCCTTCAGCACACAACACCCATACTAGCACTCCAGAAAGCCCCCCCCCCCCCCCCCCCCCCCACTGGCCACCAATATTGGAATTGGTGGAGAGGTGGAATATTGCGTTTGGGGACCAGCCCTCCCGATGGGTCCCACTTAGTCCAGTTTATGTTAAAGCTGTGACAGTTAGTAACAGTGGATGGGGTCTGTTGGTGAGTATGGAATTTTGCCATGCTCACTAGGTGAAAATAATTCCCAGGAGCCTAGCCCGGAAATGTTCTCATATCCCATGCCAGGTCCTCTTCCTCCTGCTTCGGTGCTCCCCCTCCCCCCCCCCCCCCGCCCCCCATCACCATGCACCATTGACTGCATAGTCAACCCCAATAAAACCTTGCAACCCCCCCCACCCCCCTCTGCCATGTTCTGAAGGATTGATAAGTTCCACTACACTGTGCAGGAAGGAACTGCAGATGCTGGTTTACACCAAAGATAGAAAATAAAATGCTGGAGTAACGTAGTGGGTCAGGCAGCATCGCTGGAGTGAAAAGAATAGGTGACGTTTTGGGTCGAGGTGACTCTGATTTGCTCTGAACCTTTTCATACCTCGATCTTCAAGAGAGAGTTACATTTAGCTCTTAGGGCTGCAGGAATCAAGGGATATCAAGTCAAGTCAAGTCAAGTCAAGTTTATTCATCACATACACATACGAGATGTGCAGCGAAATGAAAAGTGGCAAAGCTCGCAGATTGTGCAAATAAAAAAAAGCTATAAAACAGAATGGAACAGAATCACATATTCTCATATTACATATTTGATGGAGGAAAAAAAAGAAAAAAACAGCAATTTTAAAAAGACACCACACAACAGTAGTTTGGTACAGTACGTTAGTCCCTGGTGAGATAGGAGTTTACAGTCCTAATGGCCTCTGGGAAGAAACTCCTTCTCATCCTCTCCATTTTCACAGCGTGGCAACGGAGGTATTTGTCTGACCGTAGCAACTGGAACAGTCTGTTGCTGGGGTGGAAGGGGTCCCCCATGATCTTGTTGGCGGATATGGGGATAAAACGCAGCAACGGGGTACTGATATTAAATGGGGGTGGCCTACTCCTGCACCTATGTTTCTAGGTTTCCATGTTTCCCTCCCCCCTGACTCTCAGTCTGAAGAAGGGTCTCGACCCGGAACGTCACCTATTCCCTTTCTCCAGAGATGCTGCCAGACCCGCCGAGCGGCCCCAGCATGTTGTGCCAAGTTCCACCACACTGTTAAAACAATTCCTTCCAACTTCCTCCTTCCAGCCCAATAATGAATATACCTGGCAGTGACGCTGGGAAATTCAATCTACGTGATGTAAGTGGCAGGAAACCGCTGGCTTTGTTCTACAAGGGATATTCATTTCTGTGCACTGTGCTGTGCCTCGGCTTCTGAATACATAGTATGCTGTTGACCTTTAGGAGGAGCACAGAGCCATGGCACTAATTCCTTCCCCCTCACAATCTCGCAGAGCCGTTCCTTCACTCCGGGAGTCTCCCAGCGTATCTGAGCGCAATAAAAATAAAATTATTTGTTATCTAACCACTTTAAGCCGACTCCTTTATTTCCAATGAATTTGAGTTGTCCTTCCAACACTTGCTGCCACAGTGGGATTGCCCATTTTCATCTTGCTGAGCAACCTCTCTCATCTTGGAGCACAGCAGGAGATTTGTACAACCAGGTCCCAGAGTGTAAGTCCATGCTGAAATAAAGATTATTGCTATGTTGCAAAGCCAGGTTATTGTTGGATGGCTGCAGGCTTGTTGATTTGCTGCTAAATTCTCATTGTTCCCCCAGGTCTAGATCACACTCATATTACAAGGTTTTTTTTCATTGACTGCCGCTTTTATCAACTGCTGCGACTGTAGACTTCATTTTTTTCTTTTAAACATTTCACACGGACTATTCACGGTTTTCTGGCTACCTGATATGCCAAGCACCTTGGACAACGTTGTTTTAATTCTGCAGAAATCACGTTTATTTCCCAATGTGTTTCCACCCTTAGTTCAAGACAAGACTTCCCGGAGAGGGATCTGGGCTGTGCAAGTTGTATTACCTCAAATGTTATTTCGGTTTCTGAATCTAAGATATCTCAAGAGCGCAATGTTATTTTAGAAAAAACACGTTCACTCTGTAAGAATAAGGCTGCAAATGCTGCAAGTCTATTTTGAAGGCAATTGGCAGGCAGCATCGGGTGCGGTAGAGTTGCTGCCTCACAGCTCCAGAAACCCGGGTTCCATCCTGACCGTGGGTGCTGTCTGTACCGAGTTTGTACGTTCTCCCCGTGCCCACGTGGATTTTCTCCGGTGTGCTCCGGTTTCCACCCACATTCCAAAGACGTGCATGTTTGTAGATTAATTGGCTTCTGTAAATTGTCCCCGCGGTGTAGGATCGAACTAGTGTACAGGGTGATCGTTGGTCGGCGCAGACACGGTGGGCTGGAGGGCCTGTTTCCACACTGCATCACTAAACTAAAATACTAAGGCAATTCATACGTAGTTACCGTAAGTGAAGATAATGCATTGGGCATGACAGTGAAGATTATGTTGAAGGTGAAAGAATAAACGCCTCAATACCTGACAACGAAATTAATCATGCTTAGTTCACTGACATAATGTTTAGCTATTTTTAATAGACATTGTTTCTTTATGTAATATATAGCCATGTGATGTACCACTGATATTCCAGGGTATGATGCATGCATTTCATTATAGAGTCTGTGTCTTCAATGTGTGATACATGTGTCTGGACACTTTGAATTGTACTGCAGTCCCAAGCAGTTCCCAATGTTGATCTTGCTTGCCAGCCTATTTCCAGCCCTTGTGGATGGATTAGAATGAGTTACGAGGCATGGACCATTTTTTTCTGCACCAGTCAGTGCTTTAGAAGAGTAAGAACTTTTGAAAATAGCACATTGGGGAAGAACAGCAACTGGCTGCGATGAATTCCCGCCAGGCTTTGTACACGACCACAGCACGCGGACATCCTTGTGACTCCCTGACTGGAGATAAGTCACAGTTGGAAAAACTATGCAGGAACATTAACTGACAATTGACACAATTACCAACTCTTTTGCAAATTGACTGTGGCGTGCTGGAATCAATATTGAAAGCTTTTGTGGGTGGATGGGGATGAGGGGTGTGTGGGGAACCCTTTTTGTTTTACTTTGCTGCCATCTAATATTAAAGGAGTTCGGGGCATTCTGACATAGTTTAGTTTAGTTTTGGAGATACAGCGTGGAAGCAGGCACTTCGGCTCGCTGAGTCCACGCCGACCGGCGATCACCCGTAAAAACCAGTTCTATCCTACACGCTAAGGACAATTTAACAGAAGCCAATTGACTTACACACCTGCATGTCTTTGGAATTTTAGTTTAGCTTAGAGATACAGTGCAGATACAGGCCCTTCGGCCCACCGCGTCCGTGCCAACCAGCGATCACCCGTATGCTAGTTCAGTCCTACATGCTAGGGAGAATTTACAGATTTAACCTACAAACCTGCACGTTTTGGGAGTGTGGGAGGAAACCCACGCAGGCAAAGGAAGACCGCACAAACTCCGTACAGACAGCACCCGTAGTCAGGATCGAACCCAGGTCTCTGGCGCTGTGAGGCTGGAAGTCTGCGACTCTACCGCCTCGCCAATTTTTTTTTATTATTTCAAAATATACTTTATTCAAATGATAAATATATACAATACATTAACCTTGCGGAAAATCAATCCGACATTTTCGGTGGCTGTACAATAGATCAATACAGTTTAGACATTTCTTTCCCCCAAATTTCCACAAATCAGTCCCCGCCTCGCCAATGTACCGCCCTGACGTGCGGGCTAGGTCGGCACAGACTCACAGTGACGCTGAGTTAGTTGTGTGTGTGTGTGTGTTAGCCCCACGCCGCTGAACTAGGCTGCGAGTCCTGCTCAGTGCTAATGAGATTCTGTACATATGGAAATGTTTCCTTTGGAACATAGATCTTTAAATAAGCTGCCCTCTGCTTTCCAGACAGGTCTTACCAGTGCTTTTTTTTTGCAGACAAAAAGGTGCCAGTATGCACCTTTAATAAACATACACATCACAAGGCTGGATAACAAAACACTGAAGGTCAACATTTTAGAGGGTTCAATGGTTCAATGTTCTTTATTGTCACATGTGCGCTGCAGTGACATTCGTTTTACACACCTTACAGATACACTAGTCGCTATATTTTGCCGTCATTTACAACAAATTTAAATCGGGGGCGGCACGGTGACGCAGCGGTAGAGTTGCTGCCTCGCAGCGCCAGAGACCCGGGTTCGATCCTGACTACGGGCGCTGTCTGTACTGAGTTTGTACGTTCTCCCTGTGACCTGCGTGGGTTTTCACCGGGTGCTGCGATTTCCTCCCACACTCCAAAAATGTACCAGCTTGTAGGTTATTTACCTGCGACAAATTGTAAATTATCCTGAATGTGTGTAGGATAATGTTGGCAAGCAGC
This sequence comes from Okamejei kenojei, assembly GCA_035221665.1. Classification (NCBI taxonomy): domain Eukaryota; kingdom Metazoa; phylum Chordata; class Chondrichthyes; order Rajiformes; family Rajidae; genus Okamejei; species Okamejei kenojei. Next base: position 26,527,389 of record CM069164.1, read on the forward strand.
TATCGCTGATTGGCGTGGTGGGCCGAAGGGCCATTTGTCGAGCTGTATCTCTAAACTAAACTAAATTAAAGACTCACCACCAAAAACATCATCAAAAATCATCACCAATAAAACTCTGAGTCTGAGAATATTTAGGTTTGTAAAGACAAGTGATATTCACCCAGTTTGTTGTGAACATATTGGCTGCGGTGTCCCCTATGTTACATTGGTAACAACACTTTCAAATTACTCATTTCACTGTAAAGTTCATAAGTGATAGGAGCAGATTAAGGCCATTCAGCCCATCAGGTCTTCATGCTATTCAATAATGGCAGACCTATCTTTCCCTCTCAACCCCACTCTCCTGCCTTCTCCCCATAACCCCGGACACCCACACTAATCAAGAATCCATCAATCTCTGCCTTAAAAATATCCATTTGCTTGACCTCCACACCTGTCTGTGGCAATGAATTCCACAGATTCAAAATTCCACAAATTCTCGTGAAGAATATTGAAATATTCGTGCAAAGCGACAGGAAAAGTGATTTATTTTTGCAGGTCATTTTTTCCCTTACTCTTTAATTCACGGAAGCAATATTTTAATGATCAGGTGATCATTCCTTGGAGCAGGTTGGCTGAGGAGATGGCGGAAGTAGATTATACTGATTCACTCAAATGCTAATAATATAGATTTATTTTGAAACATCTTGAAGTACAACCGTCAAACTGTCCGTTTTCACAAAAGAATGCAGCGTGCTTGGATGTAGCGGGTGATTACATAGAAACATAGAAAACAGGTACAGGAGTAGGCCATTCGGCCCTTCGAGCCACCATTCAATATTATCATGGCTGATCATCCACAATCAGTACCCAGTTCCTGCTTTCTCCCCATATCCTTTGATTCCGTTAGCCCTGAGGGCTAAATCTAACTGAAAACATCCAGTGAATTGGCCTCCACTGTCTTCTGTGGCAGAGAATTCCACAGATTCACAACTATCTGGGTGAAAAAGATTTTCCTCATTTCAGTCCTAAATGGCATACCCCTTATTCTTAAACTGTGTGGCCCCTGGTTCTGGACTCCCCAACATCAAAAACAGTTTTCCTTCATCTAGCCTGTCCAATCCCTTTAAGAATTTTGCAGTATATGTTTCTATAAGATCTCCTCTCATCCTTCTAAATGCCAGTGAACATACTACAGACTGATCATTTCCATAGCTTCGTGTTATCTTCATTTGACAACTGAGTCTACTGTCCAAGGGGCGGCACGGTGGCGCAGCGTTAGAGTTGCTGCCTCACAGCGCCAGAGACCTGTGTTTGATCCTGACCACGGGTGCTGTCTGTATGGAATTTATACGTTCTCCATGTGACCGCATGGGTTTTCTTGGGACGCTCCGGTTTCCTCCCACATTCCAAAGACGTGCAAGTTTGTAGGTTAATTGGCTTTGGTAAAATTGTAAATTGTCCCTCATGTGTGTAGGATAGTGCTAGTGTACGGGGTGATTGCTGGCCCAGTGAGTCGAAGGGTCTGTTTCCGTGCTGTATGTCTAAAGTCTAAAGTAACGTCTAAAGCACTGCTATGGCTAATTAATAATTACATCCTTGGATTTCATTAGGATATTACCCAGGCAAAGTATATCGGTCTTGGTCTTCTCTTAATTCACAATTCCTGCATTTTTAAATGAATTGATTTGAGATTCCTTATCCACATTATGTACGCAGGGAGAGATCAAAGACTTTCACCAACAGAGTTGGCTCCTTGGTTTCTGCTGGATGTTTCATTGAAGACCCCAATGAGGCCCAATGACCAAAGATGCTCTGGTTGGGCAACCACCATTAATTGCCCTTATTATACTCGGATGGGAGGGGAATTGGGGTAGAGTTTTGGGGAGAGAAATAAATGGGGGAATACATAGAACATCAAACAGTACAGCGCAGGAACAGGCCCTTTGGCCTACGTGATTCCAAGACTATCTCTTATCCTATCTATGTCTCTCATAATTATATGTACTTCTCAGAGATGTGAGTGATGGGATTGGTCTGGGAATTGGCAAAGACTTAACATGATACATTACTCCTTGAGAAAAAATCCGAAGACTTTGAAAAATAAACTTAAGAGGCAGCTGGCTGACTTCTCATAGAAGTTGTTTTACAGTTGACAGAGATACACAGATCTTCTGCCTTTTAATACTAAGATTAAACGAGAACTTACCAAGTTTGAAGTTTGATCTTTATTTTATGAGGAGTTGCGATGAGGGATTTCGTGAAGACCCCGCCAGCACGCATGCGCGACATTCTTCAAAGCAGCGGTGTGGAATCACAGAACACATCATGGAAGGAGATAGTAAGATTAATGACGTAGAACATACCAGTTGACCTTATGATAGAGGGTTGAGAGCGGAGGGCACAAAATCCCTCATCGCAACTGTTTTTAGCAATTTGAATCCACGGATATATTATTATTTGGAGAACCATCGGGTACCATGGCTGTGTAGGCCAGTCGGGTATGATCAATATGCCTGAAGCAGAATCCAGTTGTATTTTCTGCAATACCCGACTGATGAGGCAGAATTGGGGGAAATGCGTAGCAGAACCATTTCCCCCAATGGAGTGAAAAAGCATCCATAGCTACTGCCCCAGGGTCTGGTTCCCAAGACACATCCGTTGGTATCTGATGGTTCAACCTGGACGCAAAGAGGTCGATATCTGGTGTACCAAAGTTAGCTATAATCGGAGCAAATATTTGGGGGTTCAACATCCACTCGATGTTATCATTGAACACACGTGACCTGGTGTCTGCCACTGTGTTGAGCTTCCCTGGTAGATAGGTTTCTCGCAATACACCAGTGCCAAATTGTGTTTGCCAATTCGTCACAAGATAACGACCTGATACCACCCATATGAGTTATGTAAGCCACCACTGTGGTATTATCTATTTGAAGGCGGACATGTAAATGCTGTAAAGTTTGTGCAGTATGCCCTCAGACCATGGAAAGCCCCAAGCATCCCCAAATAATTTATCCCGTGTGTCTGAAGGAGGGTAGACACGTGAGGATCCCATTGGCCACCACAACTGGACGTGGTGTCAGGTGCACCCCAGCCTTGAGCGCTTGCGTCAGTTTGTAACACGACTGATGGGTTGCTAATAAGGATGGGTTTGTAACATGCACTAATATTGTCAACCCACCACTGTAACTCAGTTTTAGCCTTAAATGGTAGCCGTATTGGCCTGTCAAAGTGCCCAGCATTTGCTTTTAATGCTGAAATCTTTGCTCTTTGTAAGTTTTGATAGTGCAGTGGACCGAATTGCGGAGCTGGAAGTGTTGCTACCAGTCTCCCAATTACCTTGGCAGTATGTCTAATGGTCGGCACCCTGGCGCAAGCAAGGCTGTTGCACGCATCTTTTATATCAGATGCTTTGTTGGGTGAGATAGTGACTAGCATTCGATTGGTGTCAATAGTGAAGCCTAGATAGTCCATGATTTGAGATGGGGTGAATTTGGATTTGTCTGGATGGGTAACAAACCCTATGTCTCGAATAAAGATTTGGTCGCTGTGACTGCCAGCTCTGCCAATTGGAGGGTTTGTCCCACTATAAGTAGATCGTCTAGGTATGCCATGATGATACCAATTCTGTTGCCTTAGGATAGCCAGTGTTGGTTTGACTATTTTGGTAAACAGTCTAGGGTTAACCCATTGGGTAAAGCTTCATATTGCCATAACTGTCCCTTCCAGACAAATTTTAAGAATTTCCTATGGGATTCTATGATGGGACTGTATAATATGCATCTTTTAGATCGATGCAAGCCATAAAGTACCCCTGATATAGTAGCTGCTTAGCTGTTTCAAAGGTTTCCATTTTGAAATGGGTATATTGTACGAAAGTATTCAAATGAGTTAGGTCGATTATGATCCGTCATCCTCCATCTTTTTTGGTTTTTGTAAAGAACTCAATGGGTTCATGTGTTGTCTTCCCTATCACCCCTTTGGCTGCTAGCCGTAATATTTCTGCATTTCTTGCTTGATCTCTTTTTTAGAGAGCGCAAATGTGCGATGGGGTACATGCTGTGTAGGGGGAAGTTTACTGTTAATAAACTCTATGACATAACCCTGAACACTTTGTAAAATAAAAGAGTCTGTAGTTATGGTATCCCATGCACCACTGAATGCCCGCAACCGTCCCCCTACTCGTGAGGGTACGATTGCTACTTTCGTAGTAGAACCAGACCCCCGTACCTCCATGGTCAACGGTGAGTCCCGCTGTATGGTGTTTTGGGGGGACGTTGTGTGGCTTGTCGTGGCGGAGGCCGCATTTTCCAGGCGGGCCTCTGAGGGCCCTGCCCTAAAATGGGGTCTGCTGTTGGGGAACTGGCGGTGGATGAGTCCTAGGTGTCTTATCCGGTGGGCGAGGTTTCCAAGTGGATACGGCGGTTTCCGATAGACGTATGCCCTTGATGAAGCTGGCTTCATGAGGCCGACGGCTTTGGCCTCCTCGTCCATTTCTTTGACCTTTTTCGGCAGGCCTTCCCCGAACAGCTGATGTGGTGGTGGCCTGGTGGAGGTACGGCACAACCCTGCAAAGTTAGGGTTGCGGGTGGGCCGGATGGAGCTCTTCCGCAGACAGTTGATCTCGAACTGGGCATTGCAGAGTAAGGCCAGGGCATCCTGCTGCTCACTGGACACGTTCTCCCCATCGAGGGTCCTGGCGTACACTGTGATACCCGTCGATAGGAGTTTCAGGACTTTCTGGAGGCGTGCGTCCTGAGCTCTGGCGGTATTACTCAAAATCCCCCAAATTTGAGCATTGACCAGGGGGACATTCAGGTTAATGCAATTCTCCGGTGGCTTGAATTTGTCCAAGGTGTCGTTGAGGACCCGTTCCTGTAGCTGGTGTGAGGTTAGATAGTTAATGGCCCCTGCCAGTATTGCATATAGTGGCCCCCCTGAATGAGGTGCTGTAGCAAATTTGCCCACGACATCCAGTAGTTCTGATTGTCCTTCTGGAGCATCGACCTCCGGCATGTCTGGCTCTTCATCGAATTCGGCCTCCCGCAGACGTCTGGCACTCCCAGCGGAGGAAGGCGAGGTGTGGGGCTAGTGGAGGTCCGGGACCACCGTTCTTCCCTGTCCTGATCTCGCTGAACTAGCTGCTCCACCATGCACTCCAACCGGTCCATGCGACCGTCGCTACTACACGTAGCCGACAAGCCGACTTCCCCAGGCTCTGCAACGTTGCTGGGGCTTCTGCCAGCAGACCTCACCCCCATGAAATGCTGAGTGGGATCTGGTGGCAGGAGGTCGTCAACACCTGCTCCTGCAGGCCCGTACGACTCCCGCACAGACTCTCCGCTAGTCCGCCCACGAGCGGACTGTGACAGTCCGTCTGCCTGGAGGGAAGGCAGCGGATACGAGTCGGGGCCGGCCCCCGGTGCCTGGCTGCCAGTGCCGGTCCCGGTCCGTGCAGGCTTACCCCTACTTCTGACATTATGTCTCTGTAGGGGTGCATGGTCGGCAGCAGCCCCCGGCAAACTGACCGACCGCATGTGGCTGCCACCGGCCTGTACTCCAGCAGCAGACCCTGGTGTGAAGGTGGCAGCTCCTGCTCCTGCAGGGCTGCTCGACTCTGCAGAAGCTCTACCGGCCTGTCCTAAGGCAGTAAACCCTGGCGGCTTCTCGAGACCCGATCTTCCCCCGGCTCGGCCCTCGCGGGACCTGTAAAAGACGGGGTGTTGCCGTCGCCGGTGTGCGAGGCACTCCACGTACCTGCTTGCTCCCCCCTTCCCGGGGGATGGAGACACGAAAGCAAGGTCTCCCATACCCTGCTCCTGTGCGGCCGCCTCTGGAGACGAGTCGGGCGCTGGTGGAACAGGTGCGTCCAACTTCCGCACCTTTTTCCCCGGCCATTTCCCGGACGCCGCTTGCGTTGTAAACAGCTCCGGAGAAGTTTCCCGCTGACCCATAGAAGTCCTGCAGCTTTTGGAAAGTTTGCCTGCCCCTTTTCCTTCCATCTTTTTCTGCAGGTAGAAAGACAAAGAATCCTACCTGCAAACCAGCGTAAGGTTAGTGCACTTACCGTTGCCGGTCCTTTTGAAGGAGCTGTGGAGAGAGCGCACTCCCCCCCTAGCTTGTCGACAGCAAATGCGAGCGACGATATGTCGCGCATGCGTGCTGGCGGGGTCTTCACGAAGTCACTCACGTGACTCCGAAGTAAAATGGGATTCTCGCACGTGAAAGGTGTTCAATAGTTCAATGATGCCAGCTACAGTGAAATACATTGAATATTGGAACTCTGGTGTGTCATGTTGAATCAGTGTCTTCTTCAGAACATTCTTGGATGCCCAAAGACATTCGGACATTCCTGCATCTTCTCCATCTTTTCAACTGGACTAGAGGAAGCTGCAGCAGCTCGGAAGCAGAAAGTATGGGAAGCAATGAGAAGAAACGCTCCCCTGAAGTGTTCTATCAGAATTGGCTGCGTAAGGTAAAACTCTAATCCCATTTAACTAGGGCCCACAATTAAGAATCACCACAAAGCTGGTAAACCGTAGCTGCCCTCGAGACCAGTCATCAGGTAAAGATGGCAATGGATGCTGAAACTTTCACATTACGCTGCTGAACAAAATTGATTTTAAATGGCTTTTGCTGATCATATGGTATGGGATGTTAAACTTGCAGGTCCATTTGATTTACTGCAGTCCTTATATCTTCCCTTCTACTGCTGGAACATCTGCATGCGGCAGCAATATAAGAAACGCTTCCTTTTACCTCGTTCCCCTTGCTAAGCTAAAAAAATTATCCTCTTAAACACTTTGTTGTTTGGATCCTCAGGCAGTCGAAGGCAGAAGAAAGTGTTCGGGGTCTTGCTGATATTCAGTTGCTTTTTAGTTTAGAGATACAGCACGGAAAAGGCCCTTCGGCCCACCAAGTCCACACCAACCAGCGATCCCCGCACACTGACGCTGTTCTACACACACTAAGAACTATTTTACATTTGTACCAAGCCAATTAACCAACTAACCTGTTGGTCTTTGGAGTGTGGATGGAAACCGAAGATCTCGGAGAAAACGCAGGCAGGTCACGGGGAGAACGTACAAACTCCGTACAGACAGCACCCGTAGTCAGGGTCGAACCCGGGTCTCTGGCGCTGTGAGCGCTATAAGGCAGAAACTCTACCGCTGTGCCACCGTGTCACCCCAAACAGTTGCTGTTGAGAATAATGTGACGTGAGATCAAATCAATGAGTCCCACAGAAAAACCTGAACGTGATTTGTCCTTCACATTAAGTCTACAAGAGGAATCTTCTCTTCTTCTTGCGTATGGCGTGCACAGCCTAAAGTTGTAGGCCAACTTGTTCTAATTGATCTTGTTTGTGCACGCCAGGTTGATTGCATTCGTCGAAACAGGGTTGACCACGTCAAGGTTGTAATCTCCCACCCCATGAGGAATCATTTTGGAAGATTAGTAATAGAATTATGTTATTTTCTCAACTGCCAACTTTAAAACATTGTCAATAATCTTTCGAAGTCATAAGGTATTTGTGCCATAAAGGTCTCAGGTATTTTAGTTTATTTTAGTTTAGTTAGCTTATCGTCACGTGTACCGAGGTACAGTGAAAAGCTTTTGTTGCATGCTAACCAGTCAGCAGAAAGACAATACGTGATTACAATCAAGCTGATCACAGTGTAGGTACAGGTTAAAGGGGATACGTTTAAAGCAAGATAAAGTCCAGTAAAGTCTGATTAAAGATAGTCCGAGGGTCTGCAATGAGGTAGATGGTAGGTCAGGACTGCTCTCCAGTTGGTGAGGGGATGATTCAGTTGCCGGATAACAGCTGGGAAGAAATTGTCCCTGAATCTGGAGGTGCGCGCTTTCACACCTCTGTACCTCTTGCCTGACGGGGGAGGAGATCAAACTGTTGGCTCTTAAAGGAAAAGTTGAACTTTTTGGGCTAAGATTAAGTCTTCATTAGGAATCATTGTAAAAGATTAGTAATGGAACTATATTATTTTTGTTCTGTATTATAGTCTATTCTCTATTCTTTATTGGTCTATATTATCATCATCATGTTCCACACAGATAGTGTGGGACTGTTCCTATGTTGGTACTATTCTATGTTCTATGTTCTACATCGAAAGAAGCCAATGAACCCAAGAAAAACTCATGCACACGCACATCTCCCAGTTGCCAAACACTTTCATTCTCCTTCCCATTCCCACACTGACCTCAATGAAACATACAGAAAAGTGAAAGGCCTGGATAGAGTGGATGTGGAGAGGATGTTTCCACTCATGGGAGAGTCTCGGACTAGAGGTAATAGCCTCAGAATTAGATGTTCTTTTAGGAAGGAGATTAAGATAATTTTTTTAGTTAGAGGGTGGTGAATTTGTGGAATTATTTGCCACAGAAGGCTGTGGAGGCCAAGTCAATGGATATTGTTAAAGTAGCAATAGATGGAGTCTTGATACGTATGGGTGTCAGTTATGGGCAGAAGGCAGGAGAATGGGGTTAGGACCCGAAACGTCACCCATTCCTTCTCTCCAGAGATGGTGCCTCACCCGCTGAGTTACTCCAGCATTTTGTGTCTATCTTCAAACGGACACTGTGTTCGGTTCTGTGCTGTTCGACAGGCACCAGGCTAAATGAATGCTTTCCTGGTGTTATCCTCTTTAAAGACCGTTGCATTTATGGCAGGAAAACAGGATTAATTTGAAGTTGCCAGAGGGCATAACATAACCCTGCTTGAAGTACATGTGGCATGGTCAGCGCTGGCAATCCATGCAAAGCTCACTTTGAATGTCCTGACCTCAGAATATTTCTCTCCACAGGTTAAGCCAATCTCCAACAACAGATTGAATTCATTCTCACACCTCTACAAACTGAAGCCCATTCCTGGTGACATATGACAAATACAGGTCACCTCACTTAGGAACACGGCAGATAAGAGCCAGGTCCATTTAGCAGCAAATTTGATCCATGAGTGGATTTATATTGTGGCTACGTTAATTCCTTTGCTGGTAACCTCCTGTTAAGAGCAAGCAGTTTCACTTATAAACATGTTTCTTTATCATCGGCTGTTCACTTCACTAAAACAAGTGACCTTGCACCCCCCCTTTTCCCTGCCCCGCACACCATTAATCAGCCATTAATGACCCAGCCACATAAAAAGCCACAAAATATATTAATTACTTATTCTTAAAAGGCACGAAGAAGCTATTGTGTTATCTTAAATCTTCTTTGCAGACACTCGACCAGCCTTTTTTCAACGACATGTCTGTTGGCTCATGCATTTGTCTCGCCTCGCCGAAAAATAAATGCACAGCTGCATTTCCACAGGTTAAAAGCAAATGACTTAAAGTTCAGTTTCGCTGCCGACCGACCCAAGGAAAGCCAAGAGACGCTGAAAGTGGAAATTAGCAGCTGAAATAATTTTGGAAGCAAGTACTGGATGGCACGGTGGCGCAGCGGTAGAGTTGCTGCCTCACAGCACCAGGGACCCGGGTTCGATCCTGACTATGGGTGCTGTCTGTACGGAGTTTGTACGTTCTCCCCATGACTTGCGTGGGTTTTCTCCGGGTGCTCCGGTTTCCTCCCACACACCAAAGACGTACAGGTTTGTAGATTAATTGGCATCGGTAAAAATTGTAAACTGTTCCTGGTGTGTAGGACAGTGTTAGAGTGCGGGGATCATTGTTTGGTGCTCACCCGATAGGCTGAAGGGCCTGTTTCTGTGCTGTTTCTCTAAAACTACACTGAGAATCAAATACACAGGACAAGATGTTAAGAAGTCCCTTGTGTCAGTAGGTGGGGAGCATTTCACGACATTCATTGATTGCTGAGAGTGGTAGACGCACAACATCGGGGGGGGGGGGGGGGGGGGGGGGGGGGGGGGGGGGGGGGGGGGGGGGGGATACGTATACGTATATCTTGGCCTGGGTAACCTTCAGGATAGTTGGGCACAGGACACATCATCAGTAAATATCTCTAAAACTACACTAAACTAAACTAAAGTATTGTTATTAGAATTCAATATTGGGAATGATCACATTGAATGGCGGTGCTGGCTCGAAGGGCCGAATGGCCTTCTCCTGCACCTATTGTCTATTGTCAATGATCCTTTAGGCATCTTAGGCCTCAATGCTTGTGCGTGAAATTTGATTTTTCTTAGGAGGAAATCAGATTACAATATTTTAAAAATACTTTGTCCGTGAGGTTTCATAGAAGAAATTGGGAAGTATAGAAGTTGGGAGGTCATGTTGCAGTTATATAAGACGTTGATGAAGCCACAATAGAGTATTGTGTTCAGCTCTGGCCATCATGTTATAGGAAAGATGTTGTCAAGCTCAAGGGTACAGAGCAGGTTTACGAGGATGTTGTCAGGACCCGAGGGTCTGAGCTATAGGGAGAAGTGGAACAGTCTAGGACTCTATTCCTTGGAGTACAGGAGGATGAGGGGTGATTTTATCGAGATGTACAAAATCTTGAGAGGAATAGATCGGGTAGAAGCTCTGGTTTCCTTTCACACTCCAAAGACGTTCAGATTAATTGGCTTGATATAAATGTAAATTGCCTCTAGTGGGTGTGTAGGATAGTGTAGTGTGCAGGGAACGCTGGTCAGCGCGGACTTGGTGGGCCGAAGGGCCTGTTTCCATGCTTCATCTCTAAACTAAACTAAAAACCTACCCCTACACTTAATTCTATCCCTACCGCTACCCTATTCCTATTTCTACATTCCCTCCTCCACTCTCTCATTCCATATCTCCGTCACTTTCCTCCATCCTTCCTCTCCAGTGCCGGATTTAGATGAAGAGAGGCCCTAGGCTATTCACTTGTGAGGCCCCTCCCAATCCCCCACCCCCACGTTGAAGTTAACCTTTGTCCTCGCTTTCTTGTTGAGTAGGTCAACACGGCATTCCTGTGATTCTCTGAGTTTTCATGAGCTTGGATCAGACGGGGGTTTTGCCAATCATCAAACCCTTAAGAAGCTAAAGATGTAGCAGAAGATGGGGGAGTCCAGAACCAGGGGCCACAGTTTAAGAATAAGGAGTAAGCCATTTAGAACAGGGACGAGGAAACTCTTTTTCTCACAGAGAGTGGTGAGTCTGTGGAATTCTCTGCCTCAGAGGGCGGTGGAGGCCGGTTCTCTGGATGCTTTCAAGAGAGAGCTAAATAGGGCACTTAAAAATAGCGGAGTCAGGGGATATGGGGAAAAGACAGGAATTGGGGTACGGATTGGGGATGATCAGCCATGATCACATTGAATGGTGGTGCTGGCTCGAAGGGCTGAATGGCCTACTCCTGCACCTATTGTCTATTGTCTGCAAGGTGCAATGTTTGGAAAGAGTTTACAACCAAAGCAATATATCCGGCCGATTGAGGGAGAATACACAAGCCACTCTTGTCTATATGTTTCTACATTGATTCTTGTTGACTAAAAATGAGCTTTTGTGCAAAACCTAGACTGCTTTTTATACACTCGCTTGGAATTTGAAAATGCTCCACAACGATGCTGAACTTGAGAGGGAACCCTTTCTACCCAATAGGATACGTCCTCATGTGATAATTCTGTCCACAAACCAACGTCCGTCACAGTAGATCTATGTTTGGCATCATCTATATCTGAGTCTGGAATACCTTGGACTTGGCCTACTTTACCAGGTGTGAGCTGGAAATTCTGACTATCCACATTATTTTCTTGTCGCTCTTTAGCCTCTCCCTGTCCATTAAGTGACTCCTGAATGAGTTCTATATTTTCATTTTGAGCCGGCATCATGGCTGCTTCCTCATATTCAGCTTGCTGTTCCAAGTCCTGATTCGCTGCTTCTGTTTCAGGGAGGTTTTGGGGCTCACGTTGTCGACCTCCCCGTGGTGAGCCCTGTCAACTGACTTCAGTCAGGCGAACGACAACAAACGGAGACAGCAGCAGCGCCGTAGCTTGGCGCCAACCCGAAGCATGCGCCCTTTTTAGGGCGGGCACCTACGGATGTTGAACCGGGTGGCATCACCCTGCTGCGGACTTCTGTTGCCTCAAACGCAAGAAGAAGAAGAAGGGAGGTTTTCTTCTGGTTGAATGCTAGTAGTTGGCTGGATAGCCCCTCCACTACACTGATTTTCTTGTGTTAGTATCAATGTATCTGCTTCGCCGCTGTTAGTGGCTGATCCAAGAAAGCAGTGATTGGTCTTAACTTCTTTACCATATAATTTTCAAGTCTCTTTTTCTTGCGCTTGCTAGCACCACTTTCAAATCTTTTACTCATGCTCAGATTAGAATCTGGAAATAAAAAGTAAAATTAATCTTCAACAGTTATTAGAAAGGAAAACATGGAGGGGCGTTCTCACAAAATGTGATCCACTTGAGTGAAGAAAAAAAATAATAGTATATAAGTTGGGAAATATTTCTTAAAGAATTGTTCCTTATTGACAATTATATTGCAAAATCTGAATCAAATCTGCTTCCAAAAACCGTTTACAAAACGAGTATGCTTTTTAAACGTTAAAACAAATAGTAAATACCCAACAAAAAAATTCATATTCACCAGTTTCATCAAATCAATTAAATTCATTTACATTCAATTATTAGATCTAAACATCTATTAATTTCTTAAGAAAAGGCTAACATTTTTAAATAGCCAAAGTATCCAAATAACAAATAACAAACTGATCCCATTCACACAAGAATTCATAATATAACGTGGTTTTTAAATCTCACTTTCTCATGAATTTATATGCCAAATGGAAGGAATTTAATATTTAATTCCCATAAATTAATCCAGAAACATCCACTCTCAAGATAATTAAATCATTATTTTTTGCACAATACATCTGAGTAAAACTGTAGTGGATATTTAATATGAAAATATTGATCATGGATAGACAATAACACAAAGTATAGACGATTTAGATGTTCTTATGACATGATTGTGCAAAAAAATAATGAATTTGATTATCTTGAGAGTGGATGTTTCTGGATCGTTATCAATTGGAATGTAGCCGCAGCCATGATTTAAGCCCCGATATCGGCAGGCAAGGCAAGGCCGATTCGTATTGGGGCTTAAATAACAAAGGACAAAGGACAAAAGACATTTATTGTCACATACACCAATTGGTGTAGTGAAATTTGAGTTGCCATTGCAGCACACAAATAAAATAAACACATTATGGAATTTAACATTAAGCATAAAAAACTTCTCCCCATAGCGGGATCAACGTTTCCCACTGTGAGGGAAGGCACCAAAGTTCAGTCCACTTCCTCCATGTTCACCCGTGGTCGGGGCCTATTGAGGCCTCCAAAGTTGCCGCCACGGTGGCCCGATGTTTCAGGCCCTCTTGCCGGGTGATGGAACTCCGGCGTCGGAAGAATGCTCTCAGCTGCTTGGAGTTCCGAAACGGCCTCTTGCTACCAGAGACTGCGGCTCCCGAAGTCCACAGGCCGCGCTGGATGGAGCTCCAACACTGGCGATCTCGGCGACCAATCCCAGGTTCCACGGTGTTTAAAGACAGCGCTGCCCGCAGCTGGAAGGTCCGCAACCACAGCTCCATGATGTGAAAGTTGGCACTCCGGAGCTCCACACAGCGACCCGGGAAAGGCATCGCCCCGCTCCGCGATGGTACCTCAGTGCTGAAGCTGCAGCTCGAAGCTCTGGCCGGTCCCGGCAGGAAAGGCCACGCCAATCCGAATGGTAGGCCGCGAGGAGGGGGCGAAGATGCGGCTCAGAGGAAGGACACATCCTCGCCCAGGTAGGACTGAGAAAAATGGTTTCCCCCTTCCCCCCCACCCCCCCACATAAAAAGACTAAAAAGACTACAAGGCCTCCAGAACAAAACTTTTTAACAAACTAAAAATTGTTTTTAAAGGTGACGAAGGAACAGCTGCAGGCGAGGCTGCCACCACCACTCGACATTTTCCACATCAGCAGATTAAAATGAAGTCACAACATAAAGCAAGAAAATATCTTAAATAAACGACATACCTTTTGTTTTGTCCTGCATTTGCGATCCGTGATGTTGAAGGCGTTGAAGGCGTTTTCAGGCGCATTTAACTTAAATCCAGCAGAAACGGGAGCGCAATCGTAGAACGGATTTTCTTCATCAGGTAGTATCTTTGAGTAGCAGTCCGAGCAAATTCCTCTCCGACAACGAATACAAACCTCACCTGCATTTTAATCCTGGCACCCCCCCCCCCCCCACCACTACCAAAGCCTCCGGAATCACAAGCACAGCGCCAGTGATGGTAGGTTTTGTAACAACGACGACACTATGTCAAAAATATATTATACACCTTTGCGGAGCGAGGCCGAGGACCCCTAGGCTTCAGCCTATGAAGCCTATGCATCAATCCGGCTCTGCTCCTCCCCCTTCACCCTATTTCCTATTCCTCCCCTCTTTTCCACATTTCCTCTCCCCCTCCTTCTCCCTCCCTTTCCTTCTCTCCCTCTCCCTCTCCCTCTCCCTCTCCCTTTCCCTCTCCCTCACCCTCCCACTCCCTCTCTCCATCTCTCCCTCTCCCTCTCCTTCTCTCCATCTCCATTCCTCCCACTCCCTCTCTCCCTCTCTCCCTCTCTCCCTCTCATCCTCTGGCTTCTTCAAGCTGCCCACCTCCCAATACTACCTCTATTCCACCCACTTATATAAATTAGGCCGTGAAGCTGCAAGGCAACAACCTGAATTACACACAAAACAAATATCTTTTGCATTAAACAATGTTGTCAAACAGAATCTCCTCCAAATTAACATGAGCAGTGTTTCAGGAGATGGGCTCATATTAATAAAGGCCTGGATCATGAAGGGCTTCTCTCTAGAGGGGAGATTTTAAAGGAACACCGTTAATGTGCTTCATTAACATACCGCAGGTGTGAATGCATTTTGAATTCTGTTCAACTTTTCTGCTCCTTTTTGACGAGTTGAATTGTTGGGGGGGGGGGGGGGGGGGGGGGGATTTGGAATGTGAAAGGACTGATGCAAAAAATTCCGTCCACTTTCTCGCCCGTTTATTCACCAGAGTCATCTACATAATTAGGGCAACTTGCATTTTCTTTCATTGTTAATAAAACTTAATGTTTGTACATTATTAGCCACATAAAAAGGAATCGTGCTGAAGGAAAAGACAATAGCACAGCGTGAAATAAAATGTACATCTTATAAACGCATTACTAACTGTACTTCACTCGGAAGGGTAAGTTGGACATGTTTTTTGTATTCATAATGCTTGAAACTTGAGATTCCAATTCAAAGACCATTTCCCCATGCCGTTAGAATAGATGCATAGCTGCTTTTCTTTTCATATGTTTGGGTCGCAAAAAATATATATGAATTTCTGATCTGAATTTTCATTCACTGATGTTGGAAAATATTCGCAGGCAAGTTCACTGCCATTTGCCCAGTCCACGTTGTTGACTGTTTTTTCTAGAGGGAGGTGATTTTTTTTTCAGCGTGTACCTGTGTGGAAACGCCACAGATTGTCAAGAGGATATGTCCAGATTAAAATGGGTCAAAACAAATATTTTTGTATTAATACTGGGGAAAACATGCGGTCCGCTTGGAATAACATTATGTTGGAATATTACTTTTAAAATTCTCCAGACTGATGTATACCAGAAGCATATTACTAAAATCTTTCATATGCTGTCTGCTTCTCTTATCCAGCTCACTTGCACTCTGTCCTTATCCCCCTGAGTGTCCTTTGTTTATTGTCTTTTGTTGTTGTGTGCATAACTCAGAGACGACGCAATCAGTTTTAGAGGAAGTCCAATATCACAAGGTATACAGATTATGGAGAGGGGAAGAAAAAAAAACCCTCTTATCAAATGAAGAATAGTGGCGAGGGGTCAGGTGCAGATATACAAGAACATAGCACTTCTGAAGGTCAGGAACCCTGTATGGTGGTTCTTGTTATGTCTGACCTTCACATTTTCATCATCACTACCCCTGACAACTTAATAATGTTGAGGTGCAGGATTCATTTTTCCCGTCGGAGAGCTGGTGCCGACCGCCCATTCCTGATTATTTCCCTGCACTCCCAGCTGCCCTTTACAGGCCAACCATAGCTCCATCAATCTTGCTTTTCTCACCCTGCCCCGCTCTCAGCCTCACGCTCGGCCGATAGATTTTACTCTCTCTCTCTTTTTTTTTTCTCCCTTTCCGCGCGAAGCAGCTGTCTGTATTTGCCAAGAAAATGGCCTCCCACTGTCTCAGCATCATGCTGAGATTAGCTGGTTCAGGAGCGTGGCTTATGGCAGCCTGTTATCTGTCTGACTTCCTCGCTGCACCACATCGGCACGGCTAAAACCGCGTGGAATTTGATCTGCCGAGCTGGTGGGAACCGTCGAGATTGAAGGGGTTGGGGGGGAAAGAGGGGAGTGGGGGTGGGGGGAGAGGGGTAGAGGGGGAGGGGGGGAGAGGGGGAGAGGGAGGGGGGAGAGGGAGGGGGGAGAGGGGAGAGAGGGGGGAGAGGGGGTAAAGGGAGGGGGAGAGGGGTTAAAGGGAGGGGGAGAGGGGGTAAAGGGAGGGGGAGAGGGAGGAGACTGAGAAGAAGGGAGGGGGAGAGGAGGAGAGGGGGGATGTAACGGGGAGAGGGCAGTGAGGGAGGGGGAGAGGGGGAGAGGGAGGGGGGAGAGGGAGAGGGAGAAGGGGGAGAGGGGGAAAAGGGAGGGGGAGAGGGGGAGTGGGATGGGGAAAGGGGAGAGAGGGAGGAGGGAAGCAGAGAAGTGCAAAAGGGACGGGAAAGAACATTTTGAGGGGCACAACAAGAGAGGGAGTGGAATCGGGAAAAGGAAGAGTGTGAATTTGATGCCAGTGCTTGTAAAGATCGAGAAACAAAGACTAAAAAAAAAATAGAAATACGTGGTTGTTAAGCAAATGCTGGGAGAGAAGTTAGTTAAAATGGGATGAGACAGATTTGCAGAGTGGATGATCTTTTGCACTTAGCAGGACTTGTGCTCATGCATGTTGCTCACTGAACGAGCGCAATTTGTTACAAAGATTGCCGATGTCACGAGAGAGGATAATGTGACTGGCACACACCAACTCGATTACTCCCCCCCTCGCCCTCCCCCCACACACCTTCCTCCCAATTAAGTCACTTTCGGCTAATAAGATGATGCTCACCCTTTAGACACAGCTTGACTGATCCAGCCCACCCACTATATTATTCAACACAACATCAGCCAGCTTAAAAATTAACCATATGGCACTGCTTATAGTTGGTTGATTTAGATCCAAACCAGGACATGATCTCATGGATGTGCCTGCAATAGAGCTCGTACCCATGACACAGGAGGCACGCAGCATTTTGTTCACAAGATGAGATTTAACCAGGGAGCCAAACTGGATTTAGGACAGATATAACATTTCACCGGATTTTATTTCATTTAAAATTGAATTTTAATATTCTAAATCCAGAAAATTAAGTCTTAAAATCAATGGGGCCAGAATGTTCTGTGAGATTAACAATAGGTTTATCGTGCTCCGTTAGTGCGTTCATTTGTCACGAAGCTTCATCGTAGTCAAGACTTCCTGGTTTTGCAGTAGTTACTAGATAGTGATCCAATAACTTGATTTAACAAACCCAAGACATGGGTTCCAATCCTAATTCTTCAGCTGTAGAATTCCAACGCAGTTAGTTCAGTACTTAAGGGAGGCACGGTGGATCAGCGGTGGAGTTGCTGCCTTAAACACCAGAAACCCGGGTTCGATCCTGACTACGGGTGCTGTCTGTACGGAGTTTGTACGTTCTCCCCGTGGCCGCATGATTTTTCTCCGGGTGCTCCGGTTTCCTCCCACACTCCAAAGACGTGCAGGTTTGTGGGTTAATTGGCCCCTGTAAATTGTCCCGTGTGTGTAGGACAGATCGCTAGTAGGCCCGGACTCGGTGGGCCGAAGGGCCTGTTTCCACACTGCATCTCTAAAGTAAAGTGTAAAGTAGTTGAAGCGGAGGTGAATAAATATTTGATAGATGGAATAAGAGAGGTGTCTGGAGAAAGGTCCGAGAAATGGAGTTAAGCCCAACATGGATCATCCATGGTTATATTAAACGGTCAGGTGGAGGGCATTGACAACATCATCTGGCCAGGCCGACCCTTGCAGCTTTGACCCAGTGCCGTCACCAGGCCAACGGGTCTTTGTTGCCAAGTTAAGCCCCTGTCCCACCTTCGCGACCCAATTGGCGACCTCTGCCGAGTTTGCCCTTGTCTCATACTCGCTGCATGGTCGCCACGAGATCGTAGGACGTCTTCGTAACTCTTCCTCATGCTCGTGAGTAGTCTGCGCACACTCGTGGCCTCAAGTAGGTCGCGGCGTTTTTTTCCAGCCTGATAAAAAATGTCCACGAGTTAAAAAAAAGGTGGCATGAAAAAAATTGATACTTTTTACTCGTAGGGAGGTCGTAGGTAGGTTGTGATGGTAGTTGTAGATAGTCGTAGATATTCGTAGATAGTCGTACGTCGGCAACTGGCCCGAGAAAAAAAAATGCAAACATGACATAATTTTATCATGTGGTCATTTTCCACTCGTAGCTAGTCGTAGTTGGTCTTTGGTGTGGAAGACTGAGGTCGAGCGGGGGTCGTAGGAGGTCGTAGACTTAGTCATAGGAGGTCTTTTACTTTGGCGAGTCAACACGACGTTGACATTTTTTTCATCTAGGGTCTTCTAAACTTGTGGATTAGGTCGTCCAAGAGGGACCGGCCCTTTAAGACACAAATATTTTGTTTTGGTTTGGAAGTTGAAGGGAATAGGATGGTACTAAGACATGGCGACTCTTGTGTACTCACTGAGGGTAGTCTACTATCTTACATAAGGTCATAAGGTCATAAGTGATAGGAGTAGAATTCGACTATTTGGCCCATCAAGTCTACTTGTTGGGGGAGTCCAGAACCAGAGGCCACAGTTTAAGAATAAGGGGTAGGCCATTTAGAACAGAGATGAGGAAAAACATTTTCACCCAGAGAGTTGTGAATCTGTGGAATTTTCTGCTTACCGACGTACGACTATCTACGAATATCTACGACTAGAGGTCTTAAAGATAGCAGAGTCAGGGGATATGGGGAGAAGGCAGGAATGGGGTAGTGAATGTGGATGATCAGCCATGATCACAGTGAATGGCGGTGCTGGCTCGAAGGGCCGAATGGCCTACTCCTGCACCTATTGTCTATTGTCTATTGTCTTGTCTATTGTCATGTTGTATTTTACGCAAGATTTTCCAGCATCTGTGGCTTCTTGTGTCTCCACAATAACATCTTCTTGGTTTCGCCACCAGCGTACGGTTACGGATGGACAGAGAGACACAAAGTGCTGGAGTAACTCAGCTGGTCAGGCAGCATTTCTGGAGAAAAGGAATAGGTGACATTTCGGGTTGAGACCCTTCTTCTACACTAGTTCTATGTTATCTCAGCTAGGGTCTCGACCTGAAACTTCACCCTTTTGTCTATTGTGGAATAATGAAATTCTTACTTGCAGCAGCAGAACAGGATATGTTTGCAAGTGTTTGTTCAAAGAACATTAAAAAAAAAATCCACACTATTAAAATGCTTGTGATCATGTAACCACACGTCTTCAGTGGAACGTCAATATAAATGTGTCTGAGTTAGTGGCGGCACAGAGTTGCTGCCTTACAGCGCCAGAGACCCGGGTTCGATCTTGACGACAGGTGCTGTCTGTACGGAGTTTGCACGATCCCCACGTTCTCTCTTGTGTGGTTTTGCTCGTGGATCTCCGGTTTCCTCTCACACTCCAAAGGCATACAGGTTAGTAGGTTGATTGGCTGGGTGTAAATGTGAATTGTCCCTAGTGCATGTAGGATAGCATTAGTGCGCAGGGATCGCTGGTCAGCGCAGACTCAGTGGGCCGAAGGGCCTGTTTCAGCACTTTATACATCAACCAATCTAATCGAAAAATATTACACCAGTGTTTTGCAAGGTTATATTATTGTAAGTGAAATGGTTATACATAATTTCATATTTGTGCACATTAACAGCAAGGAAAGTCTGAAATGTATTAACATGATAGAATTATTGCTCTGCTTGCACCTATTTCATGTCAGAATGTTTGAAGGTCCCTTGATATCTATTCAGGCTTGATTGAGCCAGGCTTTCCTTGTTAGGGGCCATTGATTTATAGTAAACATATTGGCAGATTGATCAAACACACTGGGATTTACGGCCATGTCCGTCCGCCAGAGATGTTTCAGAAGTGGGTTTGTTTTATGAACAAACCTCAACCTGGTCTGTTTTAAATTAGTTTTGTTCAGTTTAGAGGTACAGCACCGAAATTTGCCCTTCGGCCCACCGAGTCCGCGCCGACCAGCGATTCCCCGCACACTAGTGGGGCTGTCCCACTGTTCAAGTTAATTCGAGAGTTCTCCCGAGTTTTTCCTGATTCGAACTCGGAGATTTACGGCAATGGGCGTTCGTAGGTACTCGGGGCTCTCGTGGACATTTTTCAACATGATGAAAAATCTTCACGAGTCTTCACGAGCTTACCGCGTTTTCCGAGTACCTGCCGTTAGCGTTACGAGCCGCTAGGAGACGTCCCCGTGCTCCGACGTACCCGCTACGTACATTCTACGTACTTCCATGACTTTGATTTTTTTTTTACACGCAGGAGAGATCTTGGGTGAACTCGTACAGTAGGACAGGCCCATAACACTATGCTAAACACACTAGGGACAATTTACATTTATACCGAGCCAATTAACCTATGAACCTGTACGTCTTTGGAGTGTGGGAGGAAGCCGGAGATCTTGGAGAAAACCCAGGCAGTCATGGGGAGAACGTACAAATCCCAGACAGATAGCACCCGCAGTCAGGTTTGAACTCGGTTCACTGGCAATGTACGGCGGGGCTCTACCACTGTGCCACCCTGACACTCACTCACTGTAAAACCAGGAAAGGTCTCTATGACCGTTGTGTATTTAATAATTAACGCACACTAAACATTTGATGCAACTGGTAACTGTAACCAAGGGAAGCAAGTGGACTGGACTAGGACTGAGATGAAGAAAAACTTTCTCACCCAGAGAGTTGTGAATCTGTGGTATTCTCTGCCACAGAAGGCAGTGGAGATCAATTCACTGGATGTTTTCAAGAGAGAGTTAGATTTAACTCTTAGGGCTAACGGATTCAAGGGATTATGGGGAGAAAGCAGGAACGGGATAATGACGGTGCTGGCTCGAAGGGCCGATTGGCCTACTCCTGCACCTATTTTCTATATTTCTGTGTTTCTATGACTAACTCAGCGGGTCAGGCAGCAGCTGTGGAGTGTAACAAAGATAGACACAAAGTGCTGGAGTAACTCAGCAAGTCAGGCAGCATCTCTGGAGAAAAAGGAATGGATGACTTTCGGGGCGGGACCCGACTTCACCTATGCTTTTTTTTCCAGCGATGTTGCCTGACCCGCTGAGTTACTCCAGCATTTTGTGTCTCTCTTTGGTATAAACCTGCAAGTGGAGTTCTTTGTTGCTGACATCTGTGGAGGGAATGGATTAGCAACATTTTGGGTGAGGACTCTTCAGACCAGTCTGTCCCGTCGAGTTCCTCCTGCACTTTGTGGTTTCTCACTGTTCCAGCATCTGCAGTTCCTTATACCTCCTCTGCATTAAAGTACTTGTTTTTATTGGACTAATTTGGTTTGGGATGTATTGACATAAGGATATCTGCGTACCACTTCCATAAGAAGATCTACCTTATTCTATTCTCTATCGCAAGCTGCTCCTACAGAAGTGCTGAAAGGATGTAGGACCTTTCTAGTGGGTCCATGTTACTCATTTTAAGCATCACCTGCCTTCCCAAATGTGTTCTACATAAGTAAACAGCATTGCAGTTTGAGTCGGTAGTGAGGAAGGCAAATGCGATTTTAGCATTCATTTCGGGAGGACTAGAACATAAAAGTAAAGATGTAATGTTGAGATTTTACATGGCTCTGGTCAGGCCATGTTTGGAGTACTGCGATCAGTTTTGGGCCCGATAACTGAGGAGGGATGTGCTGGTGCTGGAGAGGGTCCAGAGGAGGTTTACGAGAATGATCCCGGAGATGAATGGGTTAACATATAAAGAGTGTTTGAAGGCTCTAGGCCTGCACTCGCTGGAGTTTAGAAGGATGATGGGAGCCGAGATACAGTTGATGTGGAGAAGATGGTTCTGCTAGGACTAGAGGGCACAGCCTCAGAATAAAAGGACGTAGTGTGATAATGGAGATGAAGAGGAAATTCATGATCCAGAGGGTGGTGAATCTGTGGAATTCATTGCCATGGTCGAAGGTGGAGGCCAAGTCATTTGGCCTCCACCTTCTTTAAAAATGGAGTTTGATAGGTGCTTGATTCGCAAGGGCGTCAAAGGTTGCAAGGAGGCAGGAGAATGGGGTTGAGAGAGAAAAATAGATCAGCCATGAATGAATGGCAGAGTAGACTCAATGGGCCAAATAGCCTAATTCTGCCTGTTTATAATGTCATAGTCTTAAGGTCATTGAAGCCAAAAGGTCTCAGTCTTCAAAATCATCACCAATTGATTGCCATGGATCTGTGTATTGGCCACTATCACTGATGAAATCGATAGCCTTCAAAGGTCATGGAGTCATAGAAAGTAGTGGGTTAGATTTAAGCATCCTGCTTCCTCCATTCCTCATGCTAACGTGGATCTATAATTATGTTTGAGCATGAGTTGCAGACATTGTTGGTTGTAAATCAGTATTTTATGGGTCGATTTGATCAACGTGCATCCTGTGGATGTTCCACTGGATGTTCTTGGACTGAATGTATAATCCATTCATTTCACTCGCAGTCAGATATTATAACTAATTAGATGCTAAACATAGAGAGTTGTCAGTCTACAATTATATGAAGCATGGTTATATAACACAACACCAATAATCTGATAGGTCAAAATCAGCAGGGATTTGCGAAAGGGAGATCTTGCCTGACAAACCTCATGGAATTCTTTGAGGAAGTAAAAAGCTGGAAAGTCAAACGAGAGTCAATGGATGTTGTTCACCTGGATTTTCAGAAGGTCTGTAGAGGGTTTGATGGAACTGGGCTTGTACTCACTGGAGTTTAGAAGGATGAGAGGGTACCTCATTGAAACTTACCGAATAGTGAAAGGCCTGGAGAGAGTGGACGTGGAGAGGATGCTTCCACTAGTGAGAGAGTCTAGGAGGAAAAGCCACAGCCTCAGAATAAAAAGACGTACCTTTAGAAAGGAGATGAGGAGGAATTTCTTTAGTCAGATGGTGGTGAATCTGTGGAAATCATTGCCGCAGAAGGCTATGGAGATCAAGTCAATGGATATTTTAAGGCAGAGATTGACAGATTAGTACTGGTGTCAGGGGTTATGGGGAGAAGATTGGAAAATGGGGTTGAGAGGGAGAGATAGGTCAGCTGTGATCGAATGGTGGAGCAGACTCGATGATCTAAATGGCCTAATTCTACTCCTGTGTCTTATGGTCTTATGGTGCTGGCCAACGATGGATAGATCACACCGCAGCTTAGATGGTAAATTAAAATGGAAGGCAACTAGTAGCTCAGGTTGATTGATATGCAATCGACTGACTACCACGATGCCCGAGGAGGTTTAATATGCTCTATTAGAACATGTGAAAATGCACTCAAATGGAATATAGAAACAAAAACTGTACAAAATAACAGCAGCAACTAACTCCCAGTTCCACAACTACCGCATACTGATGGGGAATGATGAGGCAGGATATGAAAAATAACTACACATGCATAAAGAAACACAAGGCTATAAGGAAAATGAAAATAATGTTATTGATTCACTTTTAAATCAATAGGGATATTTCAAAGGAAATATTATTTCAACGAGGTCAAATGCAGGTGAATTGGCTGTAATCTACAGGCAACCAAAATCTCAGGTGTGACTGACAACAATCACATTGTGGCCATCGGAAGTAGCACAGGCAATGTCACATTCATAAGTTCATAAATTATAGGAACAGAATTAGGCTCTTTGGCCCCTCGTCAGCTCCGCCATTCAATCATGGCTGTTCTATCTTTCCCTCTCAACTCGATGACTCGATGATTCATATCCTGTTCTAACTTTGCAGGACGTACAGTAACTATGAAAGGAATGTCACCCAACTTAAACCAAAACTACAGTATAAGTTTTTTAATTGTGTTTTTTTTCTTTTTAACCCCTTGTGGCGTCCAGCCTGAGTGCGTAGTTATTTTCCCACACCATGATAATGTGGAAGGGTCATGGTCGCCGGGGTGTCGCCTGTATCGTCGTGAGTGGTCTCCACAGTCGCCCATAGTCGTAGCGTTTCTTTGGTCGACGCTGGATTTTGAAATGTTCAACAATTTTCGGCGACAGTGGGGTTGACACCAATGAGCGCAGCTTTACTTCTCCTGACGTAGGTTGTCGCCAGGATGACGTAGGTTGTCGCCGATGCTGACTCTGATGAATTCCATTGGCGACTACCTACGTCAAGCGGCGATAGGTACCGGCGACTGAATTGTCTTCAGTTGTCTTCAGTTGTCGCTGACAGGGTCGTAGCGTGTCGCGGGTGGACGTAGGTTGTCGTAGCTTGTCGCCTGTGTGCTCGTAGGTTGTCGGTAGCTTGTCGCGGGTGGACGTAGGTTGTCGTAGCTTGTCGCGGGTGGACGTAGGTTGTCGGTAGCTTGTCGCGGGTGGACGTAGGTTGTCGGTAGCTTGTCGCCTGTGTGCTCGTAGGTTGTCGGTAGCTTGTCGCGGGTGGACGTAGGTTGTCGTAGCTTGTCGCGGGTGGACGTAGGTTGTCGGTAGCTTGTCGCGGGTGGACGTAGGTTGTCGGTAGCTTGTCGCGGGTGGACGTAGGTTGTCGTAGCTTGTCGCCTGTGTGCTCGTAGGTTGTCGGTAGCTTGTCGCGGGTGGACGTAGGTTGTCGTAGCTTGTCGCGGGTGGACGTAGGTTGTCGTAGCTTGTCGCCTGTGTGCTCGTAGGTTGTCGGTAGCTTGTCGCGGGTGGACGTAGGTTGTCGTAGCTTGTCGCCTGTGTGCTCGTAGGTTGTCGGTAGCTTGCCGTAGCTTGATGTCGACTAGGTGTAGGTTGTAGCTTGTCGTAGACATTGTCGTAGGGGGGGTCCAGTCGCCGGTTTTTCGATGACCTGCTACAACTCTGACAGTCACCGCAGTCACCGAAAAAATCGCCTAAGTGGGACAGGCCCTTGAGTTGTCACTGTTGAAGTTTAATTCAGATTCAAACAGATCACAGGCACACTCGTCTGACCCAGTCATCCGTGAGTTTTACATCAGAGCACTTCAACTAGAAATCATTGTGATTTGTCTGAGATATTTTGAAGTAAGGTAGCTGGTACCAGTCACAGAGTCATGGAGCATGGATACAGGCCCTTCGGACCAACCTGCACACACCCACCACCATGTCCCATCTACTAGATTCTTGATTCTGCGACTCTGGGCATGAGACTCTGCGCATTTACCTGATATATTCCTCACATGATTTTGTACACCTCTATAAGATCACCCCTCATCTTCCTGCGCTCCAAGGAGACTTAACCTTCTTAGGGAAGTGCTCTGATGATGTAAAAGACGGTGGCCAAAACTAAACACACTGCTCTAAATGTGGCCTCACCAACGTCTTATACAACTGCAACATGACCTGCCGATTTCTATACTGATGAAGGCCAATGTGCCAAATTTGTCGTGGCAAATACGATCAAACAGTAATAGAGCTGGAATATTGATATTTGTAGGGGCTGGTGATAATTAAAGGGCCTGTCCCACTATACGAGTTTACCTAAGAGCTTTCCCGAGCTTAAAAAAAAACAAACTCGTGGTAAGTATGTAGAATGTACATAGCGGGTACGTCGGAGCTTGGGACGTCTCATAGCGGCTCGTAGTGCTTACGGCAGGTACTCGGGAAACACAGTAAGCTCGTGAAGTTTTTTCAACATGTTGAAAAATATCCACGAGAGCCCCAGTACCTACGAGCGACTATTACCGTAATTCTCCGAGTTCGAATCAGGGGAAACTTGGGAGAACTCTTGAATTACCTCGTACAGTGGGACAGCCCCTTAAGGATGGATATTGAACAGAGATGATGTGTACAATAAGTGTCATGATGCCATCGTTGCCAAAGACCTTACTGTGACATAATTACAATCCATGCAAATTGCAACTTTACGATACAAATAAGATTGTTATAATTTGTGATTACACAAACAAGATCGGCCTTATTTTTATGGCAATGATGCTCTTTACATATATAAGGAATTACAATCGCCTGCCTGGGGACATAATCTTTGGTTTGCATGCTCCATTAAAACTTCCATTATTTATTTTGTTTGCTATCATTCACAAATGTATTAGAAGTGCATTTTAATTTCATATAAAGACAAACCTCTGTGACCAAACCTGTTAGAAATATCGCAGTCTGATTTCATTTTTTGAAATACAATGCCTTCAAGATTCAGGTTGGGACATGTGTATTAATATTAATTTGCATGATTGTAATCATGGACTCAATATGTTTATAGTTTACTTGCAATCCGATTGAGAATTGGAAAGATTATAATTATGTGAGTAATATAATTATTCCTCAATGAGAGGAATAGATCGGGTAGACACACAGTGTCTCTTGCCCAGAATAGTGGAATCGAGAACCAGAGGGTATAGGTTTAAGATGAGGGGGGAAAGATTTAATAGGAACCTGAGGGGTAACTTTATTATATACAAAGGGTGGTGGGTGATGGAATGAGCTGCCAGAGGAGGTAGTTGATGCAGGTATTATCAATACGTTTACGGAATATTTAGACAGGTACAGGTCTAAATGTCTAAACAGTACAGGTGTCAGGGGTTATGGGGGGAAGGCAGGATAATGGGGTTAAAAGGGAGAGATAGATCAGCCATGATTGAATGGTGGAGTAGCTTTGATGGGCTGAATGGCCTAATTCTGCTCCTATCACTTATGACCTTATGACCCACATGGATAGGATAGGTTTGGAGAGACTATGGAGACAGGCGCAGGCAGGTGGAACGAGTGTAGATGGGACATGTTTGTTGGTTTGGGCAAGTTGGGCTGATTCCCTTTTTGTTCTTCCTCTGCACTGAGGCGATCCGGGCCTCCGAATTTGTGACCCCACCTGGTGATGTAAGTAAGTCCCCCGGCTGAACCGCACTCCGCGAACGGGCCGGTTCAACTCTGCGGCCCGGGGCGGTCGAAGCTGCCGCCCTCCAGTCCAGCGGACGCAGCTGTTGCCGCGGGCGCTCCGGAAAAACAGGTCACCAACCTGTGACCTACGAGCTCCCGACGATGCCGTCCACTGGGCCCGCGGCCGGGACTCCGAAGTCGCACCCGCCGCCGCCGCCACCGGAAAGCCGCCACAGCTCCGAGTCAGGCCGCCGGAACGCCTGAACGCCGGAATGCCCAAAGTTGGTTGCAAGTTGAAGGCCGCCAGCTCCGCCATTAGGCCTCAGCGCAGACGGAGACGGAGACGGGGGATACGACAAGAAAAGTCGCGTCCCCCCGAAGGAAGAGACTAAACACGTTTCTCCCACCCCCCCCCCCCCCCACACACACACACATACACAACTTAATAACTCAAATTAACAAGCTAAAACAGGACAAGAAAACAAAAAAAAAGAAAAAGCAGACGGACCGCCGGCAAGCCGTCACTCCAACTAATGGGTCGCAGCTTATCTTCTCCTGTCATAGGTGCTGTCACCGGTTGCCGTCAGGATGAGGCAGGTTGATGCCAGGTGACGCTGGTTGTCGCCGGGTGCTGACTTTGGTGAATTCCATTGGCGACTACCTATGTCAACCTACGTCAACCGGCGACAGGTACCAGTGTCTTTAGTTGTGTTCAGTTGTTGCCGACAGGATCGTTGCTTGTCGTAACCTGTCGCGGGTGGACGTAGGTTAACTTTGGTTGTCTTAAGTTGTCGCCTGTGTGGTCGTAGGTTGTCGTAGGTGTGGTCGTAGGTGGACGTCCTAATGAATCGCTGGTTGTCGCTAGCAACATCGACTAGGTGGTAGGTTGTCTTAGACGGGGGGGGGAGGGTCAAGTCGCTGCTTTTTCTGCGACCTGCTACGACTGTGACTCTCACCAGCAGTCGCTGAAAAAATCGCCTAAGTGGGACAGGCCCTTAAGGGTCAGAAAAGATTTTAAAGAAGGGTCTCGACCCAAAACATCACCTATTCCTTTTCTCTAGAGATGCTGTCTGACCCGCTTGATACTCCAGCTTTTGGTGTCTATTTTATGGTAAATAGTTCCTTTATTAAAATTAATTCAATTTATCCTGATCCAAATTTTTATTTGGATTTGAAATCTGTAAAATGTCTTTATATATTGTACATGCATCAAAAAAATTTGACTTCCAATTTTCCTGTTAACTTCAAGGGTCCTGTTTCAGTCACACAGATTTTAGGCATAAATGTCCCATGTGCCTGTGTGTGACA
This sequence comes from Okamejei kenojei, assembly GCA_035221665.1. NCBI lineage: Eukaryota > Metazoa > Chordata > Chondrichthyes > Rajiformes > Rajidae > Okamejei > Okamejei kenojei. The sequence continues at coordinate 26,555,756 of CM069164.1, forward strand.
AGATGAATCTTGGTCTCTGTCGGGCTTTAAGGGCCTGTCCCACCAGCATGCAACTCCATGCGATGAGCGCGACCTAACGTGGTCGCTCGAGCCGTCCGGCGTCGCGGGGCCGGTCCCACTTCGATCGCCGGAGCCGTGCAGAATTGTGCGGAGTTCGTCCTGACATCGCGCGGGGCTCCGAAAAACTGACCATGTTCAAAAATTCCGCGCGGCAACGGCTTGTCGGCTCGCAGTTGCCTCGACGCATTACACACCACCTCGACGTCGTGCCTCCGTGACCTTCTGTGTGTGTGGCTCCGTGGCCCTCTCTGTGTGTGCCTCTGTGCCCCTCTCTGTGTGTCCCTCTCTGTCCTGGCGAACTTACCTTTCAGACTTCGCTCCAAGTTCGCCTCACTTCCCGCCGCGTTGCGCCACTCACCTCACCTCCGCGCGGCCCCTGCTGCCGGTTTGGTCGCGCTCTTCGCATGGAGTCGGATGCTGGTAGGACAGGCCCTTAGTATGCAGGCAGTAAGGGCAAGGAGATAAAAGAGGCAGGCAATGCCGAATAAGTTATCAACAAACTAACATACAAGTCTGAATAGACCCTTTTGCCATCAGTAAGATGTTATCTGTCTCGACGAGTGAATTCCTCCCCAATGTCAATCCGTGAAAGTGGTGAAGAAAAATCTCTAATAAAATCAACCAGACATTGCACTGGGCTCTGGACAGCCCATTCTCCTTTATATTTCTCTCTCTGTCTTGCCATCTCACTTGATGTAAGCCCATTGAGATGTGTTAATTGTTAAGCTCCTACTTAAAAACTTTGCATCAGTTCCCCTTTGTGCGTGGCACTTCTCTTCATTGAAGCATGCAAATTCGTCAACTTACACCAGAATATTAAAAAGGGCAATATCACTTGTCATTGTAAAGCCAGAAAATGCACGGGTACTAGTATCACGCTGAGAGAGTCCCCCTATTCTCTGCTTCTACAGTCCCACACAAATCTAATTATACTTTCCCTTAGAATTCAGGATGATTACAGTTTTAGTCCTTAAATGTCCCCATGGTTTGTGCTTAATTTGTGGACGCATTTAAATAAAAAATAGTTCGCTATGTGCACTGGCTATTATTTTCGAACTCCCTGGGCCCCATTCGGGTCTGCTCCTGGGGTCTTGGTGTCAAATGTCAGACCTTGTACTAAGCTGTCAAAGAGGAGAATAGGCTTAGATGATGGATGACTAGCAAGGCTGTAACACAAACCTCTGTGCAACTGCTACCTACCAGAACAGGCTACTCAGAGTCACTCCTCAAGGTCATGCACATACCATTCCACCCACTGACTCCTGCGTGGCGATAAGACTCCGACATTCATCCATTCACCGCTGCTCCCTTCTTGCATCGGAAATAGCGAAAATTGGGCCAAATTTTCAGCCACTTAATCCTGGCAGAGAAAAAAAAAAGCGTCTCCCTTTCCCCTGTTTGCCCCGCTTGTCATTTTGGAGAATGAACACGTTGGAGGCAAGGAGCTGAAACTTTTCGCAAGTCAGCTGACAAGATTATTAATGGAGTGAACAATATCATCTCTAATTTCATGCATATTCATGCTGTGGCCTTGCAGATGAGAGAGTTACAGCGAATGCTTCATTCTGTGCAGTAAAAATTGAATTACATATATGTATATAGTATATTAATATTTAATTGAATTTATGTCATTGGTAGATTCAATTGACCATTTAGATCATCGCATTGAGATATCTAGTCTTAAATCTTGCCCGTGGCTACGACTTATCATTGTATTCTACATTACAATTCACGAGTTCAGTCCGTAATTCTATTACTGATAACATTTAACATTGTAATCAACATAAATAGCAGGGCTTATAAATAGGGTGTAACTGGACCCACAATGCTGGTGACAACTGACTTGGTATTAACTATTATGAAATCTGCAATCAAAATTGGTTGAGCGAAAGCTATAATTTTAATAGCCTGTCTTGTGTTTTATTCTTCAGAAGGATCGAGAGCGCAGACATCACAAGCTAATGTTCAAAGACGAATCTTGTTTTCACACAAACAACCTTGAAGCATTATGAGATCTGGTTTCAAGCAAGGAGTTGTGCTTTTCTCTTTCATAATAGAGTACTACTTATTCATTTCAAAGAACATTAATCAGCAGTGGAAGGGTCTTGGGCTTTCTTTGATTTCATGTAAAGGCAGTGATTTTTAAAGCCCTGATAAGATCGCTGCCCTGTAACTTGTGGAAATCACGCCCTTTCTTCCAAGAATCTGGGGTCAAATTAAAGGTTAATTAATTCAGATGGAAAGTGTGATTAACAAATCAGCCAGCAACAGGTTTGGATCCAAGGCCGTGAGTATGAAATGCGTCTCTTGTGCAACTTAAATGCCCTGTGCCCCGCCAAAGACTCAATAAAAACCTTTCAAGGACTGGAGGATTAGTATCGAGCTGGTTTGGGCCACTGCACCAGAGGGCAGCAGAAGGCAAACCAGCTTGGCCCAAACACTAGACAGGTCAGCTCATCCCTTAATGTGACTGGGTAGCTGTTGGATAGACACAAAGGGGTAAATCAGTGGGTCAGGCAGCATCCGTGCAGGGAAAGGATCGGTGACGTTTTGGGTCAGAACCCTTCGTCAGACTTACAATATGAGAAGATACGATATAAATTTATTTATCCCAGGAGGAAAATTGATCTGCCAACAGTGATAAAACACAAAATACATGAAACATGAAATTAAAGTGACGAGTGGAAAGGATTTGCAAAGATTTGGGGAGGGGAGTCAGTCTCAGTCTACCCCACGACAGAAGGGGGAGGAGTTTGATAGCAACAGGGAAGAAGGATCTCCTGTGGCGTTCTGTACTGCATCTTCAGAGTCTGAAGAAGGGTCTTGACCCAAATGATTACTATCTATGTGTAGGAAGGAGGTACAGATGCTGGTTTAAACCAAAGATAGACACAAAAAGCTGGAATAACTCAGTGAGACAGGCAGCATCTCTGGAGAGAAGGAAAGGGTGACGTTTTGGGTCGAGACCCTTCTTCAGACTAGTTACAGATAAGGGAAACGAAGGATATAGACAAAGATGTAGTGAGATAAAGAACAATGAATGAAAGAAATGCAAAAAAGTAACGATGATAAAGGAACATACAGAAATACAATCAAGGCATGCATAAGTACGACAGGCAGTGTAAAGAGAAAAATACTGGTGCAGAATGTAGTGTCATCCCTAATTGCTACTGAGAAGCTGTTGGATGGACACAAAACACTGGAGTAACTCAACAGGTCAGGCAGCATCTGTGGAGGAAAAGGATCGGTGACGTTTTGGGCCAGGACACTTCTTTGGACTTCAGAGTCTGAAGGGTCTCGACCCAAAACATGACTTACCCATAGATAAACACTAAAAGAATACAAGACCGTATTTGGAGTGAAGCTGTATTTGGAGTGCTGCCAACACACAATGCACACACAAATGCACACATACACACGCACACACACGCACGCACATGCGTGCACACACACGCGCACACACACATGCACGCACACACACACACGGCCAACATGCATGCATGCACATACAAACAAACACACACACACACATACGCACACATACACACACACAACATGCGCATGGAATTAGAGTGCAACGTTGTCTATACATGGTTTAATATCAAAACTTTGTGAGTTGTGTGCAAAGGAAGTTTCAGGATAAAATTACATCTATAGATAGAATGGGGGTCATGTCTGTGACTCTGTGAAACTTTGAGAATCCTGTCATCCTGTGGAACTGTGGCGTCTTGGCACCGAGCCACTGACTGCCCTTGGGGACTGAGATAAAAAGACAGGCTCACATCAACAAGCCACTCGTGACCTGCTGAGGGCATCTGTGCAATGCTGATGGGCTGAACTTTGTGTTGTCCACTGTGGCAGCTTGCATTGCCAACATAGTCGCAACGTTAAAGATGGTTGTAACCTGAGCAAACATCATTCAATATGCCAAGGCTGGGGTTGAGGCTCACTTTACAAAATGTGACGTGACCCTGAGTGAGGCAACTCATTTTCAAACGTGGTCCTCCTCGTTTGGAAGCAACTGGAGATAGGACATAGGAGACAATTTATATTTGTATTTAGTGATGCGTGTAGACTGTTTGGGATCTGCTCCAAGTCACAGTAGTGCATGGAGCAATGTGATGTCATCTATTGACTCCCCTGGCTCCCACCCAACTCTGGAAAAAGACACAAAGTGATGGAGTAACTCAGCTGATCAGGCAGCATTTCTAGAGCACATGGATTGGTGACGTTTCAGGCTGCGACTGAAAAAGCAGCAAAACATATGTCCATGCTCTTCGGAGATATACCTGACCTGCTGAGTTACTCCAGCACATTGTGTCTTTTTTTGTAGACTAGCATCTGCAGTTCCTTCTACAGTCTGAAGAAGGGTCGTGACCCGAAACAGCACCGATTCCTTACCTCCAGAGATGCTGCCTGACCCGCTGATTTACTCCAGCATTTTGTGTCTATCTGCAATTCCTTATATCTCCCACTCAACTCTTTAATTCCAAAAAATAGCCAAGGTGCAGAAAACAACTCTCAGAAGGATGTCTATCGTGCCCACCCACAGGAAATAGGCAGAAAACAAGGCCATACTAGAAATATGTATCTGGTACACATGAAAGCATTTTTTTTACACAGAATAAGAAGAGTCCCTCTAGTACACACTTGAAGGATTGTTATATGTTATAAGGTCATAAGTGATAGGAACAGAATTTGGCCATTCGGCCCATCAAGTTTACTATACCATTCAACCATTTAATTCAGAAACACGGGTCCTGAACTTAAAGAAAGGTAACTTTGAGGGTATGAGACGTGAATTGGCCAGGATCGACTGGCAGGAAACATAAAAACTGACTGCAAAAGTTTTTATCGATATGTGAAGCGCAAAAGATTAGTTAGAACAAATGTAGGTCCCTTGCAGTCAGAAATGGGTGAATTGATCATGGGGAACAAGGACATGGCAGACCAATTGAATAACTACTTTGGTTCTGTCTTCACTAAGGAAGACATAAATAATTTGCCGGAAATAGCAAGGGATCGCGGGTCAAATGAGATGGAGGAAATGAGTGAAATCCAGATTAGCCAGAAAGTAGTGTTAGGTAAATTGAATGGATTAAAGGCCGATAAATCCCCAGGGCCAGATAGGCTGCATCCCAGGGTACTTAAGGAAGTAGCCCCAGAAATAGCAGATGCCTTAGTGATAATTTTTCAAAACTCTTTAGATTCTGGAGTAGTTCCTGAGGATTGGAGGGTAGCTAATGCAACCCCACTTTTTAAAAAGGGAGAGAGAAAACGGGGAATTACAGACCAGTTAGTCTAACATTGGTAGTGGGGAAACTGCTAGAGTCAATTATTAAAGATCGGATAGCAGCGCATTTGGAAAGTGGTGAAATCATTGGACAAAGTCAGCATGGATTTACGAAGGGTAAATCATGTCTGACGAATCTTATTGAATTTTTTGAGGATGTAACTAGTAGAGTGGATAAGGGAGAAGCAGTGGATGTGTTATATCTGGACTTTCAGAAGGCTTTCGACAAGGTCCCACACAAAAGATTGGTATACAAACTTAAAGCACACGGTATTGGTGGTTCAGTATTGATGTGGATAGAGAACTGGCTGGCAGACAGGAAGCAAAGAGTAGGAGTGAACGGGTCCTGTTCAGGATGGCAGGCAGTGACTAGTGGGGTGCCGCAAGGCTCAGTGCTGGGACCCCAGCTATTTACAATATACATTGATGATTTGGACGAGGGAATTAAATGCAACATCTCCAAGTTTGCGGATGACACGAAGCTGGGGGGCAGTGTTAGCTGTGAGGAGGATGCTAGGAGGCTGCAGGATGACTTGGATAGACTGGGTGAGTGGGCAAATGCATGGCAGATGCAGTATAATGTGGATAAATGTGAGGTTATCCACTTTGGTGGCAAAAACAGGAAAGTAGACTATTATTTGAATGGTGACCGATTAGGAAAAGGGGAGATGCAGCGAGACCTGGGTGTCATGGTACACCAGTCATTGAAAGTAGGCATGCAGGTGCAGCAGGCTGTGAAGAAAGCGAATGGTATGTTGGCATTCATAGCAAAAGGATTTGAGTACAAGAGCAGGGAGGTTCTACTGCAGTTGTATAGGGTCTTGGTGAGGCCACACCTGGAGTATTGCGTAGTTTTGGTATCCTAATCTGAGGAAAGACATTCTTGCCATAGAGGGAGTACAGAGAAGGTTCACCAGACTGATTCCTGGGATGGCACGACTTCCATATGAAGAAAGACTGGATAGACTCGGCTTGTACTCGCTGGAATTTAGAAGATTGAGGGGTGATCTCATAGAGACTTACAAAATTCTTAAGGGGTTGGACAGGCTAGATGCAGGAAGATTGTTCCCGATGTTGGGGAAGTCCAGGACAAGGGGTCACAGTTTAAGGATAAGGGGGAAGTCTTTTAGGACCGAGATGAGAAAATCGTTTTTCACACAGAGAGTGGTGAATCTGTGGAATTCTCTGCCACAGAAGGTAGTTGAGGCCAGTTCGTTGGCCATATTTAAGAGGGACTTGGATGTGGCCCTTGTGGCTGAAGGGATCAGGGGGTATGGAGAGAAGGCAGGTACAGGATATTGAGTTGGATGATCAGCCATGATCATATTGAATGGCGGTGCAGGCTCGAAGGGCCGAATGGCCTGCTCCTGCACCTAATTTCTATGTTTCTATGTTTCTATGGCTGATCTATCTCTCCCACCTAACCCCGTTCTCCTGCCTTCTCCCCATAACCCCTGACCCCCATACTAATCAAGAATCTATCTATCTCTGCCTTACAAATTCTTCATTTAGATGTTTTTATCGCATTTGCAATTTAAACTGTTGACATCAGACGGATATCCACATAAATCCACAGGACTGCGTTCAGTCAGGACTCGACAAAGTGTGTGACAGTCGGTCAGGCAGCATCAATTCTGCCTGGCTCGCTAAATTACTCCATCACTTTTTGACTTTTTTTGTAAACCAGCATCTGCAGTTCCTTGTGTCTCCATGTGAAAAAATAGTAAACTTGATGGGCCAAATGGCCAAATTCTGTTCCTATCACTTATGACCTTATAACATATAACAACCCTTCAAGTATGTACTAGAGAGACTCTTCTTATTCTGTTTTTAAAAAAAAACTTTCATGTATACCAGATACATATTTCTAGTATGACCTAGTTTACTGCCTATTTCCTGGGATGGACATGCAGATAGACACAAAATGCTGGCGTTACTCATCGGGTCAGGCAGCATCTCTGGAAATAAGGAATCGGTGACGTTTCGGGTCACGACCCTTCTTCAGATTGTAGAAGGAACTGCAGGTGCTGGTTTACAAAAAAAGACACAATGTGCTGGAGTAACTCAGTGGGTTTGTTGGGTGAAAATGAGAAGCTGGTGCAACTTGGGTGGGGGAGGGATAGAGAGAGAAGGAATGTCAGGGCTGCCTAAAGTGAGAGAAATCAATATTCATACCACTGGGCTGTAAGCTTTTCACTTTAGCTCGGTGACAATACACTGTACAGGTGACAATAAACTTAAAAAAAACTCAGTTAACTCATTTCTGAAGAATGCCCCAGCAATGAGCAAGATTTCATTACACTTGCTTTTCCATAGTTCAAAGCAAAATGTTTTCAGAAGTGAAGCAGCAACATACAGAACATGTGCATGCTTCTGAACACACAAGAGGTAATATTGGAATAGAATGAAAGAGTGGTAACTGTTAAAACAAACTTGAGAGTTCTTTGTGGCACTTGTTTTGTTCAGTTTAGTTTATTGTCACATGTACCTTGACAGGTACTTTGATAAACTTAATTTATTGTATGCAGAAGTTTTAAGATTCCTTTTAAAGATGGAGGTATTATGTGAGACATTAAATAGAGAAAATTATTGATTTTGGCATTTTGAACTTTCAAAAATATTTCAACATTGTGATTTTGAAAACCAACTTTTCCCAGATTGAAGCAATTTCTCGGTTAATTCTTCTTCCTCTGTAACTTCAAACACTCGTTTTAAGGCACAGGAGTTATTTGAACACCTGATACTGTTATGGCATCAGGTGTGTGGTGCCAGGTAGTTAGTCCATCCTGCTTCTATTGACAACCACTGTTCACTGTAAACATCCAACAACAGTGCTTTCTCGCTCGATGTTGTAAAGGAAAGTCCTACGAGGGCCGCACAGTGGCGTAACGGTAGAGTTGCAGCCTCACAGCGCCAGAGACCAGGGTTTGATCCTGACTACGGGTGCTGTCTGTACTGAGTTTGTTCGTTCTCCCTGTAACCATGTGGGTTTTCTCCGGGTGCTCCGGTTTCCTCCCACACTCCAAATACGTTTGTAAGTTGATTGGCTTTAGTAAAAAAAAAAAATTGTAAATTGTCCTTAGTGTGTGTAGGATGGTACTAGTGAACGAGATGATTGCTGCAAGTGCTCGGATGGCTGAAGGGCCTGTTTCCGTGCTGTATCTCTAAAATCTAAAGTCTACTATGGTGAGTTTCTGAAGGCAACCTTTTCTCTTTCCCCCACCATGCCAGCTTCTCCCCCTCAGCCAAGTTCTAGGCTATCCACGTTCCTGCCCCTTTTCCGGGGTTACATGTGTCCCTGGAGGGGACTCTGGAGGCCTTCCATGAACGCTGATCACCGCGGGAGGTCGAATGTATTGTTGATTAAAATGTTAATATTTTAATATAACTTTGTGCGTAAAATGCCAATGTAGGCATTATTTGATCGTGTTACTACTTTGTATTTTTGTTTGTTCTGAATAAAAGCATTTTGTATGGAAAAAAAAAGGGTATCCATGTTCTCCAGAGATGCTACTTGACCCTCTGAGTTAGCGGTTATATCTCTTAGGCAGCATTTTATCCTCCCAGTTATGTTTGGTCTTGACAGGTATCACAATGCACTCCACCACCATCTCCACTCATGGCACCCTATGCACCAGCCCGAGTCATAGGTTTGTTCATTCATAAGTGATATGAGCAGAATTAGGCCATTCGGCCCATCATGTCTACGACGTCATAGCTTTAGCATTAATGGCCCATCCCTGAGGAAGGAGATGAGTAGGAATTTATTTAACGAAAGTGTAGTGAATCTGTGGAATTCATTGCCACAGAAGGGTGTGGAGGCCAGGTCAGTGGATATTTGTAAGGCAGAGATAGATAGATTGTTGATTGGTACGAGTGTCAGGCATTATGGGGAGAAGGCAGGAGAATGGGGTTCAGGGGGAAAGAAAGATCAGCCTTGATTGAATCGCAGAGTACAGCCTTGATGGGCATCCTCACACTTATGAACTTATACGTTTACTCCACCATTCAATCGCGGCTGATTTATTTCTCCCTCCGAACACCATTTTCATGCCTTTTCCCCATAAACCCCTGACACCTGTACAGTCAGAACCGCTGGCAGTCCTCTCTGGTTATATGCTCCAAAGGATAAACTCTTAAACTAAGGTCTTACTTGGACTTCTGAAGATTGATTTAACACCTTGCATCTCCCTCACCATCTTCAGTGCCAAAGGGCTTCTGAACATTCCCTCCCTTTCCCCCTCATTCTCTCTCTCTCTCTCATTTTCTCTCTCCCCCTCATTCTCTCTCTCTCATTCTCTCTCCCCCCCTCATTCTCTCTTCCCCTCTCTCTCCCTCTCTCTCTCTTCATTCCTGGACATTTCCTTCCCCACACACAAGAAGCACAATGTATAACAACTCCTCACTGGTCCTGAGATCAGCGATGTCGGAGGGAGATTGAAGCAATAATCCACTATTTACAACATGCATTAAATTCTGGTCCCTCTTCTATGAATCAATACCATTAAATCCTTATAGAATTTTAAAAAAGAAAATAACACATTTTCCACTCATTTCCTCAGAAATCTCTGGGAATTTTCTCGCACTCTGTTCCAGCAGCTCCAACTCTGAACAGTGTTTTTTTATTATGTTTTCAATCATTATCTATCCACTTGATGGTTCTAAAGTACAGGCAGGCCAGGTAAACAAAAAGAGTGTTTGTTTTAGTGCCCTTTCAGTTATAAAGGTGTCAGGGTCACAGGAGGCTGGAAGATAATGCGGGTGATATCACCTGATAACTGCCCAGCAGCTTCACGGGACATTCCTTTCTCCGCGCCTCTTCGCTTTTAAAGAGGTATTCACACACGTTCTGTCTACCATTAGTTTAGTTTAGGTTACACATACAAAAAGCTGGAGTTACTCAGCGGGACTGGCAGCATCTCTGGAGAAAAGGAATGGGCAACGTTTCGGCTGGAGACCCTTCTTCAGGCCCGACCCGAAACGTCACCCATTCCTTCTCTCCAGAGATGCTGCCTGTCCCGTTGAGTTACTCCAGCTTTTTGTGTCTATCTCCATTTTAAACCAGCATCTGCAGTTCCTTCCTGCACATTATGATTAAGAAGGAACTGCAGATGCTGGAAAAATCGAAGGTAGACAAAAAATGCAGGAGAAACTCAGTGGTTGAGGCAGCATCTATGGAGCAAAGGAATAGGTGACGTTTCGTTTCGCTCCACAGATGCTGCCTCACCCGCTGAATTTCTCCTGCATTGTTGTCTACCTTCCTACACATTAGTTCAGTTTAGTTTAGTTTAGAGATACAGTGCGGAAAAAGGCCCTTCGACCCATCGAGTCCATGCTGCCCCACACACACTATCCTACACACTGGGGACAATTTACAATTACACCAACTTCATTAACCTACAAACCTGTACCTCTGAGAAAACACACGCAGGTCATTGGAAGAACATATAAGGTCCGTACAGACAGCACCCGAGGTCAGGATCGAACCCGGGTCTCTGGCGCTGTAATGGGGCTGTCCCACTGTACGAGCTAATCCAAGAGTTCCCCCGATTCAAGTTTCCCCCGATTCAAGTTTCCCCCGATTCAAGTTTCCCCCGATTCGAACTCGGAGATTTACGTTAATGGCCGCTCGTAGGTACTCGGGGCTCTCGTGGACATTTTTCATCATGTTAAAAAATCTTCACGAGTCTTCCCGAGCTTACCGCGTTTCCCGAGTACCTGCCGTTAGCGTTACGAGCGGCTAAGAGACGTCCCGAGCCCCGACGTACCCGCTACGTACATTCTACGTGCTTCCACGAGTTTGATTTTTTTTTTAAACTCGGGAGAGCTCTTGAATTACCTCGTACAGTGGGACAGCCCCTTAAGGATGCAACTCTACCGCTGCGCCACTGTGCTGCCCTAAATCGCCACGGGTAATATCTTGCCCAGCGTGGCCTGAATGATGCTCGCTCAAAATGCATGATTAAAATCTACTTCAAGATGCACAAGATCGCAAAAAAATTTAATTTTTGTAGAAAGCAAAGATTTGTCTTGAAAACTCAACAAAAATTTAAGAACGTCTTAATGACTTAATTGTGCTTTTAAGCACTTTTAACGATGTTATTTGAATTTATAATACTCAAATATGTTGTCCTCTGACGTTCAGATGTTGAGCCTCGATTGCTTTGAAGAATATGATGCAAATTAAACTCTCTGTTTAGGAAAAGTGATTTTTTTTTTGTTCTAATTAAGCCAATGATTTCTAATCAATTGCAGATTCCAATTAATGGGAACTTTTATTAATACCTTCACTTCTGTTCTAGTGTTTTAATGGCCCTGGTAAGCTCTTTAAAACGACACTAAAACAGTTGTATGCTGTTAATTTCTTTTTTCCCTGGATATTGAAAATAAACAGTAAGGTTCCAATGTGTTCAGCATCTGCTAGCTTTGTGTACCAGAGGGAGGCGTCACTTTGCTGGCTGGCCAGATGCATGTTGATAGTAATATCAAAAGGAAAGAATGGGAAGAGTGTTTTTATCCCTTTATTTGAGTTGGTCATGAGTGACCCGTGAGGTACTGGTGGCCCTGCAAAGATTGGTTGCGGTTAGAATTATGCAATGTCACTCGCTGTCCTATTTGCGACTACTGACCGATGCAGACTGTTGAAAGATAAGTGAGGCCTGGATAGAGTGGACACGAAATACTGGAGTAACTCAGCGGCACAGTCCGGAGAGAAAGAATGGGTGACATTTCGCGTCGAGACCCTTCCTCAGACTGTCTGGGGAGAAGGAATGGGTGACGTTTCAGGTCGAGACCTTACTGTGAAGAGGATGTTTCTACTTGTGGTTGAGTCTAGGACCAGGGGTCATAGCCTCAGAATTAAAGGACGTTCCTTTAGGAAGGAGTTTAAGAGGAATCTCTTTAGTCAAAGGGTGGCGAATCTGTGGAATTCATTGCCACTGAAGGCTGTGGAGGCCAAGTCAGTGGATATTTTTAAAGCAGAGATTGATAAATTCTTGATCAGTGCGGTTGCTAGGGGTTATGGGGATGAGGCAGGAGAATGGGGTTGGGATGGAGATATTGATCCGCCATGATTGAACGGCGGAGTAGACCTGATGGGCCGAATGGCCTAATTCTGCTCCTATCACTTATGAACATGAATTTGTCATTCATATCTAGCATTGGTGCAAATTACAATCTGCATGCATTTAATATTGTGTCACTTATTTTTCACCTTACCCCATGCTGAATATGGACATATATTTTGCCTTTTCTTTACACCTGTCCACAGTGGTACAGCGGTAGAGTTGCTGGCTTCCGGCACTCACAGCGCCAGAGACCCAAGTTCGATCCTGACTATGGGTGCCGTCTGTACAAGGTTTGTACGTTCTCCCCCTGACCTGCGCGGGTTTTCTTTGAGAACTTCGGATTCCTCCCACACTCGAAAGATGTAAAGATTTTTAGGTTGTGGGAAGGAACTGCAGATGCTGGTTTAAACCGAAAATAGATACAAAATGCTGGAGTAATTCAACTGGACAGGGAGCCTTTCCAGATAGAATGGGTAACGTGTCATGGAAAATAGGTGCAGGCGTAGTCCATTTGGCCCTTCGAGCCAGCACTGCCATTCAATATGATCACGGCTGATCATCCAAAATCAGTACCCCATTCCTGCTTTTCCCCTCATATCCCTTGATTCTGTTAGCCCTAAGAGTTGAATCTAATGCCCCTGTCCCACTTAGGAAACCTGAACGGAAACCTCTGGAGACTTTGCGCCCCACCCAAAGTTTCCGTGCGGTTTCCGAAGGTTTTTGTCCTCCGGCAACCACCTTCAACTAGCATCGCAACTGGCTTCGACTAAAAAATTACTGATTTTTAAAATGGAAACCACTTTCGACCATTAGGGAGACTGACAAAAACCTCCGGGAATCTCCGAAAACCTTGGGTGGGGCGCAAAGTCTCCAGAGGTTTCCTAAGTGGGACAGGGGCAAAATATCCAGTGAATTGGCCTCCAATGCCTTCTGTGGCAGAGAATTCCCCAGATTCACAACTCTTGGGTGAAAACGTTTTTCCTCATTATCGGGTCGAGACCCTTCTTTAGATGTGTTTGTAGGTTAATTGGCTTGGTATAAATGTAAAAATTGTCCCTAGAATAGGATAGAAACATAGAAACATAGAAAATAGGTGCAGTAGTAGGCCATTCAGTCCTTCGAGCCTGCACCGCCATTCAATATGATCATGGCTGATCATCCAACTCAGTATCCTGTACCTGCCTTCTCTCCATACCCCCCCCCCCCCGATCCCTTTAGCCACAAGGGCCACATCCAACTCCCTCTTAAATATGGCCAACGAACTGGCCTCAACTACCTTAAAATGGAATAGTGTTCGTGTGTGGGGATCGCTGGTCTGTGCAGACTCGGTGGGACGAAGGGGCTGGTTCCACGCTGTATCTCTAATCTAAACCCCCCACCGATCCAAGCAAAAAGCGTTTTTCCTGAAACAAATCTCTTTGAAGGCAACCCATTTCTTAAAGCATTAGATCTCGAGGAAAAACCCAGAGGGTCGCTTTACAGCCATGCAGCGGACACTCTGGAGGTTGTTATATTTTAACATCTGTGCCCTGACTGCACACACTGTCAAATTTATGATACGGAAACCACAGGAAAGATTTAACATGTGACTTGTGAAAGTATTAGCTCGATGAAATCTGACATTAATACATTTGGTGCACGAGACATTTCACCACCGCTGAGCGTTTTTGTTTAGGAGTTGGATTCAAATCTTGCCTTAGTATTGTTCCGAAAAGCTGGTACATGTTTGCAATAAATTTAACTCTAACAGTATCAATCATCTTTCCAGTGTGCTACAGAATACGGCAGGAATCTGATCTAAATTGGGCTAAGTTGACAGTGATGTAGTGATCTTGTTGTGCTGCTCATCTCCACAATGCGTGAAATGTTATCCATGAATCCGAGCAGCTGGGAGTGTAGACTGATACAGTAGCTTATTCCAGCCATGCATTGTGTTCCAAAATTAAAATTGGGACCAGCTCCCTGTAAGCTGGGACGTCAGTCTCTGCTACAAACCTGTGTGAGATCCCCATCACCGCACGGTGGTGCAGTGGTAGAGTTGCGGGCTTACAGGGCCGGAGACCCAGGTTCCATCCTGACTACAGATGCTTGTTTGTAAGTAGTTTGTACATTCTCCCCATGACAATAGACAATAGACAATATACAATAGGTGCAGGAGGAGGCCATTTGGCCCTTCGAGCCTGCACCGCCATTCAATGGCTGATCATCCCCAATCAGTACCCCGTTCTTGCCTTCTCCACAGATCCCCTGACTCCACTATCTTTAAGAGCCCTATCTAGCTCTCTCTTGAAAGCATCCAGAGAACCTGCCTCCACCGCCCTCTGAGGCAGAGAATTCCACAGACTCACCACTCTCTGTGAGAAAAAGTGTTTTCCTCGTCTCCGTTCTAAATGGCTTACTCCTTATTCTCAAACTGTGGCCCCTGGTTCTGGACTCCCCCAACATCGGGAACATGTTTTCTGCCTCTAGTGTGTCCAAGCCCTTAACAATCTTAACAATCAATGAGGTATCCTCTCATCCTTCTAAACTTCCAAGTGTACAAGCCCAGCTGCTCCATTCTCTCAGCATGTGACAGTCCCACCATCCCGGCAATTAACCTTGTAAATCTATGCTGCACTCCCTCAATAGCAAGAATGTCCTTCCTCAAATTAGGGGACCAAAACTGCACTCAGGAAAGATTTAACATGTGACTTGTGAAAGTATTAGCTCGATGGTCTGCGTAAGGTTTCTCCGGGATCTCTGGTTTCCTCCCACACTCCAAAGACGTACCAAAGGTTTGTAGGTGAATTGGCTTGGTGCAAATGTAAAATTGTCCCAAGTGTGTGTAGGGTAATTTTAGTGTGCAGGGATCGTTCTCCCCGTGACCTGTGTGGGTTTTCTCCAGGATCTCCGGTGGGCAAATCCCCGATCTCTTCCTCTCATGATCTTGTACACCTCTGTAAGATCAATCCTCATCCTCCTGCGCTCTAATGAGTAGAGTCCCAGCCTGCTCAACCTCTCCCTGTCGCCCAGATTCCTTGAGTCCTGTCAACATCTTCGGAAATCTTCCCTGCGCCCTTTCCAGCTTGACAACATCTTTCCCACGACAGTCTACACTTTAACGCAACCATGGAGCACATTTACTACCGATGGAAGGAAATTAATTTCAAGAGTCAAGAGTCAAGTGTCAAGAGTGTTTTATTGTCATGTGTCCCAGATGGAACAATGAAATTCGTACTTGCTGCATCACGACAGAATGTGTAATCATAGTACATAAGGGGGGAAAAAAATTCAGTGTGTATATGTACACATGCATACATACTCAATAAATACACAAATATAGTGCAATCATAATGATAGTCTGAGGTAAAATATACTGACATTTGTTTTAGATATGAACTTATTGGATCCAGAATTAATTTTTCATTCCTCATTTACTTTGAGTTGCGATGGCAATCTGCCTTCGTAAACAACCTGAAGCACTAGCACTGATGGGATTTCCATGTTATACATCTCACCACTGATGCTACCTCACCTTCTGAGTATCCCCATGTGGAATTTTAGTTAAGATAGATAAAAAAAGATGGAGCAACTCAGCGGGACAGGCAGCATCTGCGGAGAGAAGGAATGGGTGACGTTTCGGGTCGAGACCCTTCTTCAGACTTTCAGAATTTTAGTTAGATTTCCAGCATCTTCACTATATTGACTTTTGCCTCCCACCGTGCCGTTTGACGGGGTGATCCAGGATTCTGGTACAGCAATGGTGAAGCACGGCACGGTGGCGCAGTGGTAGAGCTGCTGCCTCACGGCGCCAGAGACCCGGGTTCGATCCTGACTACGGGAGCTGTCTGTACGGAGTTTGTACTTTCTCCCCGTGACCTGTGTGGGTTTTCTCAGGGTGCTCTGGTTTCCTCCCACACTCCAAAGACGTACAGGTGTTTTGGATAATTGGCTTGGTAAATTTAAAATTGTCCCTTGTGTGTGTAGGATAGTGGTGGTGAACAGGGATCGCTGGTCGGCGCGGACTCAGTGGGGCGAAGACCCTATTTCCGCGCTGTCTCTCTAAACCAAAAGTAAAACTACAATAAGGAGATGGTCTCGACAACCAGGCAACATCAGGAAACAAAAGTCAGGCAGCAAATTATTACGATCTATAATTCATTATACGATCTATGCATTAAAGACTGGCAGAAATTAGATTGAAAACAATTTTCTAGTTGGGAAATGGTAAGTAATTAAATGGGATAACATCACTGCACCATTGGGAATGGACAGGATTTGGGACTAGTTGGATATAACTTGCAAATGCTGGCACAGGCAAGATGTTGCAAGAGATCTCCTGTTTTATTTGGAAAGCAAATAACATTTTCCACAAACAACCGGGATGACTTTCGTCTGAATAAGAACATAATGTAAGAAATCGGAGCCTGATAGTCCTTCGAGCCTAATCTGCCATTTAATAGCATCTTTTACCTCAGCACTTTCCTGCAGTATTGCCATTATCCTTGATTCTTTTCGTACCCAAATGTCTTGATTATTTTCACTGACTGAGCTGACACAGCCATCTGAGACAGAGAATTTCAAAGATTCACAGCTCGTTGAATGAAGAAATTTAATCTTATTTCATTCCTAAATGGCCAAGCCATTATTCGGAAATTGTGATCACTGATCTTAGAATCTTAAGATCTGGGAGACGGCCTTTCTAACCCCAACTTAAGCATTTTATATAATTCATAGAGATCAATTAGCATAGTCATTCGAGTCCAGGCAGTATCCTCCTTCCAATAAACTTTGCACTTCATCGATGACAAGTAACCTAAGCAGTACACTTTCATGTAGAAACAAAGAACTGCAGATGGTGGTTTTACATAAAAAGACACAAAGTGCTGGAGTAACTCAGCGGGTCAGGCAGCGTCTCTGGTGACCATGGAGATCATAAGGTCGTAAGTAATAGGAGCAGAATTAGGCCATTCGGCCCATCAAGTCACCTCCGCCATTCAATTATGGCTAGCGGAATCAAGGGATATGGGGAGAAAGCAGGAACGGGGTACTCATTTTCTTCAGTCTGAAGAAACGTCCCGACCACAAACGTCACCTGCCCATGTTCTCCAGAGATGCTGCTTGACCTGCTGAGTTACTCCAGCACTCTGTGCCTTTTTTTTGTACACTTTAGCACTGGTCATTGAAAGGTCTTTCTTTAAATTTAATTGTTTTATTTACTCTCTGTTCCTTTGCAATAAAGGTTAAAATATTGTTTACTCTTCCCACAGCTTACTTGCATAGTCGTAGTCCGAACTGAGCAACAAGTCTTTGTGTAGGAAGGAACTGCAGGTGCTGTTTTCACTGAAGATAGACACAAAATGCTGGAGTAACTGAAGAATGATCTTGACCCAGAACGCCAACCATCCCTTCTATTCAGAGGTGCTGCCTGTCCCGCTGAGTTACTCCAGCATTATGTCTTCTTCTGTACCCTTTAACACTTGCCATGGAAAGGTCTTCCTGTAAATTTCATTGTTTTCTTTACTCCCTGCCCCTTTATAATAAAGGTTAAAATATAATTTACCCTCTCCTCAGCTTACTTGCATATTTGTAGTCTGTAGTGAGGAACACGCTTTCTAGTTCCTTGATGAACAGTAACATAGAAACATAGAAAATAGGTGCAGGAGTAGGCCATTCGGCCCTTCGAGCCAGCTGATCATGGCTGATCATCCAAAATCAGTACCCCGTTCCTGCTTTCTCCCCATATCCCTTGATTCTGCTAGCCCTAAGAGCTACATCTAACTCTCTCTTGTATACATTATGTACTATTCGGGTGTCAGGGGTTATGGGGAGAAGGCAGGAGAGTGGGGTTAGGAGGGGGAGATAGATCAGCCATGATTGAATGGTAGAGTAGACTTGGTGGGCCGAATGGCCTAATTCTGCTCCTATCACTTATGAGGTACTGAAACATACTTGTGGTACTAGATGAGCAATTTGCAATGGGATACTGTACATCAGATTCAATGGACAGGACTCAGGAATAAGTGGTTAGAGTGGTGAAGAATAAATTGATCTCTTATTTCACAGTGACAGAGTTCGAAGGCAATAGAAATTCACTACATTACAATTTTACTGAACGTTTTGTGTGAGCAGTGAGAGGGAATTTAGGGACTTCAAAGGAATGATATCATGAATTATTGGGGAGGGAGTTGTTTCTTTATAATATTTGCACCAAGAATATTTTCAACATGAAATAGTTCATCCTGCAAGTAATCATTGGGTGCTTGTGTAATTTGATAAGGACCAACAAGTGTTTGAAGGGGTAGAATGTAAAAAGATAGGCTAAAGTGTCATTACAGTAATAGCAGGAATGATGTCAATGGGCTTTGTAATTCTCTAGATAGCATAGTCATCAGATGGTCTATTCGTAAAAGAAAATTAATTGAGGGCAATGCAGACCTGCAACAGAATATGTGACTTGAAATCTATCACCTATGTGTAAAAATAAAATTAAAAATAGTGGCATAATGGTGCAGCGGTAGAGTTGCAGCCTTACAGCAGCAGAGGGTTCCATCCTGACCATTGGGTGCTCTCTGTGCGGAATGTTTATGTTCTCCCTGTGACCTGCGTGGGTTTTCTCTGGGTGCTCCGGTTTCTTCCCACACTCCCCACAATCTACACAGGATTGCAGATTAATTGGCTTTGGTAAAGAGTTGAAATTGTCCGTAAATGTGTAGGATGTTGCTAGAGCACCGGGTAATCGTTGGACTCAGTGGGCCATAAACCAGAGTGGTGAGTCTCTGGAATTCTCTGCCACACAAGGTAGTTGAGGCCAGTTCATTGGCTATATTTAAGAGGGAATTAGAAGTGGTCCTTGTGGCTAAAGGGATCAGGGGGTATGGAGAGAAGGCAGGTACAGGATACTGAGTTGGATGATCAGCCATGATCATATTGAATGGCGGTGCAGGCTCGAAGGGCCGAATGGCCTGCTCCTGCACCTATTTTCTATGTCTATGTCTAAATCTAAAGTCAAGAGTCACAACCCTGATGTCCCCTGTTGCAAAACAAAGCTTTCTACCTCCTCAACATAGAGTACGGTGCAGAATGGACTGCTTTGTACATATGGTACACAGATCAGAAGGTGATACGAAGGATTGGATATTGGGAATCCAGTAAACACCTGTGGGAGAATCATTTACCTGTAGCTTCTAATCTGGATTTAGTGACGGACATTATTAAAAAAAAATGTTTAGTCATTATTTAGAATTTGAATTGCCTGGACATTCTGACAAACTACTTCCTTATTTCTGCCTGAGCACCGTCTAGATTTGCAACAGGTCCATAATTTGTTACAGATTCCATTGAAGACCGACACTTATTGGAACGTGTATTTTTTTCCCTGCTAAATTGCTTGTGATCGTATGAGCGCAGTTTCCACAAGATGTTGCTGCCGGCAGTCCGATGATGGAACACGCAGGCAGTGGAGATTTCACAAAGTACATTAGGACGGGATTTAAGGTTAAAGGTACAGCACGGAAACTGGTCCCTTAGCCCACAGAGTCCATGCCGACCAGCGATCACCCATTCACACCAGTTCTATGTAATTTAATCTTCTCGTCCGCTTCCGACACACTAGGGGCAATTTTGCAGAGGCCAATTAACCTACAAACTCACACACCTTTAAGATTCTCAGACAGGTACACGGACAGGACAGGTTTGGAGGGAAATAGACCAAACGCAGGCTGGTGGGACTAGTGTAGCTGGGACACGTTGGCCGGTGTGGACATGTTGGGATGAAAGGCCTGTTTCCACACTGTGTCACTCTATCTCTCTATGACTCTATGCGGGAGGAAACTGGAGCTTCCAAAAGAAACCAATGTGGTCACAGGAATGTCATAAGCTTTAGTTTTAGTTTAGTTCAGTTTAGTTTAGAGATACAGCGTGGAAACAGGCCTTTTGGCCCACTGTGTCTGTGCCAATCAGCGATCCCCACACATTAACACTATCCTACACCTAATAGGGACAATTTTTTTTTTTAACATTTAGCAAACCAATTAACCTACAAACCTGAACGTCTTTGGAGTGTGGGAGGATCTCGGAGAAAACTCACGCAGCTCAAGGGGAGAACGTACAAATTCCGTACAGAGAGCACCAGTAGTCGGGATCGAACTTAAGGCAGGAACTCTATCACTGTGCCACCGTGACTGCCTGATAAGGGATTGGAGTAGAACTAGGCCATTTGGCCCATCAAGTCTACTCCGCCATTCAATCATGGCTGATCTACTGTACCTCTCCCTCCTAACCCCATTCTCCTGCCTGCTCCACATAACCTCTGACACCTATACTAATCAAGGAAGAACGTGCAAACTCCATAGAGACAGCACCTGAGGTCAGATTTGAACCTGGGTCTCTGGTGCTGTGAGGCAGCATATCTACCAGCTGCACCACTCTGCCGCCCTTGTAAAGCTCAGCATCACTGTCATAGATGCCACAGTTAAAGATTAGCTTAATGACTGAAAACCATCAATACTATCGACTGTGTTTGGAAATATCTTCCCTTTTGCATTCCACTGGCAGTCCTCGTGTAAAGAAGGTACAACGCTTCACATGGTGTAAAAAATAAAGTACCTCTGGTAAAAGTAGGAAATAAGTAATGAAATGCAATATGGTGAGTGCCTTTCCAGCCCTCGGAGTGTCCCTAAAGTCCTTACAGTCAATTCAATCCCATTGAATGGAGGGTTCCATTCTAAGCTGGAAATTGCAAGAGTCAAGAGTGTTTAATTGCCATATGTACCAGGAATGGAACACTCGATGGGTCTCTGGTGCTGTGTGTGAAGCAGCAACTCTACCGCTGCGCATGAATTTTAAAGTTGGTTTTGTTTAGAGGTAGAGCGCAGAAACAGGCCCTTCGGCCTACCGAGTCCACACGGACCAACAGTCCCCGCACTCTAACGCTATCCTACACACACTGGGGAACCATTTACAATTATACCTGCACGTGTTTGGAGTGTGGGAGGAAACCGGAGATCCCGGAGAAAACCCACGCAGGTCACAGGGAGAACGTACAAACTCCGTACAGACAGCACCTGTAGTCAGGATCGAACCTGGGTCTCTGGTGCTGTGAGGCAGCAACTCTACCGCTGCACCATGGATTAATGCACTAAGTTCCAGAAAGCTTCATCATACACAATAGCTTCCAGAATGACGTAAACAGCTGAAGGCGTCACAAAACAACCAAAAAAGGCAGGTTCTGTACAATAGCACAGACACGGCAGAGTCAGTCTAGAGCTTTACACCTACGCGAGCATGTTAAACAAGATATCTGTGATTACATTACTGATCACAGTTTAACAGCTTGCAAACAAGGCATTATTATTATTCCAATTTCCACAGACCATTCAAACCACTGGTACTGCTATTTAGTTTAGTTTGGTTTAGTTTAGAGACACAGTGCAAAAGACCATGCCGAACCTTAAATCTCCCGTTCCAGTTCACTGTTATCTCACTTTCCCACTCCATAGGCACTCGGGGCAGTTAACAGAGAGCCAATTAACCTACAAACCCTTTTGGATGTGGGAGGAAACCGTAGCACCCAGAGGAAACCCAGGCGGTCACTTGCTGTACTTTGGCCAGAGGGTATAAAACACGAGAATGTACTTCTGTTTGTGACTTAAAGTTTTATTCCACAAAATGTTGCATTTGACATGCTTAGCTCAAGGACTTCATAGAATTGCCAAGCACAGACGTATCTTGTTTGCAAATGATGATCGCCTAGTTTCCAATGTCAAGAAAATCTTCCCCAAAGTACCGTCACGTGTGCAGTTGTTGAAGGAAATGGCACCCGAGATTCCGCTACTTCCTCAGCCCAGTTTGACTAGGTAGGGTACATGGCTCCCTGCTGTACTCTACTATGCTTCAAATATTGAAAGATAAAATAAATCATCAAATGTTTTGAAGAAGTCAGGATCGTCAGTGAAATCATGTAGAAAAGGTCCCTCCACCGCGATCTTGTGTTTATTGCTTCCAATTTTGCAAACTTCCCACAAGCTATCACTTCCCTTGAGAAACGCGGCAAAACATTAGTGAATAACTTGCAGGTTTTCAACAAAGTAACTGCCGATATTCGTAAAGTCCTTGGCGATGTAGGTAAAGACATACAAGGAAAATGTGAGAGAGTGATTTTAGCCAACAAAGATCTTGAAGAAATACTAAAGTTCTCAAAGGTAGTTGTAAAGCACAAGTTATCGACATGAATATAGAGTCTGTAGCTTGTTTCAGGTATGCACCAGTGACCTCAGCTGGAGTAGAAAGAAGCTTTTCACAACTGAAGCATATTCTGTTTGAAAACGGCATAGTTTAACACCAGGCAATTTGAAAAAAATGCTAGTAATTATGTGCAACCAGGCAACTTTGGTCATTTAATGTAGTATACCTTTATATTATTATTTTTAACCATATTTTGGTGGTGGAATAAATGCCTTTTTATGCCCTTTTTTGTCAATAAATGCCTTTTCATGCCCCTTTTGTAATTTTATTATGCCTTTCTGCCTGCCCATTTCAGAGTTTTTTGGTGCCTAAACATCCTGGTTCTACACATGATCATTGACCACAGTTTGGCAATATTATTTTGTGGAGAAGGCCATGACCTGGATTATATTGCCCTGTTTCCCCGAGCAGCTGAAACAAATTGAGTAAAGAAAAGATCTTTATTTTGAGTTAAGTTTAGTTTAGAGATACAGCGCAGAGGCCTACACACACGAGGAACAATTTTACATCAAAACATTTATACCGACAAACCTGTACGTATTTGGAGGTAACCGAAGATCTCGGAGAAAACGTACAAACTCCCTACAGACGGAACCCGTAGTCAGGATTGCACCCGTGTCTCTGGCGCTGTACGCCAGTAGGTCTGCTGCTGCGCCACCATTTATAATGTTAATAAAGAACATCACAATGTTAAAAATGGTCCTAATTTGCTTTCCAGTTGGAAATAAAGGCTACGGTTGTTCCATCAAATACGTTCCCCCATTCACAGCTCTGCACTCATAAGGATTGTGAAACCAAATGATGTGAGGGAGTTTTGATAGAGAGTTACCAAATGCTCAGGCCTTTGAAGTTCATGACACAGTGTCCTACAGTTATTTCAGGCAGTCCTATGGGTAATAGAGTTAGGTTGAAATATTCTTCAGCTTGTGTATTAGAACCACTGGGGTATGAAGGTCACTCAGTACACCCAACGATTCATATGTGTTCGCCAGTAATAATTATTTCACCTTTGAAACCAACCCTGCATTAAGCAGTGTGAGGTCGTTCATGTCACAAGTTATAAATTAGCCTCTGTTTTTCTAACAAATCTTCTTGCCAGTATTGTCTCTTCACTCTCATCCCTGAAGGCAATGCTGATGTCTGGTCACCCTTCAATAGTTCATCCAAGTGGCCTGGCCATATGCCCACAGGCCAATGCCCACACGCTGGGCACAAACCTGTCAACCAGCATCCACACACATAAACGTAACTTGACAGTGATCAGAATTAGGGGCAGGCAAATCTGCCTTTGTGCCCAGATGATTTTTACTTAGCGCCATTCGGTTATCAGACCTCGAACTCAGTCTGTGCGAGAAGGACAGCGAGAGAGGGAGTTGCAGAACCCTCATCGGAGAGAGGTGGCACGGTGGCGCAGCGGTAGAGCTGCTGCTTCACAGCGCCAGAGATCCAGGATCGATCCTGACTACGGATGTCTGTCTGTACGGAGTTTTACGTTCTCCCCGTGACCTGCGTAGGATTTTTCCCCGAGATCTTTGCATTTCCTCCCACACTCCAAAGACAAACAGGTTTGTGGGTTAATTGGCTTGTTATAAAGGTATAAATGTAAAATTGTCCCTAGTGTGCGTGTAGGCTAGTGTTAATGTGCAGGAATCGCTGGTCGGCGCGGACTCAGTGGGCCGAACGGCCTGGTTCTGCGATGTATCTCTAAACTAAACTAAACTAAACTAACCTAAACTAATCTAAACGTCTTTAAACTAGGCTTGCCTTGAGGAGAGTTTCCAGTGGAGCGGACAAATATGTGACTCAGTCACTGGAAGAAGGCAACAAGACAATCATGGGCAGGGGGGGGGGGGGGGCTTCTTTGTTCTATATGTTTAGTTTTAGTTATGTTTAGAGATACAGATAAAGATTAAATTATATTTACATAGAGACTGGGAGGTCTAATTTTATTGTGTATTTTGACACTGGTCTCATATCAGGTTATACCTGTTATTAATGTAATCCTGATCCCTATGTATCAATATCATTGTTATGTTTATCATTATTCTTTTTGCTCTGTTTTTTATGTTTTGTTTCTGTTTTTTGGGAAAAAAACAATAGAAAGATTTTAAAAGAAAGAAAGAGATACAGCATGGAAACAAGCCTTTCAGCTGACTGAGTCTGCGCTGACCAACGATCACCCATACACTACTTCTATCCTACAAACCAGGGACAATGTTTACAGATACCAACTATCCTGCAAACCTGTATGCCTTTGGAAACCGGTGCACCCGGAGAAAACCCACACGGTCACAGGGAGGACCTGCAAACTCCGTACAGACAGCACCCGCAGTCTCTGGAACCCGAGTCTCTGGCGCTGGAAGGCAGCAACTCTACCGCTGTATGTAACTTTGGAAAGCACAACTGACACCACTAATTGCCTGTAATGCATCAAGCCTTTGAAAAAAACCGAATGTGTGCAGAATTCAAATGCAAGGCTGGAAGGATTAATAGACAATAGACAATAGGTGCAGGAGTAGGCCATTTGGCCCTTCAAGCTAGCACCGCCATTCAATGTGATCATGGTTGATCATCCCCAATCAGTACCCCATTCCTGCCTTCTCCCCACATCCACTCACTCCGCTATTTTTAAGAGCCCTATCTAACTCTGTCTTGAAAGCATCCAGAGAACCTGCTTCCACCGCCCTCTGAGGCAGAGAATTCCACAGACTCACAATACTCTGTGAGAAAAAGTGTTTCCTCGTCTCCATTCTAAATGGCTTACTCCTTATTCTTAAAACAAAGAGAAAAAAAGAAACAAATTAATTGATGTTTCTTTCCCCTCTGCCCTTGTGGAGGTGCGGGGATCAGGTTATTGGCGGTGACTCCATCCAGTTCCCACAATAAAAACATCCTGTGAATAAGTGTTTAAGAAAGAACTGCAGATGCTGTAAAAATCAAAGGTAGACAAAAATGCAGGAGAAACTCAGCGGGTGAGGCAGCATCTATGGAGCAAAGGAATAGATGACGTTTCATGTCAAGACCCTTCTTCAGTAATGTGGGGGGCAGGGGGGGGGGGGGGTGGGAAGAAGAAAGGAAGAGGCGGAGACAGTAAGCTGTGAGAGCTGGGAAGGGGAGGGGAAGGAGGGAGAAAGCAAGGACTACCTGAAATTGGAACAGTCAATGTTCATACCACTGGGATGATTAAGGTGATCAAACTGTGAATAAGTATCAGTGAGATAAATGTCAACTGCTGCTGGAAGACCATCAACTTGGTGAAAGATGCACTTTGGACTGGCCGAAAGCTCCCAGTGAAAGGGAATATCCGTAAGTGAATGGTACCAGCATTCCAGGTAGCAGGAGTACATTGGTAAGGGAATCGCGGATTTTACCTGGACTTGAGTGCTTGAGTTATAGGGAGAGGTTGTATAGACTGGGGCCATTTTGCTTTGGAGTCTAAGGATGGATTATTGAAGGCAGCTGCGGTAGAGTTGCTGCCTTTTACAACACCAGAGTTCCGGGTTTGATCCTGTCTATGGCTGCTGCCTCCGCAGAGTTTGCACGTTCTCTCCGTGACCGCATGGGTTTCCTCCGGATCCTGCGGTTTCCTCCCGCACTCCAGAGATTTACAGGTTTGTAGGTGAAATGGCTCGGTATAATTGCAAAATTGTCCCAGTGTGTGTAGGATAGTGTTAGTGTGCGGGATCGCTGGTTGACGTGGACTCGGTGGGCCGAAGGGTCTATTTCTGCGCTGTATCCCTAAACCAAATAAACCAAACTAAAAGGTGTACAAAATAATGAGGGGGCATGGATAATGTTAGAGGTACAGAAGTGTGAAAACGCACACCTCCAGATTCAGGGACAGTTTTTATTCCCAGCTGTCATTAGGCAACTGAACCATCCTAGCAACAAATAGAGTGGTCCTGAGTTACGATCAAGCTCATTAGAGACCCTGGGACTGTAATTAATTGAACTTTATCTTGCACTATATGTTATTCCCTTTATCCTGTATCTGACCAGTGTGGACAGCTTGATTGTAATCGTGGAAAGTCTTTCCGCTGACTGGATAGCACGCAATAAAACATGCAGAGCAAGTTGTTTCCCAATGGTCTTTACTGCATACGTTATAAATAACATATTATGGAGAAAAGAAACATGGACATAATATTAACAATAAAGGAGGTATTGTTGAAGATTTCAAAGATAAAAATAATTTGTTATTTGACTATATTTTGTTAAAAATCATTATAATACAGCTCA
Source organism: Okamejei kenojei (assembly GCA_035221665.1). NCBI lineage: Eukaryota > Metazoa > Chordata > Chondrichthyes > Rajiformes > Rajidae > Okamejei > Okamejei kenojei. The sequence continues at coordinate 26,582,639 of CM069164.1, forward strand.
TGTGGTACCACTCTAACCTGAGAGCCTGACAGATTCAGACACTATAAAGTAAACATGGTCCCCAAGGGGTTAACAATCATACAATAACATTGCCCAGCCCCTTAAATAAATGTTTGTTAAAACTGATTTCACTTCCAGTTGGAACTCTCAATACAATAGAAAAAGATGGAGGTAATAAAATGTGTACCTTCATTTAACTCGGACGTTGCAGTTCTTTTCCCAAGAACTCTTGGGTGGCACAGTGGCGCAGCAGTAGAGTTGCTGCCTTACAGCGCTTACAGCGCCAGAGACCCGGGTTTGATCCCAACTATGGGTGCTGTCTGTACGGAGTTTGTACGTTCTCCTCATGACCACGTGGGTTGTCTCCGAGATCTTCAGTTTCCTCCCACACTCCAAAGACGTACAGGTTTGTAGGTTAATTGGCTTGGTATAAATGTAGATTGTCCCTGGAGTATGTAGGATTGTGTTAGTGTGCGGGGGTCGCTGGTCGATGCGGACTCAGCGGGCCAAAGGGCCCGTTTCCGTGCTGTATCTCTAAATTAAACTAAGCTAAACTCTCTACATAATGCTGTGCCTTTTTCTATGAGTAAGTAAAATATTGCACATTTTTTCCTCTTATGTAAGCTGGCCACTCCTTTATAAAATGAACTATGCATTATACAAGTTACCGATCGACTTTAAAAAAAAATACCTGAAAATGTCAGAACAACTTAAAATGTTACGTAATTTTAGAAAACAACATACAATGGGACATAAGTTTCCTCCATTTTGACAGATTAATTACTTTCCTTCACAAACTCTCCCTCTTGCAATTCCAATTCTCTCTCTCTTTCTCTCCCTCCCTCCCTCCCTCTCTCCCTCCATTTTAATATGAATTTAAGGGATGACTTTTTCACATAAATGGTGGTGGTTGTATGGAACGAGCTGCTGGAAGAAGTAGTTGAGGCAGGTACCATTGCAACATTTAAGAAACAGTTAGACGATACATGGACAGGACAGATTTAGAGGGATACTAGACTAAGTGGGACCCGTTGGTTCCCAGGTTCACTCGGGGGGGGCTGGTCCCCCAATGCAATATTCCACCTCTCCACCAATTCCATTATTGGTGGCAAGGTGGGGCGGGGAGGGGGGGGGGGGGGGGGAGTGTGAGGAGGGGGGAGGGGTCTGGAGTGCTGGCATGGGTGTTGTGGGTCAAGTCAAATCAAGCACAGTGAGTGCAGGGTCAACAATCCATTTCAGTCCATTTCATGTCAAGTCATTCCATTTCAAGTCAAATCAAGTCAAGTCAAGTCAAGCACAGGGAAGGCAGGGCCAGCCAACAATACAATTCATTTGCTTTCATTTCAGGTGAGCTAAAGCAAAGCAAAGGCAAAGCAAAAGCAAAAGCACAGGGCAGGGCAAACAACTCATTTAATTTCATTTCCATTTCCATTTCCATTTCAAGCACAGGGCAGGCCAAACAACAAATTTCATTTCATTAAGGGCAAACAAATCAATTATTGCAAGCACATTAAGGGTTAAAAAATCATCATTCATTGCAAGCACATTGCTGGCTAACAAATCAGTTATTGCAAACACATAAAGGGTTAACCACATAAAGCAAATAATCACATAAAACATATAACCCCAAACCACATAAACCACAAAACCACTTAAACCACATACAGAATAGACTCACAGTTCAGTAGACTCACAGCAGAATTTCAGTAGACTCACAGCAGAATCACAGTTGTGGCCTTTCCCTCGCGATCTTTCAGAGTGACTGACTCATGTTGAGACATCCGGGGTTTTATAGTCCTCGCCTCCCCCTTCCCTCCGGAAGGGGCATTACCTTCATCATGGTGACTGACAGGCGAGAGGACCAATCAGTTGATCTCAATTATTTTTTAAACATTCATAACTTTTTTATTTTTCATGGATCGGGAAAATTCTTGGGGCTGCCTCAGCAGAGGAGGACTGTGAGTAAGATGGCCAAATATCATAGCGATATATCGTAGCATTTTTTCTAAAATCAATATCGAGCACAGATCGTGGAAGTGGTCAAGATGAGACTTTTAGTTATATAGATGGGCCAAACGCATGCAGGTGGGACTAGTATAGCTGCGACATGTTGGCCGATGTGGGCTGAAAGTCCTGTTTTCACGCTGTTTCACTCTACTCTCATCTTTGGAATGTAAACTTTAGAGGCACCTTATGTTCCAAATGCCACTGAATAACCAGAAGTGCCATGTGTGTTCACCAAAGGAACCTAAATGTTCAAATGGGTGGACCTTATCTGAATGGTTTTAGACTTTACTTTAAACGTTAGAGATACAGCTCGGAAACAGACCCGTCGGCCCACCAAGTCTGTGCTGACCAGTGATCACCCCATACACTAAAGGGGCTGTCCCAATGCGGCGACCTAATCCACGAGTTAAGAAGAGTGTCTTCGACCTTCAAGCTCGAGGGCACTCGCCTGGAAAACCTCAAGCTGGATCGACCGTCCGTCTTGAAACCACGAGCTGGATCGACCGACCGCGCACACACACACACACACACACACACACAAACACATCGCAAAGGCAGGGGCCAGGGAAAGCGGGGGAGCTCTGTCTGAATTTCACACCCGCGTTGAAGAGAAAGGTAAATGACGGTTACCTCAGTGTACGGTAAGTCCTTTAGAGAGCGTGGATGGGGGGGGGGGGAGAGGAGAGGGGGAAGAGAGGGGGAAGAGAGGGGGAAGAGCGAGGAGAGGGGGAGGAGAGGGGGAGGAGAGGGGGAGGAGAGGGGGAGGAGAGGGGGAGGAGAGGGGGAGGAGAGGGGGAGGAGAGGGGGAGGAGGGGGGAGAGGGGAGGAGGAGGGGGGAGGAGAGGGGGAGGAGAGGGGGAGGAGAGGGGGAGGAGAGGGGGAGGAGAGGGGGAGAGAGAGGGAATGGATACACCTTTAAGAAGTATAATAAAGTTTAGCGGGCATTTAACCTACCAGTCGGTTTTCCCTTGTCCTGAAAACTCCACTAAGCCAATCAAAATGTCCAGCGAAGGGTATTGCCTACGGCTGCCCTCGACTGCCTGTAACTAAATAGCGACCCCACTCCACTGCACTACAAGTCAAAAAGAACCATGCCGACCAAATTTTACTCACGGAAAATGTTTTAACCTGCAGAAAATTCCATGTTTTAAACTCGCAGATTAGGTCGCCGCAGTGGGACAGCCCCAACTTACATATACTAGAGACAATTTTTTACTACTTACAAACGCTAATTAACCTATGAACCTGTACGTCCTTGGAGTGTGGGAGGAAACAGGAGCACCTGGAGAAAACCCACACAGTCACGGGGAGAACGTGCAAACTCTATACAGACAGCACCCATAGTCAGGATCGAACCCGGGTCTCTGGTGCTATGAGGCAGCAACTCTACCGCTGCGCCACCGTGCCGCTCCATTTATGCATTAAAGAACATAACAGTGGTTATAATACCTCAGCTCCACTCTCCTCCACAAACAATATTTTGTGATTCCCTTAATATAAAAGTTTTATTGCATCTATCTTGAATATATTCTCTGACTGAGCCAGCACAGTCCTTCTTGTTAAAGAATTCCAAAGGTTCCCTGCCAACAAGTGAAAAATGTCTCCTCATCTCTGACCGACGTGACCCATTCTGAGACTGGGACCACCTGGCTCCATACATCTCAGCCAAGAGAAACATCACCTCTCCATCCACTCTGTCACAATCCCTTTAGGTATTTTAATAGGCTATATATCGGCTTTGTGTGTTTTTTAGGAGTTTCCAATTACGATCTAATTCGTGCGGAACATTTGCGACATTAGCAGTTGTTTCTTAAGCTGCTCCAGCAGGCACAGTGTCCAGTTTCTTGACGCGTATGTTCCTTGCCCTGCAAACCAGTTGCCCAGAAGGAGATATGTCTGCTCCTTACAGCTGTGCGTTGGAAATGTCGGCACAGACACCATTAAATCCCTCAACACTCAACACATCTCCACGTCTGGACATCTCCGTCGCTGCCGCATTCTCTCAATCACTTCTCCTTTTTAGGTTCCTCGGTCTATTTCGGCAGATCTAGTGGCGCAGCGGCAGAGTTGCTGCCTCACAGCGCCAGAGGCCCCGGGATGCTGTCCGTACGGAGTTTGCACGTACTCCCAGCGATCCCCGTGGGTTTTCTTCAGGTGCTCCGGTTTCCGCCCACATTAGGTTTGCAGGTTAATTGGCTTCCGTAAATTGCCAATTTGTAAATCTGACTTTCTGCTAGAATTTAAAAAATCTGACACCTGACTGCGGGTGCTGTCTGTGTGGAGTTTGCACGTTCTCCCTGAGACAGTGTGGATTTTTTGTGTTGCCCGGTTGCCTGCCGCACTCCAAAGATGGGCAGGTTTGTAGGTTAAGTGGCTTCTGTAAATTATCCCTAGTGCGTGTAGGATAGAACTGGTGTAGGAGGTGATCGCTGGTCGGTGCGGACTCGGTGAGCCTAAGCGCCTGTTTCCACGCTGTAGCTGTTAACTAAGCTAAAGAAGCAAGCCACACATGGGCAGTAAAAGTTGGCAATTTCACTCGGGGAGATCACTTGTTGGCACAATCCCTTTGTTCACCTGACAAAGGTAAGAGTCATTACGCCAGCCCTTAGCTCCGTGCCGCTTCCAGCTAGTGCAGTCCATGCCAAGAAATTTTAATGAGTTCCTTTTGCACAAAGCCTGTAATTAAAACAACTCTGGCTTTCATTAATCATAAACGTGAACATGAATTCCGGTTAAAAAGTGCAACTTTCATCCATTTTGAAGCCACAAAATGCAAATGAATACAAACAATGGTGTGTATAGATTTTTAAAAAACGTACACATGCTGTTTTGATTCGAGGTGGATGACACTCCTTTCATTCTTATTGTAGGCTTGCACATAAGTGTAGGATATGAATAATAGAATCATAGAGTTATGCAGTGTGGGAACAGGCGCTTCGGCCCAACTTACCCACCCAACCAAGGTGCCCCATCTACACCAGTCCCACCTGCGTGCGTTTGGCCCATATCCCTCTAAACCTGTCCTATCCATGTACTGTACCTGTCCAAAAGTTCCTTAAATGTTGCAATAGTCCCTGCCTCAACTGCCTCCTCCGGCAGCACGTTCCATACACCCACCACCCTCTGTGTGAAAAGTTACACCCTCGGGTTCCTATTAAATAATTTCCTTCTCACCTTAAACCTATGACAATGATGCATACACTTTGTCAATCCACACAAATGATACACTTGATATCCAAAGAACAAAAGTCCACAAAAACTGTAAAATGCAAGTTAATTGAAAGGATTCAATTTTCCTAGTTTAGATATGAGGTACAGTGCGGAAACAGGCCCTTCGGCCCATCGGGTCCGCGCTGACCAGCGATCCCCGCACATTAACACTATCCTACACACACTAGGGACAATTTACGATTATATCAATCCAATTAACATACAAACCTGTACGTCTTTGGAGTGTGGGAGGAAAAAGGAGATCCCGGGGAAAACCCACGCATGTCACGGGGAGAAGGTACAAACTCCGTACAGACAGCACCCATGGTCAGGATCGAACCCGGATGTCTGGCACTGTGAGACAGCAACTCTACCGCTGTGCCCTTTTAAGAATAAGGAGTAAGCCATTTAGAACATAGACGAGGAAACACTTTTTCTCACAGAGAGTAGTGAGTCTGTGGAATTCTCTGCCTCAGAGGGCGGTGGAGGCAGGTTCTCTGGATGCTTGCAAGAGAGAGCTAGACAGGGCTCTTAAAAATAGCGGAGTCAGGCGATATGGGGAGAAGGCAGGAACGGGGTACTGATTGGGGATGATCAGCCATGATCACTTTGAATGGCGGTGCTGGCTCGAAGGGCCAAATGGCCTACTCCTGCACCTATTGTCTATTGTTGATTGTCTATTGCCAGCGTTCCCCCAGTTCAGGAACAACTTAGGTCTGTTGGTAGATTCTTTGATGCTGAGCAAGGGTCGAACCCCAACTCAAGCGTAGATCACAGTAGATAGATCACTCAGTCTGAAGAAGGGTCCTGACCCGAGGCATCTCCCGTCCACTCCCTCCGCAGATGCAGCCTGACCACTGAGTTCCTCCAGGACTTTGCATTTTGATCACAGCACACAATCTACTGTTCCCTTGAGTACAATACCGAAGGAGAAATTCGCTGTTGGAATAACCACACATCAGATCAGAGATTAAACCAAGCATGAACAGCGTGTGGCAGAAGATGTATCTTTATGCTCCCTTATTCAATAAGATCATGGATAATCTTTAACCTTAGTGCCACTTACTTGCACCAGCCCCATTTCCGTTGATTCCATTAAGAGCTAAAAAGACATCGATCTCAATCATGAACATCCTCAGTGCTTGAGTCTCCACAGACTTGTGGAAAGATAATTCCAAAGATTCACCATGTTCTGGGTGAAGCTATTCCTCCTCTTGTCTATACTGGATTGCTAACAAAAACTTGTGAGCGTGTAGGTTAATTGGCCTCTAAATTGTCCTGAGCGTGCACGTGGGATAACACAGAACCCGTGTGAACAGGTGACCGATAATCAGCATGGATTTGAAGGCTCTGTTTCTGTGCTGTAGCAAGCAAAGTGAATGTAGATTCAAGTCCACACTGACTCCCGTTCACCTGTTCACACTAGTTCTGTATTATTCCTCTCACACATCCACTCCCCACACGCTAAGGGCAATTTAGAGGCTGATTTACCCACAAACCCGAACGTCTTTGGGATGTGGGAGGAAACCGGAGCAGCCAGAAGACACCCACGCGGTCACAGCGAGAACGTGCAAACTCCACACAGACAGCACAAGTTTATAGTCAAAGCATCAGTGGCAAAGGTGGAGGCTAGAGGGGCAGCGCCAAGGTAGCAGGCTCGAATGAAAGATGGTGCACAAAACTGAAAGAAGAGAGGAGGCGTTAGAAGATGTCTTACAAACTGATAGGGAGTGGGATGAGGCATCTTACAGGCACCCGGCATAGGAGAACTATCACTTACCACAATGTATAGCGGACTTGGCCTCGTGAATTGGAATATGGTGCAAAAGGCAACATTAAATCATGGATAATGATCGCAGGTTAGCTCCACATTAGATGATGGATGGTTTTTTTTTTGGGATGAATGATACAGAGAACAAATAAGAGATTGCCGCTTCTGACAAGTGGATCAATAACTTGTCAGAAGCATAGATCTAAAGAGCCAGCGGGAAAAATGAAGGGATTTTGTTTCCACTGGATTTCATGATCTGGTACATTAGGCCTGATAAGACTTGGGAAGCAGATTCCAGAAATGATTTTGAAACAGATGTTGCCCAAATCTTTGATGATTTAGTCAGAGGGTGGTGAATCTGTGGAATTCTTTGCCATAGAAGGCTGTGGAGGCCAAGTCAGTGGATATTTTTATGTCAGAGATAGACAGGTAGATTCTTGATTTGTACGGGTGTCAGAGTTTACGGGGAGAAGGCAGGAGAATAGGGTTAGGAGGGTGAGATAGATCAGCCATGATTGAATGTCGAAGTAGACTTGATGAGCCGAATGGCCTAATTCTACTCCTTTCCCTTATGACCTTATTATCGGGTTGAGGGAAATGTTAGTGTATGGGGATGAATGCTCTTATATAGTATATGCAAAGACACAATGGGCCAAATGGCCTCCTTCTTCTGTGTAGTTGGCATTCTAAAAGATACTAGCTCATTGTGTAAATGCTGGTCACAGAATTTTCTCTGGAACAAAGTGAATAGATGATTAATAGCATGAACTGGACTCTGTTTCCATGCTGTAGCAAGCAAAGCGAATGTAGATCAGAAATAATGGAACATAGAACAGCACAGCACAAGAACAGGCCCTGTGGCCGACAATGTCGATTATGATGCCAGGACAATATGAATATGATGCCAAGACAATCTCTTATCTGCCTGCACATGTAGTGTTAGAGTAACCCTTAAACTGCAAAGGTTAAGAACAATATTAACCAAGATCAAAATGCTGTCTGCCACATTTTCTATCATCTTCTACCCTTCGCTAACAGCACGTAACAAACCATGTGAGGCACGGTGGCGCAGCGATAGCGTTGCTGCCTTAAGGGCCCGTCCCACTTGCTGATTTATTTTGGCGACTGCCGGCATCATTGACTGACGTATCAGGTCACCGAAAAATTTGCGGCGTGATGACTTATTGGCGAGCGGTGTTTTTTTCAAATGTCGTAACATTTTTTTTGTCGCCGCTGGATTTTGAAATGTTCAAAATCTTTAGGCGACACTGATATGACGCCGGCAGTCGCCGAAAAAAAAATCGGCAAGTGGGACTGGCTCTTTACAGCGCCAGAGACCCGGGTTCGATCCTGACTATGGGGAGCCGTTTGTAGGGAGTTTGTGCGTTCTCCCCGAGGCCTGCTGGTGGGTTTTCTCCGGGTGCTCCGGTTTCCTCCCACACTCCAAAGCCGTGCAGGTATGTAGTTTAATTGGCTTTGGTTTAAATGTAAATTGTCCCCAGTGCGCGTAGGACAGTATTAATGTAATGATCGCTGGTTCGGCACGGACTCAGCCGGTCTAAGGGTCTGTTGCCGCGCTGTATCTCTAAAAATGACCCGAACCAAACTGAACCGCTGATCTGGCAGATCAAGAAATGATGGGATATCTGTTCAAAATAAAAACAATCCGCAACATAACATCAAGATGACAAACTCCACAGGGTCACTTGGTTTTGCTTAGGTCATCTGTGCTATGCCAATCATTTTATCTATTTTATTAAGACCCACAGCAATAAAGTATATGAAATAATAAGTATAAAATGCTAGTGACAGTTATGACCAGGGAAGAGTAGAGGACATGCAATGTCATCAATATTTCCTCCAGGTCACAAAATAACTCACCAGTTATTACTTATCGTACATCTGGTATGATGGTCTCTTTGTTCTTTGGCTACTGCTGACTTCAAGTGGCAGGTCGTGGTCCCAAGCTGTCTGCTGACTCAGGACAGCTTTATCAGTGTTTCCAGCGTTCTGCGTTTCTCCGCTGCGCCTTCATCTGCCTTTTACTGCTTTGTCTCGTGGGTCGTGACCTCTTGTCTCTTGCCTTGCCTGCAGCCTCTCTCTTTCTCGTCCCCCCCCCCCCCCCCCCCCCCCCCCGCTTTGGGAAAGCAAGGCGATAAAAGTGAAGGAACGCCACACACAGACAGAGGCCGGAATAATGGCAGGTTTTAAGCCAGCGAGGAGACCAGGCCCAATGGCAAAGATAGACCATGAAGGAGGATCGTAAATAAAGATAAAGTGGTTTCTGAACAACAACAAAAAAAATGTTGCGAGCTGTGGGAAAACAAAGACAAACTGATCTCACAAGGAATGAATTGTTTGGAATGTATTGAAATGGATGTGGCAGGAAAAAGCTCTGAACAACAGCGCAGAACAAGAGAAAATGGAAAATAAAATTTACAAACTAATTGTTGTGAAAATTTTAACATAAAGGCAGTAAGAGAGATGGGAAACTTAACAACTGATAACATTGGGACCTGGCCCGAAGGGTCTCGACCCGAAACGTCACCCATTCCTTCTCTCCAGAGATGCTGCCTGTCCTGCTGAGTTACTCCAGCATTTTGTGTCTATCTTCGATTTAAAGCAACATCTGCAGTTCTTTCCTACACATTGGGATCTGATATGTATACTTCAGCAAGTCCCTGTCACTTTCTTGTAGGTTGTCTGTTTAAGATCAGACAACATCAGGAGGTGGTGGGATTAGAGGAGAATTATGCCCCCGATCTTAATTTAAATTAAGGGCGGCATGGAGGTGCAGCGGTAGAGTTGCTGCCTGACAGCGCCAGAGACCCGGGTTCGATCCCGACCTCAGGTACTGCCTGTACGGAGTTTGTACGTTCTCCCCGTGACCTGCGTGGATTTTCTCCGAGATCTTTGGTTTCCTACCACGTTAAATGGCTTGGTATGAATGTAAACATTGTCCCTAGTGTGTGTAGGATAGTGTTAATGTGCGGGGATCGCTGGTCGGCACGGACTCGGTGGGACGAAGGGCCTGTTTCCGCGCTGAATCTCTAAATTAAACTACAATGCCCAATGTCTCTTTAGTTTGTTAAAACCGATGTCCGCCATGGATTCTGAAGGTGGCCATTCAATGGCGTTTGACACAGAGGTTGAGCGATTTGGATGGTCTTCAAGAACGTTTTTATAGCGGCACGGTGGTGCAGCGGAAGAGTTGAGGCTTTCCAGCGCCAGAGTCCTGGGTTCGATCCTGACTACGGGCGCTGTCTGTACGGAGTTTGTACAACATTAGGAGCTACAGCATAAAGTGATGAATCTCTTGAAATCTTTGCCCCTGTTTGTGGGGGAACTTGGATCATTAGTAATTAAAGTGGAGGTTCCTAAATATTTGGAAGATCAACAAACAGCGGGGAATGGAAAAATGGCACAGAAGAGAAGTTCAGGCCAGCATAGATCATAGATCATCGTTGGTCTCCAAATCTGAGGAAAGACATTCTTGCCATAGAGGGGGTACAGAGAAGGGTCACCAGACTGATTCCTGGGATGTCAGGACTTTCATATGAGGAAAGACTGGATAGACTCAGCTTGTACTCGCTAGAATTTAGAAGACTGAGGGGGATCTTATAGAAACTTGCAAAATTCTTAAGGGGTTGGACAGGCTAGATGCAGGAAGATTGTTCCCGATGTTGGGGAAGTCCAGAACAAAGGGTCATAGTTTAAGGATAAGGGGGAATTCCTTTAGGACCGAGATGAGGAAAACAGTTTTCACACAGAGAGTGGTGAGTCTCTGGAATTCTCTGCCACAGAAGGTAGTTGAGGCCAGTTCATTGGCTATATTTAAGATGGAGTTAGATGTGGCCCTTGTGGCTAAAGGGATCAGGGGGTATGGAGAGAAGGCAGGTACAGGATACTGAGTTGGATGATCAGCCATGATCATATTGAATGGCGGTGCAGGCTCGAAGGGCCGAATGGCCTACTCCTGCACCTATTTTCTATGTTTCTATGTTTCTATAGTAGTTTAGTTTAGAGACACAGCACAGAAACAGGCCTTTAGCCCGCACCGACCAGCTATACCCGCATACTAACACTATCCTACACACACTAGGGATAATTTACATATATAACCAAGCCAATTTAAGCTACAAACCTGTACATTTTTGGAGTGAGGGAGGAAATAGAAGATCTCGGAAAAATCTTGAGTCAGTGCATGGTTAATATGGGCCACAATAGAGGGGTATAAAATCATCAGGGGAGTAGAATGGGTGAAGATACAGTCTTTGACCCATGGATGGGGAATCAAGAACTAATGGACATAGGTGTCGGGTGAGAGGGGAAAGACGGGCACTTTTTTCATCCAGTGAGCGGTGGGCATCTGGAACAAGCTGCCAGACCAGGTAGTTGAGATAGATACTATAACAGCATTTTAAAGATATTTGGACAAGCACATGGTTAGGAAATGTTTACCCGTTCATGGGCCAAACACTGCTAAATGGGACTAGCTGTAAGGGCCTGCTTCTGTCCTGTATGAGTCCATGTTTGTACGGCATGGTGGCGTAGAAGTAGAGTTGCTGCCTCACAGCGCCAGAGACCCAGGTTCGATCCTGACTACGGGTGCTGTCTGTGCGGAGTTTGTACGTTCTCCCTGTGACCGTGTGGGTTTTCCCCCAGCGGTGCGGTTTCCTCCCACACTCCAAAAATGTACAGATTTGTATGATATTTGGCTTCAGTAAGTTGTGAAATTTTGCCCAGTGCATGTAGGTTAGTGTTTGGTGTGATCGCTGGTCGTCACGGACTCGATGGGCTGAAGGGCCTGTTTCTGCGCTGTGTCTCTAAAGTCTGAAGACTCTGTCTAATATTTAATGACACTTCTTCAGAAATTGGTTGAGCCGGGATGATAGTCTTCTTATCTCAGCCTACACGTGGGAAACGTGACGAAAGTGATTCTGTTTCTTGTCCTCATTAGATCTGAAGGATGGCTTCACAAATGACATTGTTTGCTTTGCTGATGACATCACCTGCTACAAAGCAGTTAATTCTCTGTTAGTGAGATGAGTGCGAACTGAACCAGAGCAGAGAAATGTTGACAGAATTGGACAGAAGACAGACTAATTACGCATATCTGCTGGACTGAGAGGAATATGTCATTAACCCCTGTTCCAAAACTAGACTGGGATGTTTCTCATCAAACCCCCCCCCCACACACACACACACAACCTCCCCAGCCACTGGAAACTCAACTCCACTCACTGGCAAAGATTCATTCCTTCAGTTATCTACAGTGCATCATGGTAAAAATCCACTCCCCACTACACCAGGGGCAATTTGCACAGGCCAGTTAACCTACAAACACGCACGTCTTCGGGATGTGGGAGAAGGCCGGGGCACCCAGAGGAGACCCACGCGGTCACAGGAAGATCGTACAAATTCCCGCACAGGTAGCACCCGTAGTCAGGATCTCCGGCGCTGTGAGGCAGCAACTGCACCCCAGCGCCACCCCGCCGCCCTGTTAGAAAGATCCCATTCAGAAAGATCGTGAGTGCGGAAGGCAAAGCTCGCGGATCAGAAAAGCACAACGTGGTCGGAGCGCAAGGTATATAGAATATTCCTGTGAGATATACAACAGAAAATTGAGCTGGCATTTAGAACACGATTTAATCGATGGCTTATATATCAGAATTTCCTGAAGCATTATTAGGACAATGCTAAAAATATTATTGAACAAGTGAAAATCTACTGGCATCTCTGTAATGCCCAATGGATGAGACTACTGGACATATCGATCTGTCTCTGGCACAGATTTTTTAAATTTTCTATGCGGCGGTGGAAATAGAGTGATACTCGACAAATTTCACTGCTACTAAATGATCCAGAAATGTCCATTTGCAATATGCTGAATATTAAATATGTACTGACACATAAATCTCACATCAGTTTCACCAGCCTTTTGATTCTTTCCACTGACATCTGTTAGAATACTTTTGCTTAAGTGGGCAATTGATGACAGTGCTGGGTTTACTCAATCCAATGAGTAAAGAATATGATTTAAAATTTACTGCTAGTTCCTCAACATCACAATGCTGACAGCACTTCAGAAAAATGTGGGACATTCAGACGATTTAAACAATACCATGTGAATGGGCATATAATTAAGCTTATAAGTTCCACAATGCAGTTTAATTCAATACCTCGAAAATTGTCTTTCAAACTGGCAGCACGGTGGCGCAGTGGTAGAGTTGCTGCTATTAACACTTACAGCGGCAGAGATCGGATTCAATCCCGACTACGGGTGCTGTCTGTACGGAGTTTGTACGTTCTCCCCATGACCGCGTGGGTTTTCTCCGAGATCTTCGGTTTCCTTCCACTCTCCAAAGACGTACAGGTTTGTAGGTTAATTGGCTCAGTATAAATTGTCCCTAGTGTGTGCAGGATGGTGTTAATGTGTGGGGATCGCACAGACTTGGTGGGCCAAAGGGCCTATTTCCATGCTGTAGTTCCAAACTGAATTCCACTCCAAAAATGTGGATTCCTGCAAGCTTAATCCCTGAGGATGTTCATCAGAGTTCAAAGTTCAATTTATGAAAAATCAAAAGATCAGCATAAAAGGAAAAAATACTAAAAAATATAATGATGGTGATAATTATTTTATCTGTTAGAAATAAAGACGTTCATATATAGTAAAGAAGTTAGACACAAAATGCTGGAGTAACCCAGCGGGACAGGCAGCATCTCTGGAGCATCGGGAACATGTTCCCGATGTTGGGGGAGTCCAGAACCAGGGGCCACAGTTTAAGAATAAGCCATTTAGAACGGAGACGAGGAAACACTTTTTCTCACAGAGAGTGTTGAGTCTGTGGAATTCTCTGCCTCAGAGGGCGGTGGAGGCCGGTTCTCTGGATGCTTTCAAGAGAGAGCTAGATAGGGCTCTTAAAAATAGCAGAGTCAGGGGATATGGGGAGAAGGCAGGAACGGGGTACTGATTGGGGATGATCAGCCATGATCACATTGAATGGCAGTGCTAGCTCGAAGGGCCGAATGGCCTACTCCTGCACCTATTGTCTATTGTCTATTGTCTACCTTCGATTTAAACCAGCATCTGCAGTTCTTTCCAACACATAGAATGGTTAATTGTTAGCTGAGAGGAAAGTGACAATGAGGCATACAAACTGTACAATTAATCAGGAGGGCAGTGAAATAATAGACGAAGTAAGGTGATTGAGGGACAGAGAGAGAGGGAAAGCAAAGGTTACTTAAAGTTAGAGAAATCAATTTTCAGAACGCTGGGTTGTAAACTGCTCAATCAAAATATGAGATACCCCATTGCTTCTCTCCAGAGATGCTGCCTGAGTTACTCCAGCAGTTTGTGTCTATCTTCAGTGTAAACCTCCCCTGTGATCGCGTGGGTTTTCTCTGGATGTTCAGGTGTCCTCCCACACTCCAAAGACGTACACCTTTGTAGGCCAATTGGCTTTGGTAAAATTGTAAATTGTAGCTAGTGCGGAGAATGGGGCTAGTGTGCGAGACTCGGTGCGCTGAAGAGTCTGTTTCCGCGCTGTATCTTTAAACTAAACTGAGAATGTGAAACACGAAATAAAGTTATTTTGGAGTTCAGTCACCTGTAGTAATCTGTTAACCGATTTGTACATGTCCTCATCAGCAATGTCATCAAGTCTAAATTATCTTTTCATTGATGCTGGCTGAAGGGTGAGTATCAGTAAGAAGATCAGGAAATACTCCTTCATTCTTTCTTCAAACAGTACTGGTTTGATCTATTGACGTCTTGGTACCATGCTGTATCTTTCAATCAATTAATCAATTAATCCCAGCTTGGTTCTTTGACTCTGCAGTTACTCCAGGGGCAATTTAAGTCAGTGTTTAACCTACCAGCCAGCATGGTATTGGCATGCATAATGTGCCACAGTTCAACCACTTATAAAATGTGGCTTAGTGGTGCAGGGGTAGAGTTCTGCCTTACAGCTCCTGCAGCGCCGGAGACTGGGGTTCGATCCCGACTGCCGGTGCTCTCTATACGGAGTTTATATGCTCTCCCCATGACCTGCGTGGGTTTTCTCCGAGATTTTTCCTCCCACACTCCAAAGACGTGCAGGTTTGTAGGTTAATTGGCTTGGTGCACATGTAAATGGTGTGCGTAGGTTAGTGTTAATGTGCGGGGATCGCTGGTCGGTGCAGACACGGTGGGCCAAAGGGCCTGTTTCTGTGCCATATCTCTAAACTACAGTAAACTAAGCAATATAGAACAGGAAAAGGCCCTTCGGCCCACAATGTCTCTGCTGAACATGATGCCAAGTTAACCTAATCCTGCCTGCACATGATCCATATCCCTCCATATCAATGTGCCTATCTAAAAGTCTCTCAAATGCAGTTATCATATCTGCCTCCATCACCCTTGGCAGCGCGTTCCAGGTCCCCAGTACCCTTGTGTTAAAAAAAAAACAGTAATTGAACATTGTCACAAAAAACTGGGGTAACTCTGGAGAGAAGGAATGTGTGACGTAGGGTCTCGACCCAAAACATCACCCATTCCTTCTCTCCAGAGACGCTGCCTGTCCCGTTGAGTTGCTCCAGCTTCATGTGTCTATCATCAGGTTTAAACCAGCATCTGCAGTTCCTTCCTTCACATTGAACGTTGTCATTCCCTGACACTCACGCGGTGCAAATGTTCCCAGTCATTTGCTGCGTTTGCTGACGAGTTGCAGATGAGATTGATGGTTGTACAACCCTCAGTGAGCAAGCTCACTTCTGACTTCATGATGGATTGAAAGCCATTAGCGAGCAGCTGAAGATGGTTGGGTCCCAAGCGCTGCTGCGAAGCTCCAGCAGTGATGCCTTGGGCTGGAATGATTGACCTCCAACAACCGGAACCATTCTGCGCAGGAGACGTTTCCCCTCGAATCCCAATGAGTACATTTTTTGCCAGGGTTCCTTGATAGCACATATGGCCACAACAGAGATAGACACACAATGCTGCAGTAACTCAGCGGGACAGGCAGCATCTCTGGAGAGAAGGAATGGGTGACGTTTCGAGTAGAGACTCTTCTTCTGGAGAAAGAAAAGTCTGAACTTTGACATCTTGTACAACCCCAGAATGTCTCGTGGCAATAAGCCACCAGTGAAATATTTACTTTTGTAGAATAGTTACTGTCACAATGCACTAATCAACTGCAACATCGTTTCCCCAAACAAGCTGGCCCAAGTAAAACACAGAGTGCTGGAGGAACTCAGTGGGTCAGGTAGCATTTGGGGAGGGAATGGTTACTGGTTAGGTGATGTTTCGGGATGAGACCTTTCTTCACTCAAGATTTCAATATTTGCTGTACCTTGTGTCTCCAATCTATTTTGGATGTGGAGAGGATGTTTCCACTCGTGGGAGAGTCTAGGAGCAGAGGCCACAGCCTCAGAGTAAAAGGACCTACCTTTAGAACGGAGATGAGGAGGAATCTCTTTAGCCAGAGGGTGGTGAATCTGTGGAATTCATTGCCACAGATGGCTGTGGAGGCCAAGTCATTGGATAATTTTTTGGCAGATGTAGATAGATTCTTGATTAGTGCAGGTGTCAGGGGTTTTGGGGAGAAGGCAGGAGAATGGGGTTGAGAGGGAAAGATAGATCAGCCATGATTGAATGGCGGAGTGGACTTGATGGTCCGAATGGCCTAATTCTGCTCCTGTAACAGAGACCCAGGTTTGATCCTGATTATGGATACCCTCTGTACATTCTATCTGTACATTCTCCCTGTGACCGCGTGGGTTTTCTCCGGGTGCTCCGGTTTCCTCCCACACTCCGAAGACGTGCATGTTTGCTGCGTCATTGGCCTCGGTAAAAATTGTGAAGTTGTCCCTGGTATGTGTAGGGCTAGTATACAGGGTGATCGCTGGTTGGCATGGATTCGGTGTGGCGAAGAGACCGTTTCTGTGCTGTGTGTCTAAAGTCTAAGAGTCTAAAGTCCAATTGTGAACAACAATTTTTTTTTACTCATCCATGCAGCCGCTAAATAACATCACTCATAATAACTAATAACAAACAAGGGTATATTCTGCTCATAACACACCATTAAAATCACTTGTGGCCTCTCCGTGTTGATGTTATTTACTACAGTGCTACAGCAACGTACTGTAGTCTTTGGAATTACAACCTGCTGGTGCCCTAAAGTGCCTTAGGTTCTGATCACAAATGCAAGATCAGAATGAAGCCATTTTACTTCAAATCATTATGTCCCATGTTTTATTTTATTCAAGATTAAGCTGTGGCCAGTGTTAGCAAGACCGGTATTTATTGCCCAGGGTAGACACACAGTGCTGGAGTAACTCAGCGGGACAGGCAGCATCTCTGGAGAGAAGGAATGGGTGACGTTTCGGCTCGAGACCCTTCTTCAGACTGAGAGTCGGAGGACAGGGACGAACAGAGACAAGGAAGTGTAAGGTGTGAAAACAAGACATCAAAGGGGACGAGGCTCAAGGAAAATGTACAATAGGTCATTGTTAGCTAGGAGAAGGTAACAACGAGGCAGACAGAGATAATATTTAATCAGGTCGGTTGGAGAACTAGGAAGGGAGAGGGATGGAGAGAGAGGCACGGTGGCGCTGCAGTAGAGTTGCTGGCTTACAGCGCCGGAGACCCGGGTTCGATCCCGACTACGGGTGCTCGTCTGTGCGGAGTTTGTACATTCTCCCTGTGGATTTTCTCCGAGATCATTGTTTTCCACCCACACTCCAAAGACGCAGAGGTTTGCATAAATGTAAATTGTCCCTAGCGTGTAGGATAGTGCTAGTGTGTGGGGATCGCTTGTCGGTGCGGAATGGTGGGACCTGTTTCCGCCCTGTATCTCTAGAAACTAAAACTAATAAAAAGAGAGAAAGCAAGGGTTACTTGAAGTTGGAGGAGTCCCATTCCCGACCGTCCTTGAGAAAGGAGAAGTGGAAACTCTGGGACCACTGCTGGCCATATGGTGGAGGTGCTCCCTTAATGCTGTATGATCGGAAATTATAGATTTGCCTTTTAAAGAAAAGACTTCCTTTTATGTAGAACCCGTCACTGCTGCAGAATCACCCAGAGCCATGGATTCAGAGGTGATGAATGATTTCTGGCCAAATCAGGGTGTTGTGTCTAATATGGGTGGAGCTGACGATATAATTTAAACCTCGACTAGACTCAGTATATCTGTTCCCAACACAGAGGCAAAGCAAAGGGAGATATTTAACAGTTCACTTCAGGGTTAGGTTGAATCTCGACTCGTGATTTATATTCAACAAGGGTGTTTTTGACTTTGGACTGCAGAGAATAATGAGTGCTATTACTTCAGCTGCCCATTATACATCTGTTGCCTTTCATTAATGCTCAAAATGGAATGTCCCCCTACTAATATAGTCATCTTCAACTTTAGTTTAAGAATGGAGCGTCACGGTGGCGCAGCGGTAGAGTTGCTGCCTCACAGCGCCAGAGACCCGTGTTCGATCCTGACTACGGGTGCTCTCTGTACAGAGTTTGTACGTTCTCCCCGTGGGTTTTCTCCGAGATCTATGCTTTCCTCCCACACTCCAAAGACGTACAGGTTTGTAGGTTAGTTGGTTTGGTATAAATGTAAAATTGTCACCAGTGTGTGTAGGGTAGTGTTCATGTACGGGGTTGCTAGTCGGCGAGGACTCAGTGGGCCGAAGGGCCTGTTTCCGCGCTGTCCCTCTAAACTAAAATACTCTGTGATATCAAAATTATCTCTAAACTAAAATTAAACCAAACATAAGAATCAGAACCTGGAGGAGGCCATTTGGCCCTAATGCCTGCTCTGCCTTTCAACACAATGATGGCTGATCTTGTATCCCAGTGACACTTTTCTGCACTAAATCCGTACTCTTTAATTTAATTAATATTTGAACAATCAATTGATCTTTATCTTGAATATTTCCAGCGAGTGAATCTCCACAAATCCGTTTTGTAAATTGTCACCAGTGTGTGTGAGGTAGTGTTCATGTGCGGGGATCGCTGGTCGGTGCGGACTCGGTGGGCCGAACGGCCTGTTTCCGCGCTGTCTCTCTAAACTAAAATACTCTGTGCTCACAATTTTATTTGACCTGACCAGGAAGCGTATAGTCATGAACAGTTTATCACGTCAGTGATTTATTCAAGTTCTCTGACCCATTCTTGCCAACAAAGAAGATATCAAAATTCGCAATTCAATGACATCATTCAGAAGCTGAAACAAGGTTAATTCCAGGTGTAGAAGTGCTCACTGACTGACAAGTTGAGACAGGGAAGTTGGCAGCAATTGAATGTCAAACCTGAAAGAGGTTGAGAATCATAAAAATACTGAATTGTTATGACAAAGAAGGAAACCATATGGCCCATTGATGTGATGCAGTCTCCCAACAGTGCAGTTCGATCCGTCCTAATCTCATCCTGTTTCCTCATTGCCCTGCAATTATTCTCTCTCAAGCGCCTATCCAATTCCTTTTTGAAAGTATGTAGGGGGGGGACAGCAGATTCTGATTTACACCAAAGATAGGCACACAATGTTGGAGTAACTCAGTGGGTCAGGCAGCATCTCTGGAGTGAGGAATATCACAGGTTAATTTGTAGGACGGAGAAACTCAGCGGATGCAGCAGCATCTAAGGAACGCACACTCTCCTTCGCTCCTTAGATGCTGCTGCACCCGCTGAGTTTCTCCAGCTTTTTGTGTGCCCTCGACTTTCCAGCACCTGCAGTTTCTTCTTTAACACTATTAATTTGTAGGTTAATTGGCTTGGCATAAATGTAAATTGTCCCTAGCGTGTAGGATAGTGCTAGTGTGTGGGGATCGCTTGTCGGTGGCGGACTGGCTGGCCTTGTTTCCACGCTGTATCTCTAGAAACTAAAACTTAAAAAAAAGAGGGAAAACAAGGGTTACTTGAAGTTGGAGGAGTCCCATTCACGACCGCTGCGCCGCTCGATTCTTAAACTTGATCAGTACGGGTGTCAGCGGTTATGGGGAGACGGCAGGAGAGCGGGGTTAGGAGGGAGAGATAGATCAGCCATGATTGAATGACGGGCTGAACGGGCTGAACTTGTGCCCGTCAATGAGTGACAGGCACATTCTTGCATCTATGTTTGAAGGCCAGGGTTCTATATCCCACTCCTGGGTCTCACTCACATAATCCTCACCCTCGTGCTGAGGGACTCCTGGATGATAACAGTCATTGATGTTCAAATAACACATTAAACAGAGGCACCATCTGTTCTCTCAGATGGATTTAAAAGAGTCTATGACACTCTCTCAAAATAAAGAGCTCCCCAGAATCATTGCCAAGATTTGTCCTTCGATCAACATGGTTAAAAATAGAGATGGTTTGCCATTATCATTTTGGGGAATCCAGTGCTGTCCAATATGGCAACCACGTCTAGGGTCAGGCACAGAGTCATACAGCGTGGAAACAGGCCCTTCGGCCCAACTTGCCCAGTTGTCATGAGTAATGGGGAGAAGGCAGGGGAATGGGTTTCGGAGGGAGAGATAGATCAGCCACGATTGAATGGCAGACTAGACTTGACAGGGCGGATGGTCCAATTCTGCTCCGATCACTTATGAACATGAACTTATGCCCCCATCGACCAACTTGTATCATCGACACTAGTCCCACCTGCCTGCATCAGCCAAGCTCACATTGAATGGCGGTGCTGGTTCGAAGGGCCGAATAATATTAGTTTGGAGATACAGCATGGAATCAGGCACTTCGCCCACCAGGTCCGCACCGGCCAGCGATCGTACCAGAATTTCTGGCGCTGTAAGCATCAACCCTACCGCTGCACCACCAAATGTTCTTATACAGGTATAGAGCTGTACAACATGGAAACAGGCCCTTCAGCCAACTTTTTCCATGCTGACCAACTTGGCATATTGAGCTAATCCCCAATTCCTGCATTTAGCCTTCGCCCTCTAAACCCCTCTATCCATTTATCAATCGAAATATCATTTAAACATTATATTGTATCCACATCATATTCATATAATCAGATAGGAGCAGAATTAGGCCATTCGGCCCCATCAAGTCTATTCCGTCATTCAATCATGGCAGATCTATCTCTCCCTCCGAACCCCATTCTCCTGCCTTATCCCCATAATCCTGATACCCCTACTTTATCTATCTCTGCCATAAAAATAGTCATTGAGTTGGCCTCCACAGCCTTCTGTGGCAACAAATTCCACTGATTCACCACCCTCTGACTGAAGACATTCCTCCTCATCTCCTTCCTAAAGGAATGTCCATTAATTTTGAGGCCATGACCTCTGGACCTAGACTCTCCCACTAGTGGAAACATCCTCTCCACATCAACTCTATCCAAGCCTTTCACTTTTTGGTACGTTTCAATGGGGTGACCCCTCATCCTTCTAAACTTCAGCGAGTAAAAGCCCAGTGCCAACTGCAGAAAAGGACAGAATACTCATCTGTCTAAAACCATCCAAACAAAATTACACATGAGTAAGTAAAATATTGCATTCCAACATGATTAAATCTATTTCTTTTTTGTGCCAGAGAGTTGGTCTCATTCAACATTCCATTCATCTGATGCAATCTTGTTAACGTGCCACATTTGACAACTTTGAAATAGATTTTTTTTAAACACCACTGGGATTTTCAAATTGTCCTGTGAAATTCTATTGAGCCCAGAGAGATGGATGTAATAAGACCTCATGACATTATTTTGAGAATATCACAGGCATTTTTATCTCTGTGTTCCCCACCCTGTTGCGCCCACAGTTTCTGGGCCTGCTGGTCTTCATTGCATCCCAACCATTGAAAGCCTTGTTTATACAATGCTCACTGTTCACAATTATATCTCAACGGCTCCCTATCTTGTGCCAGAGCAGCCTTATAAACCTTTGAGAATCTTACATTCACCTCCAACTTTGACCACTTTTGCATTTGTGTCTCCCTTTTACTTCATTATTGACTTTCATTGGTTCAAGCTTTCAGCTCGAGATTCCCTCCCTAAAGCCCTTAAGCTCACGACCTCTCTTCCTTTAAGATAATGACATTGTTTGACCAAGCAGTTGGTCAACTCTCCTTATCCCACTTTCCTTAGATTAGTTTAGTTTAGTTTAGTTCTGTTCAGGGGTTCCCAACCTTTTTTCGTCCCGTTTACCCCTGACAACTTTAATAGCACCATAAAAGCCCTGTCCCACGGTAGGAGTTCATTCCAAGAGCTCTCCCGAGTTTGTCTTGATTCGAACTCGGAGATTTACGGTAATGGCCACTCGTCGGTACTCGGGGCTCTCGTGGACATTTTCCAACATGTAGAAAAATCTTCACGAGTCTTCCCGTGCTTACCTGCCGTTAGCGAGTCTTCCCGAGTACCTGCTGTTAGCGTTGCGAGCCGCTAAGAGAAATCCCCGAGCTCCGATGTACCCGATACGTTCATTCTCCGTGCTTACCACGAGTTTGAAATTTTTTTTAACTCAGGAGAGCTCTTGGAATGAACTCGTACTGTGGGACAGGGCTATAACAATGTTATTTCACTTATTTCTGAACAACTAATGATGAACAGATACCGGTATACCAGAACCAAACACAGTCAGTCAATGAGAAAAAAATATGTACAATTCCAGAATCAACAAATTTACCCCCTGGGTAGGCACAATTTACCCCCTGGGGGGGAAATTTATACCAGGTCGGGAACCCTATGTTTGGTTTATTGCCACATGAAACCAGGTAACAGTTAAAAGCTATTTGTTGACAAGATGGCTTGAGTGTTTTCATGTGTAGTCTTTCCGTTGACTAGATGGCACGCAACGCAAGGCTTTTCACTCTACCTCGGTACACGTGATAATAACAATCAGCTAAACTAATGGACACATATTAGTATTATATCATGACACACCTTTCAGCCAAGTGGCTTGGTGCATAAGACAAAATATCAGAGTTATAAAGCCATAATGCATGGAAACAGGTCCTTCGGCCCAACTTGCCCATGCCGACCAAGATACTCCATCTACACTAATCCCACCTGCCCACGTTCGGCTCATAACCGTCTAAACCTTTCCCATCCATGTACCTATCCAACTGTCATTAAAATGTTCTCATAATACCTGCCTTAACTACCTCCTTTGGCAGCTCGTTCATTTTACCCACCAACCTCTTTGTGAAAAAGCAGTTCGCACTGACCAGTGATCCCCGCACATTAACACTATTTCACACACACTGGGGACAATTGTTTTACATTTTTATACCAAGCCAATCAACCTACAAACCCGCACGTCTTTGGAGTGTGGGAGGAAACCGAAGATCTCGGAGAAAACCCACGCAGGTCGCGGGGAGAACGTACAAACTCCGTACGGACAGCACCCGTATTTCAGTTACAGGAATTACAGCTTGTCAGACTCTGTGGTAAGCACGGATCAAATACCCAACCCTGTTCTTATCTACAGGTATAGTGCTATAAAACACACACAAACACATACAAGTCATTGAAGGAAACACTCCTGAGATGATTAACCTGGTAACAGATGCATAGACAGTGAGATATAGAACAAATGAATGAAAACTATGCAAAAAAGTTAGCATGATAAAAAAAAAGCCATTGTTACCTGTATGTTAGGTGATGATATGTTAGCAGATGTGTTTTGTTGGCAGGGGTAGCATGCAGACAGAAATACATCCAAGGCACCATTAGATCAATTAGTTCAGTAGATGTGGATGACAACTCTAACGTAAGGGAGTCACGGATTTGTTTCCACTTTCCACCATTAATCTGCCGCGTTAAGTATCCCATACAAGTAGAAAGTCCTTACGATCATGGGATCCACAAAAAAAGGTCTGTATCGACATTCAAAGGAATATCTTTCATTAGAATTTCTTAAAAGGAGTAGCTGACTGGATTTAAATGGCTCCAATGTGTAGGAAGGAACTGCAGATGCTGGTTTACACCAAAAATAGACATGAATGCTGGAGTACTTCAGCAGGTCAGGCAGCATCTCTTCTTCTTCTTCTTCTTCTTTCGTGTGCCGTGCACAGCCTAAAGTTGTTGGACAACTTGTTCTATTTGATCTTCTGTTTGTGCACGTCGGGTTGATTGCATTAGTCGAAACAGGGCGGCCCACGTGAAGGTTGCAATCTTCCACCCCTCTGGGGTGCTGAACTACCATCTACCTCTTTGGTGACCCTCAGACTATCCTTGATCAAACATTACTGGCTTTACCTTGCACTGCACATTATTCCCTTATCATGTATTTATACACTCTAAATGGCTCGATTGTAATCATAGATTATCCTTCTGCTGACAGGATAGCACACAACAAAAGCTTTTCACTGTACCTCATTACACGTGACAATCAACTAAATGAAACAGGTGACATTACAGGTCGAGATATCTGAAGAAGGGTCTCGACCCAAAACGTCACCTATACCTTTTCTCCAGAGATGCTGCCTGACCCGCTAAGTTACTCCAACGTTTTGGGTCAATCTTAAATGGCTCTAACTCAGTCCTGTGTTCTGAATACAAATTAAAATTGATGATTTTAGATCACCAAATATGATAAAAATGTATCACCACACTGTAGGTTTTTGCTGAGATTCTTTAGCATTTGGCAAAACATTGCCGATTAATAAATATTTTTCAAACGAGGTAATCAATCAAAATCAATTTCTCTCTTGAGAACTGGAAATTCTCCAACAATGCGGGGGGAAGTTGCCAGGAGGTTTACAACAGAAACAACTAATGTTCTTAATCATAATTCATAATTGGCTTCAATTCAGTGCTTTGATCTGCCTTTGGAATACAAGCTTTGTGACCAGTCGCACAGGTGTGTTCTGCTCAACTGTAATTACCTGCATTTAGGCTCAAATGAAGTGAAGCTGAGGAGATTTAAAGTGATTGCAGGTGTAGTTGGGGAATTGCAAAAAAGGTCAGACTTTAATTGACTGCTGACAACGGCAGCTATAGGTTATTGTTTTGTTGCACAATGGCTACTTCTGCATCGAGAGCCTGGGTACAAAGCGATGAGGCACCCCTCACCAACACTAATGCTACCCAACTGAAAGCACAGTGGTAGGGCTGCTGCCTCACAGCTCCAGAGACCTGGGCTTGATCCAGACTACAGTTTCTGCATGTACGGAGTTTGTAGGTTCTCACCGTCACTGCGTGGGTTTTCTCCGGGTGCTTCTGTGTCCTCCCACACTCCAAAGACGTGCAGGTTTGTAAGTTAATTGACTTTGGTAAGTTATTCCTGATGTGTAGGATGCGAACCTGGGTTAACATAGAACTAGTGTATAAGGTGGTCGATGGTCGGCGTGGGCCAAAGGCCCGGTTTCAATGTTGTGTCACTAAACTAAAACAAACATGAATGGTTTTGTGGGTGGGGACAGCTTTGGGCAAGTTAACTCTTGAACCATCCAGAAGGATTAAGGATAATCGGATACAAAGTAGTTATGTTCTCAAAACACTTATGTTTTGATAGTCCAAAGTATTTAAGGTTGTATTATTTGATTTTACTCTTATGGCCACAGCTCTCCGTGAAAAAGTGTCAAGCTATAATCTTCAGCCAACCATGGGTCTGATGGGTGTAGGTTTTGTCGCGTGCTAACCAGTCAGTGGAAAGACTATACATGATTACAATACCTCTAGTGTGGATGGGGCATGTTGGTTAGCATAGGCAAGTTGGGCCGAATGGCCTGCCTCCACATTGTATAACTCTAAATCTGGTTAATTTTTTTGTTTTAAGAGATACAGAGTGAAAATGGGCCTTTCGACCTGCAGTCCCCACACACTAGCACCATCCTACACTCACACACGGGACAATTTTACATTTATACCAAGCCAATTAACCTACAAACCTGTACGTCTTTGGAATGTGGGAGGAAACCGATTATCTCATGTGTAGGATGCAAAACTGGGATAACATAGAACTAGTGTATAGGTGGTCGATGGTCGGTGATTAGTACGGGTGTCCGAGGTGAATGGGAGAAGGCAGGAGAACGGGGTTAGGAGGGGGAGAGAGATCAGCCATGATTGAATGGCAGAGTAGACTTGAAAGGAGCTTGCCAGCTGCATGGAGGACAGATGTGTGGTGCGTCCGTCAACGTGCTCGTTGGAAACCAGCACCACTGCGTCGCTAATGTTGTCAACGATGATGAATGATGTAGACTTGGCGGGTGCTAATACTCGCTCCATAGATGCTGCTGCGCCCCCTGAGCTTCTCCAGCATTTTGTGTACCCCCAATTTTCCAGCATCTGCAGTTCTTTCTTTAACACAATGATGTAGACTTGATGGGTCGAATCGCCTAATCCTACTCCTATTCCTTATGAACTCTGAGAAAATCCACACAGGTCACGGGGAGAACGTACAAACTCCATATAGGCAGCACGCGTGGTCGGGATCGAACCCGGGTGTCTGGCGCTGTAAGGCAGCAACTCTACCGCTGTTCCACCATTCTGCTGAACATAAAAAAAATGATGTCGACTTAAAAATATATTATTGCAAGTTGCGGAGAATCAGAGATCATTCAATGTGGTATCCTGAATGATGTTTTGCGGAGAGAATGGAATGGAGTGCAGCAGTTTTGTGGAGTTTTCTTTGGTAGTTCAGATGGTGAAGGGTTAAAGTAATTTACTCCAAGCACATGGGTCAAGGACTTTTATTGTGTTTGCGTGGGTGATGGTGCTAGCAAGAGCACAGGTGCCAGCGATAACAGTGAGCAAGCGGCCGTACAGGCAGCAAGATAATGCAACAGGTGTGGGGAGGGCAGGACTCTGCTGTGTACGTAATTGAGAGGACAAAATGTCCTTGCATAACTGAAGGCATTGCATTTGTCATTAGCTGCTTTTCAAAAAAAGAACCAGTCGGAATAGATTTTGGATGAAATGGCCTCTTTTAAGGAGCAATAGGATGAACTTATCCCTTGTTCAGTTGTTCTGATTATTGATTCTTTTTTTAATTACATGTCCCGACAAAACTCTTTGCAAGACTGAAATCCACTTAAAAATGCAACAGAATAATTTTGCAAATGTCATGTCTGAGAAAAGTTCCTGGATATTTTGCACTTTATCACTGTCACCTTATTTGATTAAAACATTGACACACACGGTGGCGCAGCGGTAGAGTTGCTGCCTCACAGCGCCAGAGACCAGGGTTTGAACCTGTCTACGGGCGCTGTCAGTACAGAGTTTGTACGTTTTCCCCGCGTGCTCCGCTTTCCTCCCACACTCCAAAGACGTGCATGTTTGTAGGTCAACTGGCTTGGTGCAATTGTAAATTGTCCCTAGTGTGAGTTAGTGTGCGGGGACTGCTGGTCGGCACGGACTCGGTGGGCCGAAGGGCCTGTTTCTTCGTTGTATCCCTAAACTAAACTGAATTAACCTAAAATAACCTTGAACTGACTTGAGCTGCAAGATGAAGAATGAGAACACAGGGTTTTGTTTTTGAACAATCAAAGAGAGTGAACCGCCACTGCTGATACTTTGCAAATATAGAACGCACAATAAAGAGATAAAAGGTAGGTTGTGGTATGAACTTCCCAGCTGTTGCTATCATATGTATAGGGAGATACAGTTCAATCTGCAATCAGACTTCAGTCTAAAACTCAAATCAGCACTGCAGACTCTCAATGTAAGAATCAAGGATGCAAACATGTACTCCCATATGAAAAGCCAGAGAAAATCAAAGATTAAAACTTAATAGTTTTTACTTTTAATGAAATTTAAACGTCTGGCAGTCAGAGGTTAAATATGTTCCAGAGAAAAGTGAACATAAAAGTAAATGTTACTTGCTGATATGTGAAGGGAGGAACTGCAGGTGCTGGTTTAAACCGAAGATAGACACAAAAAGCTGGAGTAACTCAGCGGGACAGGCAGCATCTCTGGAGGAAAGGAATAGGTGACGTTTCAGGTCGAGACCCAAAACGTCGCCTATTCCTTCTCTCCATAGATGCTGCCTCACCCGCTGAGTTACCTCAGCATTTTTGTCTACCTTCTGTCTGTAATCATTGTTAATATGAAATACCTTTGTTGGGTCATCACAGAATCGCCTCAGTTCCAAGGGCACCCCTTCTTCATCGATCTATTTGCATAACTAAAGGGATCACTGCAATCCCTTCGAGTTAGTTTAGTTTATTGACACGTATATCGAGGTACAGTGAAAAGCTTTTGTTGCGTGCTAACCAGTCTGCAGAAAGACAATACATGATTACAAATGACCCATTTAAAGTGTATAGATACATGATAAGGGAATAACGCTTAGTGCAAGGTAAAGCCAGCAAAGTCCGATCAAAGATAGTCCGAAGGTCACCAAAGAGGTCGATAGTAGTTCAGCACCGCTCTCTGGTTGTGGTAGGATGGTTCAGTTGCCTGATAACAGCTGGGAAGAAACTGTCCCTGAATCTGGAGGTGTGTGTTTTCACACTTCTGTACCTTTTGCCTGATGGGTGAGGGGGGAAGAGGGAGAGGCCGGTGTGTGACTGGTCCTTGAATATGCTGCTGGCCTTGCCAAAACCTTCACTCCGTTCCTAACTCGTGGCAGGCGCCCAGACCCGGTGACAAAAAGCAGCTTGTGGCCAAGTCAATGTTTTATAAGTCTCGGACTCGATCCCTTGGAGCGCAGGAGGATGAGGGGTGATCTTGTAGAGGTGTACACATTTATGAGAGGAATAGACACAGCAGGGTAAATGCACAGAGTCTTTTGCTCAGAGTAGTGGAATTGTGAACATAGGTGTAAGGTGAGGGGGAAAGATTTAATTGGAATGTAGGGGATAACATTTTTACACAAATCGTGGAGGTTGTACGGAGCAAGCTGCCGGAGGAGGGAGTTGAGGCAGGTGATATCTTTACAATTAAGAGAAAATTGGATAGGTAGATGGATAGGATAGGTTTCAAGGGATATGGGCCAAATGCAGGCAGGTGGGACCAGTGTAGATGGGACATGTTAGTCGGTGTGGACAAGTTGGGCCGAAGGGCCTGTTTCCATGCTGTATGACTCTATGACAAATGGACCAGAGAGTTGCAAATTGTGTAGAGAATTGATGAGGAGCTAATTGTTTAGGAAAATAGATGGAGAGGGGAGAGGAACAATGGATGCAAGGCCAGCCTCTGGCCTGTGTAATCCTGTTAAACTCAGATGTTCCAGGAGTGACCAACAATGTCTGGTCCTAGAAGGGTGGCACGGTGGCGCAGCAGCAGAGTTGCTGCCTCACAGCGCCAGAGACCCTAGTTTGATCCTGGCTACGGGTGCTGTCTGTACGGAGTTTGTACGTTCTCACCGTGACCTGCGTGGGATTTCTCAGAGATCTTCAGTTTCCTCCAACACTCCAAAGACGTACAGGTTTCTAGGTAAATCTGCTTGGTATAAATGTAAAATTGGTCCGTGTGTGTGTGTGTGTATAGGGCAGTGTTGTGCGGGGATCGCTGGCCGGTGCGGACTCGGTGGGCCAAAGGGCCTGTTTCTGCACTGTATCTCCACACTAAACTAAACCATTTATTCTGTGGCAAACATTGAACACAGTGACTTGCTGCACATTTGCAGGGTTGGAAACGGGCCCTTCGGCCCAACTTGCCCGTGCCGACCAACATGCCCCATCTACTCGGGTCCCACCTTCCCATGTCAGTCATCCACATTCACAAGATGCGGAAGCGCTGTTTATTCCGGTCCCATTCTGTTTGCTGCCTCTTGCTCCAGATATGTCATTGTCAAACTGAGGATTTATAAACCATATTTATGTCGGTACCAAATCAGGACCGTAAACGGGGCAACTGGTTTATAAGCAAATGTCTGACACGTTATTGAATGCAGTTAAAAGATTTATAAAATACGAAGTGCACCTGCCAAATAGATGTAATGTAAATGGTGATTATGAAATGTGTGCTGTAAATCTGATGAATGTCTAATCCGGACCAACTCTATTCACTTAAGTCGAGTTTATCGTGAGACCTGTTATTAGTACAATGACTATAGATTGAACATGCTCTGGGGTTTTCAGAGTGATTGATTTTGATATATATCTCTTTGATGTATGCAATAAATTAAAATGCTTATATTTCACTGGACTTAATATACTCATAATGCATGGTTGCATAGTATTGGGAAATAGTGTCTGATGTAAAAGATGGGCAGTTATATTTTGTGTCAAGTTGCCGACCGTGCAGAATAAAAACCCGGCAGTTTGCGTGTTAACAAACGTCAAGACCAAGTCATTTCAATGCCAGATATTCATGTTTATAATATCACGCGCACAGACTATTGGTATCATTAAGATTTGCAACTGGCGTGCTTGAACGGGGCAAGGAACAGTGGCAGAAACTGGTGAGCAATTTAAATGTGCCATTGACTGGATGGTAATCGCAAAGCGTTATATTTCAGTTTACAGATTCAGCGTGGAAACAGGCCCTATGGCCCACCGAATCCGTGCCAACCAGCAATCCCCGTGCACTTACACTATCCTACACTCACAAGGAACAATTTACAATTATACATGGGGAGAATGTACAAACTCCGTACAGATAGCACCCGTGGACTGGAGCGAGCCCGGGTCTCTGGCGCTGCAAGCGTCGAAAGGCAGCAACTCTACCTCTGTGCCATCGTGCCATCCCAGTGTTAAATCAAAATCCGGAGATAGGGATTTGGGTGGATTGTTTTGTTCAATGTTAGATATTGATGCAACATTATTTTGCATTGGTAAACTATTTGGCTGATTTTCCTTTGTTTTTGTTCAAGTGAAATTAGTTCCTGGATCGGAACATAACGGATCTTTGTATGACAATCAGTGGCATATTATCCTTCTCAGCTGTGGTCTAGGCATGTTACCAGAAGATTATTTGCCACCTGTTACTGAGTATAATCTGATAAATGCTTGCAGATATTTACAAATTCAAGTAGAGTTGGAATGAAAGACTAGTATTTTTCAATTGCAGGACACCTTCACATGTTGAATACCAAATATGTAGACCAGTTACTATTGTATTGTAGATAATATGGTAGCCCACTTTTTACACTCCAAGATCCCACAAACTGCATAAAGATAAAATGACCTGACCATTTGCTTCTGAAGTAGGGTCTCGACACGAAACGTTGCCAATTAATTCTCTCCATAGATGCTGCCTCACCCACTGAGTCTCTCCAGCATTTTTTGTCTACCTTCAATTTTGTGGTAGAGGAAGGGGAGAACAAAAGGAGGAGTGGGCGTGCTTTGTATATTTCTCAGCACTTTAGGTGGCCTCTATTTGTATGCATTGGATATGCAAATTCAGTCCCTTGCAAGGGGTGACATTGAAACAGGAGACGGGGACTCGGTATGGATAGAACTAAAGAATTGTAAGGGTAAAAATACCCTAATGGGTCTTATCTACAGGCCCCCAAACAGTAGCCTGGACATAGGGTGCAAGTTGAATCAGGAGTTAAAATTGGCATGTAGCAAAGGTAATGCTGTGGTTGTTATGGAAGATTTCAACATGCAGGTAGACTGGGAAAATCAGGTTGGTACTAGGACCCCAAGAAAGGGACTTTGTAGAGTGCCTCTGTGACGGATTCTTAGAGCAGCTTGTATTGGAGCCTACCAGGGAGAAGGCAATTCTGGAATTAGTGTTGTGTTATGTAATGAAACGGATTTGATAAAGGACCTCTAGGTTAATGAGCCATTAGGAGGTAGTGATTGGAGAGGGAGAAGGGTAGATCGGAGGTGTCAGTGTTACAGTTGAATAAAGGGGACTATAGGGCCATGAGGGAGGAGCTGGCCAAAGTTGACTGGAAAGATACACTAGCAGGGATGACAGTGGAACAAAAATGGTAGGTGTTTCTAGGAATAATACAGAAGGTGCAGGATCAGTTCATACCTAGGAGGAAAAAAGATTCCAAGGGGAGTAAGGGGCGACCGTGGCTGACAAGGGACGTCTGGGACAGTATAAAAATAAAAGAGAAGTACAACAGAGCAAAGATGAGCGGGAAGCAAGAGGATTGGGTAATATTTAAAGAGCAACAGAAGATAACTAAAAAGACATACGGGGAGAAAAGATGAGGTACGAAGGTAAGCTAGCCAAGAATATAAAGCAGGATAGTAAAAGCTTCTTTGGGTATGTGAAGGGGAAAAAAAATAGTTAAGACCAAAGTAGGACCCTTGAAGACCGAAAAAGGTGAATTTATTAAGGGGAACAAGGAAATGGCAGATGATCCGTCTTCACTAAGGAGGACACAAACAATCTTCCTGATATATTAGTGGCCAGAGGATCTGGGGTGATGGAGGAACTGAAGGAAATCCACATTAGGCAGGAAATGGTGTTGGGTAGAGTGATGGAACTGAAGGCTGATAAATCCCCAGGGCCTGATGGTCTGCATCCCAGGGTACTTAAGGAAGTGTCTCTAGAAATCGTGGATGCATTGGTGATAATTTTCCAGTGTTCTATAGACACAGAATCAGTTCCTGTAGATTGGAATGTTATCCCACATTTTAGGAAACACAGGAGAGAGAAAGCAGGGAATTATAGACGTTAGCCTGACATCGGTGGTGGAGAAGATGCTGGAGTCAATTATAAAAGATGAAATAGCCGCATATTTGGATAGCAGTAACAGCATGGATTTATGAAAGGGAAATCATGCTTGACTAATCTTCTGGTATTTTTTGAAGAAATAACTAGGAAAATGGACAAGGAAGAGCCAGTGGATGTAGTGTATCTGGATTTTCAGAAAGCATTTGATAAGGTCCCACATAGGAGATTAGTGGGCAAAATTAGGGCACATGGTATTGGGGGTAGAGTGCTGACATGGATAGAAAATTGGTTGGCAGACAGGAAACAAAGAGTAGGGATTAATGGGTCCCTTTCAGACTGACAGGCAGTGACTAGTGGGTACTGCAAGGCTCGGTGCTGGGATCGTAGCTATATACAATATACATCAATGATTTGGATGAAGGGATTCAAAGTAGCATTAGCAAATTTGCGGATGACACAAAGCTAGGTGGCAGTGTGAACTGTGAGGAGGATGCTATGAAAATGCAGGGTGACTTGGACAGGTTGGGGGAGTGGGCAGATGCATGGCAGATGAAGTATAATATGGATAAATGTGAGGTTATCCACTTTGGTATCAAAAACAGGAAGGCAGATTACTATCTAAATGGCGTCAAGTTGGGAAAAGGGGAAGTACAACAGGATCTGTGGGTCCTTGTTCATCAGTCTATGAAAGTAAACGTGCAGGTACAGCAGGCAGTGAAGAAAGCGAATGGTATGTTGACCTTTATAACAAGAGGAGTTGAGTATAGGAGCAAAGAGGTTCTTCTGCATTTGTACAGAGCCCTAGTGAGACCACACCTGGAGTATTGGGTGCAGTTTTGGTCCCCTAATTTGTGGACAGATATTCTTGCTATTGAGGGAGTGCAGTGTAGATATACAAGGTTAATTCCCGGAATGGCGGGACTGTCATATGCTGAGAGAATGGAGCGGCTGGGCTTGTACACTCTGGAGTTTAGAAGGATGAGAGGGGATCTTATTGAAACATATGGGAGATATGGGGAGAAGGCAGGAACGGGGTACTGATTGGGGATGATCAACTATGATCACATTGAATGGCGGTGCTGGCTCAAATGGCCTACTCCTGCACCTATTGTCTATTGTTAAGCAAATAATTTCACTGTGTCTTTAAATTATTCCATCCATTCCATCATTTTGATGGCTAAAGCAATTCAAAGCTGCATTCGGCATCTTAGTCTCTTTGATGTTTGAATAAAATGTATCTTAATCTAAAAATGTCAGTGAGCTAATGATGTGAAAGGGTCTCTGTGAAACCAACTTCCAGGAGATATATGAATGAGACAGTAATCTTGAGAAACAAATGACTTCTGCAAGAGGTCTGGCACCTGACTGCAGGTACTGCCAGTTCGGAGTTTGTCCGTTCTCCCTGTTTCTCCGGGTGCTCCGGTTTCCTCCCACATTCCAAAGACATGCGGGTTTGTAGGTTAATTGTCCCTAGTGTGCAGGGTAGAATTAGCGTACAGGTGATCACTGGGCGTTTGGCTTCTGTAGATTGTCCCTAGTGTGTCCCTAGTGGGTAGAACTAATGTATGGGTGATCGTTGGTTGGCACAGACTCAGTGGGCCGAAGGGCCTGTTTCCAAACTAAACTAAAAAATGAGCTGAGTGTGGAAACTAGACATGAATTGTGACACCCCTTTAGGTGCCTTGACCAAGATTAACGAACACTGCAGGGATCGGAGCAATTCTACGTCAAATTTTGCAATTGATTTGTGGTGCTGCAGTGTTAGAGTGCAGAATTATTCTTTGTTGAAGTCTTCCTTACTTTCAGAAGGAGTAGGATGACATGGCGTGCACTAACAAGGTGACTGCCACTACTCTCAGCCTCAATAACAGGAGGAAATATCTGCTTGAAGGCACAAGTACTGTTTGACTGGCCCAATCATTCATTCTGGATAAGGCTGATCTTTCTGACTGCCCATTGGAAATATTTCCCTTGGGATGACTGTCCTTTGTAAAGAGCAACGGTTTCAAAGGAAAGTGCTCAGCAAGGAACACTGTGTTCCACTTTTATAGCATTTATGATGGTCTTTCATAGGTGTATAAAGTCTTTCTGAAACACAAGTGGTACCTGTTAGTGACCTGATTTGCTCCCTTGCTGAATCCAAGTACCACCATAACAGTAAACTGCAAGATAAAAGCTCCACTTACACTTACTCGAGTAGTCCTGGATCAAATGGCTTATCTATGCTTAAATTGTCTGCAGTTAAAAGTATAAATGTAATTTCTGCCATTGGGGTTTTCAACGGTTTTCAGAGCCAATAGTTGACAGATTACATAGAACATAAGTACAGCACAAGAACAGGCCTTTCGGCCCACAATATCCATGCCCAAAATGATTCCAATTTGTATCTGTCCGCACGTAATCCATACACCTCCATTGCCTGCACATATTGATCCAAAAAGCTACTATCGTATCTGACTCCACCACCACTGGCCTATAATTCCCTGGATTCATTACACTTTCCTTCTTAAGTAAGGAAACAACATTAGGGCAGCACAGTGGTGCAGCTGGTAGAGTTGCTGCCTCACAGCAATTGAGACCTGGGTTCGATCCTGACTTTGGGTGATGTCTGTGTAAAGTTTGAACATTCGCCTTGTGACCGCGTGGGTTTCCTCTGGGTGCTCTGGTTTCCTCCCACATCTCAAAGATGTATGAGTTTGTAGGTTAATATGCATCTGTAAAATCAGGAAGTAGTTTAACATACAACTAGGTTTGAATGGGCAATTGGTCAACATGGACTCGGTGGGCCGAAGGGCCTGTTTCCATGTTGGATCTCTGAACATTAGCTACTCTGCAGCCCTCAAGGCTGTGGCTGGAGTAGACACAGTGATCTTCATCTAGGTGCTTGCAATCTCCTCTCTTGCTTTACTCAATAACCTGGGATAGATCCCATCAGGTCCTGGGGATGTATTCACCCTAATTGTCCTCAAGAGCCCCAACACCACCTCCTTCTTAATCGCAACCTGCCCTTGCGTAT
The DNA here is from genome assembly GCA_035221665.1 of Okamejei kenojei. NCBI lineage: Eukaryota > Metazoa > Chordata > Chondrichthyes > Rajiformes > Rajidae > Okamejei > Okamejei kenojei. Next base: position 26,618,085 of record CM069164.1, read on the forward strand.
TAGTAACTTCCTCACTGGTCTCACCCCAACCTCTATGTCCTTCTCCTTGGTGGAAACGGGTGCAAAGTATTAATTTAGTACCTAACCTAATCACCAGACTCCAAGCACAGAATCCATTCTTCCTACCTTCAGCAGTCCTTCCTTTTCTCTGAATACCCTCATGTTGTTAATGTAGCTACAAAAAAGTACATTTATGTAAGTATGTGACACACCCAAGATGTCGTTAGTGCTTGAAGTACAACGTGCTACTGTGGCTTTTGTCATTTGTTGAGATAGTGATATTTCACATTCTTCAACCTTTATTTGATTTCAGAAAAGAATAAATTACTATTGAAAAGGGGGGAAAAAAAATTAAAGTAAATTTCTTTTCTCCAACTCACCAAGACATTTCATGGCTCTTTTTGGCACTTCTAATTGCCCACTTGTCCTTTCTTCTTTTATTTACATTCCTCAAAGGTCCTGTCTAATTCCATCCTCTTAAGCCTTGCATGCTCTTCATTTTTTCTTTGGACCAAATTTACAACATCTTTTCTCATCTAAGGTTCCTTTTCTTTGCCATCCTTATCCCTCCTCTTTACTGGAACATCTGAACCTCTACCAACTGGCCTTGAAATGCCTCCAGATGTGGACCTACCCAACGGCAGCTACTCCCAGAGTAACCCTCTTGAGCTCCTGCCTAATAATGTTGTAGTTTGTTTAACCCCAATTTAGCGCCTTCCCACATGTCCTACCTTCTCCCTATTCAAAACAATCTTAAAACTTATGGAGTTGTGATCACCACACCGAGTTTAATTTAATTTTATGGGCTTGTCCCACTTAGGCAATTTTTTGGGTGACTACAGGCAACTGGAGCCAAATTTTCAACATGTTGAAAATATTTTGGCGACAGTGGTGACAATTTTTACTATCATATGTTGAGCCATTAGTGTTAGTTTTGGTTTAGAGTCTAGCACAGAAACAAGCCCTTCGGCCCATCGAGTTTACGACCAACAGCGATCACCACACACTAGCACAATCCTCCACACTAGGAATAATTTACAATTTTACCAAGCCAATTAGACTAAAAATCTGTGTGTCTTTTGTCATGTGGGAGGAAACAGGAGTAGTCGGAGAAAACTCACGCAGGTCACGGGGAGAACATGCAAACTCCTTACAGGCAGCACCCGTAGTGAGGACGTGTAAGATTGTGTTGATGTGCGGGGATCGCTGGTCGGCGTGGCCTCGGTGGGCCAAAGCGCCTGTTTCCGCGCTGTATCTGTAAACTAAACTGAAACTAAGTCCAGACACGAGGTCAAGCATCGAGCAGATGCTTCTGGAGATGACTAGCCCCCAAGATAAAAGTAGAGTCAATTCTCCAGAAGGAGCGAATCCTGGCAAGAGGCAGCGATATTTCCCTGAAGAGGCGATAACTGTTGGTGACGGGCATTTGTGAATATACAGAGTCTCATAATCTGAAGACCAGCTGTCTATGAAAGACCATTGAAGTCGTTCCCAGAGGTGGCATTGTGAAGAGATTTCACGTTCTATTATATTGTGGTTCCTTACCATTCAATAGACTGGTCCATTCAGTGATAAAAGAAAAAGTAACTGATTTCTTTACACTGTTATTTTTGGCGCTTTTATTTGGTAACGTTTTGAAAAACAGTATGATTTGAAAAACACAATCCTTGTCTCCGAGTTAATAGACCATATGTTAGTATCGTATTGCACTCTACACTAACTGTCCAAGTTTCAGGCATTCTCATCCAACCACTGTATACGGCATCCCACAGGGGAAGTTTCCATCGGCTTGTAGCGACATTGATGCCTTCATGCTAACTTGAGAAGACTGTGGATCGATGGATTAAATCTGCAGTGTCACAATGTTGGCTACAGGAGAAAGTAGAGGCCAAGAACCAGGAGGGAGAGAATAAGCAGGAAATGGAATTCATTGTGTCAGAAGGAACTACAGATGCTGGTTTAAACCGAAGATAGACACAAAAAGCTGAAGTCAGCGGGACAGGCAGCATCTCTGGAGAGAAGGTATGGGTGACGTTTCAGGTCGAGACCCTTCTTCAGACTCGACCCGAAACGTCACCCATTCCTTCTCTCCATAGTTGCTTCTTGTCCCGCTGAGTTACCAGGTTTTTGTATCTATTTTCTTTAATATGTTTTTTATTCTATTGGATCTGATTTGGCTTTTTAAGTTATACTAGGCTAAAAGGGACCCGTTGGGTCCCATTTTTACATGGGAGGGCTGGTCCCCCAACGCAATATTCCACCTCTCCACCAATTCCAATATTGATGGCCAGTTGGGTGGGGGGGGGGGGGAGCTTTCTTGAGCGCCAGTATGGGTGTTGTGGGCTGAAGGGACTGGTTTCCAGAGGGCAAGTATGAACATTGTGGGCCGAATGGATTCTTGGGCTGGCAGCTCAGTCACTCAAACCTGGCCTGCTGGCAGCTCACTCACTCATGGCTGGTGGGCCAGTAGTTGATTCACGGCTATTCCTTGAAATTCCGTTTCAAGCAGGGTGCAAGGCCACCAAATTCAAGTGCAGTTTCCTACCACTTCAAGCAGGGTGAAACCACCACAACACCACATAAAAACCACACTCACAGTTCAGTAGACATTCAGTGTGTTCAGTAGGTTCACAGCTCAGAGTTGTGACCTCTCTCTCCCCCATTTTGCAGAGACTGAGCCACGCCCACACTTCTGGGTTTTATAGTCCGTCCCCCCTCCCACCAGAAGGGCCATGGCCTTCATGGCGTGATTGACAGGAGAGAGAATTTCAACATTATTTAATCACTAATAATTCTTTGTTTTGTCATCAATGGGGAAAAATCCTCTGCACTTGATGAGTGGTGGGGGACTCTGAATAACATGGCCAAAAATCACAGCCATAAGTGGTAGCGTTTTTTCTAAAAATCATTATACAGTGCAAACAGGAAGTTGTCAAATTTAGACTTTTAATTATAAGCTTTTTCAAACCAACCAACCCACCACCGCCACGATTGCTTTGCTTTTTCAAATGAACCAACCACCCACCACCGCCACGATAGCTTTGCTTTTTCAAACCAACCAACCGGCACTCACAGGTCAGTAAAACCACTCACAGTTTAGTAGACATGTGTTCAGTGTTATTCTCGGCTCCGACTGAGTGTCGTGATCTCTCGCTTCCCCATTTTGCAGAGACCGAGGCGGTCCACACTTCCGGGTTTTATAATCCCACCCCCTCCCACCGGAAGGGCTGTGGCCTGCATGGCGTGATTGACAGGAGGGAGAATCTCAACATTTTAAAAACTTTAATAAGTCTTTTATTTTTCATGCAGATGGAGAAAATCCTCTTGTCCTGCACAGCGGAGTGGGACTCTGAGTAAGGTGGCCAAAAATCACAGCCGTAAGTGGTAGCATTATTTTCTAAAATCAATATGTAGTGCAAACAGGAAGTGGTCAAGATTTGAGTTTTAATTATATAGATAAAGTCACTTTAAGTTATTAAGTCATAGGAGTTCATTTATATGTAGGGATGTCCATGTCAACCTTGTAATGTACATGTACAACAGCCAGTATTAGTTTAGTCAACCCACCAAATCTACACCTCCGACAATCGCCAGTGCACTAGTTTTATCCTACACATGTGGGATGATTTACAAAGGCCAAGTAAGTTATAAATCGGCACGTCTTTGGAGTGTGGGAGGAAACCTGGAGGAAATGGAGGAAACGCACACAGTAACAGAGCGAATGTACTAACTCTGTACAGTTAGCACCCGTAGGCAGGATTGAAACTAGCATTGGTAGAGGAACAGCATCTCATCTTTTGTTCAGGCAGCTCACAACCCAGTGATATGACTTTTGATTTTGCTTACTTCAAATAACCCCTGCACTCTCTCTCTCTCTCCATCCCTCCCCCACCCAAGTCGCACCAGGTTCCCGTCCTCACCTAGCAAACGGCTAACAATGGCCAGATTCCTTTATCATCGTTAATTTTTTGCTTATCTTTCATTCATTTGTTCTCTCTCACTCCACATCACCGTCTATATCTCATTTCCCTTTCCCCTGACTCGCAGTCTGAAGAAGGGTCTCAACCCGAAAAGTCACCCATTCCTTTTCTTCAGTGATGCTGAACTCTCCCGCTGAGTTACTCCAACATTTTGTGCCTATCTTAGGTGTAAACCAGCATCTGCAGTTCCTTCCTACACATTTCACTAGCATTGGTCTTGTATTCCATGATAGAAGGTATCAATGTCTATAGATTGGCTCTAGTTTGTTTGAATAATGGCACAGGATCGATGAACTGAATGTCCCAACTCTGCCTGCATGCTCCTCTACAAACTTCTTGTTCTGCATTAATCGACTGGGCAGCGGTAGAGTTGCTGCCTTACAGCCCCGGAGACCCGGGTTCGATCCCGACTACGGGTACTGTCTGTGCGGTGTTTGTACGTTCTGCCCGTGACCTGAGTGGTTTTTCCCCTGAGATCTTCGGTTTCCTCCCACACTATAAAGACGTACAGCTATGTAGGTTAATTGGCTAGGTGTATGTGAAATTGTCCCTAGTGTACGTAGGGTAGTGTTAATGTGCAGGGATCGCTGGTCAGCGCGGACTTAATGAGTCGAAGGGCCTGTTTCCTCGCTGTATCTCTACAATTAAAACTAATAAATATTACTCACAATGTCATCCCTACATCTAAATAGCAATCATGGTAGATGACAAAAGTTCACTCATATGCTCACTGAAAATTGCTTCTGTGATCTCATTTGCTTCTCCAGTTTATTTTGAACTTCAGTTTAAACTATTATTGGCTTACTTTAATCTTTATCACATAACATGTTAAAAGTGCTAACCGAACTTCAAAACAAGTTAATCAAAAATATAGAAATTGTCATTGGCATTCACAATATGCACCCATGAAACGCAAGTGGACCCATTTAAACAATTCACAATGAACTTGGTTGTGAGCAGCCATCTGAAAATGGATCCTAATTTTAATGAAAAATTTTACAATGCATAATTGAAAGAATGAACCCACTCAATAGCCACCGATGTTTAATATTCATGTCCCCTTCCTTTCTCGATTTTTAAGATATATATGCTAAATAGTAGATACAAATGCACATGCATAATTGCCATTCACATTATATGTATTCCTAATGTATAAAAGCTTGGATATGCCTCGATAGTTGATTACTCATTTTTAATCGGCTTCCCTTAAAGGTCAACTTTTGGGACACTAAAGTTGTATTCTGTCACTTCTACATTCAGAAAGACCTTTCGTTGTTTGTCAGTTTAGACCTGATAACAAATTGTACTTTTGGGTATTTTAATGCAAATTTCACAAATTATAAATGTAAATAAATTTACATTTAAAATAAAGGAAGAAAGAAATTTGGAATGTGTTTGATGTCTTTGCCAGCTCTTAAACAGAACTCAAAGTTCATGTCTGGAAATGCATTGGTTTAGGTCCTCGTGCTGCCTGCTATTTAGCTCGTTTGCTGAGGAGATATCATTAGTTCGGCCTTTCGAGTCTACGCTGCCATTCAATCATGGCTGATTTCTCTTTCCATATCAACCTCATTCTCCTGCCTTCCTCCCGTAACCCCTGACACCCTTATGGACCTGTCCCACTTAGGCGACTCTTTAGGCGACTGACGGGGACTAGTTTTAATGGAATTCATCTACTACACCTGGCGACAACCTACGGCAGCACCTACAACAACCTGAAAACAGCACCTACAACAACCTACGACAGCAAAAATTGTCGCCACTGTTGCCCAAAAATGTTCAACATTTCCTATAGTTGCCCAAAATATTGCCTAAATGGGACGGGCATATTATTAATCAAGAATTTGTCAATTGCATGCAGATATTCAGAAGTACATAGAAGCACTCAGAATACATTGCGGGTGTCAGGGGTTATGGGGGCAGGGGGGGGGGGGGGGGGGGGGGGGGGGGGGGGTTGGGGGGAGGAAGGCAGGCAGGCAGGCAGGCAGAAGAATGGAGTTACAGGGAAGAGATAGATCAGCCAGACTTCCGGTGGCGCTATGGAGTGAGTGGAACTCGCGCCATTCAGCTCCGCTAAAAATTGTATTAAAAACGGGGGTAAAAGGGGTTAACTGAAACTACTCACCAGAGGAGAACAGGTGTGAAAGGCTCCGGTAGCGTCAAAAAGGTGTGTGACGTCATCAGGCGCGCGACTATTTTAAAGAAAATGACGATGCATCGCTCCCCCCCCCCCCCACCAAGGGAAAAAGCCTGTGAAAAGGGAAGTAGGCCTCACTGGAGCCGCGGGCTCGAGTTTGAGAGCCTCCCAGGAAGATATTTTAAAGATGGATGACCTCAAAAAAATTATTATGGATGAGCTAAAAAAAATGCTTAAGGATATGAAAAAATAATATAAAGAGGAAATAAAGACTTTAAGAAATTATATTTTGGTGTATCATGAAAACTTGAAAGAAAAGTTCAAAAAAGAAGTTATAACTACTGTAAAGACTATGATGGACGAATGGAAAGATAAAGCGGGTACTGATTTGCAACAACAGTTGGATGATGTAAACCGTAAAACTGGTGAGATGGAGTTGCTGCTGGATACCAAGTTAGAACCTATTAAAACCTCACTTAACCATCAAAATGACGTAATAAAAGAATTGACTAAATCAGCCGAGAAGCCTCTTGCCGAGAACAAGCGTTTATCAGAATTATTACACAAAATAACTGAGGAATGCATTGACTTGGAGGGACGTCAAAGGCGTCCGAATCTGCGTATTGTTGGATTGAGTGAAGGCCGAGAGGGAGATCAAGACCCTCGCAAATTTGCTGCAAAACTCCTAAAAGATATTCTGAACTTGGACCAAGAACCTCTGCTGGGCCGAGCACACAGGGCATTGAGACGTACCCCTAGGAGGGATGCTCCCCCAAGACAGATGATTGTGAAGGTGGCTTACGATCATGTTTTTGAAGATATGATTAAGATAATAATACGTAAGAAAAATCTCAAATATGAGGGAGACAACATCGGTATCTTCAGAGATTACCCTGCGGAAGTGGCCAAGAGAAGATCTTTATTTACAGAAACAAGAGGTATCCTGAGGAACATAAAGAAGCTGAGATATGGCCTGATGTACCCGGCAACATTAAGAGTAACTTATGATAACAAGGAGCACCACTTCACCAAACATACAGAAGCTCTTGAATTCGCTCGAAACATTCAGAAGAAACTGGAAGAGGAAGAAGTAGAGGAAGAAGTAGATGAAGATGAAGAATACTGAATATTATTGATCTACCTGATGATATTGCCCATCCACAGAAAAGGAGGAGGATTCACACTGAAGGAGGACCCGCAGGGAAGGAGGAGGAACAATGGACATGGACTCTATCTTGGGGGTAAGGAGGGATGGATGGATTATTAATAAATATAGTTTTGTATTACCTACCCCTTAAAAATGTATGTTAGCTCTCCTAATATAGTGCTATGACACTAACTATATTTGATATTAGTATTATTAATTAATTATTAAATATATAAATTTAATATGTGGCTTACACTAGCGTGGCTATTAATTATACACTAATTAACACTAATTATAGTTGTAGTCACTTTTTTTTCCCCTTACACTTTACTAACATCACTTACTTTACTCACATTTTTTATTATTACTTCTATATTATGTATTTTATTTCATATTATATATTATGGATTTAAGTATGATTGTTATTATATAGTTAGTTCAGAGAGACGTGTGTATAAGACAATGACACAGAAATTAAATTTAATCTATCTGATGTTTGGGTATAGGATTGGGTTAGATGAGCTGAGACATCTACTCCATTATAAACCACCTTAATAATAACATGTATGACATAAATACTAGGATTGGGGGTGATGGAATCACCTTCTGTAGTTGGAATGTTAAGGGAATTCATGAACCAATTAAAAGAGGTAAGGTTTTAGCTCAATTAAATAGATTGAAATCTGATATTATTTTTCTCCAACAGACACACCTTAAAAAAGACACGCAGTATAGATTAACAGCAAAATGGTTTTCCAAAGTATATCACTCTTCATTTACACATAAGTCTAGAGGGGTAGCAATAATTATTCGTAAAGGTATACCTTTTAAACAAAGCTCAATAATAGAAGATGTTGAGGGTAGATATATAATAATTACAGGTGAATTATATTCTTAAAAAGTAATCCTTATGAATATATATGATCCTAATTTTGATAACCCATTATTCTTCAAGAAAATATTAATAGAATATTGATTGGCCTTGAGGGGGATACGACATATATTGCCTGAAGTAGATTCGTATCCCCCGAAAGAGGACAGTCAATATTGTTATTATTACCCATTATCAGACATCTAGAGGAAAATCTCAACATCTCATACGATATGAATGTATCTATACATTTTGCAATATGCATTGCAACATTGTAAATAAGGGTACTAAAACCATTGCAACATTGTAAATAAAGGTACTAAAACAATGTAACATTTATGTTTCATTTATGTAATTTAACTCACCAAGATAAGGGCTTTGTAGATTTGACAATCTGTGACAATCTGAAGGTCGAACTTTTAAATTTTCAACACCAAAGCAAAGTTTTCAGTTCATGAAATCCAATAGTTTCTTCATGCAACAATGAACATATCTACACTGTACAAGTTTGATTATGCTTTTAGTCATTGTTGAAGTAATTAATTGTTACTGTGCAGTTATTAAGCACAAAAGGTGTCTGTTGCACTTGCATGGTTTGCCGAGTTGTAGTGCTGGTACTAGATGTAGACCTGTTCCTAATTTTGGATCCAGAGGCAGAAGCATTGTTATTGTGATTTTCTACAATTGCTACTTCCTCGGTTGACTTCTAACTGAGAACAAACCTCCAGGACAGATAACTGAGAACTTGGTCATAGTTTACATCAAAGTGATCAATTCCAGTTTTGCTGCAATTTGCTTGTGGAACAGAAGTCTGATTTTGTTCAGCCTCTGGTGGCACGTTTACAGTCGCGGCTGGCGCTGGCCGAGTCAGCTGCTGATGTCCACCAAGAGCCCGCGAAATTGAATCAGACATTGCCATTTTGGTGTTATTACATACACGCCCTGTGTAGGATGACAAACTTAACTCGTTATTGTGTCCCGACACCTGGCAGATTTCCCTGTTAGCAAAACCAGCCTTATCGAGAATTGCAATGCAAGTTGCCCTCAAACAGTGATTGGTATAGATTCTCGAAAGTCCAGCCTTTTTGGAAATTGATGACATCATTTCACCAAGGGTGTTTTTCCCCATTGAGGTTTTTTTGTACCATGGTCCGGATTGTGGCACTGACGTTTTGGGTGTTTGGAATAGTTTGTCATTGTCTTTATTCAATTTATCGCGATATTTCTTGTAGGAGGCAACAGGACAGTCTGCTTGACGAGTAGCATACATACGCCCTCCATCTGTCCTCGAGGACAAATTGTCCTCCCTTGTCTTCTTGGTTAATTCATCAACGACCTGGGAAACGTATTCACGGCTATTAGCATCTTTCTTTACTTCAAAATGATGTTTTTTGAGATCGTTCAAATTTTCCCGTCCTCTACGACAAAGAAATAAACTGAGTTCAAACCATACCTTGGCCTGAAGACCAGCTGGCGAGTCTTGATCAAAAACTGACGACTTGTAGATTGTTTTAATATCTGCGAGATCAATGGCGTCATGATGCTTCACATCACCCTTGCCAATTTTCTTTAGTTGTACAGTTGCTGCCTTAAATGCTACATTCGCATTAGTGAATTCTACATCCTTGGTGATATCAATAATTTCAGAATGAACTGACTTCAAATGTCTATTGATACCTGCACGTATGCTGTGTAGTGAAGTTGTTTTGTAGTGAGATCCATCAGCTCGGCGGACTTCCACGTAAAATTTAGCCAAAATGGACGCCAAAGTCTTCCTGTCTGCCGTTTGAATATCGACATCTAGACCCTTCTCCATCAAATATTCCTTGAATATTGTTACTGCTTGTTTTGTTGCCTTCTTCGTGTTCTGCGCGTCTTTGTTTTGTAAAATCTCCTCAAATTGCTGTTCGTCAAAAGTCGCGAACCTCTTCTCGCAAGAGGCTGCCATTTTGTTTGTTTTGAGAACAAATTTTAAATTCCCCACGCAGCGTCACGTTGCCAAGTTCCCGGATGTGAGACCAGGGGAATATAAGACTATATTCCCCGCTGTTTTAACAGGTAAAGTCCATAGGCGTTTGCAAGAAAGGGGAATACAAGAAAATATTCCCCTGTTACCCCTGCTGGCAGTAAAAACGAAGGGAATACAATTTTGTAAAAGCATACCTCAGATGTGTGATATGGGTAATGATTAACAATATCCCTATATCCACTCAACATAATCTAATAATTGGAGGTGATTTTAATTGTACCTTAGATAATTATTTAGATAGATCATCAATGAAAAGGAAAAACACTTCTAAGTCAAGTACACTTATAAATTATTTTATTAACACAGCAAATGTTAAGGATATCTGGAGAACAGATAACCCATCTGGACGAGAATATTCATTTTTTTCCCCTGTATTTGGAGCCTATTCAAGGATAGACTATTTTTTAATAGATTCAAAACTAGTCCCATTTACGTATGACTCAAAATATCATAATATTATTATCTCGGATCATGCTCCATTAACATTTAAGATAAAATTAAAAGACATAACTATTAAAACCTCTAACTGGAGATTCAACCCCCAAATCTTAAATGATAAGGCTTGTTATGATTACTTGGTAAAACAGATTAAATTATTTTTTGAAACTAATGACAAACCTGGAATTTCACCATCACTGCTTTGGGATACATTTAAAGCATTTATGCGTGGTGCGATAATATCAGCACACGCATACTTTAATAAGGAAAATCGAAAGACTCAACAAAAGTTGGAAAATAAAATAAAACAATTAGATATTGAAAATGCAATATCCCCTTCAAAGGGGCTAAGTAATAAAATTGCATCATTAAAATATAAGCTAAATAAAATATTCAAATCAGATTATTAAACTTTTTCATCAGACTAAACAAGTACACTTTGAATTTGGCGATAAACCACAAAAATTACCGGCACGTCAGCTTACAAAATTAGATGAGGAGAAAATGATACATAAAATTAGATCTGAACAAGGAGGAAATATTGACTTTACCAAAATATATCAATGATGCATTTTTACAATATTATCAAAATCTTTACTCATCTAAACTAGCAGGACAATCAGATGGAATGGAAACATTCATACAAGAATGTCATATTAATAGTTTGGATCAGGAAGGTAGAGACTTGTTAAATGCTGATATATCAGTAAAAGATATTGAAGAATCAATTGGATCATTAAATAACGGAAAAGCCACAGGCCCTGATGGCTTAAGTGTTGAATTTTATAAGAAGTTTTATGATCTGATCTCTCCACGTTTACATATAATATATAAATATGCTTATGAACAAGGAAAGTTACCAGAATCATTAAATGAATCTACAATTACACTTATCCCTAAAGCTGATCAAGATTTGGAACACCCTGGGTCATACAGAGCAATAGCTCTTTTAAACACTGATCAAAAAATACTAACTAAAATTTTATCTCGGAGGCTAAGTTTAGTGATTAATAACTTAATACATCATGACCAAACAGGTTTCATCCCAAAACACTATTTATCTTATAATCTGAGATGTCTATTCAATATCATATACTCAAAAAGAGTGAATGATATTGAACTAGCTGTCATATCCTTAGATGCTGAAAAAGCATTTGACCTGGTTGCATGGCCATATTTATTTAAAATAATGCAGAAATTTCAACTGGGGGATAGATTTTCCAAATGGGTAAAAATCATATACTCGAATCCAACTGCAAGAATGTTAACAAATCAAATGTTATCAGCAAAATTTAATCTCTTTAGGAGTTGTAGACAAGGATGCCCGTTATCACCATTACTATTTGCTCTGGTAATAGAACCATTAGCCAAAATGATTAGATCAGAACCAGAAATATATGGATATAATACCAAAACTACAACGAATATAATATCTCTATACACAGATGACATCTTAATTTATATCACAAAACTGGAGATGAGTATTCCCAATCTACTTAATGTTATAACTAAGTTTGGCACATTTTCTGGGTATAGAATTAACTGGAATGAAAGTGAAATTATGCCTATAACTGGAATAAAATTATTTATACTAGAACAATTCCCACTTAAAATAGTCAAGGACAAATTTAAATATCTAGGAATTAATGTATCTAAATCCTATAACTGTCTATTTAAATATAATTACCCTCAATTGTTAAATAAACTAAAAACATATTTTATATTGGAAAACACTACAATGATCGGTAGAATAAATGCTATAAAAATGATTTTTTTGCCACGATTGTTATATTTATTTCACGCCATCCATTTATATCTCCCTAAAATGTTTTTTTTTTTTAAATAGATACTTTGGTTAATAGTTTTATTTGGGACTATAAAAATCATCGAATAAGTAAAAAACATCTATGTAAATCTAAAATAAATGGTGGACTAGCACTACCAAATTTCTTATATTATTTCTGGGCAGTTCAGATTTAAAAATATGAATTTTTGGTTGGTAAATTTAGATTATGAGCCAAGCTGGCTAAATACGCAAGCTGGCAAATACGCAAGACTAAAAATAGAAAACCAGGATTATTAGATGAATTGTTTAATAAACACACAAATACAAAAAAATTAATAGCGTATATATACAATACTATCTTGGATAGGGAAATCCCAACTTCGGAAATATATCGACAAACATGGGAAAATGAAATGGGTTTATCTATAACGAAGGAAACTTGGGAAGAAAGCCTACAATGTATACATCATTGCTCATTAAATGCTAGTCATATATTGATACAATTTAAGGTATTACATAGATTACATTATTCAAAAACGAAATTAAATAGAATTTATCCTAACATTTCTTCTATTTGTGATAAATGTCAGAACTTGGAAGCTAACTAAACGCATAGTTTTGTAACATGTATAAAACTCAACTATTATTGGACAGAAATCTTTAGAGTTACCTCCTGAAGTTCTTAAAATTAAACTGGACCCAGATCCAAAATTAATAATATTAGGAGTTCCAGATTCAAATCTAATATTAACAGTAAACCAAAGAAATTTCCTGGATTACTGTTTGATAATAGGGAAAAAAATAATATTGAAATTTTGGAAGGGAACATTATCCCCCACAATTAAAATGTGGACAGTGGAAATGTTGGAGACGTTGCATTTGGAAAGAATCAGATTTGTCATAATGGACAAATACGAACTCTTTGAACAGTTATGGTCTCCATATACAGAATATTTGAAGGGGTAGCAGTTCTTGGCATCACAACTCAATGGGTACCCGGCAGGATTAGATGAAAATAATTCTTTTTTTTTGGATTTGTATACATGTCTCTATTGATATTGTTATTTGAAATTATGTTATTCACTATTAAGATGTATACTATAATCTTTTTTTCCTTTTTTTTCTCTTCTCTTTCTCTCTCTATATAATCAAAATTATTATTTAAACACTATTCTTATTGATTAAAATATTCTTTACTTCTACTTTCTAAAAAATAGAAGTTTATAAGAATTATTTGTAACATCTGTATACTTATTGAAATAAGTTGGTTGTGTATTTGAAAAGTTATACTGTTGTTATGATGGATTACTTCTAATAAATGTTTGCAAATACACAGGACTAGATGTTAAAATCCTTGGTGCCAAATATCAATTTACTCCCGATGGTGATGGGAGCCTTCTGCACTCACCTATGCTCCTCCGATGTTGAGAAAGGCTAGGCAGACACGTCATTGGGGTTATCAAGTGGGCACCTACTTTCATCAACGTTTCGCTGATTGAACCCACGATGTTTAATATTATTTTTTAAAAAAAAGATATAGATCAGCCATGGTTGGATGGCGGAGTGGACTTGATGACCGAATGGCATAATTCTGCTCCTATCACATGACCTTATGACCCTAAGACAGGAATCCTTTGGTAAGAATGGGATTGATGGGTTTGGTACAAGAGTTGGCATAGATTCGTTGGGCCAAAAGATCTCCTTCAAAGACACTAGAAGCAAAGAATATACACGATTATATACTTTTACAGGGCAGCACCGTGACTCAGCGGTAGAGCTGCCATCTCAAACCGCCAAAGACTCTGGTTCGATCCTGACCTCGGGCACTGTCTGTGTGGCGTTTGCACATTCTCCCTGTGACCGCTTGGGTTTCCAGGTGCCCTGATTTCCTCCCATAGACGTGCGGGCTTGTAGGTTAATTGGCCTAGGGAGATTGTAAATCGTACCTTGTGTATATGATGGTGCTAGTGTACTGGGTGACTGCTGTTCAGTATGGACTCGGGGGACGGAAGGGCCAGTTTCCGCTCTGTATCTCTCTAAAGTCACACCATTTTACACTGCATGCACTAGCTCACCGACAGAGCAATTGGTGAGCGATGATCATGATGGTTTTACCACCAACATTTCCATTCCATGTCAATAAAACGTTTTTACGCCTTTGCCATTAGCAGGGTGGGAAATTTGTGCAATAATGTAATATAGAATATGGAATGGTAGTGAAGAGAGAGGGTGTTGCAGAATTCTTGTCAGAGCGAGGAGAACCTCTTCAAAGTAAGCTTACTCCAGAGATGCTGCCTGTCCTGTTGAGTTACTCCTGCATTTTGTGTTTATCTTCAGTGTAAACCAGCATCTGCAGTTCCTTCCTACACATTTTGTCTGCTCCACTGCGAAATCTCCTCAAGGTATGCCTAATTTGAAGACGTTCTCTTCCTTGCTCCGATGAGAATTCTGGAACTCTCTCCTCTCTCGTTGCTACCCTTCCATATCTCTGTGCCTCCCTCTCCTCTGGGTCGCAGTCTGAAGAAGGGTCTCGACCCGAAACGTCACCCATTCCTTCTCTCCATATAGATGTTGCTGCCTGTCCCACTGAATTACTCCAGCATTTTGTATCTATCTTCAGTTCCTTGTGTAAGAAAGAACTGCAGATGCTGGTTAAAATCGAAGGTAGACACAATGCTGGAGTAATTCAGCGGGTGAGGCAGCATCTCAGGAGGGAAGGAATGGGCGACGTTATGGGTCGAGACCCTTCTCTCCAGAGATGCTTCCTGGCCCACTGAGTTACTCCAGTATTTTGTGTCTGTCTTCAGTATAAACCAGCATCTGCAGTTACTTTCTGCACTAAACTCCTTTAGTTGGTATTCGCAGTGACTTCAATGGACAAAACAACAGGGAGAATTGTTAATGGGCTGACGTCTCACTAGTTTTACACAACTGCATAAAGACCTCATAAAGTTTTCAAACAATAGCAGACTTATCAACCAAGCAGAAGTGGTTCGATATTCTATCTTAAGTGTAATTAATGTAAGCCACCATCTGCTGAAGTTATAATGTAAGTATTTAGGACTCAGAATAATTAAATCATTGCTTGGTGCAATTTAAATATTATAAAATCCATCTCAAAAGAGTTTGGAGTGAATCAGCATGTACTGTACATATTGTGTGCTCTCTACTATTCAAAGTGTCTCATTGTTCACTATAAATAAGTACTCTTTCAGCTTTGTCCAAGCGGTTTGTAAAAATTGTTTGAATGTAATTGAAATGATGGTCTAAACACAGAACTTTATTCTGCTAATCCAACACAAACTGAGCCTTGGTTGTCCTTGGAAATTTAACAAATGTCAGCTCCTGCAAGCCAGATCTGACATTAAACTGCAACCTTCATATCATTTAGGGGCAGCACGGTGGTGAATTGGCAGAGTGATGCCTTACAGTGCCAGAGACCTGGGTTTGATCCTGACTACGGGTGCTGTCTGTACGGAGTTTGTATGTTCTCCCCGTGACCTGACCTGCGTGGGTTTTCTAGCATGTGGCCATTTCCGCAAGCAGGTCGGCTGTGCTGGATGAATGTGGTCTTAGTGCTGGAGCTCCCCCCTTGGTCTCCACGCTGGAGCTCCCCCCCCCCCCCCCGTGGTCTCCACAATGGAGCTCCCCCCCTCCCCCCCCGTGGTCTCCACGCCGAAGCTCCCTCCATGGTCTCCCACTGCTACTACATGGTACAAATAATACATTTACGCGTGTGAAGTTGCACTTCGTTTTCAGACTTGCATAACATCTGACTTTCGCAAGGGTCCGCGGGACGTACCCCTTGCCTAAGTCGAGGATCACCTGTATGAAAGTATGCATGCTATCCAAGTTTGATTTTAAAAAAAAAATGTTTTAAAGCTTATTATTGAAGTGGCTATTGCAGTGGCTATTACATAAACCAGTTTTTCACATAAAGGGTGGTGGGCGTATGGAACGAGGAGGTAGTTGAGGCAGGCAGGGGTGTCTTAACAATATTATATGCCCCCGGGCAAAGCAGTGCACTGGGGCCCCTACACTTCCAGTTTCTTTATGTCGAATCAAATATGCCATCATGCACTTGCGATGTTCTTTTCTGCTTTCATGTTCTACAGTAACATTCTACAATACATAGGTTAGCATTGGGGCCCCTATGCTCGTGGGGCCCCGGGCAACTGCCCAGCGTGCCCATGCGTTAAGACGGCCCTGGAGGCTGGGACTATCCCAATATTTAAGAAACAGTTAGACAGGTTCATGGCAAGGACTGGTTTGGAGGGATATGGACCAAAGGTAGGCAGATGGGACCAGTGTAGCTGAGACAGTACGGGCAAGTTGGGCCGAAGGGCCTGTTTCCCTGCTGTATCACTATGAGTCTATTTGATTATTTAGTGGCTGACAGAATCTCCTCCTTATAGCTGCAACAGGTACAAACACCATTAGCCAGCATCATGAGAAGAAACCCGTGTCCATTATGTATCTAAAATTGCTGCAAACTAAACAGAAAAATATTATACTTAGATAAACTCGATCTTACTAACCTGGAACACCTCGGTCTCCTTTCTTGATCTCAACTTTTCTTGGCTCCAGTTACCCCCCCCACCCTCCTCTGTCTTTTAATCTGAAGATGGGTCCCAACCCAAAACATCACCCGTTCCGTCTCTCCAGAGATGCTGCCTGACCCGCTGAGTTATTCCAGCATTTTGTGTCTATCTTCGATATGAACCAGCATCTGCACTTCCTTCCAACTCCACAGAAAGAAAAAAAAATGTTTGCACTAACCTATTTCCCTCAATAATTTGCCATTATTATCAACTAATCATTTCTTCTCTTGGCATATTTTTAAGGTGCAATAGGCAATAAATACTCACTATTGCTTTGGCAAGAAACTGAGTCAATTAATGAAAAATTCATTCTGGCTTTGTCAATGTAAACCTGGAAGGGCATAACTAAATAAGTACGGTATACATATTTCAGTCAGGAAAAGTAATTGAGCAATCTATGTTTTATTTTATGTGTTTAGGGTTCAAGTGGAGAAATTAATTGAAGCCCATCATTCATTCATTTTATGATCAGTGAATGCACTAGAAATGCAAATAAACAGGAAGAGATATTGTCATTCCAAACAAAAGTAACTGAATATCTGATTTAATAGTTAGTTATTAACTGTAATGTATTCTCTGTCCATATGTGTCAGAAATCTTAAAGCTGATCTTTATGATTTCTATTATTAATTAGATGCGCGGCGGGACAGTGACAATACATACAGATTTTGTTTATTTCGAGATACAGTGCAGAAACAGGTCGGCCCAACAAGTAAAGGCCGACCAGCGATCCCCACACACTAACACTATCATACACACTAGGGACAATTTTTACATTTATACCGGGCCAATTAACCTACAAACCTGTCCGTTTTTGGAGCGTGGGGGGAAATCGAAGATGTCGGCGAAAACCCACGCAGGACGCGGGGGGAATGTACAAACCAAAGGAATAGTTAGATCTCGAGCCATGTGTTGAGCAGCCAGGTTGTTGTCTCTGTTGGTGTCAATGTCTGTCAGGCCCTGAGCTCCATTTGGTGGGTGGTAGAGCGGGCACTCAGAGATGACATGGTTGGCTGTCTGTTGTTCTGCTCCGTATTCACAGGCTGGGGTCTGGAGGAGTTGTCATCTCCACATGTTGGCATTGAAACGCCCAACTCCAGTACCAAGTCTTGTTGAAAAGACTAGACGACATATGTTGTTATACTGACCAGGAGAAATGTCCAGACTAGTCCTCAATCAGGGAAAGAGTGCAAACTCAATTGACTGCCCCACAAATTTTAATTGTATACTATGAGTCAACAATAAAACATAGATTTAATCTCATAAATGTGCTAATCACTTTACTTCATTCAATTAGATAAATCGCATTGTCACTTTGGGATTGTGGAGTAGGAATTAGCCTGGCATCATTTCTGGCCCTAATTAAAGTAATCTGCTCCATATCTACATTTAGAGACACAGCGTGGAACCTGGCCCTTTGGCCCTCCGAGTCCGAGCTGACCAGCAATCAGCCATGCAACAGTTTTATCCTATGCACCGGGGACAATTTACAGAGGGCAATTAATTTACGTGCCTGCACATTTTTGGGATGTGGGAGGAAACTCGCGTGGTCACAGATAGATTGTACAAACTCTGCACAGACAGCACCCCATAGTCAGGACTGAACCCAGGTCTATGGTGTTGTAAGGTAACTCTACACCTAAATGATCTGGCAAATTAAGGGCCTGTCCCACTTGCCGTGTAATTTCGGTGACTGTGGCATCACAGCAGTGTTGTCAAAAGATCATTTGAGCATTTCAAAGCATTTCAACATCCAGCGGCGAAAAGATGTTGCGACACTTGAAAAAACACCGCACATCATACGTCATCACCACGTCAAGCGATGTCTCACCGCTGCGTTACGCCGGGTATTTTTCGTTGACCTGATACATCCGTCAATGATGACGGCAGCCGCCGATAAAATTGCCAAGTGGAACGGGCCCTATACTGATTCTAGCTGCACCTCCTTACACCTGACAAGATGGCTGTATTTTTCAGATTGATTAATAGGACTGGGTGTTACAATCCCTAAGATTTCACTACAATTGACATTCTTGGGTATGACCACTTAGGTGAATTTGATACCAATTAGACACATCTTCAGTTGTGTACCTCAACGTCACTGGGTGTTTCGGCCTTTTATCACAAGGCTCCCTCAGTCGAGGCAGGCCCACCGC
The DNA here is from genome assembly GCA_035221665.1 of Okamejei kenojei. Lineage (NCBI taxonomy): Eukaryota > Metazoa > Chordata > Chondrichthyes > Rajiformes > Rajidae > Okamejei > Okamejei kenojei. The sequence goes on from CM069164.1 coordinate 26,637,230, forward strand.
TAGGTGATCAGACCTGGGTGTGTGTCTTATTGCTAGCCTCTAGATGGTCAAGTGGCAGCCCAGACAGCATCTTTCCTCTTCAGCCACAGCCAGTGACTGCTCCGTTCGGTGGCATTGGCAAGTTATTTTATTGCCCTCCTTTGTGCCTGCCCTTTGGCTCCTACTTCCCCAGGAGCCTTGCGGTGGAACTGGCTACAAAGCCCCTGCACCCCACCTCCACTGGACACGCCCTGCTTGCACAACCTGTGCTACAGAACTAAACTTGGAAGTTGCAGGGGGATTAAAAACAACCAAGCGAAAGAGAGAGATTGGACAGGCTAGGATTTAATTTTTTGAGCACAGGAGGGTGAATGGTGATCTTATAGAGATGTATAAAATCATGAGGGGAATAGATGGGTCAATGCCCAGAGTCTTTTACCCAGAGTAGGGGAATTAATAACCAGAGGACATGGGTTTAAGGGGAGGCAGGAAGGATTTATTAGGAACCTGAGGGGAAACTTTTACATTTGGAGGCTGATGGATCTGGAACCTGCCAGAGGAGGTAGTTCAAGCAGGTACTATAAACCAGTGCCAGGGACCTGGGTTGGTCCTGGCTATGTGCTTGTCTTGTCTGTACAGTGTTCGTACATTCTCTCTGTGACCTGCGTGGGATTTTCTCCGACAACCTCGGTTTCCTCCCACACTCCAAGGATGTGCAGGTTAATTGGCTTGGTTTAAATGTAAAAATTGTCTCTAGTGTAGGATAGCGTTAGTGTGCGGGGATCGCTGGTCTGCCGAAGGCAGTCTCTAAACTGTGTCTCTAAACTAACAGCATCAAAAGATACTTGGACAGCTGTATAGATAGGAAATCTTCAGAAGGATATGGGCCTGTGAAATCCTCAAAGGGATATCCTTAGACAGGGCATCTTGTTGGGCATAGTCAAGTTGGGCTGAATGGCCTGTTTCCATGGAGTATGACCCTATCATTCTATGACCATTAATTCAATTAATTAAAGAAAACTATCATAGCCTAAAGAAATACCAAAACCAATGACATTGTGTTTTCCTTATTTCTTAATATTTTCTTATTTCTTAATATTTTCAAAAGAGGAAGGATGGTAAACCTTGCCTTCCAGAGCAGCATTGTAGCGTATCCTTTTCAAATACATTAACAATAGTATCCCCATTACTTTCCCTGCCCTGGTTAATTTGTCCCAAGTGAATGATATAATGAATTCTTATAGAAATAGCATTACACATATTTCAATTGCTGTTTTCAATTCCTTGTAGTGCCATCTGAGAAAATGTTATTTTCCTAATGTCTCGAGCTCAAAGTTGTCGAAGATTATACCACGCAGGTGACGAGAAATGGAGATGTTTGCAAATAAACATTTAAAGCTTTGGAAGATAGACGCTTCTTAAGGTGATACAAGAAAAAAAAAAGTGTCGGTGTTTTGTGTCTACCTGACTCTGTCGAAAGTTGTCAAAATTTACCAATTAGTGTTTTGAGCTCTGGTAGAGATGAACATAAGGTGTCCAAAGTGATTTTTGAGATAAAGATGACCGTCAGGAAGCAGGTTGTAGGCTTTAGTGATACAGCGTGGAAACGGGTCCTTCAGCCCACAAAGTCCACGCTGACCAATGATCACCCGTACAAAAATGTATCCTACTAGGGACAATTTTACAGGACCCAACTAACCTACAAACCTGCACGTTTTTGGAATGTGGGAGGAAACTTCTTGGGCCGAAGGGCCTGTTTCCACACTGTATCACTCTATGACTCGATAACTCTAACTTGGATGGGAGAGGGATGAAGAGAGAGGGAAAGCAAGGGTTACTTGGAGTTGGAGAAATCAATATCTATATGGTTGGGTTGTAAGCTGCACATTTCTCTGTTCCATGCACTATGTACCTGTTAATCCTGGTCAAATTGTGGAGGCCAGGACCCTAAAATTGAGTAAAGGCTTCAGGGCTGCTAGGCCATTTGGTCAATTTAAAAGTGCTTTCTGTGGGAATATGGACAAGCTGCTGAATGGTGCCAGCTTGTCTAGAGCCTAGATCAGAGCTGCAGGAAGAGAGGGGGAACGTCTGCAGACCTTGACAATTAGGTGCAAAATGCGTAGAATGGATTGGATGAATGCAAAGCAGACATACACATTGTAAATAATGTTGCAAAGCTTTACTTTGCTGAATGTTGATTGGATTAAGTATTGAGCCTTGTCTGGTTTTCTTGCATGTCAGGGTACATGTTGCGATGTTTGTTTCCTCTGAGAAACACTGTTTGAATACAATGTATTAGCTACTGTATTATTGGGTGAGGGAAATGTCTGTCATGTATGGGCTTAATCGATATCTGTAATTGGATTGTAAAGAGACCACCCCCATGTGGTTCGGCCCAAGGTCCGGGGACATATAAAAGTCACTGCCACGAGGTCCTGCGTCGATCTTCTGGGGGAGCACTTAGGACTGCGTGACCTTCTGGAGTGCGTCTGTTTGAGCAGGGCCTTGATCAGGCAGATATGAGGATCGAACCCGCGGTGGTTAGCTACTGTAGTTGTAACTGTGAGTGCTTGAGTCAGTGATTTTTGACTGAAACTAGACTGGGGGGAAGCTTAGAACGAGCTATTTATATTCCCATTCAGAAGCATTTGCATTAACAGGCTTTTTAAAAAAAAATCCAAGGCAGTTAATACACTCGGCTGTAAATGTTGAGCCTTTAATACAATGAGCGAGCAATACAGAAGCTCTGCTGATGGAAAGCTTGCTATGGCATCTATCCAAGTGGAGTGCAGTTAACTGGAGTTGGGTAACGGAGACTAGGTAATGAAAGAAATACTGGTGTGTAGAAAGTGGTCGTGGAAAATATCAACACTCCATTCATCGTAAGATTTCTTGGCAAGAGGGAAGGAAGAGGTTCCTTGACTTCAGAAAGTTTATAAATGTCAGTGAGCACTGCAAATAAAATGTAGTAAAGAAAATAATAGAATTTGTAACTTGTATTTTAGAACTTGAGGCCATCCCAAAAATAAGAGGCACGGCGGCGCAGTTGGTAGAGCTGCTGCCCCAGAGACCTGGGTTCAACCCTGACCTCTGGTGCTGTCTGTGTTGAGTTTGCACGTTCTCCCTGTGACCGGGTGGGATTTCCTCGGGTGCTCAAGTTCAAGAGAGTTTATTGTCATGTGTCCCTGATAGGACAATGACATTCTTGCTTTGCTTTAGCACACCAGAACATAGTAGGCATGAATACAGAACAGATCAGTGTGTCCATATACCATTGTATTTTCCAGTTTATATTGTATATTCCAGTATATTACATTGTATTTTCCAGTTTCCAGTTTATATTGTATATTACATTGTATATTCCAGTTTCCTCCCACATCCCAAAGATGTGCGGGTTTGCAGGTTAACTCCAAATGTGTAGGGAGTGGATGAGAAATCACATTAACATACAATGGTTGGCATGGACTCAGTGGGCTAAACATCCTGTTTTCATGTTGTGTTTCTTAACTAAACTAAACTAAAACTAAATAAAATATTGACCTATCAATGAACTAACTTTGAAGTGCAGTCATCTGGAAATTGTGGCAACCCATTTGCAAATTACCTCAATCAACAATGTCATAAGTTAACCTATGATGAGCGTTTGTTGGCACCGGGCCTATACTCACCTCATTGAAACCTACAGAATAGTGAAAGGCCTGGACAGAGTAGATGTGGAGAGGATGTTTCCACTAGTGTGATTCGTCCTTGATTATGCTGCTGGCCTTGCCGAGGCAGCGTGCTCCTATCTGGCACAAAGTACAGAAGGTTGAAGCTTGAAAGCTTGCACCACCAGCCTCAGGAACAGCATCTTCTGCCCTGTTATCAGACTTCTAAATGGTCCTTCCATAAGCTGGAGTACTGTCTAATTCCTCTCCACCCCATTGAGGACGTTGGGCTTTGTCAATTCAACGGATGCACTTCTAACTTGCCCCGTCTGTTGGACTTGAGTTTGACTTCATTGTATTTATGTAGAGTATTATCTGGCCTGTTTGGATAGCAGGCAAAACAAAACCTTTCACTGTACTTCTGTACACGTGGCCCTACAAGATCTAAACCTAAACTTGAACCGATGGATTATGAAAACAAACACCCAGCGTGAGGTGATTACTGGCATCAACATTTCCATCTGCTGTACAGTAACAGAGAAGGTTTTCTTCAGACGATCAGACCAACATGGGTATCATCACCTCAGGCAATTGCTTGCCGATGAAGGTCTTATCAATGATAGTCCCTTAAGTGCCCAAAAGAGACCCTGCATTAAGTGCACCTGGTCATAAGTACCATGACAATGTTTTTCCATGCTGACCTTAAACTTTGCTTTTGGGAGCCAGATGTTAACTCTGAGTTGTAAGCATATTTTAAAGATGCTTTTCCTCAGCTTCCACACATGGGATCAGGCCGTTCACCGTTCTGCCGGCGCTCTCCCTTCCCTCCGGAGCAGAGATACGTGGATCCAGAACAGATCACACACACGCACACTCGCACGCTTGCACACTCACATGCACCCACACGCACAAACAGACACACACTCACACTCACATGCACCCACACGCACAAACAGACACACACTCACACTCACATGCACCCACACGCACAAACAGACACACACTCACACTCTCTTGCACTCTTGCACACCCACACACATGCACACTTACATCCGCATGCTCACGCTCACACACCACGCGCGTACACACAAACAGCCTGAACACCTTGTATTCATCTGCAGTTAATTCACTTTGACACTGTAGATCATTCACGCATTTACTCATAGGCATACGTACATTCCAAAGACATAGAAACATAGAAACATAGAAACATAGAAATTAGGTGCAGGAGTAGGCCATTCAGCCCTTCGAGCCTGCACCGCCATTCAATATGATCATGGCTGATCATCCAACTCAGTATCCCTACCTGCCTTCTCTCCATACCCTCTGATCCCCTTAGCCACAAGGGCCACATCCACTCACTCTTAAATATAGCCAATGAACTGGCCTCAACTACCCTCTGTGGCAGAGAGTTCCAGAGACTCACCACTCTCTGTGTGAAGAAAGTCTTTCTCATCTCGGTCTTAAAAGGATTTCCCCCTTATCCTTAAGCTGTGACCCTTTGTCCTGGACTTCCCCAACATCGGGAACAATCTTCCTGCATCTAGCCTGTCCATCCCCTTAAGAATTTTGTAAGTTTCTATAAGATCCCCTCTTAATCTCCTAAACGTACAGGTTTGTGGATTAAAATGTGTAGGAAGGAACTGCAGATGCTGATTTAAACCGAAAATGAACACAAAAAGCTGGAGTAACTCAGCGGGACAGGCAGTGTCTTTGGAGAGAAGGAATGGGCAACATTTTGGCTCGAGACCCTTCAGTCTGAAGAAGGGTCTTGACCACGAAACGTCACCCATTTCTTCTCTCTAGAGATGCTGCCTGTCCCGCTGAGTTACTCCAGCATTCTGTGTTTATCTTCAAGTTTGTAGGTCAATTGGCTTGGTATAAATGTAAATTGTCCCAAGTGTGTTGGATAGTGTTAGTGTGCGGGGATCGCTGGTCGGTGCGGACTCGGGTGAAGGGCCTGTTTCCGCGCTGAATCTCTAAACTAAACTAAACATACCTAGGAAGATAGCTCTACCCAGTGACATATGTGTTCTGGATTATTGTTCAGTTCTCGAATGGATGTGTGCATGCAGGCAATTATATCCTGCACCTCAGGGATGTTTGCCAGGCAATAAAAGTGCAGCTGTCACTGGTGCTACTGGAGGACAGCTAATGAAGCTGATGTACTTCGCTGCATGGTGAAGCAGTTCTTTACTCACATCCTCCATGTACCAATTGACCGCGTCACAACTTGCGTCTGATCTGTCTCCTGTGGGTGCCTGGAATGTAGCAGCGGTGTAAAGATTTAAATTAGTAATAACCTTCATTCCCACTAATGTACCTGAGTGCAATTTTGGTGAGAAAGATGACTCGCTGCGCCCTTACTAAGCCTCCACTTTATCAGGTACTTTCTCCCCACCACCTTCTCAAAACTCACCTTAAAAGCTCAGCTCTCATTCTCAATTTTTAATGACTTCACCGTGCCTCCCAGACTGATAGCTCCTTCTCTCCCCCCCCCTCCCCCCTCCTCTCTTCTCCCCCCCCCCCCCCCCCCCCCCCCAAACCTGCACTTTTCTGGAGGGTGGGGGGAAACTGCAGCACCCAGATAACAATGTGGTTATGGAGAGAACATACAAACTCCGTACAGACAGCACCCATAGTCAGGATCAAATGCAGGTCTCTGGTGCTGTAAGGTAGCAACTCCACCCGCTGTGTCACCGTGCAGATTTGTAAGAGAAATCAAGACTTGAACATAGTTAGTAGCAATGTTGGGTGCTGCCAGCTGGAGGATTAACATTTCCTGTGCTCACAAACTGTCTTAGAACCCATGTAATCTTCAATGTGATTTCATATTAATCTTGGAGAAAGAGTCCTGGAAGAAATGTATTTACAAGGTTCCACAAAAGTCTGGTTTGTTTCTCTTATTTCATTATGGCTCTCGGAGAAATCCATCCCAGTAATCCAGGGGGCAGCTCAGTGGCACAGCACAGAGTTGCTGTCTTACAGCTCCAGAGACCCGCATTCGATCCTGACTATGGCTTTTCACTGTACCTCGGTATACATGTGACGATAATAAACTTAAACCTAAGCCACTTATAACTAGGTCAACAATAAATATAGACACCAAACGGTAGAGTAACTCAGCGGGACAGGCAGCATGTCTGGAGAGAAGGAATGGATGACGTTTCGGGTCGAGACCCTTCTTCAGACGCTAGGTATGGTTGCAAACTATGGCCAAATGCGTTTGACTGTGATATGAAATAGCGGCAGGAAAGCACTTGGTAATCTTTACAAGATAGAATCTTCCATTGATTCTTTACGTCACCCCTTGCTCAAGTATTTACTAAGCATCTACTTGAAGTAATCCTAATACCCCCATAGAACACTCCAATCCTAAATGGGCCACTTCTCATGACTGACTGCGGTAATCACTTGTTCTTCACCACAACCGTAGATTTTTATCTGCGGCTGCCTTCATGTTTGGGAGTTTCCTGTATCTTTACTTGGAGATTGCAGGCTCCAGCCAAGAAGGTCAAACCTTTAGGGCACAGCGTCGCAGAATACCACTGTCGCCCTTTATGTCATCAAATGCCTCCATTAAACCTAAACTAATGCACGATTAGAACGGGTGTCAAGGGTTATGGGGGTGAAGGCATGAAAGTCAGATTAGGAGGCAGAGATCAGCCATGACTGAATGGCGGAGAGGACTCGATGGGCCGAACGGCTCCTATAACTTGTAAATTAAACGGTGACCCCTGTAAATATCTTTCCTTCCAGAGTGAATCGCAACAAAACCAAATCTGTAAAAACGGGGGAGAATAATACAGTTATAATAGTTAGAAAATGAGGCAGACCTGTGAAGAAATTACATCAAATCTACTGAAGTCAGGCAATCAATAGGATTAAAACCTTGGAGAAGTGTAGAAAAGTGAAGGGTGACGCAGTGGCACTGCGGTGGAATTGCTGCCTCGCAGCGCCAGACACCCGGATTCAATCCCGACATTTTTGTTTTGTAGTAAATGCCTTCTATGTTCAGTGTGCTGAAGAAAAGCAAGAATTTCATTGTCCTATCAGGGACGCATGACAATAAACTCACTTGAACTTGAACTATGGGTGCTGTCCTTACGGAGTTTGTCCGTTCTCTGCACGATCTGCATGCATTTTGTCCGGGTGCTCCGGTTTCCCCCCACACTCTGAAGATCTGCCGGTTTGTAGGTTCATTGGCTTGGTTTAATTATAAGTTGTCCTTAGAGTGTGTGTGTGTGTGTGTGGGATAGCGTTAGCACGCGGGAGTCGCTGGTCAGCATGGACTCGTGCGCTGAAGGGCCTGCTTCCGGGCTGTATCTCTAAACTAAACTAAAACTAAACTGAAAAAGGGTTAAAGCAACTCCGGAGGACGTTAATATAACAAGGCGCGGTGTAGGTTTCGGACTAAACAAATCATTTACGGATCTATTTCCCATTATGAACATCACTGGATTTGGGACCCAACGTAGCAATTGCTGAATTAGAAACCATGGATCATATCAGTGACATAAGTGGTAAAAGATAGGCAATTAACTGGAGAATGAACAAGTACACTGAATAACATCTGTGAACGCATAACGTCATTAAACAGAACTGTCACTAGTCTGCAAGATTGTACCAATGTTTAAGTGCATGCACAAATACATCAAGATATGCCTTTAGAGCATTTTTTTATGTGGACATTGCACATGAGAATGGGCTTTTCCACACTCTGAGCGAGTCAGACTACATGGACAGGGGTGATAGTGGAAGCAAAGTCAAAGTCAATCGTGGACTCCAAAAGAAAATGTGTAACCGTCTGAAAGAAAGGAGTGTCCAGGACGAGAGGCGGTAAGGTGGCACAGCGGTAGTGTTGCTGTCTTCATGCGCCAGAGCCCTGGGTTCCATCCTGACTACGGGTGCTGTCTGTACTTCTTGTGACTATGGGTTTTCTCCGGGCGCTTTGGTTTCCTCCCTCATTCCAAAAACGAACAGGATTGTAGGTTAATTGGCTTCAGTAAAATTTAGTTTAGAGATACAGAGCGGAAACAGGCCCTTCGGCCCACCGAGTCTGCACCGAGTCTCCCCGTACTATCCAATTAACCTATAACCTGTACGCCTTTGGAGTGTCGGGAGGAAACTGGAGCACCCGGAGAAAACCCACGCAGGTCACGGGGAGAACATACAATAGGTGCAGGAGTAGGCCATTCAGCCCTTCAAGCCAGCACCGCCATTCAATGTGATCATGGCTGATCATCCGCAATCAATACCCCGTTCCTGCCTTCTCCCCATATCCCTGACTCCACTATCTTCAAGAGCCCTATCTACCTCTCTCTTGAAAGTATCCAGAGAACCGGCCTCCACTGCCCTCTGAGGCAGAGAATTACACAGTCTCATGACTCTGTGTGGAAAAAGTGTTTCCTCATCACAAACTCCATACATTCAGCACCCATAGTAAGGATCGAACCTGTGTCTCTGGTGCTGTAAGGCAGCAACTCTACCACTGCTGCCCTTGTTCCAACCTAGTTCCACTTGTCTGCGTTTGGCCTGTAGCCCTCTAGACTTTCTTATTCATGTACCTGTCCAAGTGTCTTTTAAATGTTGTTATTGTACCCGCCTCATCCACTTCCTCTGACCTCTTGAAGCACTGTAGACATTGTGATGAAAGTACTTTGCACACTATTGGGATAAGGAAACCGGGGCAGCCAGAGAAAACCAGGCGATGACGGGGAGAACGTACAAACTCCATACAGACAGCACCTGCGGGTAGGATCGAACCCGGGTCTGTGGCACTGTGGGGCAGCAACTCTACCCCTGCGCCACCTTCAAACAAGCTTTAAAAAAAAAGCTAATTTTAGTTTCTCCTGTTCATAGCTATACAGATGTCAGCACAAACTCGCTCTGAAAGCTTGCTGCTCTTTTGTCCTGATCTGATTTTCTGTTCCCACTGTTGTCCTGAATGTTGACTTTGCTGTCTTTGTGTTATCCTGGGGCCCGGGAGTGTCTTTTGTTTATTCTCCTGTGCCCTACCACCAGAGAGCATAAAGCACATCCATCACCGCATGCTAGTGAACTGTAAATTAACAGCCAGAAGGTCACGATGGAGGCATGTTATACCTGTACAGTTCACGGTGATAGGTATGGCAACTTGCAGCTTTAATGGTCTATATCCAATTGGCATTAAAAGAGAGAGCCTGAACAAACAAAATCAATCCAGCTAGGCTGCTTTGGACAGATGTAGGCCTCTTAACAATGTTGCAATCAGCCTGAAATTAGCTTTGTGATGTATAGGTCCCTTTTAATAGCCAACTGAAAAGAAAACAAAACAGGCACATTATTAAAAAAACAGCTGTTGCTCCTGGGAACGAGAAAGTTAGACTTGGGAGATTTAAGCTGTCGGTCCTTTAGTCTGGAGTGAATTTCTGTAAAATGAGTATAATTGCAGATTATTACCAGAACTGGATATTGTGCAGAATATGTCAGGTTAATGTGCTGGCCCTGGTCAAGCCGGTGTCAAAAGGGTAGTTTCACCGAGTGAGGCTGAAACAAAGGGCAAGATTCGAGAAGTAAATGAATTAATTCAGTTGGACATGAAGTTCAGTTTCATGGAGGCACAAGAAGCTGTGGATGCTGGAATCTTGAGCAGTTCAGGCAGCAAATGTGTGGAGGGACTGGAGAGGCATTAAGTTTAATGTTTCTTTACATCCTATATGTTAAGGTTAAAAAGATGCTTTGGGAAGACTTTTGAGCAATTGAGAAGTTAAGGGCCTGTCCCACTGCGGTGACCTAATTGGCGAGTTTAGAAGACTCTTACTCGCAGCATGGTCGACACGTGGTCCTAGGAGGTCTTTGTAACTCTCCTTCATGCTTGAAAGTATTCCCCGCGTACTAGAGGCCTCAGCTAGGTCAACATGCTGAAAAATGCCCGCAAGTAAAAAAAGGTCGCCATGGAAAAAGATGTTGGGGTGATCATTGGTCGGCACAGACCTGGTGGTCAAAAAGCCGGTTTCTACGTTGTACCTCCAAACTAAACCAAACAAAACAAGAGTCGCCAATTTTTTTGACGCCATTTTTAAAGCACCCTCTGAAACAATAGGCAAAAACAAAAAATTGAACGCGGATCTTTAGGGCTGTCAGGCAGCAACTCTACCGCTGAACCACTGTACCACCCGACAATGAAAAGATTCTCTCCGTTAATGCCAATTGGATGTAGACCATTAAATTGCAAGTTGTCATACTTGTCTCAATGAACTCTACAGGTATAACCCTACTGCATTGTGACCTTTTAGCTGACCTTTCACCATTGACTTTGTCTGCTGGGTTTAAAAGGAGGAAGGTATAACTAGGTTTCAGGTTTATTCTTGTCACCTATACTAAGATACAGTGAAAAGCTTTTACTTGTGTTTTTCCCAATCAAATCAAAAAATACTACACGCGAATATAATTGAGCCAAATAGGAGTATGTCAGGTACAGCGAAGAGAAAAATACCTGAGTGCGGAAATAGTGCTGGATTTACAAGCGGAAAAGAGATTAAAAAATGTTGGGTGATTGTAATGGGTGATAGTAGGTCATCTACTGAGGCCAAACCACAAAGAATGACCGTGCTCTGATACCACCTTGAAGACCAGGACCAATTCTATCATGTGTTGCCAGGCCTCGTAGACCTGAGCTATTGCGAGAGGCTCTGCAGGCTAAGACTTTATTCCTCGGAGTGCAGGAGGATGAGGGGTGCATAAGATCATGAGCCCTTAACAAAATTTCGTTCAGACCGAAAGTCTGAATGATAATAAAGGAATCTAATCTAATCTAATGAGGAGATTAGATAGGGTGAAGGTACATAGTATTGTATAAAGAGTAGAAGAACCAATAACCAGAGGACACAGGTTTCGGGTGAGAGGGGAAAGATTTAATGAAAAACCGAGGGGCAGATTTTTCACTCAGTGGATGATGGGTGTATGGAACGAGCTGCCAGTTGAGGCAGGTACAATTGCATCATTTAAAAGACAAATGGGCAGGTACATGGATGGGAAAAGGTTTAGAAGGATGTGGGACATTTGCGGGTAGACGGGACTTGTGTAGATGGAGCATTTTGGTCGGCGCGGGCAAGTTGGGCGGAAGAACCTGTTTCCGTGCTGTGTGACCTCTGTCATACTCTACCCATGCCTTGTCGACCCTCGGGGAAATGCCTGTACTTAATGTGTGACCCAGGTAAACCCCTAAAGGACTCAATGGGATTGATTTGATATCATTTTGTTATCATTTGATAACTTCCCAGAGGGAGGAATCCTGACCCTCTCTTTTTACACACACACACACACACACACACACACACACACACACACACACACACACACACACACACACACACACACACACACACACACACACACACACACACACACACACACACACACACACACACACACACACACACACACACACACGAATGAATAACCGGAGGACATAGGTTTAAGGTGAGAGCGGAAAGATTGAATAGAAGCCCCAGGGGCAAATGTTTCAGAGGGTGATGGGTGTATGGAACGAGCTGCCAGATGATGGGTGCATGGAACGCCCAATCTAACATTTACTGCCTTCACGTTCCTTGCACCATCATTGCCTCTCGTTCCACAGTATGACCATTCCATAACGGCGGCTTCTCATCAGTCATTGGTGCCAACAAAATATCAAAGGTAATGTGATGAATGTAAACAATGCACAGTGATTTATGGTTTGTTTTAATCAGATGTCCGTGGTCATTAGACGCTGCAGGGTGTCCATATGGAGTGTCATCAGAGGCCTGGCACTCTATCACTGGACCATCCCAATTATAATTGGACGCAGTATAATTGTAATGTTAACACAATACTAATTGATAAACATTTTTGCATCCATGAATAAGGATCGGGGAGAGCCACCATTTAATTATATCTGCTCCCTTTCCCCCAGCAAGGTGAGACAAGAATCATTGCAATGTGCCAGGAATCTGCTACTGAAAAAAAAAACTCTGGAGTGCTTGGCATTTCTTTGTGTTTAGCAAAGCTTCTTTTTTGCTCATTTTTTGGCAGCCTTTTATGTGCTTGATAGTCTTGTTTAAGATAACTGCTCCCTTGTGTTTGCTTAAGTTTCAGTAAGAGCCAACTGTTTAATACACCTTTAACAAATTCTTTGACATCTTTGTGTGTGTGTGTGTGTGTGTGTGTGTGTGTTTGAACCACCTGGTAGTTTTTTTTTTCCCCTCAGTGGGGTTCCAGAGTTAGATCGCTGTTGTACCAGCCAGCCTTCAAAGGGTTAGGTCACTTAGTATTAATTCTAAAGATCAAGTGGGCAGACTGTAGGGTTACCACAAACAAAGCCCAGCCTTATCTCTGCCAGTTGTCACTCAGCAAATTCCGACAAGCACCAAGTGACTTTTGGCAGGACACCTCTGATCAGCAAGCAATGCTCGTAAGCTCTCGGTTATAGCCAATATCGTTGCTTCTCCTGCACCTGCACACCCCATGCCAACTTTAACCCTTCAAGCTATAGGTGCACCTGACGAACCTCCAATTTTGTCTGGGATTTTTGATCGAAACGTAGAAACATAGAAAATAGGTGCAGGAGGAGGCCGTTCGGCCCTTCGAGCCAGCACCGCCATTCATTGTGATCATGGCTGATCGTCCCCAATCAATAACCCGTGCCTGCCTTCTCCCCATATCCCTTGATTTCACTGGCCCCTAGAGCTCTATCTAACTCCCTCTTAAATCCATCCAGTGACTTGGCCTCCACTGCCCTCGGTGGCAGGGAATTCCACAAATGTGTGGAAGGATGTGAAAGACAGCAGGGCAGAGCAGCGGTAGAGTTGCTGCCTTTCAGCGCCAGGGACCCAGGTGCGATCCCAGCTGCGGGTGCTGTCCGTACGGAGTTTGTACGTTCTCCCTGTAACCGCGTGGGTTTCCCCCGTGTTCTCTGGTTTCCTCCCACACTCCAAAGTTGTACAGGTTTGCAGGTTAATTTAGATTCGGTTAAAAAAAAATTAAATAGTCTGCAGAATAGTTCCAGTGTATGTGGATCGCTGGTCGGCGCGGACTTGGTGGGCGGAAGGGCCAGTTTCCACACTGTATCTCTAAACTAAACTAAACTAAATTAAAATGATAATGCTGTGAGAATTAATTTCAATGTTTTGATTTCCATTTCAACAAATCCAGTGGAAAGGCAATTTTTCACATTATAAATATTTGATAATTTATCAAATAATTCTTAAATATAACTTTAGAATGGCCATAAAAAAACAAGTAAGTAAATGCAGATGGAGTGTTTATTAACCATAATAATCACTAATTGTGACAACATACAGACAGCACCCGTAGTCAGGATCGAACCGGGGTCTCTGGCGCTGTGAGGCAGCAACTCTACCACTGTGCCACTCTGCTGCCCTGTAAAATACTGTAGAAACAAATAACTGCGGATTCTTTCCAAGAAAAGACACAAAGTGCTGGAGTAACTCAGCGAGTCAGGCAGCATCTCTAGAGAAAATGGATGGGTGATGTTTTGGGTCGGGACCCTTCAGCAGTCTGAAGAAGTGTCCTGACCCGAAATATTACCCATCCTTTTTCTCCAGAGATGCTGCCTGTCCCGCTGAGTTATTCCAGTACTTTGCGTCGAGTTTGTATATTGTTCCTTTCTGTTTTGGACTCTTTATTTCTCTGAAGTGTACAAGGTGGCAGGAATCATTGGTGCCCATTAGAGCACTTGGCTGGATTTGCAGTTTGATCTTGAAACTGTTTGACTCCCCCATTAACAGAGGCAGTGGTGTTTGCTCATTGATTCTCAGCCTTTGAGCAGTGGCTCGTGAGACGGGGAGAATGGTTCAATACTTTACGTACAGTGAAAGTACAGTGAAAGTCTTATTATTTGCATGCAGATCAGTATGATTATTGCCACACACAAGTACAATCCCTGATGGAGTACGGACAGCATAAAAACAGCCCACATAATGGGCAGCATTGAATATTACTTGGGTATATTCAGAGTTTGTGAGCACAGGAAATGTTAATTGTATCGCTGGCAGCACACAACATTGCTACAAACTTTTTTTAAGTCTTGATTTCTCTTACAAATCTTCTCGGTGCGCAGCGGTAGAGTTGCTGCCTTACAGCACCAGGGACCCAAGTTCAATCCTGACCTCCGACTCTGTTCGTGTGGAGTTTGTACGTTCTCCCCGTGACCACGTGGGCTTTCTCCGGGTGCTCTGGTTTCCTCCCACATCCCAAAGACGTAACAGGTTTGTGGGTTAATTGGCTTCTGCGATTTGCCCCTAGTGTGTAGGATGAGCAAGCGGGATAACACAGAAGCTAGTGTTGGGCTGATCATTGGTCGGCGCAGACCCGGTGGGCCAAAGAGCCGGTTTCTACGTTGTACCTCTAAACTAAACCAAACAAAACAAGAGTCGCCAATTTTTATGACACCATTTTTAAAGCACCCTCTGAAATGGTAGACAATAGGTGCAGGAGTAGGCCATTCAGCCCTTTGAGCAAGCACCAGCATTCACTGTGATCATGGCTGATCATCCACATTAAGTACCCTGTTCCTGCCTTCTCACCATATCCCCTGACTCCACTATCTTTAAGAGCTCTATCTAAAGGGCCTGTCCCATTTGGCTGTTATTTGCGCGTAATTTACGGGACATCATTTATGTGTGTGCGCATGGTGCGTGATGACATGGGCAGTGACGCACGGCCGCATGTGGCGTTGCAGGATTTTGTGATGTACAAAATCTTCGCGCAAATAACGGCCAAATGGGACAGGCCCTTAACTCTCTCTTGAAAGCATTCCGAGAATCAGCCTCCACTGTCTCCTGAGGCAGAGAATTCCACAGATTCACAACTCTCTGGGTGAAAATGTTTTTCCTCATCTCCGTTCTGAATGGCCTACCCCTTATTCTTAAAATGTCGCCCCCGGTTGTGGACTCCCCCAACATCGTAAACCTCGTGCCTTGCGGCCCTTCATATTCCCCAGTTTGCCAAATCGTCCCCTCAGCTGGCACTTTCCCCACCGCCGTGAAAATGTTGTGTTTCCCAGTATTTACCCGACGCTCCTCTCATTCCACTATCCTTTCAGGCAACACATTCCAGATCACAACAGTTCACAGGGAGAGACAAAAGACCCTCATGCTCTCTTGCTCTCATTCCAAAACCTAGTTAAACAGCTTAAATGACACTGAATCCTCAAACAAGGCCCTGAATTCCGTCTTTTACGATTTATCCCGACAGAAGGTGACAGACCAGCAGCTTCTCAGTGTTTATAGAGTTTCTTCAAAAAAAGTTGTTTTTTTTCTAAAACTTGAGACGAAGCAATTACCAGTTGAATAATTAGAGTACCCAAATTGTATTTTCCGTACTAATTCAGTGAGGGGCTCTGATCTTAAATTGCACACAGACTTTCCCTGGAAAAATACTAATTCAAGACTAATTTGACTACCTTTTCTGCCCCAACGGCTCGCAGGTTCCCATGAGAAAGAAAGAGTCCAAAACAAACAGCAAAGCCAATAAACTAGCTCACCTCACTGTGAAAAGTACAAATGAAATTAGCCTCTTGTGAGATAGCAAAGATGTTTCAACTCACTGCAATAATGTCATGCCGGTAAGGAAATGTTGTCTTTTGGGATGAAAAATTGCACATAAGCATTCAGCTGAGCTCTATTCATCTTTAGCTCCTGTCGAACCCAGCCACAAAAGGATGCAACTATTGGACCAGCCCCTTTAGACCTGCTCTCTAGAGATGGACAGTGACTGCTACTTTCAGTTGTCAGACTCTTTGTAGCCGCTACTAGTTTATGATGCTCATGTCAAGCATTTTAGTCAATGAGCACTTTGTCCGGGGCCCTGGCTAGGGCAGTGGGAAAACTGCCCACTCCTATCTCATCCCCATCCATCTCCCTCCAGTCTGTTGTCCACTTTTCTACTCCGTGGATAGTGAGGGGTCCCCAGTTAATGTACTGGAAAATTGCTCCGCACGTTTATGGGAGCCTGTTAAATTAAAGAAATAATAAAATTCACTTGGAGAGTGACGGGTTTTTTTCCCCCACTGAACTCGTGGAGCCGTCCTTTGCTTGTCGATTGTGACCCCTCTTAAAAGAGGTTGAATAGGATTCCAGAGGTGTGCGCAACAATCTGTCCTAGCTGCACTTCCCAATTGATTTTGCTTTCACAATGAGGCCCATTTTAGCACTTTAACTCTGCAACATTCCAGTTGCACTTCGCAAACTGAAACACACTCCTTAATGCAAATGATAAGATGGGAAAAATTAAATATTTAGCTGGTTTTCAAAGACTGGATAAACATGTTGCCTTCAAAGTGAGCATAAAGTAATCTTATTGTTTGTAGTATGTCTTATTATTTTATTATACATTAATGAATAATGTGTTTTGCACGACTGATAGATTGTTAGACCTGAAATACTCAATGAATGCAAGTTTAATGAATAAGAAACTAGTTTATTAACTCCACCCCCTGCACCATTGTGCCATTATGGAAATTATAGGAAATGCCTGGTGCATAAAATAAAAGATTATTTAAAAAAATATATGATTTCTTTAAAAAGTAATGACTTTAAAAAGTAATTATTGTTAAAAGGCTGAATCATTGGTTATCCATGTTCTCTGGGGATGCTAAGTTACTAAATAAAAACGCAAAGTTACTGAAAAAATAAGGCGGCATCAAAAAAAGTTAGGCATTTTATTTAAAGTTAAGATATATGTATATATGTATATGTATCACATATTCTACGTTCAGATAATGTTTTTTTGCAAATTTAAAGTAAGGATCTATAAGAATTTTCCAAAATTTGTTTGGCTTAGAATCTGGAAGTTGTATAATGCTTTTTATATGCTGAGGAGTGGAATATGACTTTAATGCTAAAATATATCGAGGATATCTTATTAGTGATGCTACCACATGGCAGCTTTCCCCAGAAGTATATTGTAAGTGATACATTCCCTTATCATGTATCTATACACTGTAAATGGGTCGATTGTAATCATGTATTGTCTCCCTGCCGACTGGATAGCACGCAACAAAAGCTTTTCACTGTACCTCGGTACACGTGACAATAAACTAAACTGAGCTGTAAGTGTGAATCAATACCTATCAATTGTCAAATCCTATTCGAGAGAGTCAATTAACAAGTTACCTATCAGTTGTGAGGTATTATGCCTTGTATACCATTCTCATGTCCCTTTTATTTAGGTAATCAATTAAAATAATGTGCTTTGTGGGCCCACACTGTCATTTTGATAATATTGTAGTTAGCATTATATTCTGTGCCTATCGGAGGCTATGCTTAACATAATAAAGGTCGCAAATACTCCAGCTAATTAGGTATCAGAAGTGTACACAAGTGCACAGAAAGCAAAGGGACTTCACTCACAGTCAGACAACTATGGGCTTGGGGTTCGTGGCTGTCAAAGCTTTTTTTCTTACCTGAGTAAGTTTACTCAAGGTGTAGGAAGGAACTGCAGATGCTGGTTTAAATCGAAAATTAGACACAAAATGCCGGAGTAACTCAGCGGGACAGGCAGCATCTCTGGAGAGGAGGAAAGGGCACCGTTTCGGGTCGAGACCCTTCCCCAGAGATGCTGCCTGTCCCGCTGAGTTACTCTAGCATTTTGTGTCTGTCTTTGAGTTTACTCAATCCCCGGCAATAATCCATGCCACGCAAATGGGAGCCGTTCTTCCCCAGGTGGGGGTTGGCGGGAGAGGGGGGGGGGTCAACCACGGTCTGTGGGTGGGGTGGCGAGGGTTAACCGACCACTCTCCAGCTCGCGCCTCCTGCCAGCCACCAACAATGGGCCTGACGGAGCATGGAGTGGCGTTAATGATCGACCCACCCTGGTGTAACAAGTTGCCCATCCCGAAAGCTTAGTAACAGGAAATGTTCTGCACGGAAGATAAATGGAACTCTGTGGACGGATCGCCATTTAATATTTCCCTCGTTGAGGAATAAGATGACTATTCACACACTGCTTTATTTCCAAATTCTTATTTCCAAGCTTTTAATCTAGGGATAATGTGATCTTCATGCATGCTTTTGAGGTGACACTGCTATGTATATAAACAGAAATGATTTCAATTTTTTTTATGTTTAATTTAGTTTAGTTTAGTGATACACTGAGGAAACAGGCCCTTCGGCCCACCGAGTCCCTGCCGACCAGCGATCCCCGTACACAGTGAAGACTATTTACTATTTGCAAAAGCCTACAAACCTGTACACCCTTAGCGTGTGGGAGGAAACCAGAGCTCCTGGAGAAAACCCACGCAGGTCACAGGGAGAACGTGCAAACTCCGTACAGACAGCACCCGAGGTGAGGATCGTGACCAGGCCTCGGGCGCTGTGCCACTGAGAAACTACAGGCGTTGGAACCTTGAGCAAAAAATAAATTGCTAGATGAACATGGTGAGCATCTGTGGTGGGAATGGACAGACAACCTTATACCCGTGGAACATGGAACTAGAATCTGTGGAACTCCGCACAGACAGAACCCAAGATTAGGATCGAGCCCAGGTCTCCGGCACTGTGAGGCAGCAGCTCTACCAACTGCACCCTTGTGCTGTCATGGGAGGGGGCGAGTGTGGGTGGGACGGGGCGAGAGTGGGTGGGAGGGGGTTAGTGTGGGTGGGGGGGGGGGGCGAGGGGGGAAGTGAGGGTGGGAGTGAGGGTGGGAGTGTGTGCCAGGTTACGCCACTTATGAATGATTAAACCTTCACTTTTCTGCATGGCTGCAGGAAAACAAAACATACAATGCTGGATCAAGAATTAGGATGCACTTGCCTACAGTTACACTTGGAGAAATTAAAGTACTTTTTGGCCTTTTGGCGGAGCTCAAATGTAGGCTCAGTTTAACTCAAAGCATGAGAGCTTTATTGCTGAGAGTTTCTGCTTTCTTTAATATGATCCTTCTCTCTCAGGCCTAACATTCCAGTTGCTTTGATCTAACAAACTTTCAGCCTTTCATTTATTTAAGATCAGCTTTTCTTTCTCATGCCAGGTTGGGGTGGAGATCCCACCGCCACGGGTACCATGTAATCCCGTGCTACCTGCTCCATGGTCGGTTAGTCGGTGACTAAACCGTCTCCCCCCACCTGGTTTGCCAGGTGAGGAGGGGGCTGTGGACCCCCAGCAGGACCAAAAACAAGACCCGTCAAAGGGCGGATGAGCTTCTAGTGAGCCAACGGCCACCCACACTTCAGTAGACGTTGAGATCACTGTCGTACATAACATTGTAAGGATAGATGATAAAGCACAGACACCAAACAGCCAACGATCACCCGTACACTAACACTATCCTACACATGACGGACAATTTACCATTTTTACCGAAGCCAAATAACCTACAAACCTGTACGTCTTTGGAACGTGGGAGAAAACCGGAAATCCCTGAGAAAACTCGCGCGGGTCATGGGAGGAATGTAGGATCTCCGTACAGACAGCACCCGTGGTCTGGATCGAACCCGGGTCTCTGGCGCTGCAAGGCAGCAACTCTAACGCTGCACCACTGTGTAGATTTGTATGGGAAATCAGCACAAAGTTGGTAGTTATGTTGTATGCTTCCTGCGATAGAAGTGCTTATATCTATAGATTGGTTCTAGACCCCGATAAATGTCCATTGCTAATCGCACAACAATACATTTTCTATCAGTTTGTATTTTCATCATTACTATATTAAGCTATGTTTATGTCCCTCAGTGGTGCTGTCAGTATGGAGTTTATACATTCTCCCTTTGACCACGTGAGCTTTCGCCGGGTGCTCCGGTTTCCTCCCACGCTCCAAAGACGTGCATGTTTGTAGGTTAATTGCCTTCTGTAATTATCCCTAATGTGTAGGATAGAACTAGCGTACGGGGCGATCATTGGTCGGTGCGGTCTCGGTGGGCCGAAGGGCCTGTTTCCACGCTGTATCTCTAAACTAAAATAAACAACCACCTTAAAGTTAAATAATTGTCTTATTATTATGTTGAGAGCAGGGCAATATAAAGACACATAGATTTGGTTTAGTTTAGAGATACAGCGTGGAAACAGGCCCTTCGGCCCAACGAGTCTGCGCCGACCAGCGATCCTCGCACATTAACACCATCCTACACATACACTAGGGACAATATACATTTATACCAAGCCAGTTAACCTACAAACCTGGACGTCTTTGGAGTGTGGGAGGAAACCGAAGACCTTGGGTAAAACCCACACAGGTCACGGGGAGGTACTAAGAGCACCCGTAGTCAGGATCGAACCCGGATCTCTGGCGCTGTAAAGCAGCAACTCTCCCGCTTCGCCACCGTGCCGCCCCACTCATTTTCCGAGCCTGAATTCTATTCAACAGCGAGGTGACAAACTGAAAACCCTGAGGTGGTTAAACTGAAGCCAAACAGTGGTTGCAGTTATAATCTCCCACTTTACCCTTTTTGTGTGTCTCGGGGTCAGATCATTGGTCTCGGCAGTCTCTTAACACACAGATGTTACAGTAACACTCAGGAAATCACGGCTAAATGTGGCCTTTCACCCCAGCAGTCAGCTGATTCTCTGTGGCACTGTGAAATATGGAGTCGGCTTCCATGAATTAGCATTTTTTCCCACCGTCTCTTTTCTTCGCCCAGGCGCCTAGTCCTCTGTGCCGCTGGTCTGTCGGCCTGGCTCAGGCGCTCGCACAGTTGTCCACAGTCTGATCCCTGGCTCCTCCGGGGTCATAGGTCCCCGACCTCAGGCCATGACTCTTGCTGGAGGCCGCCTGACAGATCACCCCTGTCCCCACCAAAGGTCAGCGAGACAAACAACTGCAGCCTATATATCAGCTTTTACACTTTCCTGACACTTTCCCAACTCACTTTCCTCCCCAAGAACAAAGGGCCTCAAAGGCTTCCCTGCCCGCACGGTGATGAATAGACACCAGTCTCTGATACCAATCTTCAGCCTTGCAACATGAATCTTTACCCCCCCCCCCTCCATCTCGCTGGAACAAGCATATATATTATTTTGCACTTTTGACTGAAGTATTCATTGTAGAACAGTTGCCTCGCGGACAAAAGACTGGGGGCTTCATTGCCAGAGACGGTGTGAACGGAACAGAGATGCAACACTGATATAACTGGCAACAACAAATTTAAAAGTTAGTTAGATTTCTCCCTGGGTTACAAATGGAGTCCCTGCACTCGAGATCAGTCCCAAATTAAATCTGTGGTATAAGGTACGCTCACTCGCTAGGACTTGCCATGACTGTGTTCAGTAAAGAACAAACTCAGAACAAAACTTCCTTAAAGTTTGGCCCATCCTTTTCAAAGTTCAAAGATCAGCATATTGTGGATCAAGGCTTTCTTACCGCTCTTTATTTTCCTGAGAAACTCATTTTTTTTATTTACACAGGACGGGGGGGGGGGGGGGGGGGAAGAAAGACCTCACTCACTACGGTTGTTTTAACTGTTTGATTTATCACAATTATCGTGATTGCCTAGGTTTGCAATTAGCACGGTAGGGATAAACAGATTATAATGATCACCATGGGTTTCACATGTCACTTTATATCAGGATACCATAACATCATAGGATCCCTATTCATTAATGATGTTGGATTATGGCTTTATAGGTTTTGTTAATCGTTTATTTATGCAACACATGTATCGGTGGGTTGAACAGTGCGTTAATTATCTGCACATGTTACTTCTGGATTCACTCTCCACACGGATCACAGAGTGAGACCATGGCTTTGGCTGCCAACTCATCCAGCCACACGATCTGTACTCATCCGAATCGGACAACTTCGTTAGGGCTCTGGGTCTGTTAAATTGGCCAAAAGCTTTCACTCTTCCAATTCAGAGTAGCAGGAAATTCTTACCTTTAGTTGGGAGATATTGTGCGGAAACAGGCCCTTTGACCCACCGAGACTGTGCCGACCAGCGATCACCCCATACGCTAACGCTATCCTACACACACTAGGGACAATTTTACATTCATACCAAACCAATTTACATACAAACCCACGTATCACCTGGAGTGTGGGAGGAAACCGGAACCCCCGGAGAAAACTCACGCAGGTCACAGGGAGAACATACAAACTCCGTACTGGCAGCACCCGTAGTCAGGATTGAACCCGGGTCTCTGGCGATGTGAAACTTGTCCGCCGGCAGTGTGGGATATTCTGACCAATGCCCACTGACACAGTTTGGTTTAGTTTGGTTTTGAGATACAGGGGGGAAACAAGCCCTTCGGCCCACCAAGTCCGCACCGACCAGCGATCCCCGCACATTAAAACACTTTACACTTATACAAAGCCAATGAACCTGCATACCTGCACGTCTTTGGAGTGTAGGAGGAAACCAAAGTTCTCGGAGAAAACTCATTGCAGGTCACGGGGAGAACGTACAAACTCCGTACAGAGCGTACAGTTCCAGAGCGCGTCCTTTATTAAAGGTAAAACGTATTTTAAGGGCAGGAAATACTGCAGGAGCTAGGTTCTCCAGAGTCGGGATGCAGTACACATTGATTGGAATCATTCTCGTGACCCAACTGTTACGAATAAGGTTGAATCAACAACCTCAGACCAGTGCCAGCATTTATAATGAACATTTTGCATTTTTAAACCCACAGAGAAAATGCATTAAAGTTGTTCTATAAATATAATAAAACAGATTACAAAAAATAAATTACTTGAGGGAATTCATTTATTTGAGAGTTTATTTTTCATATTCTTCTCCCCAATATTATTGATTAAATAAAGTGTTGTGGGACTGAGGCGGATTGTTTATTGTACGTTCTAGCAACGTCCTCAGTCAATTAAACTTCATTTATATGAAGACCCATGATCTAGGATTAGGAGTAACCAGCTCTTATATTGGAAACAGGCTAATGACTTTGGCAATACATCAGTAAAACCCTTGAATAAATGCCAACAGATGATGTGAAAAATTATTGATGGAGGAATGTCAAAACTAATAGATTGCAGTTGTACCTTATGCATAGTTGGATAACATCCAGCTGTGAAGTACATGCAGTTGAAACCACACCTTCCACTCTCAAAGATTGATGTAGAAGGTCCCCACTTTAACTGGCTGAGTGTGGAGAGAGTGTTTGACGGCACTGGGCCGCTACTCGCTGGAGTTTAGAAGGATGAGTGGGTCACCTCGTTGAAACTTACCGAATAGTGAAAGGCCGGGACAGAGTGGATGTGGAGAGGATGTTTCCACAGGTGGGAGAGTCTAGGACCAGAGGTCATAGCTTCAGAATTAGACATCCCTTTAGAAAGGAGAAGAGGAAGAATTCCATTAGTCAGAGGGTGGTGAATCTGTGGAATTCTGTCTCGAAAGGCTGTGGAGGCCAAGTAATTTAAAGATATTTTTAGATATTTTAAGGCAAAGATAGATAGATATTTTTAAGGCAGAGATAGATAGATTCTTGATTGGTACGGATGTCAAAGGTTATGGGGAGAAGGCAGGAGAATGGGATTAGGAGGGAGAGATAGACCAGCCATGATTGAATGGTGGAGTAGACTTGACGGGCTGAATGGCCTAATTTTGCTCCTACTATTTATGAATTTGTTGTGCCCATTGCTGAGCTCCTCGGCTAATTCCTTCATGGTTTCAGTTACATAATGCCTTTTTACTTTCTACATTTTAATTATTCTCCTTACCTTCCATTAAGGTTAATTTAACCATCTTACATTCCTGGAAAGCAACTCCTACTCCTGTTAGTTTAGTGTGGAGCTACAGCACGGAAATAGGCCCTTCGGCCCACCGAGTTGCTGCCTTACAGCACCAGAGACCCGGGTTCGATCCTGACTATGTGCACTGTCTGTACGGAGTTTGTACATTCTTCCCGCGACCCTGTGGGTTTTCTCCGGGTGCTCCAGTTTCCTCCCACATTTCAATCAACGTGCAGGATTGTAGATGAATTGGCCTCGGTAAAAATTGTATATTGTCCGTAATGTGTGGGATAGTGCTAGTGTACGGGGATTGCTGTTCGGGGTGGTCCGGGCGGGCCGAAGGGCCTGTTTCCGTGCTGTATCTCTAACCAAACTAAACTACTAGTTACTATTACTACATTAAACTAAACTAAACTACCTCCACTCCAGTTCAATAGAACTCGAGGTGACTAGCAGGCTGGTGTGGAATCTACAGAGAAATATTATAGAATTTTAATAACATGTTACTTCCTGAATCCATTCAACATGGGATAAATGCAAGGACAAGATTATTCAGGCGAAGGGCTTTGTTAATAAAGAGGCAGCTAATTTTTATTTCTGGTGCTGGTGGTTTATATGAGTTGCAGCAATGATTCATTAAACAATTACTGTACCTGCCTAAGGATAACTCCAGCTTGTTGTGAAATATATCTTCACTTGTCACATTGTTACCTCGGTCCTTTACCCTTCTCGCACTTATTCTCAGAGTTATGTGGCCTTCAAATCGTGACCACAGACAATACAACCTCCTTACCTAATTACATGTTACATTGACAACAGCCACATTCCTTCCACGTCTCTGGTAATATTTTACAGAGAGTTCAGCCATGAGTTGAATGAGGAATACAAAAGAATAACAACATTTCAATTTGTATATTTTACATTGAGGTAGACTTTTAAACCAACAAAATTGATATGAAACGTTATTCATCTTTATGAATAGAGATGGATTATTGATCAGTAGATCATTTATGAATTTAGACACTTGAGATATGAGACGGTGTCCCTTAGTTATACACAATATTACTTTACAGATCATTGCACCAGGATTCATTCCATAGAAAGCTGGAGTAATTCAGCAGGGTCTATCAGTCTTCTATCGAACAAGATAATAGGGAACTTTCCCAAAGAAAGACAGAAAAGGGTGGTGGGCGTACGGAACGATGAGGCATTTGGGGCTGGGGCTATCCAGAAACAGTTAGACAGGTACATGGATAGGACAGGTTTGGATGGATATGGACCAAGCGCAGGCAGGTGGGACTAGTGTAGCTGTGTTGGCCGGTGCGGGCAAGTTGGGGCAAAGGGCCTGTTTCCACACTGTATCATTCTATGATAAAGTTCTGGAGTAACTCAGCAGGTCAGGCAGCATCATGGATAGGTGACATTTCGGTGAGGGACCCTTCTTGACGTTCTAGAACGTTGACAAATGATCAGATTAATGATGATATGCTCATGCTCGTGTACTCATGCTCGTATACCTTGCTGCACTCAAGTCCCCCTTTGCCCGAGCCAATGGATCTCAAGTTATCATAGTCAGTAATGGCCAAGATCTAATGACAACATTTTAAGAGCTGAATTTTGCTTCGGATAACAGACAATCGGACACACAAGTATAAAGAAATCGTTCTCTTCATATTTTTTGCTATTTTCCTTGTGTATTTCCCATTTCCTTTTGTCTGAAAGAGTTTAACGGAGAACTACAGGGCACCTTTTATTACGCAGAGGGTGGTGTGTGAACGGACCTTGCTGCCAGATGTGATGGTGGCATACAAGAGTATTTTGGAAAGACACATGGATAATGCAGGGAATGGAGGGAAATGAATTATATGCAAGCAGGTAAGAGGTGGTCTTGGCATCATGTTCGGAACAGACAGTGTGGGCCGGAGGCCTATTCTTTTAATGTGCTGTTCCATGTTCTATGCTGTGGATCAGTACATGAGTTTTGTAGATATGAGGGAGATTTGTTCTATTCACAGTTCAATAGTTGTTATTCAAGGAAGGGTCTCTCTGATTAGCCCCCTCCCCAACAGTATGGATCTCATTGTATGGATCTCAATTTATCTGCTCAATTTAGGAAGGAATATTTTCCAAGATAAACCCCCATAGCATAGACTATTTTTCAGATTTACACGGAAGAGCACTTTAGCTGAAGTAATAATAATCCTTTATGCTGTCAGTACATTGCTCCATCCATTTAAACTTTAAGGCTTACAGCTAATTCATAACTCCATAAGTCATAGGAGTAGAATTAGGCCATTTGGCCCATCAAGTCTACTCCGCCATTTAATCATGGCTGATCTAACTTTCTCGTTCACCCCCATTCTCCTGCCTTCTCCCCATAACCCCCGACACTCAACTAAACTAATCTTTTGGAGCAAAGGAACAGGCGACATTTTTCTGAAGAAGGGTCTCGACCCAAAACGTCACCCATTCCTTCTCTCCAGAGATGCTGCCAGTCCCACTGAGTTACTCCAGCTTTTTGTGTCCATCTTCGCTGAAACCAGCACTGGCAGTTCCTTCCTAAACCGATATTTAAGAAAGAACTGCAGATGCTGGAAAAATCGAAGGTAGACAAAATTGCTGGAGAAACTCAGCGGGTTAGGCAGCATCTATGGAACAAAGTAATCCTTCGCTCAATAGATGCTGCCTCACCCGCTGAGTTTCTCCAGCATTTGTGTCTACCTTCCTAAACTAATGTTTAGTTTATATTCACAATTAAAAGCTTTTTGCCACTTGCTATCCAGTCGGCAGAAAGACCATACATGATTACAGTTGAGCCGTCCACAGTGTACTGAGTATTGCTCTCAATAGACAATACACAACAGGTGCAGGAGTAGGCCATTCGTCCCTTCGAGCCAGCACCGCCATTCAATGTGACCATGGCTGTTCATCCCCAATCAGTACCCCGTTCCTGCCTTCTCCCCATATCCCCTGACTCTGCTATTTTTAAGAACCCTATCTAGCTCTCTCTTGAAAGCATCCAGAGACAGGCCTCCACTGCCCTCTGAGGCAGAGAATTCCACAGACTTTTTTCTCTCAAATTATTGCAATTATTGCACTCTCATATTAAGAATGCAATCATTGTACTCATGACTACTATCCAACTATCAGGTCGGATGGAGAGAGGTGGCACTTCTCAAGTACCGTTTACCATGTCACATGAGGCAGCTGCTTGACCCCATTTGGACAAGGGAAAACGAGAGGAAGAAAATAAAATCGGCCTTGGGCAGCCTGGTAGCACAGGTGGTACAACACCTGCCTTCGGACCAGATGGTCGTGAGTTCAAGTCCCGGAGCATCCTGATACCTGAGGCAGAGGCAGACTGGCATTGTTCACTGGCGGTTTTGTCCATTCTTATCCCGGTCAGAAGGAACAATGTT
Organism: Okamejei kenojei; assembly: GCA_035221665.1. NCBI lineage: Eukaryota > Metazoa > Chordata > Chondrichthyes > Rajiformes > Rajidae > Okamejei > Okamejei kenojei. The sequence continues at coordinate 26,664,924 of CM069164.1, forward strand.
TCTTCCTGATTGTGAAGCAGGGTAAAACATATCTAACAATCATCTCACTGCGCCATAAGCAATCCCTTTGTTGGCTGCTCACAAAGGGGCATTGATATGAATCGTGGCCCTGGATATTGTTACCCCCAAAGTGCTCCGTCTGATTGTGCAAGGAAAAGTAAATCAAATTTTAATGGTTACAATTAGTCATGATTATTGAGATTTCCTGCAGGATAACCTTACGTGTAACCTTTGCTCAGGTGACCCCACCTCTTCCAAAGCCACCAAGCACTGGGCCAATGCAAATCGTAAACAGAAAGGATGACCTTCAATGTCACCACCATGTTTAAGCTGATCATTACCAAGAACTGTCTTAAAATGTAGCCAAATGTAGAGAACATTTGGTTAGCAAATTAATTTTCTTTGGTGTTTTATTTTAAAAAAAGAGATGCAGACCCAGCAGTTGTATACTTTAGTCTTTAGTTTTAGAGATACAGCACAGAAACTGGTCCTTCGGCCCACCTAGTCCGTGCCGACCAGTGGTCCCCACACACTAACACACTATCCTACACATACTAGCGACAATTCTTACATTCATACCAAGCCAATTAACCAACAAAGGTGTACGTCTTTGGAGTGTGGGAGGAAACCAGAGCACCTGGAGAAAACCCACACACGTCACGGGGAGAATGTACAAACTCCGTACAGTCAGCACCCGCAGTCAAGATTAAACCCGGGTCTCTGGCGCTGTGAGGCAGCAACTCTACCGCTGCGCCACCGTGTGAGGCGCATACCTAGCATATTGTGCAGCTGAGGCAAATAATAGTGATGCATGTGGTGGCAACATCGGCAAGCAAATGAAAGCAGGCAGATGTTGCTTAGATGTTGTGGAATTATATGTGGTATGTGTTTAAAAGATGCAGCGTGGAAACAGGCCCTTCAGCCTCTGGCGACCATTGATCACCCGTTCACACGAGTTCTACGTTATCCCACGTTCGCATCTACTCCCTGCACATTGATTTACAGAGGCTAATCAACCTGCAAACATGCACGGGGGCGCAGCGGCAGAGTTGCTGCCTCACAGCCCCAGAGACCTGTCTTCGATCTTGACTGCATCTGCCTCTACAAAGTTTGCACGTTCTCCCCATGACCCGCGTGGGTTTTCTCCGGATGCTCCGGTTTCCTCCCACATTCCATGGACATTCAGGTTTGCAGGTTATTTGGCTGCTGTATAGGATCTGTCCCACTAGGTAATTTTAATTTTAATTTTTTTATTTTTAGGCAACTGCCGGCGACTACATCAATGGAATTCACCGAAGCCAGCACCGGCGACAACCTACGACAGCGCCTACGTTAGGAGAAGACAAGCTACAACAAGCCCACGGTCGCCGACAAGTTTTGAACATTTCAAAGTCCAGCGGCGACCAGAAAAACGCTACGATTCTTTGGGCGACTGAGGAGACAATTCACGACCGTACAGGCGACACGTTGGCAACCATATGGCAACAGCCTAGTCGCCGGCAGTCACCTAAAAAATCGTCTAAGTGGGACAGGCCCTTAAATTTTAAAATGTCCCCAGTGTGTAGGACAATGCTAGCGAACTGGGTGATCGCTGGTTGGCACGGACTCGATGGGCCAAAGGGCCTGTTAGTACGCTGCATCTATAAAGTCAAAAGTCTTTTGGGGAGTGGGAGGATACGTGAGCACCCAGAGGAAGCCCAGGTAGTCACAAGCAGAATGTACGAACGAACTCCACACAGACAGCACTCAAGGTCAGGAACAAATAAGCTTTTCTGGTGATGTGAGGCAGCAGTTCTACCTGCTGCACCACTGTGCCATAACATGGATGAGTTGGATCAAATTGTCTGCATCTAGGCTGGATATTCTGTGTAATTCCATGTTATTCCAGTGGATAGGTATATGGACGGGAAGGGAATGGAGGGGTATGGTCTACGTGCAGGTAGATGGGACTAGGGGAAAACAAATGGTCGGCACGGACTGGAAGGGCAGAGAGGGCCTGTTTCCGTGCTGTAATTGTTATATGGTTATATGGTTATATAGTTATTCAAATTGAGACATTCAATCAGGAAAAAAAAGACAAATCTACATTATTGCATAAGCTTAAGATGTGATTTTTCGTTTAGAGATACAGCGTGGAAACAGGCCCACCGGCTCCACGCCGACCTGTGACCCCCCCCCCCACACACTAACACTATCCTACACACACTGTGGATAATTTACAATTTTACCATGCCAATTATCCTACGTCTTTGGAGTGCGGGAGGAAACCGGAGCAGCCGGAGAACACTCGCGCAGGTCACGGGGAGAACCTAGAAACTCCGTACAGACGGCACCCGTAGTCAGGATCGAACCCGAGTCTCTGGCGCTGTGAGGCAGCAACTCTACCTCTGTGCCACCGCGCTGCCCCACGCGATTCTTCTGTCTGGATCGGGCACGTATATCTTACATTGTGGAGGAGGCATGATTATGTATAATAAAGATAGTGATTGTTACAATAAGCAAATGGTACGTTGTATGAGTGAATTAACAAGCTGGTGATGAGGTAACTGGGGGGAAAAAACGGGATGCTAGGCTGGCAATTGAAGGATTGCTTGTTACAAAGAACAAAGAGCGGTTTGAGTATTTATAAGGGGTGAAGTAATCTCTTGCAATTTTGCTATCACATGTAATATAGGGAGAGTGCCTCTTATTCAAATTAGATGATAAATGAGATGATTTTCTCAAGATATTATCTCCAGTCTACATGCAAAGAGCTAATCAGACCACTCAGAGTGTTGTTAGCATTATAGACGTCCAAATAGTCAGTACAAATGTGGCCACATTTTGCATAAAATCAATGAATTATAAAACAAGGATCCATTTATCTGTAGAGAGATTTTTTCTCATATATTGTACTTCTCTCTTGACCTAAACATGCCTTAATTGCTTGACACTGTCACAATCAATTCCGTTGAGCTTGAAACTTTTGTTGTCACACCTGTTAGGCCCAATTTGTTCAGCAGGGTTTTGATTTAATCCTTAAGAACTCCTTAGTTTTAATCATCAATCAATCCATCCATCACTCAGTATTTGGCAATCATTCAGAGAAACATAGAAAATAGGTGCAGGAGTAGGTCATTCAGCCCTTCTGGGCAGCACTGCCATTCAATACGATCATGGCTGATCATCCAAAACCAGCACCCCGTTCCTGCTTCTTCCCCATATCCCTTGATTCCATCAGCCCTAAAAGCTATATCTAACTCTCTCTTGAATACATCCAGTGAATCAGCCTCCACTGCCTTCTGTGGCAGAGAATTCCACAGATTCACTCCTCTCTGGGTGAAAACATTTTTCCTCATCTCAGTCCTGAATGGCCTACCCCCTATTCTTAAACTGTGACCCCTGGTTCTCGACTCCCGACTCCCCTAACATTGGGCAATTATTTCCTGCATCCAGCCTGTCCAATCCTGTACGAATTTTATATGTTTCTATAAGATCCCCTTTTATCCTTCTAAATTACAGTGAATACAAGCCCAGTCAACCCATCTTTCATTGTATGTCAGTCTCACCATCCCCGGAATTAACCTGGTGAACCTACATTGCACTCCCTCAATAGCAAGAACTCTTCCTTAACTCAATTTTATCAGGAGGCTTTCTGCTTTTCTCATAAGTGCGACATGGTGGCGCAGCGGCAGAGTTGCTACCTCACCGTGCCAGAGACCTGGGTTCGTTCTGGGCTCGAATGCTGCCTGTGTGGATTTTGCATGTTCTTCCTCTGACCCTTTGGGATTCCTCTGGGTGCTCTGGATTCCTCTCACATCCCAAAGACCTAGGTCAATTGGACTCTGTAGATTGCCCCCAGTGTGCAGGGTGCGGACGCGAAAGTGGGATAATGTAGAGCTAGCGCAAACGGGTGATCGATGGTCAGCATGCACTCGGTGGGCCGAAGGGCCTGTTTCAATGCTGCATCTTACAATCGATCAACTTTCTGTTGTTCCGTCAGGATTAACAATGGCTTGCCTCCACTCCAGTTCAGTGGACCTGTTGAGGTGACTACTGCGGCTGGTACGGCATCGACAGTCCAGCCCTGCTAGGGCCAGAGGTGCTTCATTGAGAAGGTGGGTGAGTGGTGAACCATCTTCTCTGTTGCTTTCACCAGATCCATCAGGAATAAACGCACTGTCTATCTGACTACTCCTCCACATTGAGGGTTCACAGGCCAGAGCTTCCGTGAGCTTTTGAGTACGTTGCATTCTGCTTTCAAGGTGGCTCAGACAGCATGTTTAGACATTACTTTAGAGATACAGCGGGGAATCAGGCCCTTCAGCCCACTGAGGCCTGCCGACAAGAGATCGCCCCGTACACTAACACTGTCCTACACACTAGGGGAAATATTTTATTACAACTTACCGAAGAAATATAACCTACAAACATGTACGTCTTTGGTGTGAGGGTAGACTTTAGACTTTAGATATACAGCGCAGAAACAGGCCCTTCAGCCCACTGAGTCTGTGCCAACCAGCAATCGCCCATACATTAGCTCAATCCTATACACACTAGGGATGATTTACAATTTTATTAAAGCCAATTACAAACCTGCACATCTCTGGAGTGTGGGAGGAAACTGAAGAAAACCCACGCGGTCACAGGGAGAGCGTATAAACACCGCACAGACAGCACCCGTAGTCAGGATCGAACCCAGGCCTCTGGCGCAGTAAGGCAGCAACTCTACCACCATGCCGCCCGCAAAGTATTTCCTTCAGTTCTGAAATGGCACGATGCAACTCAGAGCCGATCGCCAGTTTCGAGCGTCTAGTTTTTGGGCACGAGGACAACTTAACAAAGGAGGATTCGAGGACCTGAGCTGCAGGGAGAGGTTGGGCAGGCTAGACCTAGTCCTTGGAGCACAGGAGGCTGAGGGACAATTGTACAGAGGTGTATAAAAACATGAGGATATAATATAACAATATAACATGATTATAGAAAGGACTAAAGCACACAATTATTCAGAGAAGAGCAATCAAGAACCAGAGGACATAGGTTTAAGACAGGGGAACAAAATGTAGTAGGAAAACGAGGGACTCAGGGGGTAGAGGGTATATGGAACGAGCTGCCAGAGGCGGTAGTTGAGGCTGGTATGATCTGCCATGATCATATTGAATGGTGGTGCTGGCTCGAAGGGTCGAATGGCCTACTCCTGCACCTATTGTCTATGTTTCTATATTTCTAGATGCCAAATTATGCTTGGACAAGTATTTTGAGGGTTGTGGGCTCGAAGGGCCAAATGGCCTCCTCCTGCACCTGTTTTCTATTAATGCAGGCAAATGGTACGGGCATAGATGGGGCATATTGGTCGGCAAGGGCGAGTTGGGCCGAAGGGCCTGTTTCCGTGCTATGTGACTCTGAGGCAGAACGAGCTGAGTGTAATTGGAGCCTTCAACCCAGGGAACTTGGCCTAACATCAGTTCAGTTCCTATGTTGGTTATGAATAGGTATACTTTACACCAGAACAAACAAAACTATTTATGCTAATATTTAAATAAGATCTCCCAAATTTTAAATGCATTTTAAATGGATTAGTTTCAATTTGACGTGTGATAGAATCTACATGGTATTTATATGAAGCTAAATGTGTGGTACATTAAGTTTGAAATGACATATTACTGTAAGCAGGTTATTATGTTAATAGTACTTATTATAACTCAAAATCTCAAACAATGGGCTTATGTCAAACTAGCAATGGTCTATTTGAGTATATTATGTGTTCTAATGGGGAACTGACATGAAATCTTTGTCCCTGAAGGAAGAATGATATAATCTGACATTAAGCCCCATTGTAAAATGCTGGAGAGGGTTGCAGAGTTAGTTATAACTTCATTATTAAACGTGACATCCCACCCTCACTGTAAAAAACAAGTCACATACCCTTTTAGTTTTCACCTCAAATAATTTCAAATCTAATTGATAAGAGTGTTAATAAAGAAAAAAATATACTGTTCTGTTTTTCTCATAGAGTGTGGAAGCAGGCCCTTCGTCCCAACTTGCCCACGCCGGCCAACATGTCCCATCTATACGTCCCACTTGCCTACTTTGCCGCATTTCCCTCCCAACCTGTCCTATCCATGTACCTGCCTCAATGTTTCTTACTCGTTGCGATAGTCCCTGCCTCCAGCTTCTTTTTCCATGCATCCTTTGTGTAGAAAAAGTTACCCCTCATTCCCATTAAATCTCCTCCCACCTCCCCCCCCCCCCCCCCCCCCCCCCCCGCGCATTTGCATATCACTGTACCTTAATTGGTACACGTGACAATAAAAGGCCTTTGACACTGGTGAGGGGAGGAGTTGTAGTTCTCAGTTCTTTTGTTTTGGACTACATTGGCCAGCATGCACTGAGACTAATCACAGATGACAAATTGGAAAAAGTTCAAGCTTTGCAAGTGTGTTGCGTGATCTTTACAAAACTGGGATTTCATTGTGGTGAGTGTGGTGGAAGAAGCCTTTCTTAAAAAAAATGATTATTTATTTATTCTCTCCATGTTATAGCGATTTCCCGAGCCAGAGCTGCTGCTTGGGATGATGTTTGCTGAAGTCGCTGGAGGGGACTGATGATTGTCTCGGGGCCAAATGAAAATGCTGATTAGATAACTCGATGTCAAGCTTGGGTCATTGAAAGCCAGTCATGGCTGCTGAGTGCCAAATAATCATCGGTTCAAGGCCCTTCATATTGGAGCCATCCCAGTGGGAAGGATAAAGATTGCCTGGACCTGTGCAAAATCTGCAAACTGGAAACTGAAGAACAAAAAATCGAGTTGAGTTTGAGTTACTCCACCGCTTTGTGCCTATCTTAACATAGAACTAATGTGTGGATGGGCATTGGTTCAGTGGGTCTGCGTTTGAGTTTAGTTTATTGTCACGTGCATCGAGGTACAGTGGAATGATGCCAGCTTCAGATAGTGAAGATGGTCATGAAAAATGTCAGCAGGATCTTGATCGATTGGCCAAGTAGGCTGAGGAATAGTTGATGGAATTTGATGCAGAGAAATGTGAGGTGTTGCATTTTTGGGAAGTCTAATATGGGCAGGACCTACACAGTGAATGGTAAGGCTCTGGGGAGTGTGTAGAGCAGAGGGATCTAGGAGTGCAGGTGCATGGTTCCTTGGAGGTCGAGTCGCAGGTAGATAAGGTAGTCAAAAAGGCATTTGGTACATTGGCCTTCATCAGTCAAATTAATCAGTATAGAAGCTGGGAGGTCATGTTGCAGTTGCATAAGACGTTGGTGAGACCACATTTAGAGTATTGTGTTCAGTCCTGGGCACCATGTTATAGGAAAGATGTTGTCAAGCTGGAGATGGTACAGAGAAGATTTACGAGGATGTTGCCAGGACTAGAGGGTCTGAGCTATAGGGAGGGGTTGAGTATTCCTTGGATCACAGGAGAATGCAGGGTGATCTTATAGAGGTGCATAAAATCATGAGAGGAATAGATTGGGTAGATGCACAGAGTCTCTTGCCCAGAGTAGGTGAATCGAGAACCAGAGGACATAGGTTTAAGGTAAAGTGGAAAAGATTTAATAGGAATTTGAGCGTTAACATTTTCACGCAACGGATGGTGGGTGTATGGAACAAGCTGCTAGTAGTGACTGTGACTATCCCAAAGTTTAAGAAACAGTTAGACAGGTAGATGAGTAGGACAGATTTGGAGGGATATGGGCCAGTGGAACTAGTGTAGTGGGGACATGTTGGCTGGTGTGGGCAAGTTGGGCCAAAGGGACTTGTTTCCATGTTGTGTCACTTTGACTCTAAAAGCTTTTGTTGCACGCTAACCAGCCGGTGGAAAGACAATATATGATTACAATCGAGCAGTCCACAGTGTACAAATAAAGGAGAAAGGGAATAACGTGAATTAAATTAGTGAACGATAAAGCCAGTAAAGTCTGATCAAAGATAGTCCGGGGATGTACAATGAAATAGATAGTAGTTCAGGTCTGCTCTCTAGTTGTTGGTAGGATGGTTCAGTTGCCTGAACTATAAAATATAGTTTATGATCATGTAAATAATGACATTACTATTTTTACAGACTAAAAAAAAGCCATAGATATGCACAAAATGCTGGGTTAACTCAGCGGGTGAGGCAACATCTCTGGGTTGTCTGTCAGTCTGAAGAAAGGTCTCGACCCAAAATATCACCCATCCATTTTCTCCAGAGAGGCTGCCTGACCCGTTGAGTTACTCCAGCATTTTGTGTCTACCTTTGGTATCAAACAGCATCTGCAGTTCCTTTCCATTACATTAGAGACATATGCCACTTTAGTTCCTCATCCGCATGGATTTTCAAGGATTGGAGGGGTGTGGATTACATGCTGTCAGAGGAGATTGAGTTAAAAATCATCTCTTTGAAAGCCAGTCCCGACCCGAAACGTCACCTATTCCTTTTCTCCAGAGATAAAGCCTGACCTTCTGAGTTACTCCAGCATTTTGTGTCTATCTTTGGTGTAAACCAGCATCTGTAGTTCCTTCCTACACAATCACCCTTCAATAATGATTTTGAATACATTTAATCCAATTACTCCAATTCAAGAATGTATTTGGAAAGGACTATGTTTAGGGGATCTGGTCTCGACCCGAAACGTCACCCATTCCTTCTCTCCAGACCTATCCCATTGAGTTACTCTGACAATTTGTGTCCTTTTGTGTAAACCAGCATCTGCAGTTCCTCCTTTCTACTCCCGAAACATGTCGTTAGTTGGTGACGGAAGCCTGATGCAGGTCTAGTTTAGAGATACAGCATGACTTGCCAAGCCTGCACCGACCAATGATCACCCATGCACTAGTTTTATCCAACACACTAGGGACAATTTACAGAGGAAAATTAACCTTTTTTAAGTTTAGTTTAGATACAGCGCGGAAACAGGCCCTTCAGCCCACTGAGTCCGTGCCGACCAATGATCACCTCTTACACCAGTTCTAATCTACGCACTGGGAACAATTTATAATTTTCCCAAACCAATTAACCTGCAAACCTGCACGTCTTTGGAACGTGAGAGGAAACCAGAGCGGCAGAAGAAAACCCACGCGGGAGAATGTACAACGTTCATATAGACAGCACCCGTAGGTTAGGATCAAACCTGGGTCTCTGGCGCTGTAAGGCAGTAGCTCTGATGCATAGAAAAATAGAAAGATAGAAAATAGGTGCAGGAGCAGGCCATTCAGCCCTACGAGCCATTAATTGTGATCATGGCTGATCGTCCCAAATCAACAACCCGTGCCTGCCTTCTCCCCATATCTCTTGATTCCACTAGCCCCTGGAGCTCTATCTCTTAAATCCATCCAGTGATTTGGCCTCCACTGCCCTCTGTAGCAGGGAATACCACACATTCACAACTCTCTGGGTGAAAACATTTTTTTCTCACCTCAATCTTAAATGGCCTCCCTTTATTCTATGACTGCGTCCCCTGGTTCTGGACGCGCCCAACATTAGGAACATTTTTCCTGCATCTAGCTTGTCCAGTCCTTTTATGATTTTATATGTTTCCAAAAAATACCCCCTCATCCTTCTAACGCATCTCACAGCCTGTCCGCAAGTAAAAATCACAGCCCCCGTCCCACACACAGCCGGGGCTTCATGAAGGACAACAGATTCTGCTCCTTCCAGCGCAACTGTGGCAGAGTGAACGAGAAGCTATCTTTCATAGCTCTGACTTCTAGATCCGACCTCCAACTGGTGACCTCTCCATTCATCCCTTCCAATCTGTGACACAATCACCGTCCTTAACATCCATCATAGCAAAATGCAAAGTGGCGGAAGAGTACAAGAAGTCAGGCAGCATCTGGGGACTGAATGTACGGACGATGTATCAGGGCTGCACGGTGGCGCAGCGGTAGAGTTGCTGCCTCGCAGCGCCAGAGAGCCGGGTTCAATCCTGACTACGGGTGCTGTCTGTACGGAGTTTGTACGTTCTCTCCGTGACCGAGTGGGTTTTCTCCGGGTTCTACTGTTTCCTCCCACACTCCAAAGACGTACAGGTCTGTAGGTGAATTGGCTCGGTAAAATTATAAATTGCCCCCTAGTATGCGTAGGACAATGTTGGTGTGCGGGGATCGCTGGTCGGTGCGGACTCGGTGGGCCGAAGGGCCTGCTTCTGCGTTGTATCTCGAAACAAAACTTAATTAAATACTTAGGAAGGAACTGCAGATGCTGGTCTGAAGATGGGTCTCGAGCCGAAACATCACCTGTTCCTTTTCGCCAGAGATGCTGCCTGACTCGCTGAGTTACTCCAGCTCTTTGTAAAGTAAACTAAATATCCTTAGGATGCATTTTTTTGTACTTGTCCAAGGCGTACGCTCCTATCAATTTTGCATTACCCCTGATTATGACGAGTGGCATCCAAATGTTTCCAATGTTTCTCTTGATGTTTTGAGAATTATGACTTTTGTAAGAATCTAAGGCTTTAAGGCTTTAAGAATCGTCCGAGCACTTTGCAATGACCACAACTGCAAACGACAAATCAGGACGTTTTTAGACCCATGGCCTGGAGGCGAACAGGCACCTTAATTTAGGGTTGAACTCTGCAGCTGGCCTTTAAACGTGCTCTGTTAGTAATTATTTTGCACAAATGAAGATCTATTTAACCCAGCTGTGAAACAATATTTGCTTGTTATAGTTCCACTTCAAAATACTGAGGTAGTGTCAGTCGCATTTCCCCCAGGGCTATTTCCTTTTGGTAATTTCTTTGAGATTATGAGCTTGCAAATTCTTGATTTACTGATTAAAGCATTTTGGTCCAGGCCTTTTCTGTGAGAGTAAAGTTGGCATTCCGGGGCTGAGGGAGTTTGTGTGCCTTGGAATGCGGTGAATGGCTTGTAAATTGTACCCACTAATTAAATCTCTCTGGAATCCAACTTGAATAATCATCTGGTTAAAATCAGCCAGCAATCCCCTGGTCTCACTGCACCTTTCAGATCTCTCATTATCTAATTCGTAATGACTGGAAAAGTAAAAGAATTCAGCTAAACATCTGCGTACGTAACTCTATGAGAAATCTGAACGAACATACCTGGAAGCAGACTGGTGCTCTAGACTCTTAATGTTTCTCCTCTTTAAATACTTGACTTTAAATATCTGGCCTCCGTGAAACTTGAGCTAAAATGGATCCTATTCTTTTCCCATCCCCGAACCCGCCCCCCCCCCCCCCCACCCACCCCTCCAATTTAAAAGAAAACTGATATCAATGAAATGTGGTGGAATGTTGTTAGGAAGGCTCAAACTTTTTGCTCAAATACAATGTGGAAAGGAACTGCAGATGCCTGTTTAAATGGAAGATGGACACAAAAGGCTGGAGTAACTCATCGGGGCAGTCAACAACTCTGGAGAAAAGGAACAGGCGATGTTTCGGGTCGAGACCCTTCTTCAGATGCTGTCTGAGCCGCTGAGTTACTCCAGCTTTTTGTGTTTATCTTGTTTACAGACTGGTCTTCCAAAATTAGATTAATCAACGATTACATTCAGGGAAGATAGACACAAAAAGCTGGAGTAAGTCAGTGGGACAGGCAGCATCTCTGGAGAGAAGGAGTCAAGAGTGTTTTATTGTCATATGTCCCGGACGGTACAATGAAATTCTTACTTGCTGCAGCACAACAGAATACGTGAATATGTAAACATACTACATAACGGGGGAAGAGAAAAATAAAAAGTTCAATAAATAACAAATATAGTGCAATAATAATATAGTCTTTTGCAGTTCAGCCCTCATAGCCTATTCGTTGTGTTTAATAGCCTGAGGCTGTGGGGAAGTAGCTGTTCCTGAACCTGGAACTTCAGGCTCCTGTACCTTCTTCCTGATGGCAGTGGTGAGATGAGTGTGTGGCCAGGATGGTGTGGGCCTTTGATGATGTTGGCTGCCTTTTTGAGGCAGCGACTACGATAGATCCCCTCGACAATGGGGAGGTCAAAGCCGGTGATGGACTGCGCAGTGGTCACAACTTTTTGTTGTCTTTTCCACTCCTGGACGTTCGAGTTGCCGAACCAGGCCACGATGCAACCAGTCAGAATGATCTCTACCGTGCACCTGTAGACGTTTAGGAGAATCCTCTTCGACATGCCGAATCCCCGTAATCTTCTCAGGAAGTAGAGTCGCTGATGTGCCTTCTTTACAATTGCATCGGTGTGCTGGGTCCAGGAAAGATCTTCTGATATATGCACGCCCAGGAATTTGACGTTATTGACCCTCTCCTGCATCGTCCCTTTGATATAAACAGGATTGTGGGTCCTCATCCTTCCCCTACTAAAGTTCACAATCAAGTCCATGGTCTTACTGATGTTGGGAGCCAGGTTGTTGTACTGGCACCATTTGGTCAGAAGATCTATCTCACTTCTATACTCTGACTCGTCCCCATCTGTGATTCGTCCTACCACAGTGGTGTCATTGGCGAACTTGATGAAGAAGTTCACACTATGACCGGCTACGCAGTCATGAATATAGAGTGAGTACAGCAGAGGGCTGAGCACGCTCCCATACCAATTGTTACTGTGGATGAAGTGGTTCCTCCAATTCGAACAGACTGTGGTCTGTGGATGAGGAAGTCGAGGATCCAATTGCAGAGGGATGCGCAGAGGCCCAGTTGCGTGAGCTTGGTAACCAGCTTGGAAGGGATGATGGTATTAAACACTGTAGTCTATAAACAACAGCCTGACGTAGGTGTTTTTATTGTCCAAGTGGTCCAGTGCAGAGTGGAGAGCCAGTGAAATTGCATCCACCACTGACCTGTTGTGGCGGTATGCGAACTGTAGTTGGTCGAGGTTCTTGTGGAGGTAGAGGTTGATGTGCACCATAACCAACCTCTCAAAACCACAGACGTTAGTGCCACTGGTCGATAGTCATTGAGGCACGTCACCTTACTCTTCTTGGGCACCGGTACTATTGATGCCCTCAAAGCAGGTGGGAACCTCAGACCTCAGAAGTGAGAGGTTGAAAATGTCTGCAAAAACTCCCGCCAGTTGGTCAGCACAGGTCTTGAGAACTCGACCGGGTATATCATCAGGTCCAGGCGCTTTCCGAGGGTTCACCCCCCCGAAGGATCTTCTGACGTCGGCCTCTGTGACTATGACTGTAACGCCGTCAGGGTGAATAGGGGTTCAGGAAGGCACATCAGTGTTCTTCCTATCGAACCGTGCGTAGAACACATTGGGCTCATCAGGGAATGAAACTGGTTGAATGACACGTGCCCTACATGGGTGGGGAGGTGGAGGAGGTCATTAGCGATCTACTTCTCGTGTTCATTGCTAGTTTTCCACCAAAAGGAAGTGATTTTCATAACATCTGAATATCCTAAAGCGTTTTGAAGCCAATTAGATAGTTTGAAGTGTAGTCACGGCTGCAATACAGCAATCTAGGATACAGGAAGGTCCCATAAACAATGCTGAGGTAACCAGTTAAACCATTGCAGCAAAGCTAGAAGTTATCAAATCTCCATGCATTCACATTAAGCACAGCATGTATGAGAAACTACAACTGTGAAAGCTTCAATACTTTTTTGTAATATAATGCTTCCCAAACCATAAAGAAACATTCAAGATCGGGAAAACATACTGTCAGAAGCAATTACACAAAAATTGCTAACAGAACAAAAGTTACAAAATTGCAGTGATGGTAATTTTGGATCCAGATTTCCTACAATTTAGACGGAATTTGCCAGCCAACCAGGTGCTGGTGAAAAAGGAGCATATTTGACTATTCATATATATTTTTTTAAAAACACTAGCTGAGCTTGAAACCACATGAATCCCAAGGACCCAATAATCTACGTCACAGAACTTTGAATGAGGTGAAGTTGGAGATAATGGATACTTCCAAAGTTCTGTAGCTTCTGCAATTGATTATAGAGTCATAGAGCGTGGAAACAGGCACTTCAACCCAACTTGGCCACAAACTCCGTACAGACAGCACCTGTAGTCAGGATTGAACCTGGGACTCAGGTACTGCGAGCGCTGTAAGGCAGCAACTCTACCGCTGAGCCACCATTTGCCCACCATGTCACTGTTCCTACAATGATCATAAGGTCATAAGTGATAGGAGCAGAATTAGGCCATTCGGCCCATCAAGTCCTTTCTTCCCCCTGACCCCCCCCCCCCCCCCCCCCCCCCCCCCCCCCCCCCCCCCCCCCTACATCAGTCTGAAGAAGGGATTCGGGCCGAAACGTTACCTATTTTCTTCGCTCCATAGATGCTGCAGCACCCGCTGAGTTTCTCCAGCACTTTTGTCTACCTGCCATTCAATCATGGTTGATCTATCTCCCCCTAATAACCCCATTCTCCTGCCTTCTCCCCATAGCCCTTGACACCCGTACTAATCAAGAATTCATGATCATGAATATTTATCGAGAAAACTAAATATGATTAATGGTTAAAAATATATTAATCTTTGTTTCATTCTACAATCCTGATTTTTTCCCCTAAGAAGAGAAAAAATTATTTACTTGAATATGAATCTAAACTAGAGGTGGGTGGGGTTTGATGTGATTGGCATTGTCGGAAGATTTTAATGTGGACATCATCATTTGAATTCATCCTTTGTTTGAATCAATCACAAAATGAAAACTGAAACCTTTCTATAATTGAATTCCTCTGGGTAGACTCAATTCACACTTTGTCTTCTAGAAGTTAGAAAATTAATTATACTTTCTTTAAATATTCAGTATTGTCTGACTCCATGTAATGGTAGAATTGATCAATTCATAACAGAAAGGAAGGAATGCTTATATTTTAAGTGCCACACTTATTCAAAATCAGGCTTTGTTAATTCCTTTTCCAGTTTGTCTGAAAAAGTGTTGCCGAAAATGTATTCAGAAGGAAACTCAGGTTTTGACTGGATGATAAGAAGGTTGGAGGTCAAAATTGATCAAAGGTCAAAGTTGATAAGTGGCGGATGTCAGACTAAGTGATCATTTAAGGTGGACAAAAAATTCTGGAGAAACTCAGCGGGTGAGGCAGCATCTTGGGAGAGGAGGAATTACCGACGTTTCGGGGCGAGATCTTCAGTCTGGTCTCGACCCGAAACGTCACCAATTCCTTCTCTCCATAGATTACGTTCGATTTTTCCATCATCTGCAGATTTGTCTACGTTCGATTTTTCCATCATCTGCAGATCTTTCTTAAACATAAGTGATAATTTAGTTTAGTTTAGAGATTCAGCGCGGAAACAGGCCCCTTAGCCCACTGAGTCCACACCGACCAGCGATCCCCGCTCGTTAACACTATCCTACATACCAACATTAAATATGTGGATTTCAACTATGTTTGAAACACTACATCTGGAAGATATGAGACTCCGCCTGGAAGGAAAATCAGAACGCTTCTATCAGACGTGGTCTGCATTTATAGAATTACTACAAAGATAGGGTGCAGGAGTACCTCGGGCCTTGGTAGGGGGGGATGAAAAACTATCGAGTTGGTGGATTCCTCTTGTGTGATATATAGTCACTGGCTTTTTTTTTCCTTTTCCTTTTTTTTAGGGTCTATCTCTTAACCCCCTTTCTCTAATTCTTTGACCAAGGGTTTCTTCTCCCCTTTGGCACGCTCTTTCACTATCACAACTCTTTTCACCTATTTCACTCTCTTTCTTTCTATTCGTTTTCTTTAAGATCCATAAAATTATGGGGTACAATGATTGTAACAATATATATGTGAAGTACATTGATGTATTTACCTCTAATAAATAAAAATATTTAATTTTTTGTTTTAAAATAAATAAATAAATAAAACACTATCCTGCACATACTAAGGACAATTTACACTTACACCAAGTATACAAACCCAAGCCAATTAACCTACAAACATGAACTTCTTCGAAGTGTGGGCGGAAACCAAAGATCTCGGAGAAAACCCACGTGTGTCACGGGGAGAACGTACAAACTCCATACAGACAGCACCCGTAGTGGGGATCGAACCCGGGTCTCCGGTGCTGCAAAATGCTGGATGAACTCAGCGGGTCAGGCAACACCCCTGAAGAACGTGGAGAGGTATGTTTTGGGCCGGGACCTTTCTTCTACAGGTAAATTCATATTGCTACTGTTGCTTTGAATATTAGCCTTTTGAAACCAGTTCAGGTGGAACCTTGAATGAATATCAAATGAATATCAATATCAAAAACAGTTCTATGCAATCGTACCGTTGTGAAATAGTCATTTTTTGGAGTTTTAGATTAGAAATTCAGTTCCATGGGCAAGGACAGAGAGAGGTTTTTGGAGTAATTTGCTTGATCAGTTTTTAATGTAAATTAATTAATCTCAGTGACTATGTTTGCATTTTCTATGATTCCAAGTTCTCAATACTGCCATCTGGTTACCCTCACTGGAGCACAATTGTTTGGGTGGAAAATGGACACCAAACTGGCGACTCTCTATACTGTCTCGGTGTACGACTGCTATACACTACTGTATTTGAGATGCTTATCGAAGATATATCTACATGGTCATGTATGGTGATACTTGTATTGAACTGTATACAAAAATGAATGTCATTATACATCAGTACATATGACATCTAAACTCTTGCTAAGACTGGTAAAGTGATATAGAAACATAGAAAATGGGTACAGGAGTAGACCATTCGGCCCTTCGAGCCTGCACCGCCATTCAATATGATCATGGCTGATCATCCAACTCAGTACAATCCTGTACCTGCCTTCTCTCCATACCCCCGATCCCTTTAGCTACAAGGGCCACATCTAACTCCCTCTTAAATATAGCCAATCTGGCTTCAACTACCTTCTGTGGCAGAGAATTCCAGAGGCTCACCACTCTCTGCCTACTGTTGCATTGAAAATAACCAAAATAACCAAATTTTAGGTAAAATCTTGATTGAATGATATAAAAACTCTCCTGTCTCATTATCTTACACCATTTTCATCTCTCAATTTGTCCACTCATTTGTCAACCAAACCCTTGCCTGTATTCACCTATCACTTGGTATGCTTTGTCCAACCCCCACCTCTTTTTCAGCTTTCCTCTCTCCACTACAATCAGTCTAAAGAAGGTCTTGACCTGAAACATTGCCTATCTGATCATGTTCTCCAGAGATGGTGCCTGACCCGCTGAGTTACTCCAGCACTAATTTAGACCCAAAACATCGCCAATTCCTTCTCTCCAGAGATGCTGCCTCACCCGCTGAGTTACTCCAGCATTTTGTGTCTACCTTCGATTTTACCAGCATCTGCAGTTCTTTCTTAAACACTAATTTAGTTTAGTTTAGTTTCAAGTCCTTCGGCCCACTAAATCTGCGCTGACCAGGATCCCAGTACACTAGCACTATCCTGCACACACTCGGGGCAATTTACTTGTTTAAAAAGGAACTGCAGCTGCTGGAAAATCGAAGGTAGACAAACGTGCTGGAGAAACTCAGCGGGTGCAGCAGCATCTATGGAGCGAAGGAAATGGGCAACGTTTCAGCCCGAAACCCTTCTTCAGACTGATACTTTCTATTTAAGAAGCTGCACGTCTTTGGAGTGTGGGAGGAAACTGGAGATCCCGGAGAAAACCCACCTGGTCACGGGAGAACATAGAAACCCCGTACAGACAGCACCCATAGTCAGGATCGAACCCGGGTCTCTTGCGCTGTGAGGCAGCCACCATGCACTGCATACCTTTTTTTGGTAAACCAATATCTGTTGTTCCTTGTGTCTCTATTCCAGTCGCATGAAGTACACGTGATAGGAAATGTGTTTGCTTAGACATAGCATTCATCATGTTAACATTCATGGTCTTGACTGCATAAATATTGACGTTTTGAACTCTTCTGTTATTTCTGATGAAATTTGAAGCTTTAAAGAATGTGCATTCAATTCCAATGGAGGTTCTGTTGAAGTGCATGTGATAAACCTAGTAATATGCCTGTCAAACATGCATGTCACACAAGCTTGCGTGAAAATGAGGAAAAAATAGTCTCAAACATATCCTCTGGGCAGGGAGTTACACTGCAGGGCAAGCAAACATTTTAGCTAAAAAGTGCTTAACCTTTTGTCTTTAACTACAGTTAAACTGTTTGACCTGACCTCCGAAAAGTACATAAAAACACAGGTTAATAGTTTAAATATTAACTCGTTCGGTCAGAGATGCCGAACGACTTTCTGCAAGATAGACACAAAATGCTGGAGTAACTCAGCGGGACAGGCAGCATCTCTGGATAGAAGGGATGGGTGACGTTTCAGGTCGAGACCCTTCTCTAGTTCCGATCCGAAACATCACCCATTCCTTCTCTCCAGAGATGCTGCCTGTCCCGCTGAGTTACTCCAGCATTTTGTGTCTATCTTCAATGTAAACCAGCATCTGCAGTTCCTTCCCGCTACTTTCTGCAATATTAGACAGAGAGAAAAATGAAAGCTGCTGTTTTAAAAACATTAATAGCGTAGAAACAGAGAACTGCAGATGGTGGTTAATACACAAAAGGACACTACGTGTGTGAGTAACTCAATGGGTCAGGCAGCATCCTTGGAGAACATGGAATGGTGAATTAAGACACTTCATCAGACGGTTCTTTGGCCTGAATAAGGGTCCTGATTCAAAATGTCACCTATTCTTTTTCTCCAGAGATGCTACCTGAGTCGGTCAGTTGCTCCAGTATTTTGTGCCTATCTTTGGTAAAGAAAAAAACAGCGTATGCAGTTCCTTTACACACATTTGCAATGTTGGCTCTTTTTCTGAAAACAGCTGGAAGAAACCTTCCCAGAATCTGCTGGTGTGCATTTTCACACCTCTATACCTCTTGCCTGATGGGAGAAGGGAGAAGAGGGAGTGGTTGGTGTGTGACTTGTCCTTAATTATGCTGTTGGCCTTGCCGAGGCAGCGTGAGGTATAAATGGAGTAAATAGAAGGGAGGTTATAAATGGAGTAAATAGAAGGGAGGTTGGTTTGTGTGATGCTCTGGGCTGCGTCCACAATTTGCTGCAATTTCTTGCGGTCTTGGATGGAGCTGTTCCCAAACCAAGCTGTGATGCATCCTGATAAAATGCTTTCTATGGTGCATCTATAGAAGTTCATCCACATTCTCCGGAGATGCTGCCTGACCCATTGAGTTATTCTAGAAGTTTGTGCCCTCCATTGTCTAATTAATGTCTTCTAACTCAGAATAACCAAATCATCTTCCTGGAAATATAACCTCAGTTTCAAAGTTTTAAAAAAATAGAAAGACATAAGGGTCTCGACCCAAAACGTCGCCCATTTCTTCTCTCCAGAGATGCTGCCTCACCCACTGAGTTACTCCAGCATTTTGTGTCTACCTTCAAGACATAAGGAACTGCAGATGCGGGAATCTTGAGTAAAACAGACAGTGCCGGAGTAACTCAATGGGTCAGTCAGCATCTCTGGAGGGAATGGACAGATGAGATGTTGCGTTGGAACGATTCTTGAGACATTTAAACGTGCAATGCCTTTCGTGTTCCCCCTTCCTTTAAAACCCAAACGTTGGCCACCCAAAAGGAAAAATTGAATTTAATTAGGAAGTTTAATCTCATCCCATGCTAAACTGAGCCTGATTTTTTTTTTAGGAGCTGAAGTGATATCATAACATCTGCTGGAATTAACTGACACATGGAAGACCACAGAGAATGGTGAGTGGGTGTTTGGTGTTAGATAAACTTGCTTCATATGGAAGTGGGCGGCGTTACCTCAACTTCCAGCTCAGCGGACAGAACCAGGAATGTCATTAAAGATACACACTAAATGCTCGAGTAACTCAGCGGGACAGGCTGCATTTCTGGAGAGAAGGAATGGGTGATGTTTCAGGTCGAGACGCTTGACATTAGGTCTGCTGCATTGTACTTGGACATTTGACCAAGTATTACTATGCACGTACAACGCTACATTGCATTAATAAGTTTAGTTTAGTTTAGTTTAGTTTAGAGATACAGCATGGAAACAGGCCCGACTCTTACAGTAGCCCTATTCTACACACTAGGTTTAGAGGGATATGGGCCAAATTCAGGAGAGTGGGACTCATGTAGATGGGTTATGTTGGCCAGGTGGGTAAGTTGGGCCAAAGGACCTGTTTTCACACTGTACCACTCTATGACCAGGGACAACTTACACTTGGTACCGGGGCCAATTAATCCACAAACCTGCACATCTTTGGATTGTGGGAGGAAAGCAGAGTACTGTACCAGCATACAAACATCGTACAAAACATTATACTGGCAGCACCCATAGTCAGGATCAAACCCGGGTCTCTGGCGATCTAAGGCAGCAACTCTACCATGCCGCCCAATAGTTATAGAATATAAACTGTAAAGGGAGAACTATGAACAGAGACGATTCATGTTTCAAGTGGAATTTAGCTCACAATGTACACTGGCCTCGAGTACGCATGGACTACTCTCGAGCATGAAGGAGAGTTATGAAGACCTCCTAGGATGCTGCGACTATGAGTCGAGGGCAAACTCTTCTAAACTCGCCAATTAGGTCGCCGTAGTGGGACAGGCCCTTTAGGTCGTGGCGTTTTTGTCAGCATGCAGTCGAGGTAGGTCGTAGTAGGTCGTAATGTTATCGTAGTCAATCAAAGGTAATCGAAGGCAGTCGGAGGTAAAACTCGTTGAGAAAAAAAGGTAAGTAAACCGACCGGTAATGTTAAATGCCCGCTAAACCTTATTAAAGGTTGTCTGGCTTCTTAAAAGTGTCTGCACTCCTTCTCCACCCCTTTCCCCCCTCTCTCCCCTTCTTACCCCCGCCACTCTCCACGCTCTCGAAAGGACTTACCGTACACTGTGCCAGCCGTCTTTTACCTTCCTGTTTATCGCGGGCGTGAATTTCAGACAGCGCTCCCCCTCGCTCCCGCCTTTGCTGTGTGTGTGTGTGTGTGCGCGCGCGCGCGCGCGGACGGTCGATCCAGCTCGCGGTTTCATCGCTGACGGCCGGTCCAGCTCGCGGTTTTTCAGGCGAGTGCCCTCGAGCTTGAACGTCGAAGACAGTCGCTGAAAAGTCGCATTAGTGGGACAGGCCCTTTCGTGTGAGATGCACGGAATGCTCTACATCAGACTCTGAAGAAGGGTCTCAACCCGAAACATCACCATTCCTTCTCTCCAGAGATGCTGCCTGTCCCGCTGAGTTATTCCAGAATTTGTCTCTCTCTCTTCAGTTTAAACCTGCGTCTGCAGTTCCTTCCGATGTTAACCCATTGCTGGAATGGTTCTGTGAATTACTGATTGTGCATTGTGAACAGGGAGATTGTAATCTGTTACTTCTAACCTGCCACAGTCAGAAAACGTCTCATCTCTGTGATTTCACGATCACAATCACAATAATACTTTATTAGCCAAGTATGTTTTGCAACACACGAGGAATTTCATTTGCCAATTCTGTCATACAAATAAAAAGCAACAGAACACACAAAATACATTTTAGCGTAAACATCCACCACAGTGACTCCTCCACATTCCTCACTGTGATGGAAGTCGAAAAAAAAGTTCAAATCTCTTCCCTTCTTTGTTCTCCCGCGACCGAGGTCCTCGAGCCCTCCGTTGACGGGATGATCTGAAGGGCCTGTTTCCGCGCTGTATCTCTAAACAAACCTAAACCAAAGTCCATACGCCAGCTGATATCAGGCAACTGATTGTCCTACCACAACCAGAGAGCATTGCTGAACTACTATCTACAGTAGCTCTTTGGTGACCCTCGGACTATCATTGATCGGACTTTGCTGGCTTTACCTTGCACTAAACATTATTCCCTTATCATTCGCTGTAAATAGATCGATTGTAATCATGTATTGTCTTTCTGCTGGCTGGTTAGCACGCAACTAAAGCATTTCACTGTACTATGGTAAACGTGACAATAAACTAAACTGAAATGAATTGGGAGACGTTTTGGGTCAGACCCTTCTTCAGACTGATTGTAGTGGGAGGTAGAAGGGGGCGGGGGGGGGGGGGGTAGAATGAAACGCAACGGGAACTTGGTTAGCAAAGGTGTGAGGGGATTCTTGAAAAAGAGTCGTGTATATTTAACCTCGTCCACTAATCTGAGGGGGGCCATGCCAGGAAATGAACTTTTTAAAAGCCTTGTTACTTCACATAATTGTTTGCATGTTTCTGCTGCCACAAATTTGCTCAATTTTTCAAAGGGCTCCTAATTGCCTGAAAATTACTGCAGTGCGGGGTAGGTGGGGTCAGTCATCACAGTGGCACATATTTCCCCTCGTTTGGGGAGAAAAAAAAACTATCGTTCACCAGCAAGTGACCTCAAGTTGCCCATTGGCCTGAATTACAAGCAACAATCCAAAGAGACAGCTGTGGGTCAGAGGGGGCAAGTCCTGCTAACGTTCTAATCCAGCTTTAATTCTGCCCTACAATTAATCAAAATGAACTGCCCTTATCTTGCAAGCGACCACAGTCAATTTGTGAACCACTTGAGCAGGGGTTAGGTACAAATAGCACATCCTGACCTGTTTAGTGAAGACATTCTTCAGTGGAGGAATGGCCAAAATGCTTTTGAAGTCTCCCCCCCCCCCCCCCCCCCCCCCCATCCCCCCAGATTGTTTTAACTAGCCGTTTCAAATATAATTTCATCAATCAGGCACAATGGTGGCCGATTTGAGAGCACCAGTCGTAGATCTATCATCCCAGCTCATTACGGAATGGCTAAAAATCCATATGTTAGGTCTGTTTTGTCAGACGAAAATGGGAAAGGCTGTCAGACCTACCTGGCCTAAGTATGCAAAGGTTTATCAAACTACGGGACGTGGTAAATGATTTGCAAAGCGCGCATTGTGTGGCTGAGAGGGCAAGAGTAAATCAGAGAGTAAACTATCTGCAAAAAAGGTACATGGGATGGGAGGAGAACACTTCTCCTGTTAGTCTAGCTTTGACCTTTAAACTCCGAGTTGTAAAAGTGGGTAAATGTGAATTGTTTTTTTTCCTTGAAGACAGGGGGTGGTGGGTGGGGGGGGGGGGGGGGGGGGGGGGGGGGGGGGGGGGGGGGGGGGGGGGGGGGGTGGGGGGGGGGGGGGGGGGGGAGGGGAGAGAGACAAAACAGCCAGGGAGAGAGAAAAAGGTGACTGGGTCAAGACTGACTGGCTTCAAGAGGTTAAGATAACACGGAGAGATTACTGGCTCTGAACCGTGTCACTTTTATTTTGGTCGTTAGATGGAAGGCACTTTGTTGGTGAAGGGTATAAAATCATGAGAGGAATAGATCCGGGTAGGTGCACAGAGTCTCTTGCTCAGAGTGGGGGAATCGAGGACCAGAGGTGAAGGGGTAAAGATTTAATAGGAATCTGAGGGGTAGCTTTTTCACACAAAGTGTGGCGGGTGTATGGAACGAGCTGCCAGAGGAGGTCGTTGAGGCTGGGACTATCCCAGCATTTAAGAAACAGTTAGACAGGTACATGGCTAGGACAGGTTTGGAGGGATATGGACCAAGCGCAGGCAGGTGGGACTAGTGTAGCTCGGACATGTTGGCCGGTGTGGGCAAGTTGGGCCGAAGGGCCTGTTTCCATGCTGTATCACTGTGACTCTGTAACTCTGTGACTGTGTCTCCGTGTCTCCGTGACTCCGTGTCTCTGTATGTTTGGACTCTATGACTCTGTGTGACTCTGTGACTCTGTGTCTCTGGACTCTGTGACTGTGATTGTGTTTGTGTTTGTGTGACTGTGACTCTGTGACTCCGTGTGACTCTGTGTGTGACTGTGATTGTGTTTGTGTTTGTGTTTGTGTGACTCTGTGACTGTGACTCTGTGACTCTGTGACTCCGTGTCTCTGTATGTTTGGACTTTATGACTCTGTGTGACTCTGTGACTCTGTGACTCTGGACTCTGGACTCTGGACTCTGTGACTGTGATTGTGTTTGTGTTTGTGTGACTCTGTGACTGTGACTCTGAGACTGTGGATTTGTCTCTCCGTGTTTGTGTGACTCTGTGACTCTCTATAGCTCTATGACGATGAGAAATGGCGACATCACCTCCCTTCAACCCCAGTGGCCTGACAGAGGAGCCTGATGTTTGGACCCCAGGCCAGCTGTGTGGCTACAAGTTTGACAATCCTTGCATCCGGGGCAGGCCGCATGAGATGTGACACCCTCGGGCACTTTATGGATCTCCCCTCACACCAGATAAATGTTAATTGTACCCACCCAACAAAAGCAATCTTATTATCATGTTAACTAGCGGGAGGACTGTTGGTCCTAAACAACTGTGGTTTTCCACTTCATTACCGACTAATTTAAAGATAAATGAATCTACACTTACTAAGCAAATAAGGTCACCTATCAAGCACTTGTAATTTAATTTGTAAACAAGGAGGGGTGGTTCTGCAAGTGTGGGGTGTTGATGGCAGCAAGGGTATGCTGATGGTGAATGGTGGAAGATACTGTTGAGATGGAATGAGAGGGGTGATAGCAGTATTTTGCTCAATTGACACCATGCTGGTTTTTTTGCTCACTTTCCCTCCAATTCACACATAATTGGGAGCTAATTAGTGTACACACTCCACTTGAACCGCATGCCTGTTGGTTTTCAACCCTTGCTTGAGTTCTGGGGTTGTTCACGAAACGCTACAATACACTGAACTTTTTTTGAAATTGTTAAATACAAAACCTGGTCAAATCAAGTTGCTGCCTCACAGCGCCAGAGACCCGGGCTCGATCCCGGCTACGGGTGCTGTCTGTACGGAGTTTGTACGTTCTCCATGTGACCTGCGTGTGTTTTCTCCGAGATCTTCGGTTTCCTCCCACACTCCAAAGACGTGCAGGTTTGTAGGTTAATTGGCTTGGTGTAAATGTTAAATTGTCCCTAGTGTGTGTAGGGTAGGGTTAATGTGTGGGGATCGCTGGTCGGTGCGGACTCGGTAGGCTGATGGACCTGTTTCCGCGCTGTTTCTCTAAAAACTAAAAAAAACTTCCAACCATGAAAAGACTACTTAATTATCTCCAAAAATAGTCAAAGTGGTGATGCATTCTCAGGTGCTGCATTGCCATAAAAAGCTCTCAAAAATCCTTTTTATAAAACATGGACCTCATCTTATATCAAAATGATCAATTATTTATTAGTTAGCTTCCCATTTGTGAGTGCCGCGCGGACATCTGCCCAGCAGTGAGTTCAATGCTTCACATGCTGTGATAGTATAAAGAAGTGCCTTTTTTGTGTCATTTCAGCAAGATCTCAATCTTCACAGCATGTAAACAATTTGTCAGTGTTAATCTAGTGATGTATCTTTAGACTTCAGACCTTTTGGAGTGTTTCAAAATCACTGACGGGAGAGAGATTTTGGCGGTCCTCTTTGTTTGACTTTGTTTCTTTCTCATCTTCGTGAGGCCTGTCTGAGCAGAAGGAGCCGCCCATTCCTGGTCGCCGCGCTGACGGTGGGTGGCACCAGTGGTAGAGCATCTGCCTTGCAGCAGGTGCGATCCTGGCTACGGCTGCTTATGCCCCCGTCCCACTTAGGAAACCTGAACGGAAACCTCTGGAGACTTTGCGCCCCACCCAAGGTTTCCCGGAGGTTTTTTTCAGTCTCCTTAATGGTCGAAAGTGGTTTCCGCTTCTTCTATGTTCCGCCGATTATTTCAAAAAATTGAAAAAACCTCCGGGAACCTGACAAAAACCTCCGGGAACCTCACGGAAACCTTGGGTGGGGCGCAAAGTCTCCAGAGGTTTCCGTTCAGGTTTCCTAAGTGGGACAGAGGCTTTAGTTTAGTTTGGTTTAGTTTAGTTTAGAGATACAGCATGGAAACAGGCCCATCAGTAGATAGTAGTTCAGATAGTAGTCAGAAGAAGGGTCTCGACCCGAAACGTCATCCATTCCTTCTTTCCAGTAATGCTGCCTGTCCCACTGAGTTACTCCAGCTTTTTGTGTCTATCTTCAGATAGTTCAGCACTGCTCTCTGGTTGTGGTGGGATGATTCAGTTGCCTGATAACAGCTGGGGTGTGGCCTTTGGTTTACTGAGGTAGATAGTAGTCACCAATGAGGTACCCTAAAACTAAGGCTTATAGATTTTGATATCCCTGCTATGGGGAAGTGGTTCTTACAGTCTGCCCTATTAAGTTTTAAGACCTCTTATCAAGTTCCTCTGCTCCAAGTCACCCGTCGAAGGGTCCTGGGCCGAACGATCACCCATCCTTTCTCTCCGGAGATGCTGCCTGGCCCACTGAGATACTCCAGCACTTTGTATCAATCTTCAGTATAAACCAGCACCTGCAGTTCCTTTCTACACATGTCTTAATATCAAATTGATTATCCATATTAAGCCATTTACTGTCTACCTTATCTATCAAGTCTTATTCCATTTACACTGAACAGGTAGTCGATTCCTGATAGGTTTACCCAAAGTGATTCAAACAGAAATCTGTATCAATTAGTGGATATAGCTGTATTAAGTAGGGAGAGAAGTAATACTTACTGGCACATTGAGAGTTCAGGAAGTTAAAACCAATTCACTTTCATTTGAGAAGTCACAGTTTACCTATTCTATCAATGAGTATTGTTGTCAATGCATTCGCCACAGAATCCAGGATAGGAAAGAGCGGCAGATGCTGGTTTAAACTGAAGATAGACACAAAATGCTGGAGTAACTCAGCGGGACAGGCAGACAGGATCAGTCTGAAGAAGGGTCTTGAACCCGAACGTCACCCATTCCTTCTCTCCAGAGATACTGCCTGTCCCGCTGAGTTATTCCAGCATTTTGCGTCTATCTAGCAGGATAAGGAAACCGGCATCTTCTCCTGTGCCAACACCCCCCTGTCAGATTATTCACAATTGCCACTGATCTGCAGACTATTTTTCTGATACCAGGCTACAAAAACAGGTACCCTACACAGAGACAGACGCAAAATGCTGGAGTAACTCAGTGGGTCAGGCAGCATCTCTGAAGAAAAGGAACAAGTGACGCTTCGGGTTGAAACCCTTCTTCAGACAGTCATGGAGGGGGTACTGGAGATCAGGGAAGGTACAGAACAAAGCAGAGCCTGCAACGATGACTCAGGAAAGGTGGAGCCCACAATGGTCCCTACACAGAGTTCATCAAGAGATTTCCAGGTGGATTACAGAAATGATTCAAGGATTCTCTTCAGTCTTTTAGCGACTCCACAATCTGAAGAAGGATCTCGACCTGAAACGTCTCCCATTCCTACCATCTAGTGATGCTGTCTGTCCCGCTGAGCTACTCCAGCATGTTGTGTCTATCTTCAGTGTAAACTAGCATCTGCAGTTCATTCCCTCTGACCAAAGAAATTCTTCCTCAGCTCCTTCCTAAAAGAACGTCCTTTAACTCTGAGGCTGTGATCTCTAGTCCTAGACTCTCCCACTAGTGGAAACATTCTCTCCACATCCACTCTATCCAGTCACGGACGGTCACGATGGCGCAGCGGTAGAGTTGTTCCCCTTCAGCGAATTCAGCGCCAGAGACCCGGGTTCGATGTTTTACGTTCTCCGCGTGACCTGCGTGGGTTTTCTCCGAGATCTTTGGTTTCCTCCCACTGGAGGAAAGACGTGCAGGTTTTTAGGTTACTTTGTTTGGTATAAATGTAAAAAATGTCCCTAGTGGGTGTAGGATAGCGTGAATGTGTGGCGATCACTGGTTGGCGCGGACCCAGTGGGCCGAAGGGCCTGTTTCCATGCTGAATTCCTAAACTACACTGAACTAAACCTTTCACTATTCTGTACATTTCAATGAGGTCCCCCCTCAACCCCCTCCCTCTGGCAACTTTAACTTTGCACTGAGATGGCCTTGCAAACATTTCAGCTATTCGAAAACACATATCAGTTCACGATAACCAAGGGCTCAGAAATTATTTGGAAGGCATTCCATCTATCACTTTGTTAAATTGCAAGGATGTTAGTACTTAACAAAATTAAAATTTGTGCATTAAATTCTTCCAGTTATCCTTGACCAAAAAAATTGACATCTGATAAAATGACATTTTGAGTTTTTCTTGATCTGTGGGTATGATTAAACTAACTGGTTCCAATAACAGAGCGTAGAAAGATTTATTGCAGTACAACTCAAACAAAAAAAAATGTTCCCAATCTCATTAAGTCAAGAGATCTTATTACAGGATTTGTGTGATCTTCAATTACCAGTCTGTAACTTGCTGTGAAGTAAAGTTTCCAGAATCTATTAACATTACAACTGAACTTTTATCCTGTGCGGAATATGCGAGGTCAAAGTCTGAATGCAATATTATTCACATATCTACCTGATTTAAGCTTCAGTTCAAATGTGAGAATGAGACACAAGGAACACTCGCTTGATTCCATAACAGATCAGCATCATAATTATTTGGGAAATTGTCATTAACATTTGGAATTTCCTTTGCAGCTTTCGAATATTGCTTCGGTGACCACATTTGCAGAAGTTCATGTTTGCGAAGTAATTATTTTGTAATAAATGAGAGACAGACGAAGCTAAACAACATTCTTTTATCCACAACATGTTTCAACTGAAGCAGCGCTGAAACGGAGCAAATTTTCTTTGTGATTTCAAAGCGCTCCGATTGGTTTGGTGCAGAGCGCTGTGGGATTAATATAATTCAGATGCCAAAAAAATTGTTAGAAAGAAATTAGTTAATAAGGTTTAAATGCTCCCACATATTTCAATATAACTGTGCTCCCTTTCATCTTCCAGTGTCTTGCTTCTTCTGCTATTACTGAAGTGGTCTTGCTTCATAGACTCCATCCTCAGTGTGTGTTGCCAGCTGTGAAATCTCATGAGTGCAAGTGCGAGACAGATGGAAGCATATTGACTATAAGGAGCTGGGTGTTTTCAAAGAGTGAGACACACATAAACAAGCAACTTTTTAACCAAGATGAATAAAGCTGTGGCCATGCTTCACACACTTGACGAGAGGGTAGCAGCTGAGCTCCAAGCATCTGTAGTCAAGTGTACGCTATGCTATGCAGCTCTTCATATCTTGCCTCCAGCTTTTGGTAGGGTTTTAAAACCTGAATGTATAGTGAATCCTGATTTTTCATTTCTCAGAAATTGCTCGGTGATATAATGAGCCAGATGTGATTTTATTAAATTTTAAGAGGCAGCGCTTTTGAAAGCCAGTCGCACACACCTGTTGCCTTGTGTCTTGAGCAGCGGGCTGCCAGAACATCTCTTAAAGGTGGTCTCACTTCCAGAGCCAATCGATGTCTTAAACACAGTATCAGACTAGTGCGAAAGGTCATCTATTGCCAAACAAGCAGCGTGACTGGAGTGTGTCACTCACACTTGATAAATGGCAGTGCGCTGTCCAATTCAGTTGCATGTTTAGTTTAGTCTAGAGGTACAGTGCGGAAACAGGCCCAACGGGTCCGCGCCGACCAGCGATCACCTCACATTAACACTATCCTACATCCACTAGGGACGATTTTTACATTTACCAAGCAAATTAACCTACAAACCTGTATGTCTTTGGAGTGTGGGACGAATCTGAAGATCTCGGAGAAAACCCGCGCAGGTCACAGGGAGAATGTAAAACCCCGTACACACAGCACCCGCAGTCGGTATCGAACCCGGGTCTGCATTCGCTGTAAGGCAGCAACTCTACCGCTGCGCCACCGTGACTGCCTGTGAAGTAGGAATCTTGAGCAAGACACAAAGTTCTGGTGGAACTCAGCGCATCAGGCAGCATCAGTGGAGGAAATGGGCAGATTTCCTCCACTGATTATTTCTTCTTCTGTCTGAAGAAGGGTCCCAACTCGAATCATCGTATGTGCATACCTTCCACAGATGCTGCCTGACCCCTTGAGTTCCTCCAATAATTTTGAGTTTGCACAGAAGTGATGTCTACTTGTGAGGAAATCTACACTAAACATATGGTTGCTCAGTCTGAAAAAGGGTTTCGGCCCGAAACGTTGCCGATTTCCTTCGCTCCATAGATGCTGCCTCACCCGCTGAGTTTCTCCAGCATTTTTGTCTACCTTTGATTTTACAGCATCTGCAGTTCCTTCTTAAACTTATGGTTGCTAATTCATTTGTCCAGAAATATAGAAGTAATTGTTGTACACAGTAGAATTTGCCGCAAGGAACAAAGAGACAATTGTGGAAGCTTATTAAGTACATGAGGGGGGAAAGCAACAAAAGGGTAAGATGATACGTTAAATATCAACGATAAGAGAAATTGCAGCAAATTGTGGACACAATCCAGACTATCACACAAGCCAACCCTCCATTGACTCCATTTATATTTCACGCTGACTCGACAAGGCCAGCAGCATAATCAAGGACAGAGTCGCATCCTGGCCATTTCCTCTTCTCCCCTCTCCCATTGAGCAAAAGGTACAGAAATGAGAAAATGCACACCTCCAGATTCAGGGACAGTTTCTTCCCAGCTGTTATCAGTCAACTGAATCATCCTACCACAAGCAGAGAGCAGTGCTGAACTACTACCTACCTCATTGGTGACCCTCAGACTATCCTTGATCAGACTTTGCTGGCTTTATCTTGCACTAAACATTATTCCCTTATCATGTGTCTATGTTCTGCAAATGGCTCGATAGTAAGCATGTGTTGTCTTTCCGCTGTCTGGTTAGCACGCAACAAAAGCTTTTCACTGTACCTCGGTGCACGTGACATTAAAACAAAACTGAACTGGACTGATGTGTAGGGAGGAACTGCAGATGCTGGTTTAAACCAAAGATGGACACAAAATGCTGGAATAACTCAGCGGGACAGGCAGCATCTCTGGAGAGAAGGAATGTGTGAAGAATGGTCTCGACGCGCAACGTCACCCATTCCTTCTCTCCAGAGATGCTGCCTGTCCCGCTGAGATACTCCAGCATTTGTGTGTGTATGAACTGAACTGATGTTGGATGGTGCAAGACACAGAGGAGAATATTGTGTGGAGAATATTATTGCCATGGATCAGTTGGGTTGAAGGGGTCTGCTTCAATGATGTAGGTTTGATGTGTACACAAGAGAAAAGGTTAAGTGCAGCTGTGAGGAAAGCTGAAAGGCATGTGGAGGATTTGCTGCTCATCCTTGGACAGGAAGTACATGACCACACACATCACTCTTCCTGTGGTGCCTTGCAGCATCACAGAACACTCCAAGCACAGATGCATCGATTTAACAAGTGAAACAAATCCAAGTGTGTGTTCAAAGGAGGCAAGTGAAAATATTTAACCCTGAAGTCAGTGATAAAATGCAAATTCAAGATTAGGTTTTTTTTAAAATTTTAGTTAATTTTAGAGATAAAGGGCAGAAACAGGCCCTTCGGCCCACCGAGTCCGCACCGACCAGCGATCCCCGCACACTCACACTATTCCACACACACTAGAGACAATTTACA
The DNA here is from genome assembly GCA_035221665.1 of Okamejei kenojei. Classification (NCBI taxonomy): domain Eukaryota; kingdom Metazoa; phylum Chordata; class Chondrichthyes; order Rajiformes; family Rajidae; genus Okamejei; species Okamejei kenojei. Next base: position 26,696,145 of record CM069164.1, read on the forward strand.
GAAGCCTTATTATCTTACAAACCTGCACATCTTTGGAGTGCGGGCAGAAACCAGAGCACACAGAGAAAACCCACGCGGTCACGGGGAGAATGTATAAACTCCAAACAGGTAGCACCTGTAGTCAGGATCGAACCCGGATCTCTGCCGTGTCAGGCAGGAACTCTACCGTTGCGCCACCGTGCCACCCTATCTCAAGTAATTCATAAAAACTGTCCCATTATTTAAATGTTCTAAAATACAATATAACGTGTGATGAAAGTTTGACTGCACTGGTCCTGCACTCGCTGGAGTTTACAATGATAAGGGAGATGTCACTGAAACTTACTGAAAAGTGAAAGGCCCGGATAGAGTGGATGCGGAAAGGATGTTTCCACCAGCGGGAGAGTCTAGAACGAGAGGGCACAGCCTCCGTATAAAAGGATGTACTTTTAGAAAGGAGATGAGGGGAAATTTCTTTAGTCAGAGAGTTGTGAAACTGTGGAATTCATTGCCATAGATAGTGTGGAGCCCAAGTCATTGGATATTTTTAAGGTGGAGATTGCTAGGTTCTTGATAAGCACAGGTGTCGGGGATATGGGGAGAAGGCAGGAGAATGGGGTTGAGAGGGAAAGATAGATCAGCCATGATTGAGTGGCGGAGTAGACAAGATAGGCCGAACGGTTCAGCTCCTATGACTGATGAACATGATATTACAATCGGGGCGTGTCTTGTATTCTGTTGTGTATACACGTGTTGTGTATTCTGTTGTGCGTCAGGGTTGAGCAGGAAAAAAAAAAGTTCAGGCATGATCAGATAGCAGAGCAGACTCAATGGGCTGAATGGCCCAATTCTGCTCATGGCTTATGCTCTTATAATCTTATTATTTAATGAAGACTAAATCATCTTTGGAATTAATTTGGATATCATATAGCTTTGCTGACGTCTAAGATTTCTTCAAAGCAGAATGAATTGCAGGTCTCGGTTCATGTATATTAAAGTGTTGTAATGCATTGTTGGCCAATAATTCCATCTATACTTATTTTCCAAATAATTTCAAAAATTTGCAAGCAATTGCAGCAAACAGGTCAAATATATGCCATTATACTGTATTTGACAGCAATACTTTCCAATATAAGATGAAGAAATATTAAATATTTCAAACTCACTCACTTTTACTGATGATAGAAACATAGAAACATAGAAAAGAGGTGCAGGAGTAGGCCATTCGGCCCTTCGAGCCAGCACCGCCATTCAATATGATCATGGCTGATCATCCCCAATCAGAACCCCGTTCCTGCTTTCTCCCCATATCCCTTTTTTTCCATTAGCCCCAAGGGCTACATCTAACTCTCTCTTGAATACATCCAGTGAATTGACCTCCACCGCCTTCTGTGGCAGAGAATTCCACAGATTCACAACTCTCTGGGTGAAAAAGTTTTTCTTTAAATATCTTAAAATGTCCAAAAGGTTTGCAAATCGAATAGTATGTTTTAGTCCACGAGTATCTGACCAACATCAAAGCTGTAAAAGTTGATAGCTGTCCAAGAGTCTGAAGGTTAAGTCTGACATTCAGCTGGCCAGTCCAAATGGCGTTTTCCTTATGTTTGAGTTTGTCAAAGTCCAGGGAGACTAACAAGGCAAAGCTGGCAGGAGATTAATCCCATTCCTGAACAGTTGTTTGGCCACATAAGGAATCATGCATTCATTTTTTTTTGGTTGTATCCCTTCTCCTGTCCAAGGAGAATATCTTAACTAAGACAATAGGCCGATTGTATTGTGTACATGTGTGCGTGCGTGTGTGTGTGTGTGTGCATGTGTGAGTTGGGGTGAGAGTGACGGGAGGAGTGGTGAAAGTTCATAAGTTCATTAAGCTCTACGAGAAGAATTAAGCCATTCGGCCCATCAAGTCTACTCCGCCATTCAATCATGGCTGACCTATCTCTCCATCTCAACCCCATTCTCCCTCCTTCTCCTCATAACCTCTGACACCCGTACTAATCAAGAATCAGTCGATTTCTGCCTTAAAAATATCCATTGACTTGGCCTCCACAGTCTTCTGTGGCAATGGATTCCACAGATTCAACACACTCTGACTGAAGAATTTCCTCCTCATCTCATTTCCAAAGTTACGTCCTTTTATCCTGAGGCTGTGGCCTCTAATCCCGGACTCTCCCACTAGTGGAAACATCCTCTCCACATTCACTCTATCCAAGCCTTTCACGATTCAGTAAGTTTCAGTGAAGTCCCCTCTCATCCTGCTAAACTCCAGCGAGTACAGGCCCACAGGAAGATTTAGAACGTAGAATATAGAACAGTACAGCACAGGAACAGGCCCTTCGGCCCACAACGTCTGTGCCAAACACTGTGCCATGAAAGGCTAATCTCCTCTGCTGACACATGATCCATATCCCTCCATTGCATGTGCCTATCTGAAAGCTTTCTAAACGCCACAATCGCATCTGCCTCACCCCAGGCCAAGAAATCAGATTGGATTTTTATAGACAACTAAAAACAACTGATCAAACGAAAAATAGCCCGTCGGTTTCGAAGATGAAGCGTAGTTGGAAAAGTTGAAACTATTAATGCTCAACTATTCCACATGCATATTGTTATAATGCAATCATTGTATTCCCCAGTTGCTGAGCAGAAAGGTCTGAAAGAAATTTAGAACGTTAAGGTTAAACCGTACATAACTTTTCTATTTAACTGAGTCGGTGGAAGGATTGCAGATGTAACTACTTCACAATGCTGCAAAACGTTGGCAAATACTCAAAACTGCCGCAGCGCTAAGTAGAATTTGACGTTATTGTCTCCTAATTCAAAAGCTTGGCTTAGCATAAGCTCAGAGATCAGGAGTTTAAACAGCTCACTGAACAGATGATGGTGCGGAGATGCAGTATTTTTTGGATTCATGTCCCAGTTAACCAAAGGACCATGAAACATAGGTAGACAAAAATGCTGGAGAAACTCAGCAGGTGAGGCAGCATCTATGGAGCGAAGGAAATAGGCGACGTTTCGGGTTGAGACCCTTCTTCAGACTGATGTGAGGGTGGGGGTGGGGGGGGGGGGGGGCAGAAGGAAGAAAGGAACAGGTGGAGCCAGAGGGCTGAGGGAGAGCTGAGAAGGGGAGGAGAAAGTAAGGAAACATAGATATGTTTAAGAAAGAACTGCAGATGCTGGAGAAATCGAAGGTCGACAAACATGCTGGAGAAACTCAGCGGGTGAGGCAGCATCTATGGAGCGAACGCCACCTATTCCTTTGCTCCATAGATGCTGCCTCACCCATTGAGTTTCTCCAGCATTTTTGTCTACCTATCAAACATAGATATGGTGCTTTTCATGAAGAACTGGGATTTATATAGCGACGTCTATGTCTTCTGCACTTTCTCAACTAAGTTAATGATAATACATCTATATGTAGGAAAATTAGAAAAGGAGGAGGGGGGGGGGGGGGGAAGACCTTTCTGTCCTGGGCCTCCTCCGTGGCCAGAGTGAGTCCCACAGCAAATTGGAGAAACAGCACCTCATATTTCGCTTGGGTAGTTTACACCCCAACGGCATGAACATTGACTTCTCCAATTCCAGGTAGTCCTTGCTTTCTCCTTCCTTCCTCTCCCCTTCCCAGCTCTCCCACTAGCCTACTGTCTCCGCCTCTTATTTTTTTTCTTCTTCCCGACACCCCAACCCCCCCCACTCCCACATCAGTCTGAAGAAGGGTCTCGACCTGAAACGTCACCTATTCCTTCGCTCCATAGATGCTGCCTCACCCGCTGAGTTTCTCCAGCATTTTTGTCTACCTTCGATTCTTCCAGCATCTGCAGTTATTTCTTAAACAACCGGCCAGCATTTATTGATCATTCCTCAATATCCTTGAACTGAGTGGCTTGGGAGGCCATTTCAGAGGTCAGTTATGATTGATAATATTGGTGTGGTATAGATCACTATAGATCAGAACCAGAAAGAACAGATATTTTTTCTCTCTCTGTTAAAAAATCTGATTGTTTTTTGTCTCAGCCCAGAAAGTTTCAACATCGCTGTTGATGTTACTAACTTTCCTTTAATTTATCATGTTCCATTAATTAGAAATTCTTCAATTGCCATGACATGATGTAACTCTATTATGAGTCTGGTTTTAAATAATTTTCTCATACTGGGTCAGGGAAATGCTCACAGATCCTCCTGAACTTACCTGATCTCCCGGTTGCTAAACTCTTTAATTCTCCTTCCCATTCCCACACTGACCTTTCTGTCCTCGGTCTCCTCCATTGTCAGAGTGAGGCTAAACGCACATTGGAGGAACAGCATCTCATATTTCACTTGGGCAGCTTACAGCCCAGTGGTATGAATATTGATTTCTCTAACTTCAAGTAACCACGGCATTCTCGTTTCCACCCTACAATCAGCTAACAGGAGTAAAGGGCCTGTCCCATGTAGGAGACCTAAACACCAACCTCTGGTGACCTTGCCCGCCACCCAAAAAAAAAATCAATGTTGAGGTGACCTGCAACCTCCTACCACCTCCCAAGATCAGGTAAGTTCAGGAGGATCTGTGAGCCTTCTCTCCAGAGATGTTGCCTGACCCACTGAGTTACTCCAGCATTTAGTGTCTATCATCGGTATAAACCAGCATCTGCAGTTCCTTCCTACACCTTTTGTTCCCTCCGCAGATGCTGCCTGACCCGCTGAGTTACTCCAGCACTTTGTATATTACCCTTCTGATTTAGATGCAATCATTTTATTTCCAGCTGATCGTGCTCTATGGTGAAAATATGGGGCTAAATGATGCCAAAAAAATATTTTAACTGGCAAAGTGATCACGATAATAAAGGTTTGATCGTAAAATTAGCAAAAATCAGGAAACAGTTCCTCATATGAAAGACACTGAACATTTGGAAGCATCGCAATCTGTGGGCACAAATGGCCAATTGAAATAATTAAGAGAAGATTGATGGATGTTTCATATATAGGGTGTCAAGGAACATGTGGAAACTCTCATTAAAAAGTGAGTTCAAGATGTTTCAGCCATGATGTCATGACCAAATGTTTATTCCAATAAACACCCACGTTCAAAATCTATGAAAGAAAGAAATAAACCTATTTGTCTTCCCATTTCCCTAGCTGCAGATTAATAATATTAAGGTGCGGTGGAAAGATCAGGGAATTTGGAGAGATCTCAGGTCCAACCTCGTGTCGGAAGGACCTGCAGATGTTGTTTACACTGAAGATGGACACAAAATGCTGTCTTCACTGTACCTCAGTAGACATCGCAATGATAAACTAAACTAAACTAAATTCCACAGAAGGCCGTTGAGTGATAGAGGGAATAAGAACCACAATTTGCTGTAACAAAGGATGGGACTTTAGGCACAACATAGCCTTTATTTTTTATCCTCCAATCATTATCTGCTCAACTTTCCATTAACGTTCCCAAGTTATAGGAGTATAATTAGACCATTCGGCCCAACGAGTCTACTCCACCATTCAATCATGGCTGATCTCTGCCTCCAAATCCCATTTTCCTGCCCTCTCCCCATAACCCTCGAAACCCACTCTAATCGAGAATTTGTCCATCTCTGCCTTAAAAGTATCCACTGACTTGGCCTCCGCAGCCCTCTGCGGCAATGAGTTCCATGGGACTGCCTCTGTGCAGTCAGCCACGATGATATAACTCATGTTTTCACTTTCTCCTTCCAAGATTTGAAAATCCATTGTAGAATTCTATTACTTCAAATTATATCCCCACCCAAAATCTTTTGTCCTGACTGAGATCGCTTTCCTGTTCATTCGTCACATCATACTGAAGGAAAACACAGATTAGAATCACACCACCCACAGAAAGCACCTCAACCGTGAAAGACCAGTCGCATTGCACGCCAGAGGGCGACGATCCTGGATTACTGACCATCAGAAACGAGTATTGATCTACCAGCTAACTCGGACAACAGACAATAGTTGCAGGAGTAGGCCATTTGGCCCTTCGAGCCAGCACCGCCATTCAATGTGATCATGGCTGACCATCCCCAATCAGTACCCCGTTCCTACCTTCTCCCCATATCCCCTGACTCCGCTATTTTTAAGAGCCCTATCTCGCTCTCTCTTGAAAGCATCCAGAGAACTCGCCTCCACCGCCCTCTGAGGCAGAGAATTCCACAGACTCACCACTCTCTGCGGGGTGGAAGATTGCAACCTTCACGTGGTCCGCCCTGTTTCGACTAATGCAATCAACTGGACGTGCACAAACGGAAGATCAAATAGAACAAGTTGTCCAACAACTTTAGGCTGTGGACGCCACACGACAGAAGAAGACCACTCTCTGTGAGAAAAAGTGTTTCCTTGTCTCCGTTCTAAATGGCTTACCCCTTATTCTTAAACTATGGCCCCTGGTTCTGGTCTCCCCCAACATCGGGAACATGTTTCCTGCCTCTAGCATGTCCAAGCCCTTGACAATCTTATATGTTTCAATGAGATTCCCTCTCATCCTTCTCAGATCTTCCCTTTATCCTTCATCTGTACACTGGCCGGCTGGATTGCAATCATGTGTAGTCTTTCCGCTGACTGGATAGCACGTAACAAAAAAAGCTTTCCATTGTTTCTCCGTGCAGGTGACAATAAACAATAAACATCGAGATCGTGAATATAACAAAGATAGACACAAAGTGCCGGAGCAGTCAGCAGGTCAGGCAGCATCTCTGGAGAAAAAGGATGGGTGACATTTCGGTCGGCTTTAAGATGTTTTTACAGCAGAGTGTGATATGTTTGTGTCAGAAAACAATATTTTGCTCATAGAAAAATCATCACCGCACCTAACATTCCCACCGGCTATGCTGGGAAAAACACGTGACATTGATTTGTATGCAGTATCGTTCTAATATTCACATCCGCAGCAATGATTTTTATAAACTCGATTGTTAAAGTGGGTTCCATATATTTTTAGTTTCTGCCATGTTTTGTGAATTAAAAACATCAGTGCAACGTGCTGAGAAAGGGGAGAAGTGTGGAGCACCCACGGGGATTTCATCTGCCATTGTACATTTTGCTCACACGCTCATTTATTGTGAGATTGCATTGACGCTATCCGTAAGACTGTACAAGCTCGCGATTCTTGAACATTGAAGGACGATCCAACTGGTCGGCTGGCGCTTGGGGGGGGGGGGGTGGTGTGGGAGACGGAAGGCATGTGGCGAGCAGTGGACAAGAGAACGAGAGGTACTGTATATTAGATTCATTGTCATTTAGTGTAGGATTTGGGGCAAGCTGCTCTCTTGAGCCGGTCAGCTGAAGTTTGATGAGGCCCATTGAAGCTCCAATGGGAAGGGCATTTACGTGAGGGAACAGAACTCCAAATATCTCTCCAGTCCTATATGTTGGCCATTAGTCATCTGTTCTGACAGGTTTACATTCACATATGTCTCATGCACATGTTGTAGGTTGGGTTGCAATATATCAGAATGGGAGAGCACACATTCTTGCAAAATAATAGGTGCCTGATTAAAGGAGGACAAAGAAACGTATTTCATTCTTAACTTCTTCTTCTTGCGTATGGCGTGCACAGCCTAAAGTTGTAGGTCAAGGGGGAGAGATAGAGGCTGATAGAGAGAGAGAGAGAGATAGAGATAGAAATAGAGATAGAAATAGAGATAGAGATAGAGAGAGGGAGAGATATAGATAATAGGGAGATAGAGAGAGATAGAGAGAGAGAGAGATAGAGAGAAAGATAGAGAGAGAGAGATACAGAGAGATAGAGAGAGAGATATATAGATGTTAGAGAGAGATAGAGAGAGAGAGATGGAGCGAGAGATAGATAGAGATAGAGAAATAGAGAGAGAGATGAGAAATAGAGAGAGAGAGATGAAAAGAGAGAGAGAGAGAGAGTGTACACATCAGGTTGATTGCTTAGTCGAAACAGGGAGGACCACGTGAAGGTTGCAACCTCCCACCCCTTTAATTCCTAAACAGGCCCTTCGGCCCAACTTGCCCACACTGACCAACATTGTCCCAACTACACTAGTCCCACCTGCCTGCATTTGGCCCATATCCCCCTAAACCTGTCCTATCCATGTACCTGTCTAAATGTTTCTAGAATGTTGCAATAGTCCCTCCTCCAGCAGCTCGTTCCACCCACCACACTTCGTGTGAAATTGTTACCCCTCAGGTTCCTATTAAATCTTTCCCCTTTCACCTTAAATCTATACCTTTGGTTCTTGATTCCCCTACTCTGGGCTTGAGACTCTGTGTGTGTCTCCCCTCTCATGAATTTGTACACCTCAATAAGATCACCACCCAGAAAATATAAAACATGGTTTCCATCAATCTGAACCCAAACTTCCTCTCCCAATGTTCTGTTTGTTCATTGTAATGGAATTCTCTTCTATATTGTTTGCCGTGTTCAAAACCAAAAGTGCTGGAGTTACTCAGCAGGTCAGGCAGCACCTGAGGAGGGACTGGGTAATGATGTTTTGTGTCAGGACGTTTCTTTGATTGTAGTCAGGTACTAAACCCCCAAATGCCTCACTTCATACTGATGTTGGGAATAGAGGCTCGAATGCCTTAACATCTATCTTGCTTCTGAAGGAACAGAATTGAACTCAAGTTGAACTGCTCAAACTTGGGACAAGCACATCAGTGACTTGCAACTATGTTGACCAATTAACCTTATAAGTTGCCCCTAATATACTTCACAGAAGCATAGTCAAATGACATTTGATGCCAAAGTCCATTCAGAGATATTAGGTCAGAAGAACAAACACTCAGTCAAAGAGACAAAGTACTGGAGTAATTCAGCGGGTCAGGCAGCATCTCTGGAGAAAAGGAATAGACAATAGACAATAGGTGCAGGAGTAGGCCATCAGGCCCTTTGAGCCAACACCGCCATTCACTGTGATCATGGCTGATCATCCCCAATCAGTACCCCGTTCCTGCCTTCTCCCCATACTCCCTGACTCCGCTATCTTTAAGAGCCCTATCTAACTCTCTCTTGAAAGCATCCAGAGAATTGGCCTCCACTGCCTTCTGAGGCAGAGAATTCCACAGATTCACAACCTTCTGTGTGAAAATGTTTTTCCGCGTCTCCGTTCTAAATGACTTACCCCTTATTCTTAAAGTGTGGCCTCTGGTTCTAGACTCCCTTAACATCGGGAACATCTTTCCTGCCTCTAGCGTGTCCAAACCCTTAAGGGTCAGGGCCTGTCCAACTTAGGCGACTTTTCAGCAACTTTTGACCTTCAAGCTGGAGGGCACTCGCCTGAAAAACCTCGAGCTGGATCGACCGTCAGCGATGAAACCGCGAGCTGGATCGACCGTTCACACGCACACACACACACACACACACACACACACACACACACACACACACACACACACACACACACACACACGCACACACACACACGCACACACACACACACACACACACACACACACACACACACACACACACACACACACACACACACACACACACACACACACACACACCCCATAAAAGCGGGGGAGCGCTGTCTGAAATTCACACTCGCGATGAACAGGAAGGTAAAAGACGGCTGGCACAGTTACGGTAAGTCCTTTAGAGAGCGCGGGGGGGGGGAGAAGGAGTGTAAACATTTTTAAGAAGCCAGACAACTTTTAATAAAGTTTGGCGAGCATTTATCATTACCGGTTGGTTTTCCTTGGTTCTGAAAACTCCAATGAGTCAATTAAAATGCCCGGTCAGCAAAGGAGACTGCCTACGGTTACCTCGACTACCTATAACTACATGGCGACCCTACTACCACTCCACCAATTTTTACTCACGGAAAACTTTTCAGCATGCTGAAAATTTTTCCACGACCAAACTGAGGTCACGAGTATGCGGGAACTTCTCTCAAGCATGAAGGAGAGTTCCGGTGACCTCCTAGGACCACGTGTCGACCATGCTGCGAGTTTGTGCAAATTCTTCTAAACTCGCAAATTAGGTCGCCATAGTGGGGCAGGCTCTTTAATAATCTTATATGTTTCAATAAGATCACCTCTCATCCATCTAAATTCCAGAGTATACAAGCCCAGCCGCTCCATTCGATCAATAGGTGACATTTCGGGGTCGGAACCCTTCTTCAGACTGAAGTGGAGCAAAGGAGGAAATGAGGAGTACAGAATATAGTTCTCAGCATTGTAGCGCACCAGTTTCAAAGAAAAAGTCCAATGTCCGCAATAAGGTAGAGGCGAATCGGACACTAAAACCGGACAGATAATAAAATGGCAGAGCCATTTATCACACAAGAATTATACTGTCACACAACCCTCAATGTTATAAAGAATAGCAGCTGCCATAACTCCAAGAAAATTGCCCACTATCTCCTTCCCTTTTGTCAGCCTACACGGGCTGTCTCTAATTAGTCGTTTAAAATATAAAAACATGCAGAGCCCACTGATTCACTGGTATGCATTTCCTTTCTTGAAAAAAAAATCCTGAGTTATGCGCCCCTCTGTAAAAATATGGCTCCCCTTTTAAGAATTGCCAGAAACTGACCGAAGGGTCAAAGCTTAAACGTTGCTCACAGGATTTCAATTTGCAGCGCGGTTCCATATTATCACAATGCTTGCCCGCTCCAGCAACCTTTTGTAAATAGGGAATTTATCCGGTGGTAGTTCCAAGATCGGAACGTATTATATAGTGTGATTGCCTGGCTGTCTATAATGTTCATTATCCATTGCTTTCCATTTGCGCTGCAGTTTATACACAAGAGCAGACTGCCCACTGTGCACCTGCTGAACGACAGGGCTGCTCTGTGAATTATGCATTCCATCTTTAACCTGTATTTGATACGTTACTGCAGCTGATCTCCTCTGTTTAACAACATCCAAATGCATGTCATCAAGAACCAGCTGAAAACATAAAATAGCTTCTCAAATCGCTTGGCACCCGGGTCAGAGTAAATTAAATAATAAAATCCAAATGGTTTCATCTCATTTTTCTTCAGCCGAGCTCATACATAAACCCTCTCCCAGTCAGTACCTTTAAGTTTCGCCACAGCCGCTAAGCGTGTTTTTGCAATAAAATAATCCTCCCTAGTTGGCCACATATTAAAAAGTTAATATACAAGACCCTGAAAGTGTAGTTCCGGACATACTCTTCAATCTGTGAAATATTTCTTTTCTCTGTGTGTGTGTGGCTACTAATACTCAATCTCGTTCAATCCCGACACACATTGTTTTATTTTATTTATACCGAATGGATAAAATACCGAGGATCCGACACTCATTCATAGGTTTATAGGCATTGAGACATTAGCAAATTAAAACCTAAAGTAGAAAAATAAGGAAGATTTGCTCGACAATTTATATTAAGGTGGTGGTCAAATGAGTTGGTTATTAGGCAATTTTATTTCAGCTTGTCTCTATTGTCAAACATTAATATGAACTTTGCTTACATATGTAGGGAATGAATGTACAAGGGATCCTTTTTATTGTTTCTGTTGAGCCACATTTGGCAATGGCAGTCAAAAGACATGAGAAAAGATTATGTCTATGCTGAACAAAATCATAACCATATTTTAGAAAGAATGAATTTTATGAATACAGTCTTTCTGCTCCTTTCTCTATAAAAAATACCTGCAATAACTCAGTGACGGGAATGAAAGCTAGAACATTTCTTGTAGGGTTGGAGGCAGGATTATTTTAGCGATGCAAACTGCAAACCACACTTTGTCGTAACTCAGAAATCATCCTCGTCTGGGAATAACCTGAAATACACTGAAAATCTATCACAGTAATCACCAGGAATTTGATTTACATTGGTGATTACCCATGTAGAACAATTCACATCCCTTCTTCCAAAGCTATTTCTAAATCTGAGAAACGAAAGTCTGAAGAAGGGTCTCGACCCGAAACGTCTATCCGTAGATGCTGCCTGTCCTGCTGAGTTACTCCAGCATTTTGAGTCTTTGGTGTAGACCAGCATCTGCACTTCCATCCTACACATACAACTAATTATACTGGTTTTCAGAGCAAGTCAGTCAATTCTGCTCTCACCCAGTTCCCCCCTGTAATCAATGCTATTCTTTTTGAGGTCAGGATTTAGTTTATTTTGGAGATAGATAGGGGGCGGGCAAGGTGGCGCAGTGGTAGAGTTGCTGCCTTACAGCGCTTAGAACGGCAGAGACTCGGGGTTCGATCCCGACTATGGGTGCTATCTGTATGGAATTTGTACATTCTCCCCGTTGTCCCTAGTGTGTGTAGGATAGTGTTAGTGTGCAGGGATTGTGGTCGGTGCAGACTCGGTGGGCCGAAGGGCCTGTTTCAGCGCTGTATCTCTAAACTAAACTAAACTTTCATACCTACTATATTAATGCCTACTATATTCTGTTGTGCTGAAGCAAAGCAAGAATTTCATTGTCCTATCTGGGACACAAGACAATAAACTCTCTTGAATCTTGAATCTTGAATCTTGAACTAAAATAGAGCATGAAAACATGCCCTTCGGCCCACTGTGTCCACACTGACCATCGATCACCCATTTACCTGGTTCTGTAATTCCATTTTCTATGCAGTTTTTACAACAACCATTTAATCTTCAAAGCCACATGCCTTTAAGTCATGGGAGGAAAACAGATTACCTGGAGGAATCCCATGCGGTCACATGGAGAATGTGAAAACTCCACACCGACAGCACCCGAGGTCAGGATTGAACCGGAGTCTAATGCACCATAGGGCATCAGCTCTACCACTGTGTCTGCCGCTGAAAGTCTGCAGAGATACACGCTCCTACAATATGGCATTTCAAAAGACAAGCACTGTATATACCCTTCAAGAGCAATTGGGTCAAGTGAAAGGGATTGACAACCAAACGTTTCATGAGGAGTTCAGTTGTTTGTAACTCAGCTTGTTTAGTTTAGTTTAGTTTAGAGATACAGCTGAGCCTGCGCCAACCAGTGATCCCCGCACACTTACACTATCCTACACACACTAGGGACAATTATACATTTATAACCAAGCCAATTAACCTACTAATCTGCACGTCTTTGGAGTGTGGGAGGAAACCGGAGATCCTGGAGAAAACCCACGTGGCTCACGGGGAGAATGTAAAAACTCTGTACAGACAGAACCCCCAGTCAGGATTAAACCTAGGTCTCTGGCGCTGTGAGGCAGCAACGCTACAGATGCGCCGCCGTGTGACTAAGACTTCCGTGCAGGCCTGGCCAAGTTGAGATGAACTGCGGATACATTTCACCACCACTAAGCTTGCCACTGAATCCACAGCAGAGCAGTGAAGAGAGAATCTGCCACCTCTTGACTCTTGACGCTTGCTCTACCCTGGCAGCCGTGAAGATGTTCTTCAACAGTTGACTCACTTCCCATCACCGAGTGCACAAAAGTAGCTGCCTTTGGGAATGAAGGAAGCAATGCTTGTAGCTCATTCGGGGTGAAAGTCACATTAACATTTTTTTTTGCTGCATTTTGACATCAATTGCCCCCTTATTTGCTACATACAAATCTGCAAAAATTTCACTTCTTGGCAATGCCGATGCGAGTTAGAGCAGCTTTATTTGTTGGTCACAAATGAAAGACAGTTTTTTTAACCTTATTTTCTTTTCATAGACTCAGAAATATTGGTTGGATTTTTTCTATTTCTCCAGAGAATGTTGCCTGACCCATTGAATTACCCCAGCATTTTGTGTCTATCTTCGGTTTAAACCTGCATTTGCAGTTCCTTCCTACTCGTGAAATTCATCCCAATCTGGTGTGATTTAATTCTCTCCTCTGTGTCTCCTAATCTTCCTGTCTCTCTATCCGTTTATCTGCCCGTGTCTCTTTCTCTGTCTCTCTTACCCGCATATGTTCTCTTTCTCCTAGATTGTAAGAGTTCGAAGTAAAATAACATTGCAACAGAGCTACTGCCTTACAGTTTAGTTTAGAGATACAGCGTGGAAACAGGCCCTTCTGCCCATCAAGTCCGTGCCGACCAGCCATCCACGCACCAGCACTCTCCTGCACACTAGGGATTTTGACAGAATTTTTTAGATTACTGTACAATCACAATTAAAATACAGTACAATTTTCACAGAAGCCAATTAACCTACAAACACGCACACCTTTGGAGTGTGGAAGAAAACCTGAGCACCCGGCGAAAACCCCTGCTGTCACAGGGAGAACGTGCAAACTCCATAGAGACAGCACCCGTTGTCAGGATCGAACCCGGGTCTCTGGCGCTGTAAGGCAACAACTCTACCGCTGTGCCGCGCCCAAGTTGATTAACAAAATTTTTTTTACCATGCTCCAATCTCTTAAATTGCTACAAATTATTAAAAAGAACAGGGTTACCTATGATTGGAGAGACACGTATAAAAAAATGTTGGAACTACTTAGCAACTTGTTACCTACTTCTCTTGGGAAGTAGTTATTATTCTTAGGATACATGGTTACCATGTATATTTATTACAAATGCAGCAAATATTGCAAATTGACCTATTGAGACGGGCATCTAAAGCTGCGGTATGTTTGAACAGTGTTAAGTAGATTTAATTTTATGTGCAGCCGCGTGAGAGAGCAAGAGAAACAAACTGGAGCTTCCAATCCAAATTGGTGGATTATTCTATAGGATTAGAAATGGTTAATCTTCAATGCATTCCAAGAAAATGGATTAATTCATGCCCGCGCCCCTGCTGCTTCTGATTGCATTAATACGGAATTAAAAACATTTACTTTTCTGAACTCTCCCTTTATTTTGTTTATTGGTCGAGTCACAGCTGTTTCCTCAGACTATAATACTTTCCTCAAATATGTACCGTTCTCATGCCCCAACTCCTGAAGGGTTCTTTCCATTCGCTTCTCAAAAATGATCATTTGGACGAAACCAAACTGTTAAACCTCGAAGTTTCCCAGAGTAGTGCCGTAAATACTTACACCGCTCAAGAACATGATGCTTTAATGTAACATACAGAACAGAGATGATGCCTTAAACCTGCTGGGGTGTGCATTCTCATGACAGTTTCTTTGGGACATTCACAGCTACACCACCCAGAACTATATTCTGCACTCTGTATCTATTCCTTCGCTCTACCTGTTGTACTTGAGTTTGCCTTCATTGTATTTATGCACAGTATATAATATAGTATTATCTCGTTTAGTTTAGAGATACAGCGCGGAAACAGGCCCTTCAGCCCTGTCTGCGCCACCCAGCGAATTCCACACACTAGCACTACCCGACACACACTGGGGACAATTTTACATTTACACCAAGCCCATTAACCTACAAACCTGTACGTCTTTGGAGTGTGGAAGGAAACCAAAGATCTCGGAGAAAATCCACGCAGGTCACGGGGTGAAAGTACAAACTCCGTACAGACAGCACCTGTAGCCAGGATCGAACCCGGGTCTCTGGCTCTGTGAGGCAGTAATGTTACCGCTGTGTCACTGTGCTGCCCTACATATTTATTGTAGTGATTGTATATATGTATGTTGTATTTATGTACATTGCATAATATAGGTATTCTCTCGTTTATTTGGATAACATGTTAAACAAAGCTTTTCACTGTACACATGACAATAATAAACTTAACCCTAAACCTCCACTCTCCACTTGGCTGTTACAAGATTCAAATACATAAATGGAGGTCACAAAGATTCATTTTCCTCTCTGCATGGATTCAAGTTTCAATATGTTTTCTGCTGTGGGATAATAAATGTGCTGCTGACTTCAATCAACAAACAACACGCCTCTTACCGTTATAAATCAGGGCAGACTGTTTTTTTTTTAAATGTTTGTTGTAATTTAACTTCCGAACACTGATGCAGTTATGTCTTAATTTGAGGTACACGCTTCGAAATGACTTTCAACACATGAACGCAGAATGCGGGTGTACAACATGGTTTTCTCGATACACACACTTTTAACTAAAACATTAACCCATTAAAAAATAAACAGGTTGATGCCTTTGTTGAAACAGTTGGCAAAGGAATGTCATACATGGTGTCAAATGTTCATACACTAACATTGTAACTGTCAGTTCGAGGGGTAGAGAAAAGTTTCAGATGATAGAGATGTTTTTACAACCCAATACTCTCTACGGAAATATGTAATGGCAATGGTATAGTTGACTATGTGACCAAATGAGGTGTGAGAATTAGTTACATGTCTACGATTTATTATTGACATTGCATGCTGCACAATGTAATAAAAAATTAGAGCACAGAATTGGCTAGAATTGTTTTCTATTATAGTTGCAATCCGTGTCAAACAACTGTTTCTCATGTAAGGAAATAATTTTCTCAGTAACATGTATTTTTCTTGCTTTGAGATGCTGACGATTAGCTGGTGTTTTAAACCAACAAACAGACAACTTTGTATTACAGTTTCAGCACAGTGGCGCAGCGGGAGAGCTGCTGCCTCACAGCGCCATAGACCCGGGTTCGATCCTGACCACGGGTGCTTTCTGTATGGAGTTTCTACGTGACTGCGTGGGGTTTCTCCGGGTACTCTGGTTTCCTCCCACACTCAACAGATGTACAGAGTTGTAGGTTACTTGGCTTCAGTTCAAAAAAATTTGTAAATTGTCCCCAATGCTAGTGTGCAGGGTGATCGCTGGTCGGTGTGTACTCGGTGGTCTGAAGGGCCTGTTTCTGCGTTGTATCTCTAAAGTCTAAAGTAAAGTTTAAAGTAACAAAGGGTGGCAGTGTCGCAGCTGGTAGAGCGGCTGCCTCTCAGCACCAGAGATCCGGGTTCAATCCACATTCTCTCTGTTTCCACCAGCTGCTCTGGTTTCCTCACACATCCCAAAGACGTGCAGATTTGTAGGTTAAATGTGTGATGTTTGGTGGACTGTGTGGGGTGGGAGGACCCGTTGCTCCTCCCGTGCAGCAGGTGGCGTTGCACAGGACAAAGGGAGATGTTTTGTATATAGTTTATCCTGTCTGTAGACTGTGTGTGTGTGCAGCCATTTTTGAGTTGTCTTGCTGCCAGCATTGGGTAAAGCATTAAGGACTTCTGTTGTAAATTAAAGACTCTCAAGTTTTGTGCAGATATAGGAAAAGAACACGAAAATTGTGTCAGGAGTGGGATACTTCAGATTGCGTCCAAAGACCCAGATAAGAGCTTTTTTGTTTTGATTCAATAAAAACAGAACTCAAACTAACATGTCTCAGCAATTCGATCATTTCGATCCCGAGCGAGAAAGGTGGTATTTAATGCAAGCAGAGTTTTATTTTGAAAGTATGGCAATCATGACTGACCAGAGGAAGAACGCTCTCTTGTGTTCATCAATATCTCCAGAAACTTTTGCACTGCTTCAAAATGTACTTACAGAAGAAGTAACTGAAGCCTCATATGCTGAAATCACAATGGCTTTGCAGCTGCATTTCGAAGAAAGTCAAAATTTCCTCGCAGCTCGCCTTGACATCTACAGAACTGTGCAACAGGAAGGGCAATCGATTACCGAATTTCTTGCCGAACATCGCACCAAGGCAAAGGCATGTGATTTTAAAACTCAATGCTGTGAAAAGTGCCAAGACAATGCGTTGTGGGATAGACTGGTCATGGGCTGCAGGCACGCATTCATCCAGCAGGTGATTCTCAAGGAATCGGACGCCTCATTGAAGAATGTGCTGCAGCTGTGTGCTAAGATGGCTGAGCTGCTGAGCATAGAACTGCACAAAATGGCCAGCGAAACAGCGTTGAAGCTCCGTCAGGAGTTGCATACGGTTCGTCAGACTCGCCCGCAACACTAGAAACCACTTGATCGACCCAGTGCAAATCCGGAGAAGGTGGGACAGTTTCAGAAGAGCCGTTCCCCTGTGGGGGGAGGATCGAAACCCTGGCACGGAAAAGTACAAGGTAAAAAAAAACAGGTAGGAATTTTAAAATACTAATCAAACATACAGCATTCAGTTTAGTAACTTACTTCTGACCCATCTGACGAATGGTCTCATCCCGAAATGTCACCTATTCCTTTTCTCCAGAGATGATGCCTGACTTGTTGAGTTACTCCAGTACTTTGTGTCTAACCATGATATAACCCAGCATCTCCAGTTTCTTCTGCCAAATTTCTTCCCTCATTGATTTCAGCGTGCAGAGAACCAGGTTGCTATTGTAACCAAATTCAGAAATCCACTTTTCCCATTATATTTTTTTAGATTAGTTTAGTTTAGAGATGCAGAGCAGTAACAGACCCTTCGGCCCGCCGAGTCCACACCAACCAGCGATTCCCGCACGATTCCCTACACATACCAGGGACAATTTTACATTTTACATTTTGACCATGCCAATTAACCTACAAACCTGTAAATCTGGAGTGCAGGAGGAAACCGAAGATCTCAGAGAAGACCCATGAATGATACAGGGAGAACATTTCTATAATTTAATTCTTCTGGGTAGACTCAATTCACACTTTGTCTTCTAGAAGTTAGGAAATTAATTATACTTTCTTTAAATATTCAGTATTGTCTGCCTCTATGTAATGGTAGAAAAGAAGGAAGGCTTATATTTTAAGTGCCACACTTATTCAAAATCAGGCTTTGTTCATTCCTTTTCCAATTTGTCTGAAAAAGTGTTGCCGAAAATGTATTCAGAAGGAAACAGGTTTTGAATGGATGATAAGAAGGTTGGAGGTCAAAGTTGATCAAAGGTCAAAGTTGATAAGGGCTGGATGTCAGACTAAGTGATCATTTAGTTTAGTTTAGAGATACAGCGCCTCGGCCAACTTAGTCCTCACCGACCAGCGATCCCCACACATTAACACTATCCTGCACGCACTAGGGACAATTTACATTCATACCAAGTATACAAACAAAAGCCAATTAACCGACAAACCTGCACGTCTTTGGAGCGTGGGAGGAAACCGAAGATCTCGGAGAAAACCCACGCAGGTCACGGGGAGAACGTACAAACGTACAAACAGACAGCACCCGTAGTCAGGATCGAACATTTGTCTCTAGGTCTCAGTTCTTGAGGTTAATTTGATTTACTGTTGAACATGAAGCATGATGCTCCATGGCCAAATGAACTGGCACCACCAGTTCCGGTAGTATTAATGAAGTTAATATTGATAATTTTAATCTCATTCAGTTCAGACTTGAGAGCTTGCAGATGCTGAGAGATCAAAAGTAAAACAATGATAATATTCAGTGTCACTCCACCCAGAGAGCCCATCAAACAGTAACACCTTTTATTATATACAGTGGAAAATTCATGTTGGCAACCGCAAGAAAGGGCAAAATGAGCAAATAATTTTTTTTATTAGATCTGAGCAATAGCGTTCATATTAATTTTCAAAGATAATCAAAACAAAAATCACACCCGTCCAAATGTCCTTCCCAAAGCACTAATCAGGAAGTTCCTTTATGTCACTTTGTGCTTTGAGAGCAGCCAGTAAAAATGATCGGATTTTATTGTTTGCACTCTGTATTGTAGTAAGTAGCACTTACGATGTGTCGCTGGCAGGATTGTGTGCCTGAGTAGCACGGGAATACACAATCCCACATGTATTAAGAACGAGGAGAAAGATCAAATCAACAGCCCCCCCTTCTTTCCTGTTCTGTTATTCATTAAGATCATGGCAGAGTTTTACAGTAAAATGCATTAGATGTGGGATTCAAACACACACATACCCTGTAAATAGAGACCCAGAGACACTAACCCTTAGTGAAGGCAAGCATTACTAACCTTTCAGTATAGTACCTCAAACCACATGACCATTCACTCTGAAGCCAAGGTGATCTTCATTTCTGCACTTGTAATTGTAAAAGGCTGGACCAAGGGCTGGGCAAAAATAACATGATCTTCCTCTACACCTGCGAAGCCTCCAAGGTAGAGTATTTTACTTGCTCATGAACTTGTACCCCCACCACCCTAAACCCACGTCTCACACCCTGTACATCCATCAGGCTAGAGGTACAGATGTGTGAAAACGCACATTTCCAGATTCAGGGACAGTTTCTTCCCAGCTGTTATGAGACAACTGAACCATCCTATCAACAACTAGAGAGCCGTCTTGAACTACTATCTGCCTCATTTGGAGACCCTTGGACTATCTTTGATCAGACGTTACTGGCATTCAATGTTATTCCCTTACTACGAATCTGTAAACTGTGAATGGCTCGATTGTGATCGTGTGTTATCTTTCCACTGACTGGTTAGCGCGCAACAAAAGCTTTTCACTGTACCTTGGTACACGTGACAATAAACTAAACTCAACTAAACGAAAAGCCCCTCTCTAACAACCCTCAAATTCTAGATAGCTCACCGAGCACGATAAAGAACAGAAGTCCTCAACTGTGTGATCTCTTCACTTTGGCCCTTGGCAGTGTTCGATAATTCACTCACCTCAGATGCCCCCATTTGCTGCACAATTTCCCAGCCTCAGACCTCAGGGCGCTACAGTGGCGCAGCAGTAGAGTTGCTGCCTCACAGCGCTAGAGACCCGGGTTCGATACCGACTAGGGGTGCTGCTTGTGCGCAGTTTGTATGTTCACCCTGTGACTGCGTGGGTTTTTATCCGGGTGCTCCGGTTCTCTCACACATTCCAAAGACGTGCAGGTTTGCAGGTTAATTGGCTTCGGTAAAATTGTCCCTAGTGTGTGTGTGGGATAGAACTAGTGCACAGGGTGATCGCTGGTCGACAGGACTCGGTGGGCAGAAGGCCTGTTTCCATGCTGTATGTCTAAACTAAACAAAACTAAATTGAGAAGAGAAAAGCAATTTAGTATCGACAGCAGCTATGAGAGGGTTAGAGGGTTAGAAGTTGGTGATGGGTGAAACCAAGGAATTTCTCTGATGGGATGAAATAAATTGGAAATGTGGTGTAATTAAACTCAGATTGAGCCTTTTCTCCATTTAACGCATCACTAATGCTCAGTCTGGTTTACAGGGAAGGGCAACGGAACTGAGACATAAAAATGTGCGTCCCTTTCCACAGATGCTGCCTGATCTTCTGAGTGTTTACAACATTTTCTGTTTGTAGCCCAGAAATGCTGGTGGTCAGGCACTTTTCAAATATCAGTAATCCAAGCAACGATTTTCAAGAATGAAATCTCAGAAGATTACAATTGAGAAACAGGCCTTTGTACTTATCCACTGTGCTCTCACGAGTAGCTCACACTGACCTTTTCATTTACAACTGTTGCTTATTTTGCTTTCCATGCCATTTAGTTTTTTTTCCTCTATATTTCCACTCTTGTTGTAAATAATATGTAGAGTCCTCTCAGCAAAAGCTCACAGAAAATATTTCCACACTAAGTATTCGAACCACTTCTGTAACACTTTCTGGTTTTCATTGTACTCTGTGTCCACTTGCTTCCATCAAAACTGACCAGAGGAAACAAGCCATCATAAACGTCTGGGATGGTGGTGCAGCGGTAGAGCCGCTGCCTTACAGCGCCGGAGACCCGGGTTCGATCCTGACTATGGGTGCTGTCTGTACGGAGTTTGTACGTTCTCCCCGTGACCCGCATGGGTTTTCCCCGGGTATCTCCGGTTTCCTCCCACACCCCAAAGACATACAGGTTCGTAGGTTAATTGGCTTGGTATAAGTGTAAATTGTTCCTAGTGTGTGTAGGATAGTGTGAGGGATGGCTGGTCATTACAGATTTGGTGGGCCGAAGGGCCTGTTTCTGTGCTGTATCTCTGAACAAAACTAAACTAAACTAAAATTATAATTGTCCTTGTTAGACCCTTTTATAAGCTTGAAGGTCTCTATTAGGGCCAACTCTCCAGCCTTCTTGGATTTGGTGGCAAGAATCTAATTCCTGGAGTCCCGACTTTCAGAGTTAATTGCAATAGGTTCTAAAATGTCCCGTCATTTGCAGTGCGACTTTGCTGTGTAATAAGTTTCTAACCAGTTAATAGTTCAACGGTGCTTTATTTGTCACGTATGCCACTGCACAGTGAAATTATTTTTGCGCATATTACACATGCGGGCGCCGCCATTATTCAAAGTCCAAAATCCGGTCGGCCTTCCGGCCATCTTTGTGTCCCGGGGGCACCTCCCGCAGCCAACCTTGAAGGCACTGGAGGCATTACACCAGCTCACCCTCCTACCGCCCCCCACGCTCCTCACGACAGGCGTCTCCAGCTCAACTCCCGGTCACGCCGACCGACGAGCCTTCGGGCGATTTCCCGGCCCTGCCGACCGACCAAATAAGAGCACAGCTCTGCTTCGTTGACTTGACTTTTGAAGAATGCAACAAATTCTGCTCTTTTGTTGATCTATCTAGCAGCAAGAAAGAATGCAAGTTTAAATAGTTAAAGCGGAATGAGGAATGCGCGGTGGAATGTATAGAAAAATGAGAGGCCTGCTGACATTTGATTTTAGTATCATCGTTGGGCCTCACTCAAATGGTCCCGGCATGTTGCCTTATAGAGAAAGGTCAGTAGACAATAATTCTTTGTTCAGAATCCCAGAGTAACAGTGAAAGAAATATGTCCATCTCTAATTTGTTGCTAATCAGATGTGTTTGGTCTTTATTACAAGTGCCTGTAACCACCGGAAGTCAACCTATTAAAGTATTTTGTCATCTCTGCAGGAAATTATTCAACTTTGCAATGCCGAACTAAAAACTACAAGATTTGTCCTTGAGGAAGCTTGCAAAATATGTGGATAAACTCACTCAAATTATACAGAGCGTATAATAGGATACTGTGATAATAACGTGTTTTAATAACTCAGGTATAAACTCAACAAACGCAATTCCGATTCTCGACAAATTTAGAAAGCGGCAAATTATTCAGGAAGCAATTAGCAGTATACAATTTATTCTTTTACAAGATAATAGGCACTTGACAGTTTAGGAGCTGTATTCCCAGAAGTTTATATTAATCCAAAAATTGATTTGAATCAAGAAAATTTCTAAAAAACAAAGTTAATTAGATTTTTGACTACTGGAGTGGCAGCTAATTATATTTTACAACTGCTGAATCAAAAACAAAAGTGTCCATTATTGTTAAACCCATATAATGGCATCATAATCCTCGGGCCTAAATAAAATGAAGTTGCAACATATTAATACTTAAGCTTCAGAGCGTATCATTTCTGAGAGAGCTGCACCACGTAAAGGCAGATGTAAAACCGTCATTTACAGTACATCTGATGAGGCTTCTAATTAACTGAACTATTTACAGCACTGTGGTCCTCTACAACCAGTTTCTCCATTATCTTGACAGTCAACAAACTAGTCCCATTACAGCAAAGCAGATCTAATGCCCGAGGCAAAGCTGTTTGCTACCGCAAATTGTCTGAGGATAAAAGTCAGTGCAATAATCAGCTGCTCTCAGCATTATCAAAACACAACGTTTCCCAGACCATACCTGAAGCTTCTTCCACACAGCTATTAAACACTACAGCCTCCAAATAAGCTCTGAATACCATTGACTTGGGGGCATTGGTTTGTCTTTCTGCACTATTTTTGTTTGTATTATGTGTATGTATGTAAGTATGAGTATAAGTATGTATGTAATATTCAAAGTAACATTAGCAAGTTTGCAGATGACACAAAGCTGGGTGGCAGTGTGAACTGTGAGGACGATGCTCTGAGAACGCAGGATGACTTGGACAGGTTGGGGGAGTGGGCAGATGCACGGCACTTGCAGTTTAATGTGGTTAAATGTGAGGTTATCCTCTTTGGTAGCAAAAAAAGGAAGGCAGATTATTATCATAATGTGTCAAGTTGGGAAAAGGGGAAGTACATCGGGATCTGGGGGTCCTTGTTCATCAGTCAATGAAAATAAGCATGCAGGTACAGCAGGCAGTGAAGAAAGCGAATGGCATGTTGGCCTTCATAACAAGAAAAGTTGAGTATAGAAGCAAAGAGGTCCTTCTGCAGTTGTACAGGGCCCTAGTGAGACCACACCTGGAGTATTGTGTGCACCTGAAACATCACCTATCCATTTTCTCCAAAGATATGTAGGAAGGAGCTGCAGATGCTGGTTTAAACCGAAGATAGGCACAAAATGCTGGAGTAACTCAACGGGACAGGGAGCATCTCTGGAGAGAAGGAATGGGTGACGTTTTGGATCGAGACCCTTCTTCAGACTAGTCTGCTCAAGTCTGAAGATCTAGACGTCTGAAGATCTAGACTAGTCTGAAGACCCGAAACGTCACCCTTTCCTTCTCTCCGGCAATGCTACCTGTCCCACTGAGTTACTCTTGCACTTTGTGTCTATCTCCGGCACACTATCAGTTTCGGATCTGCTGAGATTTAGCATTCGATTGTGAACTTCTTGCACAGCACTTTGGCTTGGAAAAGCAGTGTGTGTATTTGAGACATCCAGCACCATGACATCCACCTGTGACAGTGTAAATGTCTCTGGAAGAGTGACACTGCTGGTGTCTTGAGAGAGCTTGTGACTTGAGAGCTTGTAGATGGGGGTTAGGAAAAGTCAGTGTGGTTTTATGAATGGATCTATTGTCTGAATTGTCGCCATCTGTATCACTGATCCCAACACACAAAACATTTAAAAAGACAAGAGTCAAGAGAGAGGTCATTCTAATGGTAAAATAACTGAAAGCGCTGCGAAAATGTGTCTGTAAATTACTGTTTTGGGGTTTATACAGGATATGCAGAATCTTGTGAATATCTCAGTTTCAGTTTAGTTTATTGTTGCGTGTGCTGAGGTTTAGTGCTTTCCAATCAGCGGAAAGACATGATTACAACGGAGCCATTTACATGCGTCTAGATACATGATAAGGGAATAACGTTTAATGCCAGTAAAGGATAGTCCGATGGTCACCAATGAGGTAGATAGTAGTTCAGCACTGCTCCCTGGTTGTGGTAGGATGATTCAGTTTAGTTCTGCTTCGAAATCTTCATATATATATTTTTCCAATATATTTCTCGGGAGATGCTGGCTGACCTGCTGAGTTACTCCAGCACTTTGAGTCTATCTTTGGTATAAACCATCGTCTGTAGTTCTTTGTTTCTACACTAAGTTGTCGATTATGTTGGCAGCTTTTCCAAGGCAGTGTGAAGTGTAGATGGAGCCAATGGTGGGAGGTCTGGACTGTGCGATGGACTGGGCTACATCTAAAACTCTCAACAATTTAAGAAGTTAACAAGTATCTGAAGGAAGTACTTGTATTGTTGAGCTTTGGAAGACCAGTCTATCTTGGATATTAACTTTAGCTGCATGTGTAGGGCGACTGCTAGTTACTGCCCAATTCAATATTGCTGAATGAGCCCCACCATCAATCCTTCCACAGGACGGGCATGGTGGTGCAGTGGTAGAGTCGCTGCCTGGTTCGATCCCGACTACAGGTACGGTTTATACGGAGTTTGTACGTTCTCCCCGTGACTGTTTGGGTTTTCTCCAGATGCTCCGGTTTCCTCCCGCATTCCAAAGACCTACAGGTTTGTAGGTTAATTGGCTTCAGCAAAAATTGTCCCCAGTGAGTAGGCTCATGCTAGTGTCTGGAATGATCGCTGGTCGGTGTGCCAAACTGACTTTTCCCATGCTCTATCTCAAAAGTCTAAAGACTTAGCCATAGCCGACTAAGATCGCTCATTTGGAATGGGTGACTCACATCTGAGTTACTCTTGGTGTTAGGTCTGCCAATAATGGCTTCATTTAGTTTAGTTTAGTTTAGAGATACAGTGCAGGAACAGGCCCTTCGGCCCATCGAGCCCAAGCCGACCAGCGATCCCTGCACATTAACACTACCCTGCACACACTGGAGACGATTTTACATTCATAACAAGCCGATTTACCTACAAATCTGTACGTCTTTGGAGTATAAGAGGAAATCAAAGATCTCGATGAAGATCCACGCAGGTCACAGAGAGAACATACAAACTCCACACAGACAGCACCCGTAGTCAGGATCGAACCTGGAACCCGGGGCCCTGGCACTGTAAGGCAACAACTCTACTGCTGCGTCACCGTGCTGCCCTTAGTAACAGAAATAAAATCATCAGTCAAATTCCGCAGACTGAAAACTAAGTCTTATTCCCTAACCATGAATCCTTCAGCATCAGATTGCCGAACCTCCGAGCTGATTTTTACATCGGGCAAAATCTTGAAAATTCATCTGTAGAGGAATTTACGATAAAACTGCACTGCTATTTTTAATATTCTATCGTAAAAGAGCCAAATGCGTCATTTAGTTGCTGGATGGCTCACCTTGCGTGTGGGTTCCAAAGAATATTGTTTCTCCTTTGGAATGTAAAATGAAACTAAATGCTCAAAGTTTCAATTTGAATGAAGTCTTTTGCTAAACTTAAAAGTTACTAGATAGCCCGGTCGTAGCAGAACATTAGGTTCAGCATTTCTGCTCTGAAGTTTGAATCCATGTGTTAATTGATATCACATCTGAGTCCCTGTTGGAGTAATAATGGCTTAATTAACTGAAATATAATCATCGTACTAACAAATGCACTTGCATTGTGGAATTATTTGCCACAGAAGGCTGTGGAGGCGAAGTCAATTGATATTTTTAAGGCAGAGATAGATAGATTCTTGATTGGTGCGGGTGTCAGGGGTTTTGGGGAGAAGGCAGGAGAATGGGGTTAGGAGGGGGAGATAGATCGGCCATGAGTTGCATGAATGGCAGAGTCGACTCAGTCTGAAGAAGGGTCTCAACCCGAAGTGTCATCCATTCCTTCTCCCCAGAGATGATGCCTGTCCTGCTGAGTTACTCCAGCTTTTTGTGTCTATCTTTGGTGGAGTAGACTAGATGGGCCGAATGGCCTAATTCTGCTCCAATCCCTTATGCATCAAAAATGGTGAAGATGCCTTGTAAATTTGTATTCCACAAGATGGCACGGTGTAGATGGCATGAAGACATCACACAGACCAGACTTCCCACCATTGGCTCCATCCACACTTCACGTTGCCTTGGAAAAGCAGCCAACATAATCAACGACTTAGTGTGGAAACAAAGAACTGCAGATGCTGGTTTATATCAGATATAGATTCAAAGTGCTGGAGTAACTCAGAAGGTCAGGCAGCATCTCCTGAGAAATATATTAGAGATATATTTCTGAAGAGTTCAATGTAGATATTCACAAGAACCTGAGTATTCTGAATAAATTCTCTGAGATCTTCAGTTTCCTCCCACACTCCAGATGTACAGGTTTGTTAGGTTAATTGGCTTGGTCTAAATATAACATGTAAAATTGTCCCTTATATGTATAGGGTAGTGTTAATATGCGGGGATCACTGGTCGGTGTGGACTCGGTAGGCCGGAGAGCCTGTTTTTCGTTGTGTATCTCTAAACTAAACTAAGCTTAAAAACTAAATTTCCAATCGGGTTATTTTGTTTTTAATGTGTGAAAATGTTTCCATTGAGCTGAAGGGGGTGGTGAGTAAAATTTACTGAGTCAGGTTATTAATGGAGTATTGAACTAATTATAAAACTGTCCCCTCAGGCTCTAATCAACTAGTGGCGCATTCACCCACCTTGTTGTTGAAAAAGGCAAACTGATGTCGACTGATGGAACTGGTAAAACCAGGGCTTGTTTACTTTTCTGTGAAGTGGTTGTGACAGCGCACTGTGAAACGTGAAACAAGGACTAATGTGCTGAAAGCCCTTGAGGAGGCCCTGAGGGCGAGCTGATGTCTCAAGCTGCACCATAGGCAGCATTTGCAGTCACTCGGCAGTCTTAGTCTAGAGTGTATTTAAATCTTGTTTGCCCTTTGCAACATGATTTCACTTTGCGCAAATTGCATAATTCATCTTAAAAAGGCAAAGGAAGTTAAGCGGAGTTTTAACTTAGATTAACTTAGTTTAATTTAGTCTAGTTTAGAGATACAGCACGGAAACAGGCCCTTGCCCCCCCCCACCCCCAGCGATCCCCACACATCAACACGGTCCTACCCACTAGGGACAATTTTTACATTACCAAGCCAGTTAACCTACAAACCTATTAGTCTTTGGACTCCGAAGATCTCGGAGAAACCTCACGCAGGTCACGGGGAGAACGTGCAAACTCCGTACAGACTTGGGGAGAGCGTACAAACTCCGCAATCGGGATGGAACCCGGGTCTCCGGCGCTGCATTCGCTGTAAAGCAGCAACTCTACCGCTGCGCTACTGTGCTGCACAAACCTGCTCAAGAAGACACGAGATGAGGTACTGAAATAACGCCCCACATTTTACAGAAGACACAATTTAAAAAAAGTAACTACTTCGTCTGCCCCTTGCACTCTAAAACTCACCGTAACTTTAGGATCTTCTCCACAGTTCACAGCAAAAAAAAATTTTCCAACTGATTCACCTCTCCCCTACAGGCTGTGTCATTTCTTCACCACAATCAAGGGAAATCAGCTCAATTGGCAAACGTTTCTTTTTTGCTTAATCAGTCTCACTTTAAATACTCTGTGGATGGTCAGTGTGCATGTTTCATGGCACAGTAATCCTCAATTGCAGCTCCACCACCTCTGGCCCTATAAAGCACGTGCATCGTAATTACCTCATGCAAATATTCCACTTTATGATGGATTTTAAAATATTTTACGTTCCAGAAGTTAATGATCTTTCAGCTCCTGCACTAATCTAACTTTGATCTTTATTTAGCCATCTG
Source organism: Okamejei kenojei (assembly GCA_035221665.1). Lineage (NCBI taxonomy): Eukaryota > Metazoa > Chordata > Chondrichthyes > Rajiformes > Rajidae > Okamejei > Okamejei kenojei. The sequence continues at coordinate 26,724,602 of CM069164.1, forward strand.
TAAAACGTTTAAAAGATTTATGGCGGTAGAGTTGCTGCCTTACAGCGCCAGAGACCCGGGTTTGATCCTGACCGTGGGCACTGTCTGTACGGAGTTTTCTCTGGGTCTCGACCAGAAACGTCGCCTATTCCTTCTCTCCATAGATGCTGCCTCACCCGCTGAGTTTCTCCAGCATTTTTTGTCCACCTTCGTTTTTTCCAGCATCTGCAGTTCTTTCCTAAACCTGTATGTTTAGTTTAATTTAGAGAAACAACAAGGAAACAGGCCTTTCAGCCCACTGAGTCCCTGCTGAAGAGCCATCCCTGCACACTAACACTGTCCTACACACAATTTTACATTTATACCAAGCCAATTAACCTACAAACCTGTACATGTTTGGAATGTGGGAGGAACCCACATGTCTACATGTAGTATATAGATGGACCAGAGGAGCAAGAGATAGCCCACGTGATCACGGAGAGAATGTACACACTCCATGCAGACTACACCCACAGTTTTGGTCTCCAAACTTAAGGAAGGATATTCTTGCTATTGAGTGAGTGCAGCGTAGGTTTACAAGGTTAATTCCCGGGATGGCGGGACTGTCATATGTTGATAGGTTGGAGCGGCTGGGCTTGTACACTCTGGAATTGAGAAGGATGAGAGGGGATCTCATTTAAACAAATAAGATTATTAAGGGTTTGGACACGCAAGAGGCAGGAAACATGTTCCCGATGTTGGGGGAGTCCAGAACCAGGGGCCATAGTTTAAGAATAAGTGGTAAGCCATTTAGAACGGAGACGAGGAAAACCTTTTTCACACAGAGAGTTGTGAGTGTGTGGAATTCTCTGCCTCAGAGGGCGGTAGAGGCCGGTGCTCTGGATGCGATCAAGAGAGAGCTAGATAGAACTTTTAGGGATAGCAGAGTTAAGGGATATGGGGAGAAGGCAGGAATGGGGTACTGATTGTGGATGATCAGCCATGATCACATTGAATGGCAGTGCTGGCTTGAAGGGCCGAATGGCCTACTCCTGCACCTATTGCCTATTAGTTCAACTTGTCATCATGCTCGGCACGGCATTGTGGGCTGAAGGGTCTGTTCCTGTGCTGTACTGTTCTGCGATCAATGACAAATCTCAACCACATTGCAGCTGAATACTTTCAATTACATTTCGAGAAGAGTATGTTTTTGTAAAGAATTGGAATGTTCCGCTGACTGAATACGCCACTGGGCATTTTTTTCTTGGACCCGCTCATCAGGATTTATTGATACCAAATGTGTCCCTGCTCATTAAATGAAAGATTGACAGGAGAGGGTAATGTGCCCTGCTGATGTTACCTGCACCCATGGTGTGGAGATTAAATTAGTCGTATATACTGGTGGCACTTAGGGCTGGAACAAACCACAGATCAAATTGGGTAGGAAGAGCTATCGGATCCAATTTTGGAAAGGAGAGTGCAGCTCTTCATAATCACGAACCTTAATGAACTTTCAGATGACTATTTGCTTCCAAACATTGAACGTACCCACATTGTTAACCTTCAGTGATCCGGTCCAGAGTTTCTGTTTTATATAAAGCGATAGAGTTGCTGCCTCACAGCGCCAGAAACCCGGGTTCGATCCTGACTACGGGTGCTGACTGTACAGAGTTTGTACGTTCTCCCCGTGACCTGCGTAGATTCTCGAAGAGGGTTCCGCTTTCCTCTGACCTCCCAAAGACGTGCAGGTTTGTTTGGAAATTCTGTAAATTGTCCCTGGTGTGTAAGGTGGAACTAGTGTGTGGGTGATCGATGATCAGCATGGACTCAGTGGGCCGTAGGGCCTGATTCCACTCTGTAAAACTACACTACAGAAATAAAACGATTAATTTGTGGAAGTCCATTGCAAGACAACTATTATTTGAAACAAGAGAAACATTTCAGAAATCTTCTCAAAATCGTCATATCTTTTTCTCCCATCTACATTTGCAGATTTATTAGTTAATAACTTTTGTTTATGTCTTGGCATAAAAAACAGATCATTTTTCGAAGACATGGACACCATTCATCGATTTATTACAAGGATTGTATGGTGCAACACAACATGGGATTTAAATCTAAATGCGGGTTGGGTGAGGTGGGTGGGGAGGGATGTGAGGCAGGTACATCACCACTTTTTTCCTTTCACTTTTTGTCCTTTTATTTCTCTTATTTTTTTTTCTATTCTTCTCTTCTTTCTTTCATTTATTCACTCTTTGGCTACACCACTTTGGTAGTCTAGGGGCTCTAGGGGAAAACAAATGGTCGGCACGGACTGGAAGGGCCGAGAGGGCCTGTTTCCGTGCTGTAATTGTTATATGGTTATATGGTTAACTTTGCACAGTTCACTTTTTCTCTTTCTTGTTTTTTCTCCTTTCTTTTCTTCCGACTGTAGTTAAAATTGAAGCTGTACAATAACTGTATTATTTTATATGCCGTTGGTTTTTATTTTTGTACATTTGCTTCTAATAAATAAAATATATATTTAATTTTTTTTTTAAATTGTTTATTTTTGGTTCAGTTACGATAGGTTTCACTGCAGCCCTCTTTCTCACTTCATGTGCAAATTCCACAAACGCTTTCTCAGACCAAACCCTGGACGAAGCCCGACATTCCTCAGCCATCGAGTCTGCACCACCAGCGATCCCCACACATCAACAGTTCCCAAACAACAGGCAACATCTTTACGTGGAAATGTAGGTCTTTGTGCAGTGGAAGCCTCCAGTAAATATAACCGTCATCATTCTTCATTCAAAAGGAATATTCTGTGCACTGGTCATCATACGATCGGTATGAATATTGACGTCTCTGACTTCTAGTAACCCTTGCTTTCCCTTTCTCTCCATCCCTCCCCCATCCTAGTTCTCTGACTAGTTTCACTGTCCCCCAGTTTTTATTTAATGACAGTGTGCCTCATTGTCACCTTCCACTCAGCTAACAATGAACCATTCTACATTCTTTGAACTTCGTCTCATTTTCACACCTTGCCCTTCCATATCTCTATGCCTCCTTCTCACCTGACTCTCAGTCTGAAGAAGGGTCTCGACCCAAAACGTCACCCACTCCTTCTCACCAGAGATGCTGCCTGTCCCGCTGAGTTACGCCAGCATCTTGTGTAAAGCAGCATCAGCTGTTCCTTCCTACACACTGGTCATCATATCTGTTAGTCCTGGACTCCATGACAGCAGAAGGAGACTCATGCTTCATTGTCAGAGAATCCAGCACAATTCTGGAAGAGCAATATCCCGAACCTTTCATTGCCAAGATGGTAGGAGGCCTGAAATCTGTTCTTGCCAAAGGCTATAGTGTCTGAGAAGACACAGGACACAGTCCAGACCTAAGATACGACTCCACAGCCAGTGTCAGGGCCCGTTTTCACCCTGAAACTTGAGTGGCATCTCAACTCTTGAGAGGGCCTGAAAATGGGACAGAGAGAGACAGGAAGAGGAACGGGAGAAAGGGAGGAGGAAGGAAAAAGTCCAGGGTAAGTGGGGGTGCAGGGAGAGGGAGGGCTATGGAGACAGGGACAGAGGGAGGGGGTGAAAGCAAGCAAGGAGGGGGAAAGAGTGACATTTAAATAAAATAAAAGACTCACTTAAAAAATAAATTGATCACCAGCCAACACTGTGGGTGATTTAATAACAGGACGATTCGAGACCTTCGGGGCTGAATGAGGGCTTGTTCATTGACTCATTGTAACTTGTCAATGAGAAGCAATAAAAATATTGCTAAAAGTCAGAGCTGTAAACACACGTACTACACATTGACTCGGGGCAAGCAGCATTTTAGCACACTCCAATCCTTCATTTTGAATCCTCTGAGCTCGATTTATAATCAGACGATCATTGGAAATAGAATTTAATACACAATATGTTGAGATAATTGCCTGCATTGGTTGAAATATTGCTTTCAAATTTGTTTTTGATTCAAGTTATATTTGAATATTTTGTCATTGAATATTTTGTCATTAATTCCATGGTTCAGACTGTTTCTAGTGACTTTAATCACTTCTAGTGAATGTTAACTAGTGACTTTAATACTTTTCAATTCATTGCAGATGTAGACATCGTCTCTTGCCCAGTCTTGCTTCTTAATGGAACGAGCATTATCAGCCAAACTATATTGTACCAAACATTTCATTATTTTACTTCTCCCTGCTGTGGTTCAGAAACAAAACTCTGCCAATCTGAGGGGATTACACGCATGATTTCACGATGTTTCAGAGGGCTTTGTAACCAATTAGGTTCGCATGCAAATCTGTGGATGTGGAAAGGATGTTTCCACTAGTGGGAGAGTCCAGAACCAGAGGGCACAGCCTCAGAATAAAAGGACATACCTTTAGAAAGGAGATGGGGTGGAATTTCTCTAGTCAGAGGGTGGTGAATCTGTGGAATTCATCACCACAGAAGGCTGTAGAGGACATCAATGGGTATTTCCAAGGCAGAGATTGACAAAGACTTGATTAGAACGGGTGTCAAGGGTTGTGGAGAGAAGTTAAGGGAATGGCATTGGGAGACTGGTGTCTGAAGAAGGGTCTTTCCCCTGACTCTACTCTGAAGAAGGGTCTCGACCCAAAACGTCACCCATTCCTTCTCTCCAGAGATGCTGTCCGTCCCGCTGAGTTTGCTCCAGCGTTTTGTGTCTAACTGTGGTTTAAACCAGCATCTGCTGTTCCTTCCTACACATCACTTCACTTTCCATTCTGCAATCATGCAGATGTGTCTTTCAGGCGCATTGAGCCAGATGTTGACAAGAGGAAAAAGCATAATTGAAGACAATCAATTTATAGGGTGCTCGATGAAGTTTGGAAAAGGGATGAGTAATGCGATGGGATAACATGATCTGTTCTTAACGGGAAAAGCATGTTCCAACCACCCCCTGTGTGAAATGAGGTAAAACAGCTGATGATCCCACACATCTCTGAGTTGTTCCACCGTGACATTATGTCGTTTGTAAATGACTGCTGCACTCTTAGAATTATATTACAAAGCTGCACTTTTTAGGTTTAGTTAACAGCACGCTGTATTTTGTCTGAGATTTCTGTTGGAGATTGATAGATTCTTGATTAGTACGGGTGTCAGGGGTTGTGGGGAGAAGGCAGGAGAATGGGGTTGGGCGGCAAAGATAATGCAGCCATGATTGAATGGCGGAGTAGAATGGCATAATTCGGCTCCTGAGGAATATGAACTTATGAAATATAATTTTGCAAACGCCACAAATCTGAAAATAAAAGCGGACTCTGTGACATTACTTTTGGCAGAAGTCAGCATCTGCATGGTGATGCAGCGATAGAGTTGCTGCCTTACAGCCCTCACAGCGCCAGAGACCCGGGTTCGATCCCTGCTCCGGGTGCTTGTCCGTATGGGATTTGTACGTTCTCCCCGTGACCTGTGTGGGCTTTTCTCCGTGATCTCCAGTTTCCTCCCACACTCCAAAGACGTACAGGTTTGTAGGTTAATTGGCTTGATATAAATGTAAAAATTGCCCCTAGTGTAGGATAGTGTTAATGTGCGGGGATCGCTGATCTGAGCAGACTGGGTGGGCCGAAGGGCTTGTTTCCATGCTGTATCTCTAAACTAAGCTAATCTAAAAGAATGCCTCACTTTCTTTGCAATGATCCTGAACAGAATTTGGCCTAAAATGTTATCTATATTTCTATTGTATTGAAGCTGAGAGATGTAGTGTGTATTTCCTATTAACTACAGCATTCATTTCGAGACACAAGTAGTTATTGGACAACACTGCATTTTTCATTACTTTAAGATGATTTCCATTTACAGAATAGCACCATCTGAGACTAAAGCACATAAGTGAATGTTTTATGTAACTTTTATTATAACAGAAAATGCCTCTATGATCTAAAATGCTTACAAACTGCTTTTAGTTTAGTATTTACAGATAAACGCAAACAAAATATATCAAAGTAAGCGATATCATCTTTATTTGAAAGTATTCGTTGATATAATAAATAACTATGTTATTTTTATAGTTGGATTGTTGCATTTGCTTAGTATTAACCAGATTGCTTTTAGGCCAAGCATTTAATAAATAAGCTGTTGTTAAGGGTTGGTACGAACAGCAGATGCAGGTTTAAACCGAAGACACAAGAGAAAATCAGCGGGACAGGCAGCATCTCTGGTGCGAAGGAATGGGTGAAGTTTCAGGTTGAGACACTTCTTCAGATTGAGAGTCAGGGGAAAGGGAAACGAGAGATATAGACAATGATGCAGAGAGATATGGAACAACGAATAAGGGGATTAATGAATAATGAATAAGGACTAAGAATAAGGGGTCAGCCACTTAGGACTGAGATGAGGAAAAGCTTTTTCACCTAGACAGTTTTGAATCTGTAAAATTCTTTGCCACAGAAGGCAGTGCAAGCCAATTCGCAGGATGTTTTCAAGAGAGAGTTAGATTTAGCACTTAGGGCAAACAGAATCAACGGATATTGGGAGAAAGCAGGAACGGGGTACTGATTTTAGATGATCAGACATGACTGTATTGAATGGCGGTGCTGGCTCGAAGGGCCGAATGGCCTACTGAACCAATTTTCTATATCTCTATTTTTCTCTGAATGAAAGATAGGCAAAATAGTTACCAGTACAAAATAAGAGAAGAGGGATTTTTGAGTTTTTAAGAGAGATTGGGAGCCTTTGGCAACCACCTCATCACTTCTAGCGATGAAGGGAATGGAGGTTTCCCAGGAAGATGTACACAGCTGGAGTCTCTGGGCGGCTGCCCTTGTGTAGAAGAACTCAAGATCCGGATCGGAGGATCGCAGCTTGAGAGGGAGCCTGCCGAGCCAGCCCCTGCTCCGTGGACCCACGGACCACCAGCCCTTGCTCGTCCCCCCAAGACCAGGGAGCGGGAGAAGGAAGACAGTGACAAAGACAGGCAAGGAGCGAGGCCCATAGAATTTAGTTGAATACAATTTAACTGATGAACTTATTAATTACTAAATTATTTTCTTGCATACGCAAGGTATGCAAATAGTGACCCATAAAGGGTGCTTACAAAGTTACAAAGTACCCCCAAGCCAGGCCCCCCCTTTGTTCCCCCCCTCCCTCACGGCAGCCACCCCACGCCGGGGCACCAGGGTCTGGCCCATTGAAAATTGGTTCAGGAGTAGGCCATTCGGCCCTTCGAGATCGGCTGCGGGAGGCTCCCACCCTCCGGAGGACAAGTGTGGATGGGGGAGGAGAGGAACGTGGCTTCCAAAGAAGGAGATGGCTGGAGGCCCCGCGACAGCCTGGGACTCGCCTGGAGCAGGCACCGCTCATAAGAACCAGAACACGAACTTCGTAAATGGCGGCAAAAGATGGCGCCTCTTGTATACGGGACCAGTAGACAATTTCTGTACACTTGCTAATCGAGGATCGTAGATGTGGCAATACTTTATGACACAAAATGCTGGAGTAACTCAGTGGGCCAGGCAGCATCTCTGGAGAGAAGAATGGGTGACGTTTCAGGTTGAGACCTTCAGACTTTCTTGTCATTTTCTCTGGGACAGGGTCCTCACTACCCAGTGACGACCCCTTCTCCGCTCTCCACCAGTCCCCCTCCTCTTGGACTGCCCCCAAACGGCCTTCTACCCTGCTTAGACCCTTTTATTTCTCCTTCCTACGCAATACTCTACTTGACTGTAAGAAACAAAATGTTCACAGCATTAACAGTTCGCACATGACAATAGAAACATCATTGAAACATCACTGAAGAAGGGTCTCGACCCGAAACGTTCACCTATTCATTCGCTCCATAGATGCTGCCTCACCCGCTGAGTTTCTCCAGCACTTTTGTCTACCTTCGATTTTTCTAGCATCTGCAGTTCCTTCTTAAACATTGAAACATTGAAGCTCGGATGCCCTTACAAATGATGAGTAGATACTACCTGTTTCGTTCCTAAATATCACAAGATGATTCATAGGAGTGTTACCAAGCAAAACTGAACATTAAGGCACCAAATCAGGTATTGGGGATTAAGACTAAATCCTCAGTCAGATCAACAGATTTTTGAGAGTTTTTAAAGTAGGAACATAAATTCAATCTTTAGGCAAGGTTCACCTCTCTCCCTTCTTCTTCTTTAGGATTCTACAAATACAAGTTATTCCTTTTATAAAGCTATTGGCATGCTAATTGATCACATCACTGTGAAATTCCTTGGCTTAGTGTTACACAAGTTTTAAGTTATTGCAGCTTTCCTCGTGAGGCACTTCCTGTCCTGTTTTACCTTCCACTCCGCTCCCAGAATGACAACGAGAGATCCTTTGACTTGTTTAGTTTAGGTTAGAGATACAGCGTGGAAACAGGCCCTTCAGCCCACTGGGTCCGCACTGACCAGCGATCCCCGCACACTAGCACTATTCTACGCACAGTAGGGATAATGTATATCTTACATATTACAATTTACATTTATACCAAGCCAATTAACCTACAAACCTGCACGTCTTTGAAGATCCCGGAGAAAACCCACGCAGGTCACAGGGAGAACGTGCAAACTCCGTACAGACAGTACCTATAGAAACACATAATCTTAAATTTTTAATATCAGTACGAATATAAATATTACTAATTTCATGAAAGTATTATTAGTATCATGTATTTTCAATTATATAAAATATATAATTTTAAATTTTAAAATCAATGATAATACAAATATTATTAACAGTATGAAAATATAATGAATATCATGAAGGTGTTACTAGTATTACGTATTTTCAATTATATAAAATACGGTCCTACATTTCAAAATCAGTGACAATACAAATATTATCAACAGTACGAGTATATTACTAATATTATGAATGTATTACTAGTACCATGTATTCTCAATTATATAAAATACATAATCTTAAAATATATAATCAATAATAATACAAATATTATTAACAGTACGAATATATCATTAATATCATGTATTTTCATCATTGCAAAATAATGTACTTTGTTATTATTTTGTTTCTATAATAAAAATATTAAAAAAAAAAAAAAAAAAAAGACAGTACCTGTAGTCAAGATCAAACCCGGGTCTCGGGCGCTGCAAGGCAGCATCAGTACCGCTGTGCCATCGTGCCACCCTGTTTCTAACAGTCTCACTCACTGCCCTCTCCTCATAGCCCCGCAATTATTATTTTTTTCTTTCAAACACTCATCCAGGCCCCCTTTGGAACTCTGTTATAGAGTTGTCCACCACTGACCCCTTAGCAGTGCATTCCAGAGTCAAACCATTCACTGCATCACGAAAAAAAGATTTTCTTCACGTCACTTATGGCTATTTCATTTGTGACTCTCGCTCTCTGAGTCTTGCCCCTTTTGCCAATGTGAACACTTTGCCGCTGCCGAATTGATGCAAATTTTTTTTGGAGAAACAGCGTGGAACAGGCCCTCCAACCCACCGTGTCCGTGACGGCCAACAATCACCCATTCACTAGTTCTATTCTACACACTAGGGAAAATTCACAGAGGCCTATTCACCTACAAACCTGCACGTGTTTGGAATGTGGGAAGAAACCGGAGCTCCAGGAGAAAACCCACGCAGGTCACAGGTAAAATGTACAAACTCCATACAGACAGCACCTGTAGCCAGGATCGAACCCGGGTCTCTGGCGCTGCAAGGCAGCCACTGTGCCACCATGCCACCCTCTGTCAGATTTCCCCTCAACACCTCTATCTTGAGGAGAATAACCCTAACCTCTCCCATCAATAACAATTACAACAAATACATCTTTCCATAACCTAACAAGATAAAGTTAAACCAAAGATAGACACAAAAAGCTGGAGTAACTCAGCGGGTCAGACAGCATCCCTGGAGAAAAGGAATAGGTGACGGTTCAGGTCGAGAACCTTCTTCCTAGAAATAAAGTTAAACGCTCTTATTTACAAAACAGGCTAAAAAACCTAAGATGTTGAACCATTACCTGACATTGTCTAAATGGTGGCCGATTAGGAAAAGGGGAGATGCAGCGAGACCTTGGTGTCATGGTACACCAGTCATTGAAAGTAGGCATGCAGGTGCAGCAGGCAGTGAAGAAAGCTAATGGTATGTTAGCATTCATAGCAAAAGGATTTGAGTATAGGAGCAGGGAGGTTCTACTGCAGTTGTACAGGGTCTTGGTGAGACCACACCTGGAGTCTTGCATACAGTTTTGGTCTCCAAATCTGAGGAAGGACATTATTGCCATAGAGAGAGTGCAGAGAAGGTTCACCAGACTGATTCCTGGGATGTCAGGACTGTCTTATGAAGAAAGACTGGATAGACTCGGTTTATACTCTCTAGAATTTAGGAGATTGAGAGGGGATCTTATAGAAACTTACAAAATTCTTAAGGGGTTGGACAGGCTAGATGCAGGAAGATTGTTCCCAATGTTGGGGAAGTCCAGGACAAGGGATCACAGCTTAAGAATAAGGGGGAAATCCTTTAAGACCGAGAGTAGAAATACTTTTTTCACACAGAGAGTGGTGAGTCTCTGGAACTCTCCGCCACAGAGGGTAGTTGAGGCCAGTTCATTGGCTGTATTTAAGAGGGAGTTCGATGTGGCCCTTGTGGCTAGAGGGATCAGGGGGTATGGAGAGAAGGCAGGTACGGGATACTGAGTTGGATGATCAGCCATGATCTTATTGAATGGCGGTGCAGGCTCGAAGGGCCGAATGGCCTACTCCTGCAACTAATTTCTATGTTTCTATGTTTCTATTACCCAGTGACAACATTCTTACCAATCCATTTTATGTCTGTGTCCTTACTTAAACTGAGATAAGCTGAGAATTAGTGTGTAATGAGCTACTGATGTTCAGTTTACAGCCAAACCATCCACTGGTGTAAGGTAAGGCTAACCTGCTTTGTTTCATAATCCAGTTGAAGCTACAGGAAGCAAGAATGAAATCTGTGTATTAGACCTGTCTGTGTATTAGTGTTTTGGGAGATCGAGTTACTGCTTTTTCTAAAAGTTATTTTGCATTTCCTTGTCCATATTAGAGACTTCCTCTTTAATCCTGAACATGGCTTGTCGCTGTAGAAAGTCAAAGGGGAAAGGTCAAGGTTCTATTCCAAGACACCAGCAGTGGGGCAGATCAAATGATGCGACAGAACAGGATGTGGCTTTATAGGCCTCTCCTTGCACTGAACGTTATTCCCTTATCATAAGATCATAAGGTCATGAGATAGGAGTAGAAATAGGCCATTCGGCCCATTGAGTCTACTCTGCCATTCAATCATGGCTGATCTATCTCTCCTTCCTAAACCCATTCTCCTGCCTTCTTCCCATAACCTCTGACACCCGTGCTAATCAAGAATCTAACAAATTCTGCCTGAAAAATGTACATTAACTTGGCCTCCACAGCTGTCTGTGGCAACAGATTCCAGAAATTCTTCCTCATCTCCTTTCTAAAGGTACATCCTTTTATTCTGGGGTGGAGGATTGCAACCTTCACGTGGTCCGCCCTGTTTCGACGAATGCAATCAACCCAACGTGTACAAACAAGATCAAACAGAACAAGTTGACCGACAACTTTAGGCTGTGCACGCCACACGCAAGTAGAAGATGATCTTTTTATTCTGGTTATAGATATAATCATAATAAAATATATGACTTTGTATTAATAAAAATGTTCTTCCACTACTGGCAAAAACTTGAAAGTATTTAGGTAAATATTAGAAAGGGAGGCACTGTGGCAAAGCGGTAGAGTTGCTGCCTCACAGCGCCAGAGACCTGGGTTTGATCCTGACCACGGGCGCTGTCTGTACGGAGTTTGTATGTTCTCCCCGTCACCTGTGTGGGTTTTCACTAGGATCTCCGGTTTCCACCCAAAACTCCAAAGACGTACACGTTTGTAGTTTAATTGGTTTAGTACAATTGTAAATGTGCGCAGGATAGCGTATGTGTGTGGGGATCGTTGGTTGGCGCAAACTCTATGGGCCGAAGAGCCTGCTCCAGCATCTCTAAATCTGGTATCTCTAAACTCAACTAAGTTAAACAAAACTAAACTAAACCAAACAGTCGATTTATTGGACTGTTTGCAGTAAAAATGTGTCTTTTAAGAAGTTCATCATTCTTTTAAAGGACACTTTAAATGGAACTTTTAAGAAGTTTATCATCATTTGGACAGGCACATGGATAGGAAAGGTTTTGACGGCTATGGATCAAAGGCAGGCAGGTGGGACTAGTGTGGATGGGGCCGAAGGGCCTGTTTCCATGCTGTATGACTCTATGACTGTGAAAACAACTAAGCAGGAACAGTACTGAAGAAACAATGGCAACTGCAGATGCTGGTTTAAACCAAAGATAGACACAAAATGCTGGAGGAACTCAGCGGGACAGGCAGCATCTCTGGAGAGAAGGAATGGGTGACGTTTCGGGTCGAGACCCTTCCTCAGAAACAGGGTTACGTTCCAACTTGGCTCATGCAGTAAGAATTGATTTTTAACAGATATCAATCCTCTTCGGATTTACATTTTGTTTTGAACCTGTGGTGCAACATTCTTCTGATGCAATAATAACTTTGCCTTGGGGAAAAATGATGATTCCGATGTCTTTAATTTAAACCTACGGATAACCGAGAGAGGTTTCCAGTTTATTTGGCGTTTAAAATAAGACCACGTGCACTAAAATATTATGGACTGCAAATGATATGATTTCTGGAGGTTAGAAATGGTAGTTAGGACAATATAAATAGTTGGTGTAATGCTGGCATGAGTCCATGCTAAAACCATCTTCCTCACACATGTGAAGATAAAAGGCTGCAAGTGGAGGAAACTCCAAATAGAAAGTGATTCCCCAGTGAGAGGTTGGCGAGAAACAGACTATGATTTGCCAAGAGATTGAAGGACAGGATGTTAACAACAGCAGGTGTTGGACATTACTTGACCCTTGGGTGCCTGGATTTTGACATTTGAACTTAAGCTTCTAATTTAAGACTTCACTTCAGCTCATCCATGACTGAATCAAAACCTGATCGAACTCAGACCCTGTGCTGGACCAAAGGCTTCACTTTCCATTTACTGCAATCTTCAGTACTGAAGGATTTCTCGCTCGGATTAGAACGAGCATGGTTTGCCGAAGATTGACGCAAAATGCTGGAGTAACTCAACGGGACAGGCAGCATCTCTGGAGAGAAGGAATGGGTGACGTTCTGTGGCAGAGAATTCCACAGATTCACAACTCTCTGGGTGAAAAAGTTTTTCCTCATCACAGTCCTAAATGGCCTAACCTCTTATTCTTAATCATTCATTATTCATTCTATCCCTTATTCATTTGTTCTGCATCTCCAGCAGTTTGTGTCTATCTTCGGTGTAAACCAACATCTTTAGTTCGTTCCTACAGATATTACTGTGCACAGTCTGACTTTTTCCTTGCGACTTTATAATAGCTAGTTTTGCCAGCTTCTAAGGGTGACGCAGCAGTAGAGTTGCTGCCTTACAGCGCCAGAGACACGGGTTCGATCCTGACTACTTGTACTTATCTGTATGGAGTTTGTAGGTTCTCCCCGTGACCTGCGTGGGTTTTCTCCAGATCTCAGGTTTCCTCCCACACTCCAAAGACGTACAGGCTTGTAGGTTAATTGGCTTGGTGTTAATGTAAAATTGTCCCTAGTGTGTGTAGGATAGTATTAATGTGCGAGGATCGCTGGTCGGTGCGGACTCGGTTGGCCGAAGGATCTGTTTCCATGCTGTTTTTCTAAACTAAACTAAACTAAATTATAACCCCAAGGGACTGTTTGTTTCTGTTGTGTTACCTACAAACTGGCGTCTTTAGTTCTCCAACACACTAACACCTCTCTTTCTTTGCTGTTGAACCATTCCATTGCTGTTTCATTGACTGGCTGATGTTTTATTAAGGTGAGATCAATAGCTAAGGACTCTTAGCCCACCGATTAGCTTGTCACTCAGAGGCAGGGAGTAGAGGCCACACTAATCCTAGAGGCCACCAACGAGGCACACCACAGAATACAGGGAACCTGAAGGTCCACCTGCTGTTTTAACAGTTTATCTGCAAAACCTGGGCGAGAGATTCTGCAGACACTTTAAATTAAAATATTAAGCAGTTAGGTGAAAGACAACTTCAGGGTGTGGCACGGTAGAGCAGGGGTAGATTTGCTGTCTTAGAGCGCCAGAGACACGGGTTTGATCATGACTACAGGTGCTGGCTCGAAGGGCCGAATGGCCTACACCTGCACCTATTGTCTATTGTCTGTTCCTCCCACAAATATGTCCAAGTATGTAACTTAATTAGCTTTGATAAAAATTTCTAAATTGTTCCAAGTGTGGAGGATTCTGTTAGTGTACGCCGTGATCGCTGGTCGTCATGGACTCGGTGGGCCGAACGGCCTGTTTTCGTGTTGCAGCCCCAAAGTCTAAAATCTAAAATCTAAAGAAGTGTTCCGACCCGAAACGTCACCCACCCTTTTTCCTCCAGAGATGCTGCCTACACCAGCATCTGCAGCTTGTTTCTATAAGGAAGATAAGCTCCCATAAGCTTCTGAAAGTGTTGAACTTCCATCAAAAGTGGCCTCTTTTGATACAACTGAAAAGATCATCTATTTGAAATATTAATTCTACCTGAGTATTTCTAGCATTTTATGGTTTCATTCCAGGCCAACCAATTCTGATTCCTGACACCGGGACTCCAAGTAATGTGTGTGGATGATTCTTGTTATTTCCTCTATTGATTTTTTATCTAGGAAACAACATTACACCACACTTCATAGAAAGCCACTAGGTTCAGTCTTGTTCTTCATGTCGAAAAGCAATCCATCAAGCCTACAAGACACAGAATTTCTCAATGAGTTGTTACATTTTTCCTGCTCAGTAGATTTTAGTTGAGTCGAGTTGAGAAATACAACGTGGAAACAGGCCCTTCAGCCCACCGGGTCTACACCGACCAGCGATCCCTGCACATTAACTCCATTCTACACACGCTAGGGACAATTAACACTTATACCAAGCCAATTAACCTACAAACCTGCACGTCTTTGGATTGTGGGAAGAAACCAAAGATCTCGGAGAAAACTCACGCGGTGACGGGGAGAACGTGCAAACTCCATACAGGCAGCACCCCTCGGCGGGATCGAACCCGGGACTCTGGTGTTGCAAGTGCTGTAATGCAGCAACTCTACCGCTGTGCCACCGTGCCACCCACATAGTGATAAATTCATACAGCATGGAAACAGGTCTACCACGATGCCCCATCTACACTAGTCCCACCTGCGTGCATTTGATCCATATCCTTCTAAACCTTTCCTATCCATGCGCCTGTCCAAATGTCCTTTTTACAGGACATTTAAAAGAAGATGATAAGCTTCTTAAAAGTTCCTTTGAAAGTGTCCTGGAATAGATGATAAACCCCTTAAAAGAATTGTCCTTGGCTGGTTATATACCCAACAAAAGCACGTGCGATTTAGGACAAGTATGATAAATATGAAAATAAATGCGAGCTGCATATGTTTGGGCCAAAGGATTATTTATTACAATGTTATTGTTGATTACTGTCAATGTTAGAGCTAGATAGGGCTCTTAAAGATAGCGAGGTCAGGGGATATGGGGAGAAGGCAGGAACAGTGTACTGATTGTGGATGATCAGCCATGATCACATTGAATGGCGGTGCTGCCTTGAAGGCCCAAATGGCCTACTCCTGTCTATTATACTATTGTCTATTATACTATTTAATAATGTGCACTATGCATCTTTGGCGGCAGTCCATAAGACTGGTCTTATTCTTGGGACAAGAGTGTTGTCATTGTCCTATCACCATTGGCTGAAGGCATTAACTCTAAATAAATCTAACAACGTCAGAAGAATGGTCCCAACCGGAAACGTCACCTGTCTGAAATACAACATTGATGCAAAATCAAAGTGCTTAAAATGCTGGAAATCTGAAATAAAAAGTGTGATGGAAATACCTATAAAGTCAGGCAGAAACTGCAAAGAAAGGAGTGTCCCGAACCGAAACGTCACCCGTCATTTTTCTCCAGGGTTGCTGCCTGTCCCGCTGAGTTTCTCCAGCATTTTGTGTCTATCGTCAATGTCATTATCAGATCTGTTTCCCTCAGCAGTGGTTTGTGATGGTATCCTGCAGTTACACAAGAGTTGGGCGTAGCAAAACCTTTGCACCACAAATATTCGGCATCTACATCGTCCCACTGGCTTCCAAAAGGAATATCCCTTTTCCAGGATATGCAACCATCCATGAAGCAAGGGCTGGCATAGGAAGGCTTTGCTTTGCTGCAATACTTTTTTTTTTTGTTTGTTCAACTGATGTTTTCCATGTGTGGAAGGGAAAAGCAAAGATAATTTTAAAGATGCAGAGAGCATGTTTTATTCAACATATTAATATTCCTTGAATGTACAGGACTTCTCATGGCACCAAGTAACAAGAGAACAAGGAATAATATTTGCGCAGTTAATATGTGTATATTTATGCATTTTCCGAGATGCTATTTTGCACTGAGTGATTCTGCCAAGCCAGTCGAGTTCAGTTCCCCCGAGGATGAGCTGAAGCTATGTAATGCTGGTCAGACTGCACCTGGAGCACTTAGTTCTGGTCGACCTGACATGAGAGATCCATCCACGCCCCTTGAGACATCGCAATGGAGAGCAAAGAGGCTGATCCCAGGTGTTAGAGAGGGAGATAGGAAGAGCTAGTAATAAAAGTAGGGATCAAGAGCCTGCAAACATAATGTCTCCAAAGGGGATACCCTTTCAGGATGCACAGAGCGCTTGATGTGATGGAGCCATTGAACCTAAGGCAATACTACGGATTGTCAAGGTTTGGTTTAGTTTAAATTAGAGATACAGTGTGGGAAACAGGCCCTTCGAGCCCCGCAACCACCCCCCCCCCCCCCCCCCCCCGCCCCAACCCAGAGTCACACAATGCTGGAGTAACTCAGCGGGACAGGCAGCATCTCTGCTGAGAAGGAATTGTGAGCTTTCAGGTCGAGACCCTTCCTCAGACAGAGGAGTCTGAAGAAGGGTCTCGACCCAAAACGTCACCCATTCCTTCTCTCCAGAGATGCTGCCTGTCCCGCTGAGTTACTCCAGTATTTTGTTTCTATCTTCGGTTTAAACCAGCATCTGCAGTTCCTTCCTAATCATTGTGCTCCCATTGTGGTCTCTGCACATTCTTATTGACATCCATGGGCTCATCATACAGAGAGGATTAAGGGCAAAAATCCTCAAGCCTACTCATGACTCACAACAAACCTTCATGTGTTTAATTACTGCCTGAGTTTTTGAATAAATTGTTTCACCGGCATATAAAAATGCACCACATGTTACTAATTCCAGATCATGTATTGAATGTGTGTGAACTGCTAAATATTCATGATAGATGACAGCTTACTATTAGACAAAGAAAGATGCTAAATGCTGGAGTAACTCAGCAGGTCAGGCAGCATCTGTGGAGAACATGGGTAGGTGACGTTTCGGGTTGGAACCCTTCTTCAGGCTGATCAATCTGATGAAGAGTCCCAACCAGACACGTCACCTATCCATGTTCACCACAGATGCTGCCTGACCTGCTGAGTTACTCCAGCATTTAACTGTAACTTTTTATCAACAAAAAAAGACTTCTTCATTGCCTTACTGAAACCGCCGAGCTCTAATTTTGTTCTGGCGGCTGTTCTTCCCATTTATATTTTGTTTATTTTACTCTATTGAATCATTTTTCGACTTTTCAAAAAAAATCAGTTTAATCTGTCCTCTTCTGAACTCAAGCTTGTGTATTATGGCCTCAAAGCTTAATCCCTTAAAGCCTTGGATAATTCATGTGATTCAGCACTTAGACAACAAAACCTTTCCCCTTAATGTGGTTATTCATCAGAATTTGCCATGTATGTTTACAATTCTTTAAGGGGACAGGAAAAGACTATGTTATGAAAGCCAAACATTGCTGATAATAGTAATATTTCCGCAATAACTCATTACTAACGGTCATGGCAGCTCATAGCATGCGAGAAAATGCATAAATATGCAAATATAAATTGTACATGTATCTCTTTCTGAATCTTTTGCCTACTGACAAACATTTGGAACTGATTATCACAATATTACTCTGTGTCAGGTTACATTGCAATCCTTGATAAAGCGTTAGACAGTCTGGATCTCTCCACATTATTCAAACATTGTATTTGCCTTGCCGATGGAACTGGACAAATGTATTTTTTTTTCTCTCAGGAAACCTATTGAAACATTCAGATGGCATAGACTGGAACATATTTTGACCTGAAGCAACGTCCTTCAGAAAGAATGATAGCAAATTCAGTTCTTTCATCCGTTGCAAATCTGTTTCTTGAATTAAATAATGAGCACAGTGAATAACTCGATAACAGCAACAACTTGCACTTGCATAACACTGCACTTCACAAGATTCAAGATTGAAGAGAGTTTATTGTCATGTGTCCCAGATAGGACAATTAAATTCTTACTTTGCTTCAGCACAACAGAATATAGTAGGCATGATTACAGAACAGATCAGTGTGTCCATATACCATTATATAAATATATACACACATGAATAAATAAACAGATAAGTTGCAAATAAACAGATAATGTAGCAATGTTACAATATTTTGAGATTTAAAAAATCAAGTCTGCAATTTATCCCATCAGATAAAACATTAAAAAAAAGTTTAATTTGACACCTACTTCACTTTCATATCTTCAGTATTAAGCACGTTATGGTCATTTTCATACTCAGAAATTAGCATATTGTTCCCTATTGCTTTTCCATTGACTTAACACAAAAGCTGTGATCAAGGACAGTCAAAAGCCCATAACTTTCTTAAAAATTAAGAGAACTGAATGAAAGTTTCAATTATTATAGATTGAAGCATTCAGAAACAAATATGAAACAATTTTACTTGGATGACCTGAAATTAAAGCATACAATTAGTTAGTTACCTAATTGTAGCTAATTACAAAATTCATTGACTAGGTCTAAACATCTATTCATTTCATAAGAAAAGGTTAACATTTTTAAAAAGCCTAAGTTTCCAAATAACATTCACACAAGAATTCACAATATAACATGATTTTTAAACCTCATTGTCATCGATTTATAGGCCAAATTGAAGTAAATTAGTGTTTAATTCCCGTAAATTAATGGCCATTTAAATTAACTTGCGAGTGGGTTTTGTGGAACGCGATGGATTGGAACGTTGCGGTTTGTGGTGAATTAAACCCCCGGTCGGCAGGGAAAATACTGCCGGTTCGTATATTTTTTAAGTCACCTTTTCGCAACATGAAATTTTGATTAAAGGCTTCATAAGAAGCACGTTTTTATGTAAAAATAAACTGTGTACCTTCTTTTATCCCCTACGTGAGGTCCGTCCCGTTGTCGGCGTTCACGGCTTTAGAAGATGATTTTTAATTCACTCAATTAAATTATTCAGCATAGTTTAAAAATACCTCCATAAAACAAATGTCTGAATGATTTCTCTTCAGCAACTAAATCCCCTGAGATTAATCGATTTGAATGGTCTGGAGTAAACGGCATTTTAAACCCGCACCCCTCTCAAAGGCGTCAAAGTCGCGCACACGGGCAACGGCAGAACTGCAGCGCCGCTAACGGTAAGTTTTGAAACATACCTAGACAATGGTCTATTAATTTTCAGTTTTGTTTCAGTTGAATTCAATAGCCTGATGGCTTTGGGGAAGTAGCTATTCCTGAACCTGGACGTTGCAGTCCTCAGGCTCATGTACCTTCTACCCAAAGGTAGCAGGGAGGTGAGTGTGTGGCCAGGATGGTGTGGGTCCTTGATGATGCTGCCAGCCTTTTTGAGGCAGCGACTGTGGTAGATCCCCTCGATGGTAGGGAGGTCAGAGCCGATGATGGACTGGGCAGTGTTTACTACTTTTTGTAGTCTTTTCCGATCCTGGGCGCTCAAGTTGCCGAACCAAGCCACGATGCTCTCTACTGTGAACTTTTAGAAGTTAGAGAGAGTCCTCCTTGACATACCGACTCTCCGTAATCTTCTCAGGAAGTAGAGGCGCTGATGTGCTTTCTTTATAATTGCATCAGTGTTCTTGGACCAGGAAAGATCTTCAGAAATATGCACGCCCAGGAATTTGAAGCTCTTGACCCTCTCCACCATCGACCCGTTGATATAAATGGGACTGTGGGTCCCCATCCTACCCCTTCCAAAGTCCACAATCAGTTTGTTGGTGTTGAGGGCCAGGTTATTGTGCTGGCACCATATAGTCAGTCGGTCGATCTCTCTTCTATACTCTGACTCATCCCCATCAGTGATACGTCCCACAACAGTGGTGTCGTCAGCGAACTTGATGATGGAGTTCGCACTATGACTGGCTATGCAGTCATGAGTATAGAGTGAGTACAGCAGGGGGCTGAGCACGCAGTCTTGAGGTGCTCCCGTGCTGATTGTTATCGAGGCTGAAACATTTCCACCAATACGAACAGTCTGTGGTCTGTGGATGAGGAAGTTGAGGATCTAATTGAAGAGGGAAGCGCAGAGACCAAGATCTGAGAGCTTGGTAACCAGCTTGGAGGGGATGATTGTGTTAAATGCTGAGCTGTAATCAATGAATAACAGCCTGACATATGAGTTTTTGTTGTCCAAGTGGTCCAGAGTGGATTGGAAAGCCAGCGAGATTGCATCCACCGTTGATCTGTTGTGGCGGTAAGCAAACTGCAGAGGGTCCAGGATTTTGTCGAGGTATGAGTTCATTTGCTCCATGATCAGCCTCTCGAAGCACTTCATCACCACCGACATTAGTGCCACTGGTCGATAGTCATTGAGGCACGTCACCTTGCTCTTCTTGGGCACCGGTATAATTGATGCCCTTTTAAAGCAGGGGGGAACCTCAGACCTCAGAAATGAGAGGTTAAAAATGTCCATAAAAACACCAGCCAGTTGGTCCACACAGGTTTTTAGAACACGACCAGGTATACCATCAGGTCCAGGCGCTTTTCGAGGGTTCACCCCTCTGAAGGATTTCCTGACGTCAGCCTCTGTAACTGAGACTGAAAAACCATCACAGCGAATGGGGGCTCGGGAAGGCACATCAGTGTTCTCCCTGTCAAAGTGTGCATAAAACGCATTGAGCTCGTCAGGGAGTGATGTTTCGCCAACATTTGAGCTGCCTCCTGATTTCGCCTTGCAGGGGGTGATTGCATTCAAGCCCCGCCACAGTTGCCAAACATCCGTCTCATGCTCCAGCTTGGAGCAGAAGTCCCTTTTGGCCTTTTTGATGCCCCTAACAAGGTCGTATCTGGACTTCTTGTAGACCGCTGTATCATCAGGACTGAATGCCCGGAATCTTCAGAAGAATGTGGATCTCATGGTTCATCCAAGGCTTCTGATATGGAAATACTCGGAAGGTTTTTGTAGGGATGCGGTCCTCCACACATATCTTTATGAAGTCTGTAACGACTGTGGAGTATTCATTCAGGTCCATTGCCGAGTCCTTGAACATTGCCCAGTCTACAGACTCCAAACAGTCCTGGAGTTGTTCCTCTGCCCCCCCTCCCCCCCGACCAGCTCTGTACAGTCCTCACCTCTGGTGGTGCGCTCCTCAATTGCTGCCTGTAGGCAGGAAGAAACGGTATGGTCGGATTTACCGAAGTGAGGGCGAGGGATAGAGCGATAGGCATCCTTGATGGTGGTGTAGCTGTGGTCGAGGGTGTTTGGAGGGGAGCACGGTGGTGCAGAGTTGCTGCCTCACAGCACCAGAGACCCAGGTTTGATCCTGACTATGGGTGCTGTCTGTACAGAGTCTGTACGTTCTCCCCGTGACCACGTGGGTTTTCTCCGGGTGCTCTGGTTTTCTCCCACACTCCAAAACCTAAGGTTTTGTAGGTTAATTGACTTTGGTAAAATTGTAAATTGTCCCTAGGGTGTGATAGTGTTAGACAATAGACAATAGACGCAGGAGTAGGCCATTCGGCCCTTCGAGCCAGCACCGCCATTCAATGTGATCATGGCTGATCTTCCCCAATCAGTACCCCGTTCCTGCCTTCTCCCCATATCCCCTGACTCCGCCATTTTTAAGAGCCCTATCTAGCTCTCTCTTGAAAGCATCCAGAGAACCTGCCTCCACCGCCCTCTGAGGCAGAGAATTCCACAGACTCACCACTCTCTGTGAGAAAAAGTGTTTCCTCGTCTCCGTTCTAAATGGCTTAATCCTTATTCTTAAAGTGTGCGGGGATCGCTGGTCGGCGCGGACTCTGAGGACCAAAGGGCCAGTTTCCACGCTGCATCTCTAAACTAAACCAAACTGAACACTCTGGCAGAGTCGTCAGAGAGAAGTAGGGAACTGGTGGAGAACAGTTACATCCATAAGATGCTGAGGAAGGATTATGTGAAACATTGCGCCAAATACCACAGATATATCAAGGTGTTTATTTATCTTTTATGTTTGTATACCTGGTCAAATTCCTCATTCATTAACAAATAATAATCAATATGCCACACAAATTGTCTTTTGAACTCTTTAACTGACAAAGATTAATTGCAAATTCTAAACAGGATACTGTGCCATTTGTATTTAAAAAGGCTTTCGGATATCATCTTCTTTCCGGATATGTTGTATTTATAATTAGGGATAAGGTTACAAATGAATGGGAGATGCTGAATAAAGTCATTAATTAATTTGCTGTTAAATGTTTGGGATTCATTCAACAAGACAAGATGTTTAGGAGAGATACAGTATATATTATTATTCCAAGCAAATTACCTGTATGCATTTCCAACGTTGTAAAATATCATCATATACCTGCTTTCCTGTTTTACAGGCTCATCAATTAAAAATAATTGCTTTACTGCTATACCTCATAGATATTTACTTAAAAAAATGCAAAACACGTGCCTGTGGCTTGAAAGCACCAAATAAGGGTTTTATTAAAACACGACATGCCAGACTACCTTGCCAACTGCTTTCAAGCAACAAACTAAGCCTGGAGTGAAATAGAGCTGGCACCAAATATCGAAAAGACAAACTATGCCTCTTCTATCCAAGCAATATTCAAACTCTAACACATCAGCAAAAGTGAGGTTTAGTTTAGTTTAGTTTAAAGATACAGCGCGGAAACAGGCCTTTCGGCCCACGGAGTCCACACCGACCAGCGATCCCCGCACAATAATGCTAGCCTACACTAGGGACAGTGGCGCAGCGGTCGAATTACAGCAAAATGCAGCACTGGAGACCCGAGTTCGATCCCGACTACGGGCGCTGTCTGTACGGAATTTGTACATCTTTCCCGTGACCTGCGTGGGTTTTCGTCGAGATCTTGGGTTTCCGACCACACTCCACAGGTTTGTGAACTAAACCCAAGACGTACAGTTTGTAGGTTAATTGGCTTGATTAATTTGCTTGATAAATGTAAACATTCTCCAGTATAAAATTGTGCAACTTCCAGTATATTCCCTGGTGGGCTCTTCGGAAGGTACAAGGTAAAAGGTACAAGGGATAATTTTTTAATTTATACCAAACCAATTTACCTGCACACGAGTGTGTCTGACTGTAACAATGAAGGAACGCTGATTTACTGGAAGCATCGCCTTCGAGATGAGACACTGAGTTGACAATCAAGCTACCCATTTCAGATCATTCTTATTTGAACTAAAGGTGATCAGCTTGCTGAAATAAAACAGAGAATACTGCAAAATTCTCAGTGGAACAGGCAACATCAATGCAGGTAGAAGTGAGTTAACATTTCACGTGAATCGCCTTAAAGGTAAAACAAAGATAAAAATGGTTTAAAACAAAAGCCATGTCCTCTGGTATTGCACCATTATAATATTACTACTATTGTTATTGATTTATTGATTATTATATATTTATTTGCTTGTTATTGTGTTAATGGACCTGTTCGGCTGTAGAAAGTAAGAAGATTACTGTTCTGTTAGCGTTACATATGATAAATGATGCAGTGGTCGAGCTACTGCCTTACAGTGCCAGGGACCCAGATTAGACCTCGACTGCATAGTTTGTACGTTCTGCATGGGTTTCCTCCAGAACTCCGATTTCATTCCACACTCCAAACATGTACAGGTTTGTAGGTTAATTGGCTTGGTACATTTGTAAATCGTCCCTAATGTGTGTAGGATAGTTTTAGTGTGCAGGGATCACTGGTCAATAGACAATATACAATAGAAAATAGGTGCAGGAGTAGGCCATTCGACCCTTCGAGCCAGCACTGCCATTCAATCTGATCATGGCTGATCATCCCCAATCAGTACCCCGCTCCTGCCTTCTCCCCATATCCCCTGACTCCGCTAATTTTAAGAGCCCTATCTAGCTCTCTCTTGAAAGCATCCAGAGAACCTGACTCCACCGCCCTCTGAGGCGGAGAATTCCACAGACTCGCCACTCTCTGTGAGAAAAAGTGTTTCCTATTCTCCGTTCTAACTGCCTATTCCTTATTCTTAAACAGTGGTCAGCACGGACTTGGTGGGCCAAAGGGCCTGTTTCCATGCTGTATCCCCAAGCTAAACTAAACTAAAACCAAAAATGTAAATACTCTTTACTCTTATACTCTGTACCTGAAAAGGTCATAAAGTCATTTCTTGCTCCAAAGTATGTATTTTGTCAATACACAGAGTGCTAACAAAATATCTAGATGTGCAGAATTCTCTAAATATTGACAGCATCAATTCATTCTGCTTTCTGAAGTATTTAATCAGGTCAAATAAATGACTGCCACACCCAACAATCGACGTGAAATCTCCATGTTCTCCAGAGGGACCTCCTGACCCACTGGGTTACTCCAGCACTTTGTGTCCTTTTATGTATTAAACCAGCACCCGCACTTCTTTGTTTCAACATTCAACACAGACATCAAAGTTAAATAGCAAAGTAAATTTTCTCACATTTTCCTGGATTTTTGTAGTTAAAATCTTACCCTTTGGAGGCAATTTCCCAAATTTAGCTAAGCAAATGCAAAGATGAGTGCCATAACAAAATAATGCCATTATGTGGCAAATCATTTGGCCAACGAGCAAAGGAAGATCAGTTTTTTGTTTTGTAAAGATGGAAATTGATGAGCAGCAGAATACAAGTCAGTGTGTCATATCTCATACTCCTATCTGACACTTTGATTTGTGATTTTCTAAAACTTTGTCACTTAACATCATCAAGTGTCAAGATGTTTAGAGTTGTGAAGATTATGAGAGACCTGCTTTTTAAACAACTGAGGATAATCTTACCAAGATTAGATCATTGTCCACATCAATGAAAGTCTCTCAAAAAACTCCCTTTACAAAATAATGCTAAGGTTGAAAAAATAACTGTGTCAGTATTGACAAGGAATTCTAAATGACTGTGGGTGAAGTCAATGTGAAATTATGTGAAGAAAGGTATGGAAACAACAAAGGGTGATAGGAGACAGAATGATCAAGGTTTTCTTACTTAAATTTTAATTTGACATTAAGATTTCTACCATAAAAGTGTGAACTAATGAGACCAAAAGGCATTGAAACAGAATTAGGCCATTTGGCCCATCAAGTCATAAGGTTATAAGGTCAAAGTTAATAGCAGTTGAAATAAAGGCCATTTGGCCCATCAGGTCTATTCTGCTATTCAATCATGGCTGATCTATCTCTCCCACTCAACCCCATTCTCCTGCCTTCTCCCCATACCACCTGGCACCCGTACTAATCAAGAATCTATCTATCTCTCCCGTAAATATATCCAATGACTTGTGGCAAATAATTCCACAGATTCACCACTCTCGGACTAAAGACATTTCTTCTCGTCCCTTTCCTAAAGGAACATCCTGTAATTCGGAGGCAGTGAGCTCCAGTCCCAGACTCTCCCACTAGTGGAAACATCCTCTCCACATCCACTCTATCTCCACCGTTCGGTCATGGCTGATCTGTTTTTCCCTCTCAACCCCATTCTCCTGTCCTCTCTTCGTAACCTTTGACACCCGTACTAATCAAGAACCTATCAATCTCCACTTTAAAAGTATCCGATATCCTCGCCTCTGTGGCAATGAATTCCACAGCTTCACCACCCTCTGGCTAAAGAAATTCCTCCACATCTCCATTCTAAAAGGACGTCCTTTAATTCGGAGGCCGTGCCCTCTGGTCCTGGACTCTCCCACTGGTGAAAACATCTTCTCTGCATCCACTCAATCTTGGCCTGGTAATGGTAATTAGTGGTAGGAGCAGTAATTAAGATCTGGCAGCAATAAAAAAAAGATTTTCATTGTACCTTGGGGACACGTGACCATAAGTTAAACTAAATTAAAAGAGTGGAAGGGAACGGAGAGATGGGGAAAGGGAGAAATGGGTTGGCTTCAAGGTGGGGCACAGGGAAGAGAGGTGGGAAGAGAAAGAAAATCAGGGAAAAAGGAGCCTGGAATTGTTTGCAGGAGAATTCTGGAGGAATTGGAGAATTCCACATTCATACCATTGGGCTACAAGGAATAGTAGATGCTGTTCCTAGCAATTTATGTCTGACTTCACTCTAGTAATGGAGGAGGCCCAGGACGGAATGGGCAGTATGAGAATGGGAAGGGGAGTTAAAATGTGTAGGAAGGAACTGCAGATGCTGGTTTTCACCGATTTAGGTTTTGTAGGCTAATAGGCTTGGTATAAATGTAAAAACAATTGTGCGCAGGTTAGTGCTAATATGTCGGGTTCGCTGGTCGGCGCGGACTCGATGGGTCGAAGGGCCTGTTTCCGCGCTGTATCTCTAAACTAAACTAAACTAAAAAAGCTGGAGTGGGACCAGGCAGCATCTCTGGAGAGAAGGAATGGGTGACGTTTCAGGTCCAGACCCTTCTTCAGTCTGAGGCATTTTCAGTCTTAAGCATTTTGTGTCCATCAGGGGAGGTAAAATGGTGAGCAACCGGGCGATCTAGCAAGCCTTGGTAGACTGAACGCAGGTGTTTGGTAAAATGGTTACTGAGACAACACTTGGACTCTCCGATGCAGAGGAGGCCAAATTGAGAGCAGCGGATGCAGTAGACGAGGGGAGATGAGGAATTGGCAAGTCCATTTGTGGTAAGGCATGGGTGGAAATCGCTTTTAAAACATGGGGGGGGCACAATGAGACCTGACATCGAGGACAGGGGTCGGCAACCTACGGCCCACGGGCCAGATCCGGCCCTTAACCCAAAATCATCCGGCCACAGGTGCATTTTTTTCAATTAGTTTTTCCGACCTGTGAACTGCAGCCAGTCCCAGGGCACGCAGGCGACCTGGGCACGACAGCCAGTCCTGGGGCAGGCAGGCGACCTGTGAACTGCAGCCAGTCCCAGGGCACGCAGGCGACCTGGGCAATACAGCCAGTCCCAGTCCTGGGGCAGGCAGGCGACCTGTGAACTGCAGCCAGTCCCAGGGCACGCAGGCGACCTGGGCAATACAGCCAGTCCCGGGCGGTCATGCTGCAACATTTCAGGAAACACGGGGGGGGGGATTGTCCCCCACCTCTCAAAACATGGGGGGGGACAGGTCCATTCCCAGTTTAGTACTAAATATGGTATATGGTGGTTTAGTTGTCACGTGTACTGAGGTACAGTGACATTCATTTTTAGATATTTATATTTATTCATTTATATTTGATAAGTATCTCAGTTACAGTATCTGTATAGAAACATAGAAACATAGAAAATAGGTGCAGGAGTAGACCATGCCCTTCGAGCCTGCACCGCCATTCAATATGATCATGGCTGATCATCCAACTCAGTATCCCGTCCCTGCCTTCTCTCCATACCCCTTGATCCCCTTAGCCACAAGGGCCACATCTAACTCCCTCTTAAATATAGCCAACGAACTGGCCTCAACTACCTTCTGTGGCAGAGAATTCCGCAGATTCACCACTCTCTGTGTGAAAAATGTTTTTCTCATCTCGGTCCTAAAAGACTTCCCCCTGATCCTTAAACTGTGACCCCTTGTTCTGGACTTCCCCAACATCGGGAACAATCTTCCTGCATCTAGCCTGTCCAACCCCTTAAGACTATACTATCGTGTATAGCAGCAGTACACTGAGACAGTATCCAGCGGCGACCAGAACAAGGTACGACTCCTTGGGCAGCTACTCACGACCATTAGGGCGTCATGTCGACACGTGGCACCTGGGTATGGTCGTGGGCGCAGTCTCCCTTTAATGGTGCAACTGAGATCTAGAGATGGATCTCTCAGGAAAAAGCAGCAGTTCTGTAGAAAGGTCCAGTCAACGTAAGGCACAGACTGAAAAACACCAATGTACTTCACATACGTAAAGCATTATTAACACTGCCTAAATACAACAACCCAACCTCTCACTCCAAACGCAAAAGACAACAATTTTGAGCACTTCAACTTTACATGACCTTTCCAGCAAATTGGTTTAATACTGGAAGCCCACACATTTAAAGTGATAAATGACTATTTATTAATCAATTAGTCAAATATTTGACAAATGTTGCAATTTTAAGAGTAGAAGCTTTGAACTATTTTAATAGTTCAGAAATATAGTTCAAGTGTTTCACTCACAAGGGTTATACATAGTTAAAGATTGCTTTCTTATTTGATTTAGGTCTGTGTGTGAACACAAAGAACTCCACATATGGGACTAATTAGGGGGTCTCAATCTGGAACGTCTGAATAGTGGTAAGAGGTGATTGTTCTTTTGGTACCTAGTTTATTGTGCTTCCTTGTTACGCTTAACTGGGTATGTACATGGGGCATTTAGAGCCATACAGTACTGAAACAGGCCCTTCAGCCCATCTTGTCCATGACAACCAAGATACGCCATCCAAGCTGGTCCATTTGCCTGCATTTGGCCAATGTCCCTCTAAACCTTTCCTTCCCCACGCTTGTCCAAGTGCCTTTTAGCTGCTGTTATTGTAGCTGCTTCAACTACCTCCTCTGGCAGCCCCTTCCATACATCCACTAGTCTTGTGTGTGACAAAGTTGCCCCTTAGGTTCCCATTAAAGCTTTTCCCCTCCCACCTTAAGCTTATGTCCTCTGTTGTATGATTCACCCACCCTGGGTAAAAGACTGTGGCTTGACCCTATCAACTCCATGCATTATTGTATACACCTCTGTACGACGCAGTGGCGCAGCGGTAGAGTTGCTGCCTTACAGCGCCAGAGACCTGGGTTCAATTCTGACTTGGGGTGCAGTTTGTACATAGTTTGTACATTTCTCTTGCCCAGAGTAGGGGAATTGAGGGCCGGAGGACATAGGTTCAAGGTGAAGGGGAAAAGATTTAATAGGAATCTGAGGGGTAACTTTTTCACACAAAGGGTGGTGGGTGTATGGAACAAGCTGCCAGAGGTGGTAGTTGAGGCTGGGACTATGTCAGCATTTAAGATACAGTTAGACAGATGCATGGATGGGACGAATTTGGAGGGAAATGGACCAAACGCAGGCAAGTGGGACTATTGTAGCTGGGACATGTTGGCCAGTGTGGGCAAGTAGGGCCAGAGGGCCTATTTCCACACTGCATCACTCTATGACTCTATGACTCTATTTGCCCTGTGACCATGTGGGTTTTCTACAGGTGCTCTGGTTTCTTCCCACACTCTGAAAATGCTTGTAGATTAATTGGTATATTGTCCCTAGTGTGTGGGATAGAACGAGTGTGAATGGGTGATGGGTGGTTGGCGCGGACAGTGGGCCAAAGGGCCTGTTTCCATGCCGTATCTCCAGAAGCTAGGATCACCCCTTAGCCTCCTGCATTCCCAGGGCATAAAGTCCTCACCTGGCCAGCCTCTCCCTGCAGCTCAGGCAAACTCAGCCTTGAAGGGCGGGAGGGAGGGAGTGTTGCTCACTTTGGATAACGAGACGGTAAGAAGTTCGCCTCCCGCCTCTGCAGGCCCCTGAAGCACTTTTTGTGTTTGCCTAAAGATATTGTGCTGGGTGTGTGGAAGGAGGGGTTAAAAAACTTGAGTTGAATGCACCATTAGGAGCAATTTGAAACCTGCCCTTTAGAGTGCTTCATTCGTAATGGAATGAATCTCCGCTTTCACCGAACAGCTGCGTTTCAATGGGGCAGGGCTGATTCTTGAAAAGAGCCAGGGACGCCAAGGGTGCATTCTTCCAGTGACAAAGAGAAGGCTTCTAAAGAGCACCGATATGCTAACACACCACATTATTGGATTGAGTCACTCTGGTAGATCTGTGTGAAACTCGTTCTCAACGTGTCGCTGAGAAGCTTGTAAAGTACTTTATAGTCCGCAGTCTCCTATTTTGGTTGGCTTCCAGGTAGGGGAGGGAAAGGTCGTCTGCTCTGTGGATATTCCTCCCTCGCCAATTATAGTGTGATGGTGGTCAAATTATAGCAACACAACCTTCGAGCGAGTGGATGGAAGGACCTCACACGCAGCACACTGAAGGAATGGCAGGGATTATTATTAAACATTTATCTGGAGAACAAAGCAAGGATTATCAAATATTAACCCACTAACAAATTAAGAATCAGGCCAGCTTTTTTTCTTGGCTTGTCTAATCCTGCACACCCAACAGGTGTTTCAATAAAGTCTTCTTTATAAACAAGGTGGCTTAGAGTCATGGAGTCATACAAAAGAGAACCAGGCCCTTCTGCCCAACTTGCCCATGCTGACCAATTGAAAATAGTCCCATTTGGCCAGTTTTAGCCTATCTCCTGATAATTATCAGTTTAATTATTCAATGGTATATGGACACACTGATCTGTTCTGTATTCGTGCCTACGATGTTCTGCTGTGCTGAAGCAAAGCAAGAATTTCAATGTCCTATCAGGGACACCTGACAAAAAACTCTCTCTTGAACTCTTCAACTCTCTCCCTGTAAACATTTCCTATGCATGTACCTTTCAAAGTGAGTTCATAGGAGCAGAATTAGCCCATTCGGCCCATTGAGACTACTCTGCCGTTCAATCATGGCTGATCTCTTTTTCCCAGTCAACCCTATTCTCTTGCCTACTCCCCAAAACCGTTGACACCCGTACTAATCAAGAACCTCTGCTCCATGCCACGGTAACCTAATCTCACCTGCGTGATCCATATCGCTCATATTCATCTGCCTAACTAAAAAGCCTCCACCACCATCCCTGGCAGTGTGTTCTAGACACCCACCACCCTCTGTGTAAAAAAAAAACATGCCCAGCACACGTCCTTTTAACTTTGTCCATTTTCAAAACTAACACCATCACAAACTGTCCAAAATACTGAACATTTCAAAAGAAGCTAAGATATGATGGCAAAAGTGATCCTTTTAAAAAGTAGTTTATAATCTCTAGTAGATAAAAATGCTGGAGAAACTCAGCGGGTGAGGCAGCATCCATGGAGCGAAGGTAAAGGTGACGTTTCGGGTCGAGACCCTGCTTCAGACTCCAGACTTTCGGTCTCAACCCGAAATGTCATCCATTCCTTCTCCCCAGAGATGCTGCCTATCCCGCTGAGTTACTCCAGCTTTTTGTGTCTATCTTTGGTCTAAACCAGCATCTGCAGTTTCTTCCTACACATGTACCTGTCAAAATGGTTTTTAATCATTGCGATAGTACCTGCCTCAACTACCTCAACACTCTTGTAAAAAAAGTTGCCCCCTAGGTTCCTATTAAATGTTTCCCCCCCTCACCTTAAACCAATGTCCTCTGGTTCATTCCTTGACCTCACTATCTCCATCGCAGGTGATAGACTTCTGACAGACATCCACAATAATCCCACTGACTCCCATGGCTATCTAGACTACACTTCTTCCCACCCTGCTTCCTGTAAGGACTCCATCCCATATTCCCAATTCCTCTGTCTACGCGCATCTGCTCTCAGGATGAGGTGTTCCACACCAGGGCACACCACATCGGAAATGTCCTCATTCTTCCCCTCCCCCAGATGAGGCTCTCACCAGGGTCTCTTCAATACTCCGCAACACTGCTCTCTCTCCCCATCCCCCTACTCGGAACAAGGGCAGAGTCCCCCTAGTCCTCACCTTCCACCCCACTAGCCGTCACATACAACAAATAGTCCTCCGTCATTTTCGCCATCTCCAACGTGACCCCACCACTCGCCACAGCTTCCCATCTCCCCCCCTGTATGCTTTCCGCAAAGAACGCTCCCTCCATAACTCCCTGGTCAATTCTTCCCTTCCCACCCGCACCACCCCCTCCCCGGGCACTTTCCCTTGCAACCGCAGGAGATGCTACACTTGTCGCTTTACCTCCCCCCTTGACTCCATTCAAGGACCCAAACAGTCGTTCCAGGTGCGACAGAGGTTCGTTCACCTGCACCTCCTCCAACCTTATCTATTGCATCCGCTGCTCTAGGTGTCAGCTGATCTACATTGGTGAGACCAAGCGTAGGCTTGGCGATCGTTTCGCCGAACACCTCCGCTCGGCCCGCATTAACCAACCTGATCTCCCTGTGGCTCAGAACTTCAACTCCCCTTCCCATTCTGAATCCGACCTGTTTGTCCTGGGCCTCCTCCATGGACAGAGTGAGGACCACCGCAAATTGGAGGAGCAGCACCTCATATTCCGCTTGGGCAGTCTGCACCCCAGCAGCTTGAACATTGACTTCTCCAATTTCCAGTATCCCCTTCCATCTCCTCCCCTTCTCAGCTCCCCCTCAGCCCTCTGGCTCCTCCTCTTCCTTTCTTCTTCCAGCCCCCCCCTACCCCCCCCACCCTACATTCGGTCTGAAGAAAGGTTTCGGCCTGAAACGTCGCCTACTTCCTTCGCTCCATAGATGCTGCCTCACCCGCTGAGTTTCTCCAGCATTTTTGTCGACCTCCTCTGGTTCATTCTGCTTAAAAGTGTAAAATGTCATTGCTGCTTGAGCTGTCGATTCTTGCGCCAGTTGATAATGTACTTTGTACCCTGCATTTAAACAAGGTTAAACCAAAATACATGCTGTGAATGTAAAGGATATACAAGACGAAAAGGATGGGAGACCAGAATGAGATTGACCTAAATTATTGTTCGATCGACTAAGACTTTATTTTTTAGTTTAGTTTAGAGTTACAACAAGGAAACAGGCCCTTCGGTTCACCAAGTCCGTGCCAACCAGTGATCCCCGCACACTCACGCTATCTTACACACGCAAGGGGCAATTTACATTTTACAATTATACCGAGCCATTTAGCCTACATACCTGTACATCTTTGGAGTGTGGGAGGAAACCAGAGATCTCGGAGAAAACACACGCGGGTCACAGGGAGAACGTACAAACTCTGTACAGACTGCACCCGTAGTCAGGATCAAACCAAGTTTCACCGCTACTAAATTGGGAATGCCCAATAGCAATATTATCCAACATTATCCAA
This sequence comes from Okamejei kenojei, assembly GCA_035221665.1. NCBI lineage: Eukaryota > Metazoa > Chordata > Chondrichthyes > Rajiformes > Rajidae > Okamejei > Okamejei kenojei. Next base: position 26,757,781 of record CM069164.1, read on the forward strand.
TAGTCATAGACTCATAGAGCGATACAGCGTGGAAACAGGGCCTTCGGCCCAACTTGCCCGCACCGGCCAACATGTCCCAGCTACTCTAGTCCCACCTGCCCACGTTTGGCCCATATCCCTGCAAACCTGTCCAATCCATGTACCTGTATAACTGTTTCTTAAATATTGGGATAGTCCCTGCCTCATCTACCTGCTCCGGCAGCTTGTTCCATACCCCCACCTCCCTTTGTGAAATTCCTAATGTTTCATGAGAACTGGAAGCTTATGCTTCAATCGACTACAATTTGAGCATTGTTGGGTGGGTGGTGAAGGGAGAGGTGCTGGGAGAGAGGAGGGCTTGGTGGAAATAGTTGTAAATCAAATTCACCTTAAAACATTAAACCCAGTAATTCAAAGCAGTTAAAATAACACAAAATCCACAGAGACCTTTCTTTTTAATCTGTGCATATTTTCAAAATCCCGCAGCTGATGGATGCAGTTTCAAGAAGAGATTAGGGACTTCAAACAACTGTGTCACTTGTGTGAGAATGGTTTCATTCAAGGATGCATGCTGATTAATGAGTTGACATTGACAGTCGGGAACTTCGTAATCTGCGAACAGTTAATTCTAAATAGACCTTTAGACCAAGAATTTGCCTTTTGCCATAAGGTAACCCCATGCACAAAAAAATATAACTCCTAGGATTTCACACAAATTGACATTAGCAAGGTAAAGACAAATAGGATACAGCAGTTATGACCTTACATGTGCTTTGGTGTATACTATAAAATATTTACCGTTTGGTATATTGCAACAGAAATTGTGCTGCAGCTAAATAGTATCTATTGAGGTCACTGCTCTAGGGTTTATAACATAATTTTTCATATGGACTGCCAGTGCCATTGACATGGGAAGCAAGATCAATGACCTGAGAGATAAACATCAACCCTGAGAACATGAGCCGTTTCGTTTGTGAGCCTCATTGGCAATATGTTGCTGATGAACACAGACCAGCTCAAGAATAAATCAATCACTAATCAGCAGGCATCAAACACAAACCAGATTTAACTGAGCTCAGGCTATCATTGTGCTATCATTTCCACCTTGAGGCATTGCAGTTCTTTGTTATTAGTGGCAACAATATGCCAGAGTCAGATCAGCCCTCTGAGAACAACTAACGTCACAATGCAGGACAGCTCTACCATTAAATGGTTGGTCGATGGTCACGATTCACACGGGTGATACTACAGGTTTAGTTTTAGTTTAGAGATACAGCGCGGAAACAGGCCCTTCGGCCCACCGAGTCCGCACCGACCAGTGATCCCCACGCAGACACACACTTGGGACAATTTATACTTACATCAGTCTTTGAGGGAGGAAATGTGGGAGGAAACCGAAGATCTCGGAGAAAACCCACGCAGGTCACGGGGAGAACGTACAAACTCCGTACAGACAGCACCCGTGGTCGGGATCGAACCCATGTCTCCGGCTCTGTAAGCGCTGTTAGGCAGCAACGCTACTGCAGCGCCACCGTGCCGCTCTGCTGCTCAGCTTTTCATTGATTGATTGAATGAAAGGTACAGCATGGCAACAGGCCCTTCAGCCCACCGAGTCCGCACTGATCATCGATCACCCGTTTGCATGAGTTCTACGTTATCCCACTTTCTCCACACCAGGGGGGCAATTTTCAGGGTACAACTAACCTACAGACCCACACGTTTTGGGGATTGTGGGGAAACTGGAGGCACGGTGGCGCAGCAGATGAGTTTCTGCCTTATAGCGCCAAAGACCCGGGTTCGATCCTGACTACGGGTGCTGTCTGTACGGAGTTTGCACATTCTACCTACAGGTTTGTAAGTTAACTTGTTGTAATTAGGAGTTAATTAGGTCAATTTGCACACAACAAAAAAAGCTTTTCAATGTACCTTTTTAAATGTGACAATAAACCAAACTAAAATGAACTAAAAACTAACTAAATAATTGGCTTCTGTAAATAGAACCTTGGACTAGTGTATGGGTGATCAATGGTCAGCATGGACTCATGTAGGAAGGAACTGCAGATGCTGCTTTACACCAAAGATAGACACAAAATGCTGGAGTAACTCAGCGGGACAGGCTGCATCTCTGGGGAGAAGGAATGGGTGACGTTTCGGGTCGAGACCCTCCTTCAAACTCAATCCTTCGGAATGAGCCCTTCTTGGCCCTTCAGCCCATTGAGTCCGCACTGACCAGCGATCCCTGAAACATCACCCATTCCTTCTCTCCAGTGTTGCTGCCTGTCCCACTGAGTTACTCCAGCATTTAGTGCCTATCTTTGGTATAAACCAGTTTCCTTCCCACATATTGTGTTCCCTCCACAGATGCTGCCTGACCCGCAGAGTTACTCCAGCACTTTGTGTATCACGCTTCTGAGTTAGTTGTAATCATTTAATTTCCAGCTGACCCCCCATGCTCTATGGTGAAAGCATGGGGCTAAATGATGCCAAAAAATATATTTTCCCCGGCAAAGTGATCTAGATAATAAAGATTGGATGGTAAAATAAGCTATCGTCGAACCATGGACTCGATGGGCCAAAGGGCCAGTTTCCTTGCTGTATCTCTAAACCAAACCAATCTGCAGATTACCGGGAACTATTGGTGAGCTTTGCAGCAGGGCAGGTCCTGCAGATTGTGTGTTGCTGAAGACGTATTTGCTATTCCAGTGCTGAGAGAAATGAACGATGTATTTGCTCCAGCAAGGCAGGTGAAGGGAGCAGCCAAGGTCACCGCCTGTCACCAGGTGCTGTATTTGAGTAGCATTGCCCTTGTTTCCACAACACCACCCCTAAGCAACAGCGCAGTAAATCTATTGTCATTAAACAGCGAGAGGCTCGTTTCTGTTGGCAGAGTGCCCACGTCATGAACTTTGTTGGCATTCCAAGGAGCACACAAGGCTGACCAGCGCTTGTGACGGGGCTCCTGCATAAAGAATTGTAGTTTTCTTTTACCCTTATTAATTCTGCTTCTTTCAACGTATTAATTCAAAACCGTATGCGAGGCTGTGACCCGGTTGTGTTCCAAGCTATCTGATTATTAATTGTATTTTTAACTAATTGATGCTCTCTGCGGCTTTGCTCCCTCAATGGCATTTTTGTACAAGGACCAGGAGAGCAGATTGACGCCATCTACACAATTATTATGACAGCAGAAATCATTGCTGTACTCTCTGGCTGTTGCCGCTCAAGAAAGCTAATGGCCCTGTCTCACTGTGCGAGTTGACCCACGAGGTACCCCGAGTGACAGACTCGTGGCTGTGCACGAGACTTCAAGTTTATGATCAAGTGTGTAACCGAGTTCCCACGGGTATGTCATTGCTGCGATGTTCCAAGTTCCTCTCCCGAGTTACCAAGTTCCTCTCCCATTACTCTTGAGCCAACCGTGAATGAAGGTATGTTTTAATAAAGCAACAATGTTAAAATACATCTCCATCCTGTGGTTTTGAGTTATTTCAGCGCGGCGGCATCTATTGATATGACCTACAATGGGAAAATGTGTATCCTCCAGTAACCAAGCATTTCTTGTTGTTTTATGTTTTTAAATACTTTTTTGCAATGGATCTCTATTTTAAATAATTTTAAAAAAGGAAGCAGCTCGGGTGACTGACATTGAGCGGCCGCCGGGACCCGACAGCAGACACACACACACACACACACACACACACACACACACACACACACACACACACACACACACACACACACACACACACACACACACACACACACACACACACACACACACACACACACACACACACAGATACACACAGACAGCAGGACTGGCCGCCACTTCAGAGGAAGGAAGCAGCTCGGGTGACTTTGAGCGGCCGCCGGGACCCGACAGCAGACACACACACAGATACAAACAGATAGACAGAGAGGGAGAGAGAGAGACACACACACCCTCATACACACACACACACACAGAGAGAGAGATAGAAACATAGAATTCAATATGATCATGGCAGTAGTACTGCCTTCTCTCCATAGATCCCCTTAGCCACAAGGGCCACATCCAACTCATTCTTCCAATGAACTGGCCTCAAGTGGCAGAGAGTTCCAGAGACTCACCACTCTCTGTGTGAAGAAAGTCTTTCTCATCTCGGTCTTAAAGGATTTCGCTGTGACCCCTTGTCCTGGACGTCTTCCTGCATCTAGGGAATTTTGTAAGCTATAAGATCCGAGAGTAAAAACCGAGTGGACAGTCCTGACATCCCAGACAGTCAACCTTCTCTGCAGGCAATAATGTCACAGCAGAGACAGCACTGGCCACCACTTCAGACAGCTCGGGTGAGAGCACCCTACAGCAGACACACACACAGATACACACAGATAGACAGAGAGGGAGAGAGAGAGACACACACACACACACACACACACACACAGATACACACAGACAGACAGAGACACACACACACACACACACACACAGATACACACAGACAGCAGGACTGGCCACCACTTCAGAGGAAGGAAGCAGCTCGGGTGACTGACTTTGAGCGGCCGCCGGGACCCGACAGCAGACACACACACAGATACACACAGATACACACACACAAACACACACACACACACACACACAGACACACACACAAACACACACACAGACACACACACAGACACACACACACACACACACAGCCACACACACACACACACACACATATGTGCGTTTCTGCTCGGGACCCTTCTTCAGACAATCCAATGTCCCATAATATATTCTTTAAATATTAAGTTTTCTGTTGAAAGTGTGGTGCCGTGGTTACGGGTTGTCGGAAGGAAGATGATGAGGTCTGGTACAAGTTGACTTTGTTTTCAGTAATCAGGCCTCCGTGTTGGCCGATGTCTGGTTGATCGAGCGTTCATACAGTTGCGAGCGAGCGAAGGTCCATATATAGGAGCAAGGAACGCGAAGCCTCTGAGGGTTCATTGTTCCCCTGGTTTGGATTGCTCCCAGGAGAGCGGGCACAAAGAAAAATTTAGGCATTTTTCTGTAGAAGGGGGAGGGCAGTATAAAATCGAAAGCATTGTAACAGCAGCACTCTCCCCAACACGAAACACAGCGCAGCGTAAACAATTAAACAGCTTCACTTTTAAAAGCAAAGACACACGTTAAATTACATGGCCCCAAGAAATCGCCTCTCAATTGCTTCGGGGTTGGAATTGAAATATATATAATATATATAATATGTATATACATATTATACTACTTTGGTTCAGTCCCTTTCAGATTATAAAAGTTTCCATTTTTAACTTGAACAGTTAATTTGACTCGTGGAAAAAATCAAACATGTTTGATTTTTTTCACGAGTTAACAAGTTTCCCGAGTACCTGCCGTTAGCGCCACGAGTGGACAAGTTGAACGCGCGAGTTCCGACGTTCCCGCTACGTGATCACAACGAGTGAAAACTCGGGGTCACTCGTGGGCCAACTCGCACAGTGAGACAGGGGTTTAAGTTGTTCAAGAAAGAACTGCAGATGCTGGAGAAATTGAAGATAGATAAAAAATGCTGGAGAAACTCAGCGGGTGAGGCAGCATCTATGGAGAGAAGGAATAGGTGACGTTTCGGGGCGAGAGTTTCCTCCAGCATTTTTTGTCTGCGCAAGAAAACTAAGTTGTTCTTTTCACTTTGTTTTTAGGTATTTGGTAAATTTATCTTTTAGTTTAGTTTACAGATGCAGCGCAGAAACAGGCCCTTTGGCCCAGCGAGTCCGCACTGTCCAACGATCCCCGCACATTAACGCTGACCCACATAATCTCCACATCTGTGCGTTTTTGGAGTGTGTGAGGAAACTGAAGATCTCGGAGAAAACCCACTCAGGTCACGGGGAGAACGTACAAACTCCGTGCAGCCGGCACCCGTAGTCAGGATCGAACCTGGGTCTCTGGCGCTGTAAGGCAGCAACTCTACCGCTGCGCCATCTTGCTGCCAGTATAAATCTTTTGCTTTCTTTAAATTCAGAAGTATTTTTTACTTAAGGTCATAAGTGATAGGAGTAGAATTATGCCATTTGGCCCATCAAGTCTACTCTGCCATTTTACCATGCCTGATCTATCTCTCCCTCTTAACCCCATTCTCCTGCCTTCTCCCCATAACCTCTGGCGCCCCTTCACACAGGGGGTTTGTTTGCTGGAAGCAATCCATCACGCAGAGGTGTAGATGGGAGAGGGAGATAGATGGCCTGGTCCACATGCGCAAAGCTCAAGTGCCAGTCTTGAAGCGATTTTTATGAGGGTGTTGCTGGGACTCGAGAGTCTGAGCTATTGGGAGAGGTTGAGTAGGCTGGGACTCTATTCCTTGGAGCGCAGGAGAATGAGAGGTGATCTTATAGAAGTGTATAAACTCAGGAGAGGAATAGTTCGGGTACATGCTATGGCTTCTGGTCCTAGACTCTCCCACTAGTGGAAACATCTTCTCCACATTCTCCCAATCCAGGCCTTTCACTACAGGCATGCGAACATAGAAACATAGAAACATAGAAAATAAGTGCAGGAGTAGGCCATTCGGCCCTTCGAGCCTGCACCACCATTCAATATGATCATGGCTGATCATCCAACTCAGTATCCCTTACCTGCTTTCTCTCCATACCCCCTGATCCCTTTAGCCACAAGGGCCACATCTAACTCCCTCTTAAGTATAGCCAATGAACTGGCCTCAACTATCTTCTGTGGCAGAGAATTCCACAGATTCACCCGTCTCTGTGAGAAAAACGATTTTCTCATCTCGGTCCTAAAAGATTTCCCCCTTATCCTTAAACTGTGACCCCTTGTCCTGGACTTCCCCAACATCAGGAACAATCTTCCTGCATCTAGCCTGTCCAACCCCTTAAGAACGTTGTACGTTTCTATAAGTTCCCCTCTCAATCTTCTAAATTCTAGCGAGTACAAGCCGAGTCTATCCAGTCTTTCTTCATATGAAAGTCCTGGCATCCCAGGAATCAGTCTGGTGAACCTTCTCTGTACTCCCTCTATGGCAAGAATGTCTTTCCTCAGATTAGGAGACCAAAACTGTACGCAATACTCCAGGTGTGGTCTCACCAAGACCCTCTACAACTGCAGTAGAACCTCCCTGCTCCTATACTCAAATCATTTTGCTATGAATGCTAAAATACCAACGCTTTCTTCACAGCCTGCTGCACCTGCATGCCTACTTTCAATGACTGGTGTACCATGACACCCAGGTCTCGTTGCATCTCCCCTTTTCCTAATCGGCCACCATTCAAATAATTGTTTACTTTCCTGTTTTTGCCACCAAAGTGGATAACCTCACATTTATCCACATTATACTGCATCTGCCATGCATTTGCCCACTCACCCAGCCTATCCAAGTCACCTTGCAGCCTCCTAGCATCCTCCTCACAGCTAACACTGCCCCCCAGCTTCATGTCATCCGCAAACCTGGAGATGTTACATTCAATTCCCTCTTCTAAATCATTAATATATATTGTAAATAGCTGGGGTCCCAGCACTGAGCCTTGCGGCACCCCACTAGTCACTGCCTGCCATCCTGAAAAAGACCCGTTCACTCCTATTCTTTGCAATTGGAATTGGAATTGGCAGAAGAGTGTATGAAATCATGAAAGGAACAGCTCAGGTAGGTGCACAAAGTCTCTTGTCCTGAGTAGGGGAATCGAGGACCAGAGGACATACTGTAGGTTTAAGGTGAAAGGGAAAAGTTCATATAGGAATCTGAGGTAGACAAAATGCTGGAGAAACTCAGCGGGTGAGGCAGCATCAATGGAGTGAAGGAAATAGGCAATGTTTCAGGTCGAGCCCCTTCTTCAGACTGAAGAAGGAATCTGAGGGGTAACTTTTTCATACAAAGGGTGTAGGGTGTATGGAACAAGCTACCAGAGGAGGTAGTTGAGGCAGGGATTATCCCAACGTTTCAGAAACAGTTAGATACATACATGGATAGGACAGGTTTCGAAGGATAAGGGCCAAACGTCAGCAGGTGGAACTGGTGTAGCTAGGACAAGTTGGTTAGTGTGGATAAGTTGGGCTGAAGGGCCTGTCTCCACGCTGTATGACTCTATGTATTGCCAGCATCATTGTAGCCAGAGGTCACCGGTGTGGTCCCTCCATTGACTCTCAAAGAGCAACAGGGCCGGGGTCAGATAATGAAAGGCTTGGATAGAGTGGAGAGGAGGTTTCCACTAGTGGGAGAGTCCAGGACCAGAGGGCATAGCCTCTGAATAAAAGGATGTACTTTTAGAATGGAGATGACGAGCATCTTCTTCAGCCAGAGTGTGGTGAATCTGTGGAATTCATTGCCACAGACGGCTGTGGAGGCCAAGACATTGCGTATTTTTAAACGGAGATTGAAAGGATTGATTTGGATGGGCTTCATAGATTACGGGGGAGAAGGCAGGAACGTGGTGTTGGCAGGGAAAAATAGCTGAATGGCCTCCATCTATGTCATAAGAAAACATAGAAATTAGGTGCAGGAGTAGGCCATTCAGCCCTTCGAGCCTGCACCGCCATTCAATATGATCATGGCTGATCATCCAACTCAGTATCCCGTACCTGCCTTCTCTCCATACCCTCTGATCCCCTTAGCCACAAGGGCCACATCCAACTCACTCTTAAATATAGCCAATGAACTGGCCTCAACTACCCTCTGTGGCAGAGAGTTCCAGAGACTCACCACTCTCTGTGTGAAAAAAGTCTTTCTCATCTCGGTTTGATGTGCCAATAGGTAGACAAAAATGCTGGAGAAACCCAGCGGGTGAGGCAGCATCTATGGAGTGAAGGAATAGGCAACGTTTCAGGTCAAAGATGTGCCAATATTCATCTGAGGTTGAACATCAAACAATGGGAGAAATGTAGATCACCAGAATGTCTGAATAGATGTCGACCTGAAATCCTCAGACATCTCAGCTCTTCCTATGAAACCAAATTTCCCAATCAGTCACTGGAATATCATTCAGGAGTCATGTAGACTTTAGACTTTGAAGCTACAGTGAAACAGGCCGCTCGGCCCACTGAGTCCGCCCAGACCAGCAATCAGCCCTCACACTAGCTCTTTCTTACATACCAGGGACAAGTTACAATTTACAGAAGCCAATTAACCTACAAACCTGTACGTCTTTGGAGTGTGGGAGGAAACCGGCGCACCCGTTGGAAACCCACGTGGTCACAGGCTGAACGTACAAACTCCGTACAGGCAGCACCCGTAGTCAAGATTGAACCCGGGTCTCTGGCGCTGTCAGGCAGCAACTCTACCGCTGAGCCACTGTGCCGCTCAATTATTCACGGTTTATACCTCTACGAGTGCTAGAATGATCCTACTTGCCCCCCACAAAATATCTTAATTTAAAAAGATGCATGTTTAAACAAAATTATATCGATTTAAGATACTAATTGATTTTAAAACCGCAAACAGCGCTTTGAGATAACTTTTCTGGATATGGTTAACTTTAATGAGTTTTTGCGGATTTGGTGGAAGATAAGAAAATCACGGAGAAGCAAAGGTGAAGATAATATCCCTCTACACTTGGGAAAAGTATGGCAATTTGAGGCATTTGTTTGAAGTAAGGAAGTAGATTAACATCAACAGAAATCCTGCTGGTTTATTTTGTAAACTGATACATCCCCAATAAGTGTGAGACTATGGAAATGCGGTAATATTGTGAGCTGGATCATATATCAGGGTTATTTCTTATTAACATCAGCAAAGTAACTAAAATTAGCAAAGACAAGATCCATCTGTCTTGAGAGATAAGCGTGGGCTATATATTTTCAGGGTGAAGCCAATCATTTATTTGTTTTCCTGGGCCTCCTCCACTGTCAGAGTGAGGCCAAACGCAAATTGGAGGAACAGCTCCTCATATTTTGCGTGGGCAGTTTACACCCCAGCGGTATGAATATTGATTTCTCTTTCAAGTAACCATTGCATCCCCTCCCTCTCTGTCCCTCCCTCACCCAAGTTGTCGTATTAGTTTCAAAGTCGTCTTGTTGAGTCTCGTTGTTTGTGACTGGTTTTCACCTCGCCCACAGCTAACAATGGCCTGCTTCCTATTTGGAAACATAGAAACATAGAAAATAGGTGCAGGAGGAGGCCATTCGGCCCTTCGAGCCAGCACCGCCATTCATTGTGATCACGGCTGATCGTCCGCTATCGATAACCCATGCCTGCCTTCTCCCCATATCCCTTGACTCCACTAGCCCCAGAGCTCTATCCAACTCTCTCTTAAATCTATCCAGTGATTTGGCCTCCACTGCCCTCAGTGGCAGGGAATTCCATAAATTCACAACTCTCTGGGTGAAAAGGTTTTTTTCTAATTTAATCGTTACTCCTTTGCATATCTTTCATTCATTTGTGCTACATCTCTCTATATCACTGCCCCTTTCCCCTGACTCTCAGTCTGAAGAAGCGTCTCGACTCGAAACGATTTCATTTTCAGTTTAGTTTATTGTCACGTACAATGAGGTACAGTGAAAAGCTTTTTTGCGTGCTAACCAGTCAGCAGAAAGTCCATATATGATTACAATCAATCCATTTATAGTGTGTAGATACATGATAAGGGAATAGTGTTTAGTGCAAGGTAAAAACAGCAAAACCCTATCAAGGATAGTCCGAGGGTCACCACAGATGTAGATAGTAGTTCAGGACTGCTCTCTGGCTCTGGTAGGATGATGCAGTTGCTGAGTTACACCAGCATTTTGTGTCTATCTTTGGTTTAAACCAGCATCTGCAGTTCCTTCCTGCACCTCCTAGTTATCCTGAAGAAAAAATAGTGACTTGTTTATTAAAGTTTCTTGTGCAAGAAAGTGGAAATTGGTGCTCGGACATTCTTCAGGTAAAGATATCACAATGATTTTTAGCCACCGCACTAACAAGTATATCGCTGCCACCTGAGATACACAAAACCATGCCATTAATTGATGACTTCAGTTCAACTGAAACATTTTCTGTAGTATCATTCACCACGTTTTAATATATTAAAAGCATTATGGCTACTAAACAGACTACAGCTTTAGCAGCCATACCTGACAATGGTAATTCTTGTGGGGATAATTCCTCATAATAGATTTATAACATTGTCACTGCTAAATATATGAAAGATTCACAATGTATGAAATAACTTCCATAATTTAAAGATCCCTGCGGTATATGGAGTTGCTGCTCTGGGTTCTGAAGGGCACATTGCTTACAGATTTTATTAATATTTTGTTTAACACTTCACCATCTGCGTTGTAACTAACCACCATGGGAATGTTAAACATTTTTAACATTAAGATTGCTTGGGAACTAATGGGGAAAGCTCATTCTGAATCGCTCAAGTGGGGTGGCACCCGGGCGCAGTGGTAGAGTTGCTGCCTTACAGCGCCAGAGTTCCAGGTTCGATCCTGACTACGGGTGCTGTCTGTACGGAGTTTATACAATCTTCCTGTGACCATATGGGTTTTCGCCGGGTGCCCTGGTTCCCACCCACATTCCAAAGACGTACAGGTTTGTAGGTTAATTGGCTTTGGTAAAAATTGTAAATTGTCCCTAGTGTGTGTGTGACAGTGCTGGCTTCCGATCATGCAAATATAGTCAAAAGTTGCACCAGTTTAGTCCAGTTTAGAGATTATGCGCGGAAACAGGCCCCTCGGCCCACCGAGTCCCCGCCGACCAGTGATCCCCGCACACTAACACTATCCTACTCACACTAGGGACAAGTTACAATTTACCATTACACCACGCCAATTAACACACAATCCTGCACGTCTTTGGAGTGTGGGAGGAAACCGGAGCACCCGGAGAAAACCCACGCAGGTCACGGGGAGAACGTACAAACTCCGTACAGACAGCACCCGTGGTCAAGATCGGATCCGGGTCACTGGCGCCGTAAGGCAGCGACTATACTGCTGAACCACCATGCTGCCCTTAGATAGGTACAGTACGTGTGTGTGGGGGGGGGGGGCAATGAGGGCTAATGCCGAGGGAATGTGTTTGACGGATGCAGGTTGGAATATCTTTGAGGCTGTGATTACCCAGTTGGTAAAATGTACTCAACAATTCAAAGAGGGTTGTGTGTTTGACAGCTGGGAGACCACACGGCAGGTAAAAAATATATATTTATATGTAAAATGGGGTTGCATTTTGAACGAAAACATTGATAGCTGTGATAAATCTATAAATTTGTTCCTAATTCCTCGATTTTGGGTGTACATTAGACGGAAAGGTAATTAATCGTGTATTATTAAGCTGTATGCGCTGAGGAAATCTAACTGTCCTTTCCTCCTTCATTGTCAGCTGTTAATCTCCCATTAACTGTTGCTGCGGGGCAGAAGGTGGTATGAGCAAGACAACGAGAGACATGCTGCAAAGTAGACAATGAACAGCTGTTCCATTGTGCTAATGTAGTCAGACTTGCATCAAAATATTAGTCTGCTCCACAGCAAAGGACCTCACAACAAGAGGAGTGACCATAGCTCATCACTGGCAGTGAATCATCTTATATATGTGCAGGAAAAAAAACTGCAGATGCTGGTTTAAATCGAAGATAGACACAAGATGTTGGAGTATCTCAGCGGGACAGGCAGCATCTCTGGTGAAAAGGAATGGGTGACGTTTTGGGTCGAGACCCTTCTGCAGACTGATGTCAGGGGAGTGGGCGGTACAGAGATAAGGAAGTGCATTGATAAGGATGGGTAAGGTGTGAAAACAGGGCCAAGGGAATGGAGAGCTGGGAATATGTAGAATAGATCATTGTTAGTTTGGAGAAGGTAACAGCAAAACAAACAGATAAGAATGTAGTCGGAGACAGTAAGACTGGTCGGAGAACTGGGAAGGGGGAGGGGATGGAGAGAGAGGGCAAGCAAGGGTGACTTGAAGTTAGAGAAGTCAATGTTCATACCGCTGGGGTGTAGGCTGCCCAAGCGAAATTAGGTGCTGTTCTTCCAATATATAGTATATCTTATATACAGTATGTGGTTTAGTTTAGTTTAATTTAGTGATACAGCGCGGAAAATTTAATTTAGTGATACAGCCTTCGGCCCACCCTGAGTCCGTGCCAATCAGCGATCCCCACATACTAACACTATCCTACACACACTGGTCAAGAGTCAAGAGTGTTTAACTGGCATATGTCCCAGTTAGAACAATTAAATTATTTCATGCAGCAACACAACGGAATATGTAAACATTAGTACTCTATGAATAATATAATAAACGAGAAAAGAAAGTTCAGTGTGTCTGTGTGTATATATGTATAAATACACACACACACACACACACACACACACACACACACACACACACAAACAAATACACAATTTACAATTATACCAAGCCAATTAACCCCAGAAGTTGGAATGTGGGATGAAACTGGAGATCTCGGAGAATGTCCACGCAGGTCATGGAGAGAATGTACAAACTCCGTACAGACAGCGCCCGTAGTCAGGATCCAACCTGGGTCTCTGATACTGTAAGGCAGCATCTCTTACCGCTGCGCCACTGTTGCCGTCCAGTTAATAATATCCAATGCTGATGTTCGTGGAATTTTATACTAATTAAATCTGTTAATGTTTTCTGCGCAATCCGATATCCTACGACAGCAATGTATGCAGAATCACAAAGATTATCGATAAAGTTTCTATGTATCATGCTGTCTGTAGGGAGTTTGTACGTACTTCCCGTGACCTGCGTGGGTTTTCTCCGGGAACTTCGGTTTCCTCCCACACTCTAAAGACCTACAGGTTTGTAGGTTAATTGGCTTGGTATAATTGTAAATTGTGTGTGCAGGATAGTGTTAGTGTGTGGGGATAGTATAGATTCTGTGGGCCGAAGGACCTGTTTCCACACTGTATCACTAAACTAAACTAACCTAAACAAACAGGGCTCTAATTAAAATGAAACCGCACTGATTTAGAATTGCCGCAAACATGTTGCAGCTGGGAGGTTTGCTTTTTAGTCAGACTCCAGGTGAGTCGCTGAGATAGAATACCAGGAACATTACCCCACATCTAACCTTGCTATATTTAATCTGCAACACTGCCAACCCTCATTACTCTCCAAGCGAATCTTACACAGTAGCTAGCCAGGAATCTCAAGGTGGTGAGGAAGTGGAGCCAAGGGAATAGATAAATAACCCTTTAAGTTTACCTTGAGACCAGGAGTTGGATCTTGTTTCGAGATTTCTTTCATAATTGTGAGCAGTGGGAACAGGGAACAGCTTGATAGAGGCAATAGGCAGAAAACATGAAATATGTTGCATGCCTGAGTCCTGGAACCCCATCCAGCTCAGCACACAAAATGACCCTCTGAACGTCACCTTGCTTGGTGAAAGCGAACGGAATATCCTTTGGAGAAACTCAGCGGGTGTGGCAGCATCTATGGAGTGAAGGAAATAGGCAACGTTTCGGGCCGAAAACGTTGCCTATTTCCTTCGCTCCATAGATGCTGCCGCACCCGCTGAGTTTCTCCGGCACTTTTGTCTACCTCGATTTTCCAGCATCTGCAGTTCCTTCTTGACTGGATTTTGCGACGGTAATTATCCTGAGAAGGTCTGGGATCGTGGAAGCCAACAGCAATGCAGGAAGCTGCTGAAGGAGCTGTCCAGCATCTACCCAGGGGCATTCATCCCCAACAAGCTGCACTCAGATCAACATGCACACACTCAGTGTCTACATCCAACTGGATGGAAAGGAGAGGCCTCACAATTAACCAAGAAAATAAATACAAACATCAGAAAATAGTTGCCGGATTAGGCCATTCGGCCCTTCGAGCCATCACCCCCATTCAATATGATCATGGCAGATCAACATCTGATAGGCCTGGCAATTTTGGAGAGAAAGTCAAGACTTACATTAAGCTGAAAATAACAAAACACAACAAGTCAATTAAAAAATGCTGGCTTGTTTATATTAAATTATAATTATTAACTGCACGATGGCGCTGCGGTAGAGTTGCTGCCTTACAGCGCCAAGGACCCAGGTTCGCTCCTGACCACGGGTGCTGTTTGTACGGAGTTTGGACGTTCTCCCCGTGACCTGCGTGGGTTTTCTTCAGGAACTCTGGTTTCCTCCCACACTCCAAAGACGTTCAGGTTTGTAGGTTGATTGGCTTGGTAAAATTGTAAATTGTAACTTGTCCCTAGTGTGTGTGTGGGATAGCGTTTGTGTGTGGGGATCGCTGGTTGGCACGGACTCGGTGGGCCGAAGGGCCTGTTTCTGCGCTGTATCTCTAAACTAAACCAAACTAAACCAAACTGGCATTATCTGTTTGACTGTATGGAAAGCCTCTTCTTTAGTAAGGAGATAAAAAGTGAGGAAGAAATGTGTATTATCTTAAAGGCTCAGGAAGATGTATTGGTCTGTGGTGGGTCCTTGATAGACCGCCTGGATAGTCCCTGAGAAACAACCACTGGCTGATGATTAGAAAGTTGAGGCAAGGTCTGTTATGTGTTAGGAGATACACGGAGACGGGGTTAGAAGCAAAGATCAAACCGTCCCTTTCAAATCTGAGACCACTCCTAATAGTTGTTGTACACAAGCCCGCTTACGGTTACAAAAAGGGGGAGACGGGGTCCCAGCATTGACAGAGGAGATGAATAGGAAACCCCTGTTTATTGTGGCAGTTTTCCCTGACATCTCTGATGTTTATAAGCAGCTGCCTGCGCTAATGACATCCCGATAACTGACACTCCTCAGCACACCGTCCAGACTGCAGTCCCTCAAGTTCTGTTAACTGTGCAGGGTTGGAATGTGTTGTTAGTTTCTGTGTGTGTGTGTGTGTGTGTGTGCGTTGTGGTTTGTGACAACTCTCAAATTGGTCCTTCAGGAACCACGCATAACAAAACGTGTGGAGCATTTAATACCTTCTAGAGTCCTGTAACGTCACGTGTCAGGAAACCGTTTTTTTCTTTTTTTCTTTACGACCACCAAAAGTTGTAAATGAGTGATCTAAATATATTAACCAGGCAAAGAAAAACTAACTCTAGAAGCCAAACTGGTGTTTACTCAGGAAATACCGCAGGCTGGTGGAATTTTCAGTTTCTGTGGAGTAATTTCATTCATTTATTTTTTGCTTCAGAGGGATGCAATGCACTGATGCCATTATGTGGTAGTCAAGAGGAAAGCTGTAAAATGTGCGATGTTTTTATTATTTTAAGGTCATGCATGAATAGACAATTTTAAAGCAATCAACAAAGAGGTGAAACAAAAGACAAGGACTGGCAATGCGTTTAAAATTCCGTTGCCAATTGGCCTCCCTGCAAATCTCTGATACTCATTGCCTTTAGCCGTTAACTATTTTTGAAGAAGCACAGTGGCACAGCGGTAGAGTTGCTGCCTCACAGCGCCAGAGACCCGGGTTCGATCCATACCACGGATGCTGTGTGCACGGAGTTTGTACGTTCTGCCTGTGACCTGTGTGGGTTTTCTCCAGGAGCTTCGGTTTCCTCCCACACTCCAAAGACGTAGGTTAATTGGAGTTTACACAAGATGGGATGAGAATCCAGAAATCGGAGGTGCAAAGGGACTTGGGAGTGCCGGTGCAGAATTCCCATAAAGCTAGTCAGCAAGTGGAGTCAGTAGTATAGAAGGCAAAGTCAACGCTAGCATTTATTTCAAGAGGCTTGTGTACAATTGGCTTAATTGGGTATAATTGCGAATTGTCCCTAGTGTGTGTAGGATAGTATTAGTGTGCAGGGATCGCTAGGTGGTGCGGACTCAATGAGCAGAAGGGCCTGTTTCCACGCTGTACCTCTAAACTAAACTAAACTAAACTAAACTAAACTAAACTAAACTAAACTAAACCAGCCCATTAATAGTTTGTATTGGGCTAAATGATTTTAAAATATAAAACTAACAGAACAACACAGTAGGTCAGAATCCTAAAAAGTTATTTTTCTTAGTGCATGAATTTGAAAGAGAGACATTTTGGGAGTGATTTTAGTTAATTGTTGAAACATGGAACTGCAGATGCTGGATTACAAATAAAAAGACACAAAGTGTTGGAATAACTCAACGGGTCAGGCAGCATCTCTGGAGGACATGGTGAGGTGACATTTCGGGTCTGAAGAAGGGTCCCGACCTAAAGTGTCACTTATCCATGTTCTCCAGAGATGCTGCTTGGCCCGTTGAGTTACTCCAGAGCCTTGTATCTTTTCTTGGTTAATTGTTGCTTGGAACCAAGTGATGGAACTATTGTATGGAAGATAGAGAGTTATAGGTTTAGGCAAGCAAGACTCTTCCTGAAGTGTAAGTACCATGTGATGTGACAAATGTGTGCACAGAGCTTATATTCAAATCTTTTGTTTCCAAAATACTCTTGGTGAGCCGAGCACACTTTTTAAAAATCAAATCTACAAAGTGAACTGACTTCCTTTCATTGATCAGCCTAAGGACATTACAATAGCAAACCTGTATTTTCCACACATTTTTTTAAAGACGAAGAAATATGTTTTGAGAATTACATTGGAACGATTGTTAATGGGATTTCCCATCAGGGGAACGTCATCAAAAGCAGCTGCCTCAAAAGTTGGCCTCTACCATCATGTACCTCACTATCTGGGCCATGCCATCTTCCCACTGCCAACATCGGTCAGGGGGTGCAGAGGTCCGAAATTTGATAACATTGGATTCAGGAATGGTTACTTTCTTACACCCTCAGGTTCATGAATCGAGATGCTTAACCCGGATTCTACCTCCGTAACAGAACACCGTGGACCACCTCTTGCACGACCATCGTACCGTGTTCGAATTGCATTTTGCACTAAAGTCTTGTCTTTGCAGATTTTTTTTCTTTTCATTGTCTTGCATAAGTTAGGTACGATTTCTTTTTTTGTCATGTCCAAGTTTGTTTGCCTGTGATGCAGCTGCGAACAGGATTTCTACTGGACCTGTACGTCACTAGACTTGTACAAATGACTATAATTTCAGAACGTACTGTAGAAACAAAGAGTTGTAGATGCTGGTTAATACACAAATGGACACTGGAGTAACTAAGCAGGTCAGGAGAACATGGATAGTCATCAAACAATACAGCTCCTCGACCCAACTTGCCCACACCAGCCAACATGTCCCAGCTACACTAGTCCCACCACGTTTGGTCCATATCCCTCCAAACCTGTCCTATCCATGTACCTGTCTAATTGTTTCTTAAACGTTGGGATAGTCCCTGCCTCAACTACCTCTTCGAGCAGCTTGTTCCATACACCCACCACTCTTTGTGTGAAAAAGTTACCCCTCAGATTCCTATTAAATCTTTTTCCCTTCACCTTAAACCTATATCCTCTGGTCCTCGATTCACCGACTCTGAGCAAGAGGCTTTGTGCATCTACCCGATCTATTCCTCTTCTGATTTTATACAACTACTCAACATCTCAATAGGTGACGATGTTAAGGTCAAAGAAAGGTCTTGACCTGAAACATCACCTATCCATGTTCTCCAGGCCTGATGAGTTACTCCAGCACTTTGTGCCCTTTTGGCAATAAATTCAACTTGACGACATTAGGCTACGTCATAGAAGTAAAATACTCTGGTGCTGTATCAGAGGAAGTGTCGCACCTCAAATCATTAACGATTCATGTCCTCCAGAAACACTGCCTGGCCTGCTGAGTTACTCCAGTACTTTGCGTTCTACATTAAACACTATCAACACTTGCTGGCACCCGTCATAGTCGCAGCAGGTCGCCGAAAATGTTCAACATGTTGAAAATCCAGCGGCGACCAGAACAAGGTACGACTCTTTGGACGACAACTCAGGACCATACAGGCTTCACCCCGCGCGCGGCATGTCGCCAGGGTGTCGCCTGGATGGTCGTGAGTATTCTCCTCAGTCGCGCACAGAGTCGTCGCACCTTTCTGGTCGCCGCTGAATTTTCAACATGTTGAAGTCGCGTAAGTGGGACAGGCCCATAAGAAACAGAGTTACTATTGCATTTCTCCGTCTGTAGAAGGGCCTCGACCCGAAACGTCACCCATTCATTCTATTCAGAGATGCTACCTGTCCCGATGAGTTAAGGGGCTGTCCCACTTGGGCGAGTATAGTCAGTCTCAGTCTACCCCACGACAGAAGGGGGAGGAGTTGTACAGTTCCATAGCCACAGGGAAGAAGGATCTCCTGTGGCGTTCTGTGCTGCATCTTGGTGGAACCAGTCTGTTGCTGAAGGTGCTCCTCAGGTTGACCAGTGTGTCATGGAGGGACAATATACACTTATACCAAGCCAATTAACCTACAAACTACGTCTTTGGAGTGTGGGAGGAAACCACAGATCTTCCAAAGATCTCGGAGAAAAGCCACGCAGGTCACGGGGAGACCGTACAAGACAAGCACCCACAGTCTGGATCGAACCCGAGTCTCTAGCACTAGAAGGCAGCAACTCTACCACTGCGCCACCATAATTAGATAAATTATCTAAGCAATCACCGTAGATCTTCCTAACCTTCCCAATGCAATAATGGTTTGGAATTTTGCCAGAGAAGCTCCTTAATCATCTTGCTTCCCACTCACAATGGGCGGAACGATATTTCAGCGCTAGAATGGCTGCCTAACAGCACCAGAGACCCGGGTTCAATCCTGACTACGGGAGCTATCTGCACGGAGTTTGTACGTTCTCCCCATGACCTGCGTGGCTTTTCTCCGGATGCTCCGGTTTCCTCCCGTGCTCCATATATGTGCAGGTTTGGAGGATAATTTGGCTTTGGTAAAAATTGTAAATTGTCCCAAGTTTCCAAGTTAATGTTAGTGCGCGGGGATCGCTGGTCGGTGCGGACCTGATGGGGCGAAAGGTCAACGCCTGCGCTGTATCCATGAGTGATCTTTGTTACTATTAGTATTATCTCGCTGCTCGTCCTCGTTGATTCCACCAGCCCTACAACTACTCTCATCTGACTATCAGTCTGAAGAAGGGTCTCGATCCGAAATGTCACCTATTCCGTCTCTCCAGAGATGCTGCCTGACCCGCTGAGTTACTCCAGCATTTTATGTCTACCTATCTTCATGGTTGTTTTCATATTACTCATGTGTTGGGACATTACATGCAGAATGAATTGGTTAATTAGTTAATACAAACAAGTCGGATATAAATGTTAATAAAATGTAAAACTCACACACATACACGCACACGTTTAATAAAATATGATTTTCTATATAAATGTAGTCACTGCAATTTTGAAATCTCTAACGTTACAATGGGCAATTGAAAGAATTAGTTTTATTAATAATTTAGGAGGATTTTTAATGTGATAATGGACCACAAGACATTGAAATGGTGAAATTTAATTTTACATTTTACATGTGCAACGGTTCTTTCCAAGCAGACCACATATTAAATATATAAATTACACTTTACTTTCTTAGACATGACAATCCTTGAAGAGTGTTTCATTTCACTCAGGTACCTAGTCAGATCTATAGGTATTTTGCCAAAGGGAGGTAGAGACATTCGGAAAGGGGGTGTAGGTTTAAGGCCCAACTGTCCCGGAAATCCCCCAGGCCGCCCGTGGACAGCGCATAGTCCCCTTTCTAAAACCAGCCGAGCACGGACGTAACCCCGGAAAAGGAGCAGGCAGCCGGCTCGGGCAAGAGTTGAAGGGTTGGGGAGGCGGGGGGGGTAAACTTTATTTAATCGAGCTGGGCTAACAATGGGCAGGAGCAGCACTTTGTAATAAACCAAGTAGGTGATGCCCTTCAGAAAGAGCAAGGTCCAGAACTCAAACAGGCATGAAAACAGGAAACGGCTTTCTAATTATGCTGGGGAGAGAATAATTCATCGGAAGTTTAAATCAGCACCATACCCTCAGATGGCATCAGTGATGTCAGACATCGTAAATAAAGATACACAGCACATTTTGTCAGTTTGACTTGTTTCCCTGGTTTAATTTATTAAAGTACTATATTCCAGATGGCTTTGCCAAGTTGTTGAGCATGGCCCTGCAGTCTGTCTGAACTACAGTCGGTTTAACGCTGAATGGACAAGGACAGTGGGCGGCACGGTGGCGCAGCGGTAGAGTTGCTGCCTCACAGCGACAGAGACTCGGCTTTGATCCTGACTACGGGTGCTGTCTGTGCGGAGTTTGTCCGTTCTCCCTGTGACCTGTGTGGGTTTTCTCCGGGTGCTCCGGTTTCCTCCCACACTCCAAAGACGGTGCAGGTTAACTGGCTTTGGTAAGGATTGTAAATGGTCCCTAGTTTGTGTGTAGGATAGTGCTAGTGTGCGGGGATCGCTGGTCGACGCAGACTTGGTCTGTTTCCTGTTGCCGTGCTGTATCTCTAAACTAAAAGTGACCCAGCAATGGGGCAAAACTGGGCAGGTACAGTAGATCTGCTGCCTCACCGTGTCAGAGACCCGGGTTCGATCTTAACTTCCAGTGCTGTCTGCGTGGAGTTTGCACCTCCTCCCTATCACCACGTGGGTTTGCGATTGGGTGCTCCGGCTTCCTCCCACACTCTCAAAGAGGTTAATTAGCCTCTGTACATTGCCTCAAATGTGTAAGGAGTTCATGAGAAATTGAGATAACTTTAAACTAGCATGAGTAGGTGATCAATGGTCAGTGTGGATTTGATGGGCCAAATTCCACGCTGTATTTCTAAAGTAAAGAAGGTAATGATTGTCATGAAAATGCATATACATTTTCCTCTCCTTTAACATACATTGATTTGCTAAGGTTCATACCATAAGACCATAAGACATATGAGGAAAATTAGGCTGCACTGCCATTCGATCATTGATGATCTATTTTCCCCTCTAAACCCCATTCTCCTGCCTTCTCTCTGTAACCTTTGATAATATATTCAAGGATTGAGCCATAACTTCTGATGAATAAGCCACCCCTTCCCCCCCCCCCCCCCTCCGCCCCCCCCCCAATCCCCCACCCCCCCCCCCCCCCCCCCCCCCCCCCCCCTCACCTGTATCCACCTATCTCTTGCGTAGGAAGGAACTGCAGATGCTGGTTTAAACCAAAGATAGACCCAAAATTCTGGAGTAACTCAGCGGGGCAGGCAGCATCTCTGGAGAGAGGAATGGGTGACGTTTTCAGGTCTGAAGAATGATCTCGACCCAACGCGTCACCCATTCCTTCTCTCCAGAGATGCTGCCTGTCCCGCTGAGTTACTCCAGCATTTTGTGACTATCCACCAATCTCTTCCCAGACTTTGTTCCTTTCCAGTTTTCTGCACCCACATCAATCAGCCTGAAAAAGAGTCCCGACCTGAAACGTTGCCTTTCCATGTCCTCCAGAGATGCTGCCTGACCCGCTGAGTTACTTTTAAACTCAGTTCTATCCAAAAAAACATACACTATCCTGTCATCAACTGGAGAGCTCTCCTGTCCTACAGTATTTGGAGACCTTCAAACTATCTGTGATCGATCTTCTCTGGACCTTAACTTGCACTAAACACCATTCCCTTTATACTGTATCTGTGCAGAGTGGACGTCTCAACTGTAATCATGTATTGTCCTTTCACTGACTGGATTGGATAGCTCGCAACAAAAAAAGCTTTGCACTGTACCTCGGTACACGTGACAATAATAAATTAAACTAAACCAAACAAAGACTCAATTCATTACAGCTTGTTATGTTTCTGTTGAAGATAGACACAATGATAGAGAGAAGGAATGGGTGGTGTTTCGGGTGGAGACCCTTCTTCAGACTTCTCCAGTTATTTTTCTGTTGTTTGGAGGTACGCTCAACTTTCCTAAGTATATTTGTTATGTCGCAACTTTAATAGGTCGAGAGTGGTGCATGGGTCATATGTTTCTTCACACATATTTATTTTCACCATCGACACATTATAGGTCATGTGTATTTTTGTCTTTTGGCCCAGGAAGCTTTACAGCTTTTCTGGGTCATCACTTCACCTTATTACAGGGTGTTCTACTTAAATATAGTGCCGGGTTTTTATAAGTAAAGATCAGTAATTTAGAGAGAGTTTGCATAGGACAGAGCGTGATAATGATGACTAAGACTCATAACTTCAGAACTCTTCTGGCCTGGCGAGGCTGTGGAAAAAAACAAGATAGCAAAGAAAGTTGCTCAGATTCTGGAGACTAAAGTCACTATCTATCCAAACTAATGTTTACACGCCAGAGCTCGTTTTACCTTCTGTTTCCTCTCTGTACATACTTTCATAAGTTCATCGGTGATAGGAGCAGAATTAGGCCATTCGGCCCATCAAGTCTATTCAATGATGGCGGATCTACCTCTTCTTCCTAACTACATTCTCCTGCCTTCTCCCCATAACCCCTGGCACCTGTACTAATCAAAAATCGCCACCTTTAAAATATTGATTGACTTGGCCTCCACAGCCTTCTGTGGCAATGAATTCCACAGATTCACCACCCTCTGATTGAAGAAACTCCTCCTCATCTCCTTCCTAAAGGAACATCCTTTAATTCTGAGACTATGACCTCTGGTTCTGGACTCTCCCACTAGTGGAAACATCCTCTCCACATCCACTCGGACAGTTTCTGCATCAGTTGCTTTTCAGTCTTCTATAGAATTTCTGATGCACTGATTATATTTTGGATTTGTGACCCAGTTTTACAACAGCGCTCTCAATGTCCTCGTCTGGGCTTCCTTGTTCATTGGCTGGATAATCTCTTGAATGAATAGAAAGATAAGAATCAGGGATGAATATTGTTCTGTATGTGATAGTGCCTGATGCATTGAGCTCAATTGGCTTTGAGGGTCGGGGGAAAAACCTGCTAAAACTTTTGTTTCCCTTAAGAGTGTAAATAAATTAGAAAGAATCACAAACAATGCCTTTGGAATAATAGCCTCAGTTATCTAAATGCATTTTCTCAGTTTACGAAAATGGCAGGTAAAGTTTAGCAGTCCTGAACTACTATCTACCTCATTGGTGACCCGCGGACTATGCTGGCTTTACCTTGCACTGAAAGTTATTCCCTTATCATGTATCTGTACACTGTATTAAAGACGGAACTGCAGATGCTGGAAAATCGAGAGTACACAAAATGCTGGAGAAACTCAGCGGGTGCAGCAGCATCTATGGAGCGAAGGAGATAGGCAACGTTTCAGGCCGAAACCCTTCTTGAGAAACCTTCTGTACACTGTAAATTGCTCGATTGTAATTGTGTGTAGACTTTCCACAGTCTGGACAGCACGCAACTAAAGCTTTTCACTGGACCTCGCTGCACGTGACAATAAACTAAACTCTAACTGTAGACATGAGGAACTGGCGTCAGGGGTTGTGGGGAGAAGGCAGGAGAATGGAATTGAGAGGGAGCTCATTGAAACATACAGAATAGTGAAGGGCTTGGATAGAGTATATGTGGAGATGATGTTTCCACCAGTGGGAGAGTCTTGGACTAGAGGTTATAGCCTCAGAATTAAAGGACATTCTTTTAGGAAGGAGGTGAGGAGCAATTTATTTAGTCAGAGGGAGGTGAATCGATGGAATTCCTTGCCACAGAAGGCTGTGGAGGCTAAGTCGGTGGATATTTTTAAGGCAGAGATAGATAGATTTTTGATTAGTACAGGTGTCAGAGGTTTGGGGAGAAGGCAGCAGAATGGGGTTAGGAGGGAGAGATAGATCAGCCACGATTGAATGGAGGATTAGACTTGATGGGCCAAATGGACTTATTCTGCTCAAGGCACTTATGAACTGCAGATGTTGGTTTACTAAAATAGACACAAAATGCTGGAGTAACTCAGCGGGACAGGCAGCATCTCTGTAGAGAAGGAATGGGTGACGTTTCGGGTCGAGACCCTTCTTCAGACTTCGGGTACATGGATAGGACAGGTTTAGAGGGATATGGGACAAATGCAGGTAGATGGGACATGTTGGCCGGCATGGGCAAGTTGGGCCGAAGGGCCTGATTCCACGCTGTGTGACTCTATGACAACTAGGCTGGGGAAGGTGGGGGTAAGAGAGAGGGAATGAAGGGGTAACTTGAAATGACAGTTGTGTTGGCCATGCAGGCTACTCAACCGTGGCTGAAAATTAATAAGGATCCTGCCAGTGAGTACATGTGTTTTGATTAACAAGAGTCACTGCCAACAACATAAAATGCGAAAACTGTTCATTGTGTTTGTAGCCAGGAGATTAGTGACAACTTTGCCTCTGTTATGATTATGAATTTTGCAAGTTTTTTCAAGAGGAAGGCGTGGTAACGAAAGGTATATTTTCCTCAGGAAACTGGATGTCATTTGTAAGTTCAGTATTTCATTGGAAGAGATGATAAGACAAACAAATTCAACACGATGGAAAATAGTTTTATGAGGCTTAATGAATAAATTGTTTTCTTGTTGTGCAATATATTAATACTCCCATCCTCTACATTACATGCCAGAGGAAAGGGAGGAAACCATTTCGTTCTTCCTCTGCAGTGAATCTAATTGTGAATCTGTCAGTGGTGGACATGGCTTATCTCATCGGGTTGGAGGACTAGTTCGATGCCAACCGCAGTGATTGCCGGCAACTTAAATCAATGGGGAAAGTTTTCCTGACACTTTCAAACTGCTGATGACCCAATGAAGTTTGGCATGAGCAATATGAAAATATAAAGTTTATTCATGACTGCCATTTGTTAAATGAGGTAGGCACAAAATAGCTGGAGTAACTCAGAGGATCAGGCAGCATTTCTGGAGAAAAGAAATAGGTGACGTTTTGACTCGTGACCCTTCTTCAGAGCTGAAACGTCGCCTTTTCCTTCTCTTCAGAGATGCTGCCTGACCCGCTGAGTTACTCCAGCGTTTTGTGTCTATCTTTGGTTTAAACCAGTATCTGCAGTTCCTTCCTACACATTAAGATAATTGTCATTTTCAAATGAGAATATGAGATAGACACAAAAAGCTGGAGTAACTCAACGGGTCAGGCAGCATCCCCGGAGAAAAGGAATAAGTGACGTTTCCGTTTTTGGTCGAGACCCTTTTTATTCAGAGCTGAAATTTCGCCTTTTACTTTTCTTCAGAGATGCTGCCTGTCCTGCTGAGTTACTCCAGCTTTTTGTGTCTATGTTTGGTTTAAACCAGCATCTGCAGTTCCTTCCTACACATTGCTAAATTAGATGTGGTTTGTGGATTGAAGCTTGACTCTGGCCCTGGAAGAGAAGGAATGTTTGCTGGAAGTGCCCTGTATGTTTTAAAGTATTGCTTATTGCTTCTATCACTGAAATGGCTTCCTGCGCTCGATTGTTTATGTACATAAATGTAACATCAAAAGAGATCATTGCTTCATCCTCTCTGCTGCTGGAGCTTATGATGTGTTCAGCAAAGCAGGAGGAAACTCTGGCCGTGCATTTACTTCCTGACAAGATGGTCTAAGAATCAATGTTAAATATTTGGCAGCAGTGAAAAAAAAAGCTTTGGCAGCAGCTGAAATGGTGGATCAAGCTGGATATTGTTTTTTAAATAGTTTAGTTTAGTTTAGAGATACAGCGCGGAAACAGGCCCTTCGGCCCACCGAGTCCCCACCGACCAGCGATACCCGCACACTAACACTATCCTACACACACTAGGGACAATTTATACTTATACCAAGTCAATTAACCTACAAACCTGCACGTCTTTGGAGTGTGGGAGAAAACCAAAGGTCTCGGAGGAAACTCACGCAGTCACGGGGAGAAGGTACAAACTCCGTACAGACAAGCACCCGTAGTCGGGATTGAACCCGCATCTCCAGCACTGTGAGGCAGTAACCATACCACTGTGCCAACGTGCCACCCTCCAATACTACACCTATATAAATCTATTGAAGCTAACATATATCTAATTCTACTGAAACCTAATTCACTGCTATTATGCACGGATCGCATCATGAAAAAAATAGATTAAATCCTCTTTTATTCAGTGGTAGTTCCGGACTTTGGAAAACGGAAACAGTGGTCAGGAATTATAGCCACAATTGTACTTTTGCCAGCTTCGATTTCACTAAATTGAACATGCAGTAACAATAACTCTGAAACGCCCTGGGGTTTGGCACAACTATTGTGTATAATTTGAAAATGAAGTCTCAATAAGTTTTCAAATTGGCCACGCACATTGTTATCGTGCTTTTTGAAAACAGAATGTACATCGAGGATGTTTTCAATAAGGAGGAAATTTGCATATTGAAACCAATGCCTGGGGAAAGTTTAGTTTAGGAAGGAACTGCAGATTCTGCTGGTTTACACCAAAGATAGACACAAAATGCTGGGTGTAATTCAACAGGTCAGGCAACATCTCTGGAGATAAAGGCGTAGGTGACATTTTGGGTCAGAACCCTTCTTTAGACTGCAGTAATGCTATGATACGCATGTTTATTAATTGTCCATGCCAGCATCTACCTTTATACAAAAAAATCACTGCTACAAACTATTCTCTTTCACTTAGCCATCGTGGTTATCAAAGGGTTCGGGGAGAAGGCACAAATCTATGATCTAGGAGAATAGGGGTGAAAAACAAAGACAGATCAGCCATGGTTGAATGGCAGAGTAGACTCGATGGGCCGAATGGCCTAATTCTGCTCCTATGACATGTGAACTCTGATCCCCACCTTTGCTATGGATAATTTTACAATGAACTATTAATCAGTGGGTAGAAAGTGAAGGAAAAGGCTGTTTCAGTTTAGTTTATTGTCACGTGTACCAAGGTACAGTGAAAAGATTTTGTTGCGTGCCAACCAGTCAGCGGAAGGACGATACATGGTTGCCATCGAGCCATTTACAGTGTATAGATACATGATAAAGGGAATAATGTTCAGTGCAAGGTAAAGCCAGTAAAGTTCGATCAAGGAAAGTCCAAGAGTACCCCACCAATGAGGTAGATAGTAGTTCCTGACGGCTCTCTATTTGTGGTAGGATGATGAAAAAGGTCAAAGGGAGAACATGCAAACTCCAAACAGACAGCACCAGAATGAGGTCAGAATGGAACCAGAGTTGCTGGTGTCAAAATGTGGCAATACTAGCAGTTATTTCAAGAGGGCTTGTCGACAAAAACAGGGACGTAATGTTGAGGCTCTATAAGGCGCTGGTCAGGCCGCATTTGGAGTATTGTGAGCAATTTTAGGCACCATATCTGAGGAAGGATGTGCTGGCTCTGGAGAGGGTCCAGAGGAGATTTACAAGAATGATCCCAGGAATGAGTGGGTTAACATATGATGAGCGTTTGACAGCACTGGGCCTGTACCCGCTGGAGTTTAGAAGAATGTGGGGGACCTCAATTAAAAACTTACAGAACAATGAAAGGCTTGGATAGAGTGGATGTGGAGAGGATGTTTCCACTAGTGGGAACGAGACTAGGACTAGAGGTCATAGTCTCAGAATTAAAGGACGTTCTTTTAGGAAACAGATGAGGAGAAATCTCTTTCATCAGTAGGCTGTGGAGGCCGTCAGTGGATACTTTAAGGCAGAGATAGATAGATTCTTGATTAGCACAGGTGTCAGGGGTTATGGGGAGAAGGCAGGAGAACGGGGTTGGGAGGGAGAAATAGATCAGCCATGATTGAATGACGGAGTAGACTTGATGGGCCGAATGGCCTAATTCTACTCCTATTCCTTATGACCTTATGACCTAGGTATAAATGGCACCACTGTGCCATCTAAAAGTCCAGGATAAATCTCTGTAGACTTTGCATCATGACTGTATAATATATTCCTTCTCCACAAGCCTCATCTGCTGCATTGTAGCCTTATTGAGTAATATCCTTCCTTTTGTTGTTTTTCTCTCGCTAGCTGACTGAACTATATTTCCATAAAAACAGCGATCAATATACAAAAATGTCAAAATTCATTGACTGGCCTGATGCAGTGGTAGTGATTTTGACATACACACAACAAATAATGAACTAAACCTCAGTCAATAGTTTGCTATTAAATCTTCTTTTCAGACATTTGTGATCTTCTCTTTCAGATGGCTCGTGATGAAAGATGATGAATAGAATATTTCACAATTGGTGGGGTGTTACTGGGATTGTTTTCACACCAGTGTCACAGATGCACCACCTCAGGTTAAATAAAGATTACGGAGCAGATTCTCGCCAGTCCAAGGGGAAATAATCACCATCGTTGGGAGAGATAGTTTGGAGATGAGGTTGGCGGTGTTGTAGGTCGCGATCGTTCCGGCCCCAAGGCCTCTAGTCCTTCACTTTATCAGTGAATGGTGACTGTGGTTTAGCGGTAGAGTTGCTGCCTTAAAGCGCCAGAGACCCGGATTCAATTCTGACTACGGGAGTTTGTACGTTCTCCCCTTGAGATGATTTCTCCGGTTGCTCCGGTTTCCTGCCACACTCCAAAGACGTGCAGGTTGGTAGGTTAATGGGCTTTGGGAAACTGTCAATAAATGTTATTCCCTTATCATGTATCAATACACTGTGATCAGCTTGATTGTAATCAATTATTGTCTTTCTGCTGTTAAAGAAGGAACTGCAGATGCTGGAGAATCGAGGGTACACAAAAGGCTGGAGAAACTCAGCGGGTGCAGCAGCATCTAAGGAGCGAAGGAGATTTTGACATTGAATTTTCTCAATTCTGTTAACCCTATCTGTCTCCTCCCCTCCCCACCTCTCCCTCAGCCCTCGGGCCCTGGCATTCCCTCTCTCTCTATCTCTCTCCCCCACCCTAGTCGCACTAGCTTCTCATTTTCACACCACAAACAGCTTACAATGGCTTGTTCCCATTATCATCGATACTTTTTTGCATATCTTTCATTCATTGTTCTTTATTTCTCCACATCACTGTCTATATCTCTCGTTTCCTTGATCCCTGACCAGTCTGAAGAAGGGTCTCGACCCGAAACGTCGCCTATCTCCTTCGCTCCTTGGATGCTGCTGCACCCGCTGAGTTTCTCCAGCCTTTTGTGTACCCTCCATTGTCTTTCTGCTGACTGGATAGCACGCAACAAAAGCTTTTCACTGTACCTCGGTATATGTGACAATAAACGAAATAAACTAACTAGAAAAGGATTAGATGATGTTTCGGGTCGAGACCTTTCTTCAGAATGAGAGTCGGGGAGAAGGATAAGGTGTGAAACATAGAAACATAGAAACATAGAAACATAGACAGATTAAAGGGGATGAGGGGCAATGTAGAACGGTTCATTGTTAGCTGAGGGGAAGGTGATAACGAGACGCACAATCTGTAAAATTTAATCAGGAGGACAGTGAAACTAGTCAGAAAACTAGGATGGGAGAGGGATGGAGAAAGAGGGTTACAAAGGTAGAAAAATCAAGAAATCCAAGCAAAATATGAGGTGCTGCTCCTCCAATTTGCATTGGGCCTCACTCTGACACACTGACGTTCCGTTTCCTCTCGTTTAATCTGCGATTTCACCAAAATCACATGAAATTCTGAAAAATTATTTTAATTTGCACAAATCTTGCAAATCAGCCGGAACACAGTCTTACCGCGGGAGAGCCAGCTTCGATGCTGACCAATGGTTCTGTCTGTACGAAGTTTGTACTTTTGGCTTGTGACCAGCGTGGGTTTTCCCCCAGGTGCTCCGGTTTCCTCCCACACTCCAAAAACGTACAGGTTTGTCTTTGGTAAACAATGTAAATTGTTCCCTAGTGTGTAGGATAGCATTAGTGTACGGAGTGGACTCGGTGGGCCGAAGGGTCTGTTTTCGCACTGTATTTCTAAACTAAACTAAACTAAACAAAATTAAATTAAACTAAACTCAACTAAACTAGACTAAACTAACAGCCTGCCGCTTGAAGTTGGCTACGAGCAAAACCGAACCTGAATCAAAGTGTAATAATAGTCAGAGAGAGAAACAAGGAAATGCAGATGCTGGTTCACAAAAAAAGACACAAAGTGGTGGAGTAACTCCGGGGGTTACATGGAGAGGTGATGTTTCAGGTCAGAAGACGTCCGAGTCTGGAGAAAGGTCCCATCTCCAAAGATGCTGCCTGACCCGTTGAGTTACTCCAACACTGTGTCATTTTTTTAAATAATCACAATAAAATAATCTTTTCATTCAGAAGAGAGAGACAGAAGGAACTGCATCTGCTGGAACCGCGAGTAAAATTGCTGGCTGAAGTAACTCAGCAGATTAGAACTGAATCTGAAGAAGGGTCTCAACCAAATACATTAAGGGCCTGTCCCACTTTCACGACCTAATTCACGACCTCTGCTGAGTTTGCCCTTGACTCATACTCACAGCATGGTCGTCACGAGGTCGTAGGAGGTCGTAGGTAGGTCGTAGCAGGTCATGATGCTAGTCGTAGGCATCAAGTAGGTCGGGGCGTTTTTTCTAGCCTGATGAAAAATGTCCACGAGTAAAAAAGGTCGTGAATTAGGTCATGAAAGTGGGACAGGCCCTTTACCTATCCTTGTTCTCCAGAGATGCTGCCTGACACGCTGAGTTACTCCAGCACTTTGTGCCTTTTTAGAATAGTGATAAATAAAGTAGTATTTTCATGAAGAGAGACATAAGGAACAGCAGGTGCTGGAATCTTGTAAAACACTAAGTGCTGGAGTAACTCAGTGGATCAGGACTGAGTCTGAAGAAGGATCTCAACCCTGGAGTAACTCAGTGGGTTAGGCAGCATCTGTGGAGGGATTGGATAGATGACCCTTAATGTTGGGGCCCTCTTTCAGGCCGTCATTTCTGTATATTTTTTGCTGGGAGCTTTTATCTTTTCATTGTTATTTTTAGTAATGGCAACTTGTTAGTAAAATTAACATCAGTAATCATGGTTTACAGCTGTTGATGCTTTGAGGTCAGTCACATCTGTGCATTTTAGTCGTATGTATTCCTGAAACATGATTAGTGTAATTACATTCTTTAGCTACTATTTGAACCACAGACAAGGCTAAGGTTAAACCCTGTGCTGTTAGCAAGAGCGAGACTTTGCCAAATCTTGAAGTAATCACGGAATTGGATTACAGATTATGGACAAAGTGAACTCCTGAACTAAAAACGTTTGACAGGGAAGTTAGCGCGGCGTGGTGGCGCAGCGGGCGAGTTGCTGCCTCACAGCGCCAGGGACCCGGGTTCGATCCTGGCTATGGGTGCTATCTGTACGTAGTTTGTACATTCTCACAGTCACCTACGTGGGTTTTCCCGAAGATCTTCGGTTTCCTCCCACTCTCCAAAGACCTACAGGTTTGTAGGTTTACTTGGGTTAGTATCAATGTAAAAAAAAAAAATCGCCGCTAGTGAGGTGTAGGATAGTATGGGGTGATCGCTGGTTGGCGCGGACCCCTTGGGCCAAAGGGTCCGTTTCTCTAAACTACGCCAATCTGTGCGTACACTTCCTGATAACCACTAGCAAGTGAGCACATTGGAGGAACAGCACCTCATATTTTGCTTGGGCAGCTTACACCCCAGAGGTATGAATGTTAACGTCTCTAACTTCAAGTAACCCTTGATCCCCTTTCTTTCCCCACCCGAGTCATTGTACTCATTTCACAGTCGTCCTGGTGAGTTTCATTGTTTGTAACTCATTTTCACCTAGCCCACAGCTAACAACTGTTTCCTTTATCATCGTGAATTTTCTGCGTATCTTTCATTCATTTGTTCATATCATTCATATCCCTCTATATCACTGCCTATATCTCTCGTTTCCTTTTCCTCAGACTCTCAATCTGAAGAAGGGTATCGACCCAAAACGTCACCTATTCCTTTTCTCCAGAGATGATGTCAGACCTGCTGAGTTACTCCAGCAGTTTGTGTCCATCTAGCAAGTAATGTTATCCTGACTTCTATTCAAAACCACCCGTGCACAGAGAGCAAAGATAGTTTTTTATTATGAAGTGCATCACAGTGAACAACTTGTCTAATATAGAACATCACTGCCCTTGGGTATATCAAATGAGGAATCTAGTTAGCCACATTTGAGAGTTTAATTGATATCCTCGGATTCCATTAAATTACCTTTGGTATAAGAAATCTCCTTAATGTTCTACCGTTTGCTGTCTCGCTCAAAAACATGAGTAGTCAGAAGAAACCAAAATTATTCACAAGCTCTCTGGAAATAAAAGCATTATTTTTTCCCACGCATATGAGTTCCGACGTTTTAAATTGCCTTCCTAAATTTGACGAATAACATTTTTAATTTGATATTTAATTTACGCTTAGTGATGCTATTGAAAATATTTTGTTTTTGTGGAGGTGTTTTGTAGAAGTGTATAAAAGGTGTACAGATACATGATAACGTGAAATACATGTTGTGCATGCTAAAGTCCGATCAAAGATAGCCCGAGAATCTCCAATGAGGTAGATAGTAGTTCAGGACTGCTCTCTTGTTGTTGGTTGGATGGTTCAGTTGCCTGATTGTGGTGGATGGGGGGGAACACTGGAAGAGAGGAGGGGAAAGACAAGGTTTCTCTTTACAAAAGAGAATAACCTCCTTACTTTCAGTTGTACTTTGACATATATTTTAAAACTTCACTCACAAACACCTAAATAAGACCTTGACTTCTCCTCAAGTTTAATCTTCAAGGAGTTAAAAAAAAAAAAGTGGAACAGCTGGTCTACATGGACTTCAGTCATGAAGCAAATGAAGTCAGTCAGTACACAAACATATCAACTAGCACAACTCCTATTAGCTTAAGGTATGTATACAGTACAGCCTTTTTAATCTCCATTAGTGTTGTGTCCCAGTTCTGGAAATTATGCTGAAGGAACACTAACTCTGGCAAGAAGAATCTGACAAAATAAAGCCCTTGCAATGAAATACTTCAGGACAGATTTCCTGTTATCTATCTTCGCAGATCACAAAGGGTAAATTATGAATAGCAGAGGAAGTGTGAGACAGTTAATCTCTCATCGTGTGGAATTGTGCCAGCCTAATGTCCCATGTATGTAAGTAAGTTGAACTGTCATTGAATAATAGGAGTAGCCCCCTCAGTGTGGAAAGACACATTTTAGTTTAACAAGGCAATATTGCTGACTTTCCCACCATTGTTCCAGCGGTCTAAACCAGCACCTGCAGTTCCTTCCCACACATTTTTCCAGCAGAGTTTAGTTTAGTTTAGTTTAGTTTAGATAGACAAATGCTGGAGTAACTCAGCGGGACAGGCAGCGTCTCTGGCGAGGAGGAATAGTCATAAGGTCAAAATTGTAGGAGCAGAATTAGGCCATTTGGCCCATCAAGTCTACTCCATCATTCAATCATGGCTGACCCATCTCTCCCTCCTAACCCCAATCTCCTGCCTTCACCCCATAACCTCTGACACCCATACTGATCAAGAATCTATCTATCTCTGCCTTAAAAATATCTACTGAAATTCCACAGATTCTCCACCCTCTGACTAAAGAAATGTCTTCTCATCTCCTTCCTAAGCGTCCTTTAATTCTGAGGCTATGACCTCTAGTTCTAGACTCACCCACTAATGGAAACATCCTCTCCACATCCACTCTATCTAAACCTTCACTATTCAGTAAGGTTTCAATGAGGTCCCCCCTCATTCTTCTAAACTCCAGCGAGTACAGGCCTTGTGCCGGCACATGCTCATCATAGGTTAACCGACTAATTCCTGGACTCGACCCTAAAGCACTCACAGACACCAATCCGCTTGATCATCAGTGAGCCAAGGTCAGAGCCGCAAGGTCAGGGTCGGGGTCGGGCCAAGGTGGACGGCACGAGTCGCCTCGGACAAAGGGGGCCCCAGCGTAGGGAACAGCCGAGAACAAAGGGTGGAACGTATCTATGGGGGTCACTGGTGGGGTTGATATAGATGAGTGCTTTACGATCATGGTAGGTTTACTAATGAAAAGCATTTGATGGCACTGGGCCTGTACTTGCTGGAGTTTAGTTGGAGAGTCTAGGACTAGAGGTCATAACCTCAGAATTAAAGGCAGGGACTCAGTGAGCCGCCGGGCTTTTTTATCACACTCTATCTCTAAACGGGGGCAGGGGGAAAGAAATTATTCCTGAGTTTGGTGCTGCTCACTTTCAAGCTTCTGTACCTTCTGCCAAACGAGACCAGGGAGAAGAGAAATGACTGGGGTGGGACAAGTCTTTGATGTTGTGGGTTTAAGAAGGAACTGCAGATGCTGGAAAATCGAAGGTGGACAAAAGTGCTGGAGAAACTCAGCGGGTTCCTTCTCATTCCGAATCCGACCTTTCTGTCCTGGGCCTCCTCCATTGCCAGAGTGAGCACCACTGGAAATTGGAGGAGCAGCTCCTCATATTCCGTTTGGGCAGTTTGCACCCTAGCGGCATGAACGTTGACTTCTCCAATTTCAGATAGCCATTGCTGTCTCCTCCCCTTCTCAGCTCTCCCTCAGCCCTCAACCATCTGGCTCCTCCTCTTCCTTTCCCTTTCTTCTCCCACCCCCCCCTACATCAGTCTGAAGAAGGGTTTCAGCCCGAAACGTTGCCTATTCCTTCGCTCCATAGATGCTGCTGCACCCGCTGAGTTTTCTCCAGCACCTTTGTCTAGCCTTTGATGTTGTGGATTGCTTTTCCAAGGCAGCGTGAAGCGTAGATGGTGTCTAAGGTGAGGAGTCTGGCCTGCGTATAGGACTGGGCTATGTCCAGAATTCTCTGCGATTTCTTGCTGCTTTGGGCAGAGAGCAGTTCCCAAACCAAGCTGTGACGCACACTCCAACAGCATGTTTTCCTGTGGTGCATCTGTGGAAGTTTGTAAGAGTCACTGTGGACGTGCCGAATTTCCTCATTCCGTTTCTGTCCACTTCTCAGGCAAAAGGTCATCATCCCACTTTGCTGCAAGCCGGTAGCAATGCCACAGGCAGCAGGGACATCACCCTCTCTGCCCGTGCACCTTTGATTAATCCAGGGGTAATCAGATGAAATAGAGTCTCAGGTGTTACACTGATGTACTTGCTCGCAGTTTGGCTTTGTATCCGCTTGACTAATAATGTGTTTAAAATGCATGAACATTGATCTGAGGCATTTGGCGGCATTGCCAGCAATACGCTTTAAGCTAGGACAGAGACTGTGAACCTGGTCTCACAAAGGTCTCTTTATAGACAAACAGGAGGGCTAATAGTGTCGAGGGTTAACAGACAGATGTCACGGTGAAAATTACAGCAGTGCCTGCTCTGGAGAAAATAACAGTGGTTATGATACTTTGCTTGGAATCTGTCATTTCCACTGTGATGGTAACAAAATACTCAACAGGGTCTATGACAGATTAATCTGCTTGAGGCGAACCGAGATGCATTGGCAGCAGAAAGGGGACGTATTTCAACATCGCTGGTTATGGAACTGGGAGAATCTTCAAATGTCAAGTGGATAAAGAAGTAAAGAATGTTTCAGTTGGGTCATAATGTTCTCACCATATGCTGTTATTAACTTAAAAGTGACGAAAGCAGAGGATAATAGTACAGGTGGGGCGAGAAAGGGTGGGGGGGGGGGGGGGGTTGTGTGGAGGTGGGGGCGAAAGCTGGGGAGGAAAGGCTTTTAACAGTACACTTAGTATTTTCTTCCCTGAACTGTTTAGGAGAAGGGTAACCCTTTGAGATATAACTTATCATCATTTTTTTGGAAAGAACTGCAGATTTAACTGCTGGTTCAATTCGAAGTTAGACACAAAATGGGGGGGGGGGGGGGGGGGAGGGGGGAAGGAGGGGGAAGGGGGGGGGGAAGAAGGGGGGGGGGAAAAAGGGGGGGTGGGAGGGGGGGGGGGGGGGGGGGTGGGAAGGGAGGGGGGGGGAAGGGAGGGAGACACTTTTAAGAAGCCAGACAACTTTTAATAAGCCAGAGATACACAGCTGTGAAGTTCGGCTGCCATTTAACATTACCGGTCGGTTATCCTTGCTTCTGAAAACTCATGTTTACGTTTTTTTCCCCAATGAGCCAATGAAAATGACCGGATTAATTAGCAAGGGCGATTAACTAAAACTACCTATGACTAGCTCGACTACCTACAACTACATGGCGACCCCACTACAACCGCACCTACGACTGCACGATTATCGATTTTCTCCATGGCGAGCAATTTCTGGTCGCAGAAAAATTTTCAACATGTTGAAAAATTAGCGGCAACCGTACTGAGGCCGCGACTAGTTCCCAGAAAGCGGGAACTCCTGGCGACCATGAAGGAGACTCACCAGGGACCACCAGCGAACATGTGGCGACCATGTGGCGACCATGTGGTGAGCACAGAGTCTCCTGCACTCGCCTGAAAAGTCGCCTGTGGGACAGGCCCTTAACGCTATCTCATCTAGAGATTTGAGAAGAATGGGCTGGATTGGACTGATCTTATCCTACGCTCACCCCCCATTAGGTTTGGGCGAATTATCGTCACATGTACCGAGGTTTCAGTGATAAGCTTTTCTTTGCACGCAATTCAATCAGGTGAGATAATACTGTACTTAAATACAATCAAGTTAAACCCCGACCTCCTGGTCGCTCAGCACTTCAACTCCTCCTCCCATTCCGTATCCGACCTCTCGGTCCTGGGCCTCCTCCATGGCCAGAGTGAGCAACACCGCAAGTTGGAGGAACAGCACCTCATATTCCGCTTGGGGAGTCTGCATCCTTTGGGCTTGAACATTGAATTTTCTCAATTCTGTTAACCCTTGCTGTCTCCTCCCCTTCCCACCTCCCCCTCAGCCCTCGGGCCCTGGCATTCCCTCTATCTCTATCTCCCTCCACCTAGTCGCACTAGCTTCTCATTTTCACCACACAAACAGCTTACAATGGCTTGTTCCCTTTATCATCTATACTTTTTGCATATCTTTCATTCATTGTTCTTTATCTCTCCACATCACCGTCTATATCTCTCGTTTCCCTGATCCCTGACCAGTCTGAAGAAGGGTCTCGACCCGAAACGTCGCCTATCTCCTTCGCTCCTTAGATGCTGCTGCACCCGCTGAGGTTCTCCAGCTTTTTGTGTAACCCTCGATTCTCCAGCATCTGCAGTTTCTTCATTAACAAGTTAAACTCAAGTTCAATAGGCAGAGCAGAGAGGAAGATACACGACTCCCACCTGCCCGCGTTTGGTCCATATCGCTCCAAACCTGTCGCATCCATCCATGTACCTGTCTAACTGTTTCTTAAATGTTGGGATAGTCGCAGCCTCAACTACCTCCTCTGGCAGCTTGTTCCATACACCCACCACTGTTTGTATGAAAAAGTTACCCCTCGGATTCCTATTAAATCTTTTCCCCTTCAAACCTTTGTCCTCTGGTCCTTGATTTACCTGCTGTGGGCAAGAGACTCTATGCATCTACCCAATCTATACACTCACTAAACTAAACTAAACTTTAATCTTTTTCACTAAACTAAATTCTAGCCTAAGAATAGGTGGAGACCATTGAGGGCCAATTGCAGAACAACAGAAAGAAAGGTATGAAGATTGTTTTAGTTATTTTTTTTACCTTTTGGTTCATTTTTTCACACTATAATCTATTGATAACAGTCAATTCATTGTATTAATTTTCAATGCTTTATCGTCAGAACAGAC
This sequence comes from Okamejei kenojei, assembly GCA_035221665.1. NCBI lineage: Eukaryota > Metazoa > Chordata > Chondrichthyes > Rajiformes > Rajidae > Okamejei > Okamejei kenojei. The sequence goes on from CM069164.1 coordinate 26,796,059, forward strand.
ACACTCAGAAAACCAAGGAAGTTTAAGAACGGATTCACACTTCATTGATTGTAGATGATACCTCACTGGAAGCGGCACCTTTAAAAAGAAGAAAAAAATATTGATTTTTTTCTGAACAAGTAGTAGAAACCCATAGGAAATTGAAGACAGACACTAAAGTGTGTGGGATGAGTCACACATGGGTTCTTTTAATCTCAGTGAAGGGCAAATGATTCAAGTTTGTAACATGGGAAGAATGTGTGTATTTCAAAGGGTCTGTTTCTCTATTGTTAATGCCCCAAGCACTGCCCAGCTTTTAACATCATAATGAAGGATGCTCCTGATGGATTATCTGGAGATAGGATTAATTCCTTCACAGCTACTCTGGAGGCGAGACTTTTCAGTCCTGGGTACACAAGAAACCACACTGCTCACACTTTATCTCATTTTCAAACTCTGCTGTGAATCAAATGCCTTCCCCCCTGTATCCCTGTTTAGTTTTGAAGTGAAATACTGTCTTGACTACAAGCTGTGGGGATGAGTGAAGATCCGAAATGAGTCCATGTGGAGGATTTACATTCAGACCTCAATGGCGCCCGACCCTTAAAAATGTTGATGAGAGAAAAAAAGATTGCATTTTTAAATGGAAACATGAATTGTCTGCAGTGTCAGAGGAAAGAGGAGAGGGGAGGGTTGTTGGGTCCTTCTTCAAAATGTACAGATTGTCTTTCAATTAGGGGCAACCCGAGTTAACGGGCTGTTGTTGCTGCAAGACTTAGCATTTCCTGCAGCAACGTTTTACATGAGCTTGTTGGATCAATATGCTCTTATATATCTTTATCAAAATTCCAGACATTTGTATTAACGGACTATTTATTGGCAAGTTTGATATCTCAATAACTATGAAGACTGCTTATTTTTTCCACTGTTTTTATTGCAGATTGTGTTATCTGGTTATGTATTGTCTCAATTCAATTGTATTAGAGCAGTCCCGAACTACTGTCTACCCCATTGGGGACACGCGGAATATCTTTGAGCGGGCTTTACTGGCTTTATCTTGCAATAAACATTATTCCCTTTATCATGTATCTGTGATGGCTCGATTGTCATCATGTATTGTCTTTCTGCTGGCTGGTTAGCACGCAAACAAAAGCTTTTCACTGCACCTCAGTACACGTGACAATAAACCTAAAGCCGAACGAAAATGGTCTTGATTACAAGCCTGACATAAATGCTGGAGAAACCCAGCAGGTAAGGTAGCATCTATGGAGCGAAGGAAATAGGCAACGTTTCGGGCCGAAACCCTTCCTCAGACTGATTACAACCCTTGTGGTTTCCAAGATTTCCAAAATGAGAAATTACTTATCCTTCCCTCAATGTTTTGTTATTTTTCTCGCTTTGGCATTGCACTTTCAAATACAATCAAGAGCAGCAATTAGACTGTAAATTAATTTTAATATTAAAAAAGCTGCACGTGGTTTAATGTTGTCAAGGCTGTGCAGTGATTTAGCAAAGTCAAACAGACAAGCGACAATTTAACACTGGGAATAGATCTTACCGTCGGAAGCTTAATAAATGGGAAGATTTAGAAGGATCACTGGAAAGATGTGAAGAGTATACAGATTTTTCTTTCCCACCAGACAGAAGGGGTACAGTGGTCATCGGGATGTATATCAAAGTGTGGGAGGACTGGTGAAGGGTTCAGAAGTGCAGAAAGCTTAGGAGATGGATGGTCCGTGGCTGTTGCTACAACAGGCAGGGGAGTATATTGCAACTCAGAGCAAGTACAGAAAAGAAACAGTGAATGAGCAGATCTATTTTCACCAGATCATTTAGTTTAGTTTATAGATACAGCACGGAAGCAGGTCCTTCGGCCCACTGAGTCCGCGCCGACCAGCGATCCCCGCACACTTACACCATCCCACACACGCGCGAGGCAATTTTACATTGATACCAAGCCAATTAACCTACAATTTGTACGACTTTGGAGTGTGGGAGGAAACCGAAGATCTCGGAGAAAATCCACGCAGGTCACGGGCAGAATGTACAAACTCCGTATAGACAGCACCCGTAGTTGGGATCGAACCCGGGGCTCTGGCGCTGTAAGGCAGCAACTCTACCGCTGCGCCACCGTGCCACCATGAAAAGCGGTATCCAGCCTGGAGTAAATGTGGCATTATATAGACACAAAATGCTGGAGTGAATTGTGAGAGAATTTGAGTTTATGAGCAAGGAGGTCCTAGTGCAGTTGTACAGGGCCCTGGTGAGACTGCATCTGCAGAATTGTGTGCAGTTTTGGTCTCCTTATTTGACGAAGGACATTATTGCTATTGAGGGAGTGCAGCGTCGGTTCACCAGGTTAATTACCGGGATGGCGGGACTGACATATGATGAAAGAAAGGGTCGACTGAGCTTGTATTCACTGGAATTTAGAAGGATGAGAGGGTATCTTATAGAAACATAAACAATTCTTAAAGGATTGGGCAGGCTAGATACAGGAAAAATGTTCCCGATGTTGGGGGAGTCCAGAACCAGGGGTCACAGTTCAAGAATAAGGGGTAGGCCATTTAGGACTCAGATGAGGAAAAATGTGAATCTGTGGAATTCTCTGCCACAGAAGGCAGTGGAGGCTAATTCACTGGATGTTTTCAAGAGAGAGTTAGGGCTAACGGAATCAAGGGATATGGGGAGAAAGCAGGAACGGGGTCCTGATTTTGGATTATCAGCCAATGGCCATGCTGGCTCGACGGGCCGAATCGCCTACTCCTGCACCTGTTTTCTATGTATCTATGATTCTATGAGTAACTCGGCGGGACAGACAGCATCTCTGGAGAGAAGGAATGGTTGACTTTTAGAGTCGAAACCCTTCTTCAGACCTGAAACATCACCCATTCCTTCTCTCCAGAGACGCTGCCTGTCCCACTGAGGTACTCCAGCATATTGGGTCTATCTTCGGTTTAAATGAGCGTCTGCAATTATTTTCTACGCAAATGTGGCATTGCCGTTTGCCGAGGACAAAAAGAGTTTCACTTCTGCTAAACTCTCCACATCTCTTCCAGGGCATGATAAAGAGTTTAAAAGCCAATACATTAGCTTTGAAGTATGAATGCTGATGTAATGAAGAAACATCGGCAATTAAAGTGCACACAGTAAGCTGCCATTAATGGGAATGTAATAAATGACCAATCTGCATTTCTTTGCAATGTTGAACTAAGGATAAATATTGGCCAGTGCCCAAGGATATCTCCGCTGGTCTTTTTTGAAATAGTACTATGAGATGTTTTTGTACATCTATCTGGAAGAGGAGACCGGATCTCTGGTTTATGTCTCAACTGAAAGACATCGCCTCTAACAGCAAACAAATCAGCAACCACTGCACCAGAGTAAGTTCATAAGGTCATAAGTGATAGAAAGAGAACTAGGCCATTCAGCCCATCAAGTCTACTCTGCCACTCAATCATGGCTGATCTAGCTTTCCCTCTCAACCCTATTCTCCTGCCGTCTCCCCATAACCCCTGACATCTATACTAATCATGAACCTGTCAATCTCTACCTTAAAACTAACCATTGACTTGTCAATGAATTCCACAGATATACCACCCTCTAACAAACGACATTGCCTCCTCATCTCCTTTCTAAATGTATGTCCTTTTTTTTATGAGGCTATGGCCTCTGGTCCTAGACACTCCCACTAGTGGAAACATCCTCTCCACATCCACTCTATCCAAGCCTTTCACTATTCACATCCTATCTCGAGATAACACAATACCTGGTAACTGGCGACCTCTGACAGCCTCGACCCGAAACGTCACCCATTCCTTCTCTGCAGAGATGCTGCCTGTCCTGCTGAGTTACTCCATCTTTTTGTGTTGACCTCTGCATATAACTCTTGTATGATGCGTCCAAGATATTTGGAGTTAAAGAGCAAAGGTGTGAATATATCAGTTTGGTTTAGTTTGTTGTCACGTGTACCGAGGTACTGGGAAAAGCTTTTGTTGCGTGCTATCCAGTCAGCAGAAAGTCAATACATGGTTATAATCGAGCCATTTACAGCATATAGATACATGATAAGGGAATAACGTTTGGGGCAAGGTAAAGCCAGCAAAGACTGATCAAGGATAGTCCGAGGGTCACCAAAGAGATAGATAGTAGTTCAGCACTGCTCTCTGGTTATGGTATATATGTTATAGCCCTTGCAGTTTTCCAAATTTGATGTGCTCCATCAGTTTTATTTCCCTTCAACCCAAGAGCTGATTATCTGATTTGGCCAAGCATCATTAGTGATTATAGCCTTGTGTATCAAACACAAAACACTATTATTTTCAGTCATCTGGACCATAGCCTTGTGTTAATAGGGTTGCATCATGTTTATCTTTATTTCACTAGATTCTGGGAAGAGGGAACGGCTGGAGTGGACGGTGGAGTCTCCTCCAGATCTGGAGACCCGAAACTGTGTTTTGATCCTTTGTTTCTCGAAAACTTAAAATTTGATGACACAGCGGTAGAGTTGCTGCCTTACAGTGCTTGCAGCACCAGATCCTGGCTACGGTTACTCGTTTGTACTGAATTTGTACATTCTCCCCGTACCTGCGTGGGTTTTCTCTGAGATCTTCAGTTTCCTCCCACACTCCAAAGTGCCTCTGGGAATGTCCGGAGGCCTTTAATCAATGTGCCGCCGTCTCAATGCCTCTCGGACGTTCGTGGGGAAGCCGGAGTCTCGCCAGTCGGAGCAGGGACCTCGTGGGTCGGTGGAGTCCCGCGGGTCGGAGACTGCTGCTGACGGCCCCTGAGCCAGAGGAGCCCGCGACTGGGGCTTGGGCAGGCGCCACGGAAGCATCAGGAGGGAACGCGGCAGTGATGGTGGAGAGTCGGTGCAGCGGTCGACCGACGGACGAGGACGGACGAGGATGGACCTCGTGGAAGTTAGGACACCGCTGCCGAGGGGTGGAACAAAGAAGGACCCAGAGTGGGGGAGGGGGGGGGACCGCCGTGAGGATGGTTGTGGTGGTGGTGGGTGGAGTTGCAAGAACAAAGGGCGACCCGGCGCAGGGTACTTTGTAACTTGTTGCCGCCCTTTATGTGGCAACTATTTGCATACCTTGGGCATGCAAGCAAAGAATTTAATTGTGACTTGTCGCATGTGACAATAAAGTATTGATCCCTTCATGTACTGTGGAGTCAAGAATGCAAGATAGTGGAGCCATGTTTGATTTTGAAAGGAGGGCTGACCTTTTTGTGTCCTGCAGTGCTTGAGTTAGTCCTTTCACCTTGAGGTCAGCCTCAGATAAGTGGTGAAAATATCACTATGTGTCGCAGTTTTACAAAACTGGTCTTTAAAACTGAGGGGGAGATGAGGCTCCCTGGGTATACACTATGTCCATTCAGCAATGAAACAATGGATGCCTTCACCCATTCAAATGCAGACTCTGCCATCTGCCAATACTGCCTGAAGTTCTTAAGTACAGAAGGACTTGATTTAATGTTCGTAACTGATGCAGGTCACTTCTTCAGCCAGTTCCAGTCCCAGAGATACTGATTACCAGATGTGTACATACTCAGACAGTCGTTCTGCCGGATCCATATGTAACGCAATAAGACGGCATGTTATAAAATGTGGTCCATATGTTTTGTCCAATTTTTGTAGTATACAGGTGCATATCGTCTTGTGTTACACTATCTGCAACTGCGCTGCTACTGAAACTGTAACCCATGCAAATTTCTTTCATATTTTTCAGACTTTAGACTCTAGAGATACAGCGCGGAAACAGGCCCTTCGGCCCACCGAGTCTGCTCCAACCAGCAATCACCCCTCCCACTTACACCATCCTACACATCCTAGGGACAATTTTGCACCTTACCAGAGCCAATCAGCCAACAAACCTGCACATCTTATGGAGTGTGGGAGGAAACTGGGGAACCCGGAGAAAACCCACGCAGATCATGGGGAGAACGTACAAACTCCGCACAGACAGCGCCCATAGTCAGGTTCGCACCCGGGTCTCCGGTGCTGAGAGGCAGCAACTCTACCGCTGTGCCACCGTGCTGCCCAACGCGACCAAGTGGGTAAAGGACATTGAGCAAGGTCGGCTCACTCCGAAGATGGACACAAAATGCCAGGGCAAATCTACGGGTCAGGCAGCAACTCAGGGGGAAAGGGATAGGTGACGTTTCAGGTCGGGACACTTCTTCAGTCTTCTTGAGCTCTTCTTGAACCAGCGTCTGCAGCTCCTTCCTGCACACAAGGTTGGCGCACCGCTCCCAGGACCTGGGTCAACCTGCTTCAACATTGTTTGTTGCAGAAAAAATTGTGGGAAAAATATGATTACTCTGCTTCAAGTGACAAGCGATTATTTATGCCCTTCTTGAGCAGTCATAGAAACATAGAAAACAATTGCAGGAGTAGGCCATTCGGCCCTTCGAGCCAGCACCGCCATTCAATATGATCATGGCTGAACATCCAAAATCAGTACCCCGTTCCTGCTTTCTCCCCATATCCCTTGATTCCATTAGCCCTAACTCTCTTGAAAACATCCAGTGAATTGGCCTCCACTGCCTTCTGTGGCAGAGAATTCCACAGATTCACAACTCTCTGGGTGAAGAAGTTTTTCCTCATCGCAGTCCTAAATGGCCTACCCCTTATTCTTAAACTGTGACCCCTGGTTCTGGACTCCCCCCAACATGGGGAACATTCATGTCAGGCTTCAGCTTAACATCCGTGCTGAGGGAAGGCTGTGTAGAATGGGGACCGCCGTGACGGACGGTGGGTGAACAAGGGGGGAGCCGGTGTGGAGGAGGGGGCACTCTAGTTTAGAATCCTCTGCTCTGGGGATAAGCCCGTGTTCGTTTGTTTGTTTGTCCGTTCGTTCCAGTGAAGGTGCTGTGCACACGGCAGCCAGAGAACACTCGTTTGTCTTTTTTCTTTTTGTTTCTCACTTTTAAATTCAAGTTTTTGTCCACCTTGGTGAGTTCTGACTGTCGGCAGAGCAATTTCCCTCCGGAGATGAGTAAAGTTTTATCGTATCGTATCGTATCGTATGAAGCGACGTTCTCTCAGCAGCTCACTGTAATGTCCAGATTAGGTGTACAAGTGCGTTAAGTTGGACGTAAACCCACAGCCTTCTGACTCACAGGTGACGGTGGTCCTAATCCACGGGGAAATGTGAGCAATGAAGTAAGTAATTTATCAGAGCGGATTTACAAATTGAATCTGGAGGCAGTCAGTCAGGGCCAGCTGAGCAGCCAAAAGCAGAACTTCCCCTGATACCAAATACTTTGTGCATTTGAAGTTTTCCAGATGACTGAAATAAAAACATACCTGAAAAGATGTTGGATCTGGAAGTAGCAGTGGTTATTGGTCAGGGTTTGTGTGCTGAACTTTTGGCTGCAAATAAACTGTGTACATCCTTCAAATGAATCAGGTCGTGACAAGCTGGAAGCTACTGATGAAGAATGTAGAAACAAGGCGTGTAGAAAGGAACTGCAGATGCTGATGCAGTCTGAAGAAAAGTTCCCACCCCAAACATAGTTTGTGTACAGGCGATCCATGGTCAGCATGGACTCGATGGGCCCAAGGGCCTGTTTCCACACTGTATCTCTAAACTAAACTTAACTCAGAGGCCCTTATATTACAGCCTTTCAAACATAGAAACATAGAAAATAGGTGTAGGAGTTTGCCATTCGGCCCTTCAAGCCAGCACTGCCATTCATTGTGATCATGGCTGATCATCCACTAACAGTAACCTGTTCCTGCCTTCTCCACATATCCCCTTGATTCCGTTAGCCCCAAGAGCTGGGGAGGGGGGACTCCAGCTTTTTGTGTCTATCTTCGATTTAAATCAGCATCTGCAGTTCCTTGCTACACATGTTTCATGAGATGTTGCTTGTCTCTCTGAGTTACTCCAGGACATTGTGACTTTTTATGTAAACCAGCATCTGCAGATCCTTGTTTCTACATTATAACAAGAATTTGGGGTCTAACTCCTTTTTGGGAATCAGTAGGACAACATTCAGTGTCACTGGGAATGAGCGGGTTAACATATGATGAGCGTTGGACGGCACTGGGCCTGTACTCGCTGGAGTTTAGAAGGATGAGGGGACACCTCATTGAAACTTACTGAATAGTGAAAGGCCCGGATAGAGTTGATGTGGAGAGGATGTTTCCACTAGTGGGGGAGTCTAGGACCAGAGGCCTTAACCTCAGAATAAATTAACGTACTCTTGGAGATGAGGAGGAATTTCTTTAGTCAGAGGATGGGGAATCTGTGGAATTCATTGCCACATAAAGTTGCGGAGGCCAAACAATGGAGGTTATGAGGAGCAGGCAGGGGAAGGCAGAAAGATAGATCAGCCGTGATTGAATGGTGGAGTAGACTTGATGGGCTGAATGGCCTAATTCTGTTCCTATAACATGAACTTATGAACTATTTTTTAACTCTTGTCCTTGGTTGCTGTCATTAGTGTTCTAGTTTGGCTTGACCCATGGGATGGTCAACAGGATATTATTTGACTTTACACCCCCACACCAATTGTCTCATTCCTTGTGGAATGTTCCAGTGGGCACTGGAAGTCTTTGTCTGGCTTTTTTTTGTATTTTGGAACAAAAAGCATGTGGCTCAAACCATTTCCTTATTCATTTTTGATGCCTTTTGCAGGCTTTTAAATCATTTGGAATCATTAGCATTAACAATTGTTTCTTTACATCCAACCGACTCAAAGGAATAAATAATGAAAGGCATATCTGTTGGCTGCTTTAACTAACCACGTCCGTGATGCGTTAATACACACTGTACATCCTGAATAGTCGTCACATTCTCCTGAATCAGAGTTAGACAATTTCCTCCCCAAAGGACCTGTGGTCATGTTAGTGCAAGGCGGTGATTTGGTTAAAAGTTCTACTTCTATTCATGACTGAATTGGTTGAAAGATGCAGCGTGGAAACAGGCCCTTCAGCCCACCCAGTCCGCGCTGACCATTGATCACCCGTTCGCACAAGTTCTATGCTCTCCCACTTTCATATCCACTCCCTACGCACTAGGGCCAAAGATCTTACAAACCCACATGACTTTGGGATGTGGTTGGAAACCAGAGCACCCGGAGGAAACCACAGAAGGCTGTGGAGGCCAAGCCAATGAATATTTTTAAGGTGGAGATTGATAGATTCTTGATTAGTACTACGGGTGTCAGGGAGTATGGGGAGAAGGCAGGAGAATGGGGTTGAAAAGAAAAGGATAGATCAGCCATGATCGAATGGCAAAGCAGACTTGTTGGGCCGAATGGCCTAATTCTGCTCCTATAACTTATGGAATTGTGAACTTATGAAGACACAGGGAGAACGTGCAAGCTCCTCACAGACAGCTCCCGAGGTCAGGATTGAACTTGCATCCAAAAGTGTAGCCACAAGTCTTATTCTCTCACAAAGATACTAATTCCCAATCCCTAAACACTTGCCCCATTCTTGGCCAGTAGTTCTGGCTGCCCTTTGCTAAATAATTTGATTCTTCCTAAGTTGGCTGCCGATGCATAAGTGGTGATCACTGATTGTAGTTTAGTTTAGAGATATAGCATGGAAACAGGCCCTTTGGCCCACCAAGCCCACGCTGACCAGCGATCACTCCTGCACACTAGCACAATTCTACACAATAGGGGCCATTTCCAATTTTTACCAAAGCCAATTGACCCACAAACCTGCACGTCTTTGGAGTGTGGGAGGAAACCCGAGCACCCGAGGAAAACCCACATAGTCACGGGGAGAACGAACAAACTCCGTACAGACAGCACCGGTAGTCAGGATCAAACTGGTGTTGTAAGGCAGCCACTGTACCGCTTCCTGGTACCTTCTCCTTCTTAACAGAGGAGTTTCGGGTCTTCACAGTGTATGAGGGGCATTGCGGAGTGATTGCTTTGCACTGCAGCCACAGTGAGTGGATTCTGGACAAGATCGCTCCGGGCATTGTGCACAGTGCCAGTCTTGTCCATTGAAAACCAACTCCAGTTGTGTGAAATTAACAACAGGTTTGAATCGTATGAATTTGCATGCACACTATTTAATAGGCCAAATAATGTTTTTAATAATTAAATTGAATCCATAATCTATTGGTGCACGCTGTTGCTAAACGCCTCACTGGAAGACAGCGTGGAACGGGCAAACGAGACGGAGAGATTCAGACCACCAGCCTGGCACGGTGGCGCAGTGGTAGAGTTGCTGCTTTACAGCGGCGGAAACCCGGGTTCGATCCCGACCACGGGTGCTTTCTGTACGCAGTTTGTACGTTCTCCTCGTGACCGCGTGGGTTTTCCCCAGGATCTTCAGTTTCCTCCCACACTCCAAAGACCTGCAAGTTTGTAGGTTAATTGGCTTGGTAAAAAAAAGTAAAGTTGTCCCTAGTGTATGCAGGGTAATGAGGCTAGTGTGTGGGGATCGCTGGTCGGCGCGGACTCAGTGGGCCGAAGGGCCTGTTTCCTCTCTGTATCCCAAAACTAAACTAAACACTCGACTTGTGCAGCAGCATCTAAGGAGCGAAGGAGATAGGCGACGTTTCGGGTCGAGACCCTTCTTCAGACTCTCCTTCGCTCCTTAGATGCTGCTGCACCCGCTGAGTTTCTCCAGCCTTTTGTGTAACCCTCGATTCTCCGGCATCTGCAGTTCCTTCTTAAACACTCGACTTGTGGGCTTCAGGTTTTACGTCAATCCGTTTATCTCCGATCCACATTCCTACAGGGAGGGGACTGCGCAGGGGAAACGTAACCTTTGTGAATGTCTACCCTTGCACCTGTTTAGCCCCAGGGACAATGTGAGGAGAGGCTACGGAACTTGGTAGGCCTTGATATTCACGCGAGCAATATTGCCGGACTTGAGTCCATAATTGGTGCATGTGTTGGCTTCAAGGCGCGGAGAGGGGGAAACCCCAGTGTGATCTTTGAATGGGGCTACAGGCTTACGCCAGGTGCCAAATTAGAGCTCAATTAGACCGGGTCTGAAAATGCAAAGTCTGTGAAACACTTTGAAATTGAACGCTAGATTTATGTTGCAAATGCCACATTATTTTTCCATTCCAAGCAATTATACCGGGAAACCAATCACCCTCTCACACAATGCTGAGTACCACAATTTCATCGCATAAATCTTGTCAGTATAATTGCATCACTGCACTGGTAGGAATGAACACCCATGATAAACATGCAAGTAGAAATTTACAGGTGGAATAAATAATTTATATTTATAAAATGGTCAGATCCGAAACGGCCTGTTGCAAGCGATGCTAATTGGGTTACATATTGCGCTATTTCAGGCAGATAATGGCTGGGGTAGGAATGAGAACTCATTACATCCAGTTTACAGCCAAACCTGTCTGAGCAGGTCCTGTTTAGCAAAACGTATCTAACTCTTCAGGGGCCTGGCAGGGTAAATGTAGAGCGGAATTCAGAACCCAGGGGTCAGACTGCCCTCGTTTTTATCCTGCCTCCTTAGGATGGAAGCGAGGAGATATCTCTCGCAACTCTGCCGCTGCGCCACCATGCCGCTGGGCTGTCATCGGAAATGAGCAGAAATCCTTCCCAAGGATGTGTTTGTTACAAATCCAACAGCATGGGGCGACTCAATCAATGTTTGGCTCACGGATACGAGGAGAGATCTCTGCGCTCACAGGCACTGGTGAATCTTCAGGCTCTCCCACCAAGGAGAGCCTGAAGTAAGACTGAGTCACTGAGTACTGGTCCACCAATGGTTTTACACCATCTGGTAGACCCCCTTTCCCCCCTCCCAATTAATCCGGACAAAATCCCACCCCCAGCACCCCGCCCCGGAGGTTTCCCCGGAAATGTGGCGCCTGGGCCGGGTGAGGTGGCACCCGCTCTTCCCTTTTATTAAACCCCACTAACCATTCCTCTGTCCACCAGTCCTGGCCACACATAGCCGACAGATCCGTTCCCACAGTCGACTGCTGAGAACATATGAACTCCCTGCAGACGAGCACCGCGATTATACCAAGCCAATTAGCCTGCAAACTTGCACGTCTTTGGAATGGGGGAAGAAAGCGGAGCGCCCGGAGTGAACCCACGCAGGTCCCGGGGAGAACGCAACAAACTCCGTGCCGACAAGCGCCCGTGGTCAGGATCGAGCCCGAGTCGCTGGCGCTGTAAGACAGCAACTCTACCGCCGCGCCACCGTGCCGCTAAATTGTCGTCAGAAATGAGCGAAAATCCTTCTAGTATCACAAACTAACAGCATGGAGCGACTCAATCAATGTGTAGGAAAGAACTGCAGATGCTGGTTTAAATAGAAGAGACACATAAAGCGAGACAGGCAGCCTCTCTGGAGAGAAGGAATGGGTGACGTTACAAGTCAAGACCCTTCTTCAGACTAGTCTAGCTAGTCTGAAGATGTAGACGTCTGAAGATCTAGACTAGTTTGAAGAAGGGTCTCGACCCGAAACGTCACCCATTCCTTCTCTCCAGTGATGCTGCCTTACTCAGCAGAGCTGAGTTACTCCAGCTTTTTGTGTCTCTCCGCGACTCAATCAATGTTTGGCTTGTGGATATGAAGATTTAAATGCAATCAGTCTGATTTTATTTGTAAACAGAACCACCATTATTTCATTTTCGGCTTGTAAAGAATCCCAGTATATTTTATTCATACATTTGTTCCCTTAAAAGTCTTCTTGTCCACAGAAGGGTTATTTTAATGCATTCGCTGTGATGCACCATGCTTTAAAATCCTCCTTCATTGCAAAGGCAACGTGAGAACAATAATTCTCTAAGTCCTGTTTTGTCTGAAGGGTAATGTTTGATGTTGATGGTGAGAGGTGATCAGATTAGACTCAGTGCATCTTGCGCTCTCTTCTCTCCTGCCTGTCTGTGCTGTATTACTCCGCTGCATCGGGCAAGGGGACAGCACAGTTTGGAGATGCCTCTATTTGTAATTAGGTCCCTACATTGGCATGACAAAAGAGCTGTTGGGCATTTAGTGGGTGGATTGCGATTCCTCCTCTCAGCATGCCTCGCGGAACCACAGGTTTGCCATGTCACTCACCCTTGGCACACAAAGGGGATTAAAAGAAAGACACAAAAGCAAAAGAACAAATCAATGCAGCAAATAACATCTCATTGCCAGACATTTCAATTTATATTGTTCTTGAGTTTTCTATCGTGAATATGCGCCTAATGATAAATGACACACACACACAAATGTACACACACACACACTGGCACTTATAATTTTGTAATGGTAAATAATACACACACTCGCACACACACAGAACTTATAATTTTGAAATGATACATAGCACACACAAATACACATACTAGAACTTACAATTTCGTAATGACAAATAACACACACAAACACACACACACATGCATACACGCACATCCATATGCACACACACACGTACACGCACATACACACACACACACACATGCACACACACATACACACACATGTACACACACACGCACACATGCACACACATACACACACATGTGCACACACACACGCACACATGCACACACACATACACATACACACACATACACACACATGTACACACACGCGCACACATGCACACACACATACACACACATGCACAGATACATTCACACATGCGCACACGCACTCACGCACACACGCACACACATTCGAACTTACCATTTTAAATTTGATTTCTGTGAAAGAAGTATCATGTTTTGACTTTGCGGAATCTCTTTGTAAATAGCCCGGACAAAATTAGTTGATATTGCTAAATGCGCCAGAAATTAATACATAAAGATAAAACAACTCCATTATTTGTCACATTACACAGTGCATCTCACTTTCACTGCACGATATAAGTGCAATTCTGGAACGAGCTATGTGCCGCTCAAGGATGAAACAGAAGGCCATTTGATAGTCTCAATAAAATGTTTGATGAAAACATCACGATTGTTTAAACATGCAACTTCAGCATTGTGTTGTGAGTGAAGATTATGTCAAATTATAGGAGGATACAAAGTCAATGTTGTCATTATGACTGTGGTCACATTCTTGTCAGCACAGCTCCTCAATATATTCAGTTGAAGATGCAACTGCCTAAACATTTGTGCACTAAATATTAATTACAAAGACTCAAGGATGAAATTTGGAGAATGACAATATCAGCTTCATTTACTGGAGACACAAGAAGCTGCTGATGCTAGAAATTATTCCCTTAGAATATTTTTCTCAAATAGCCCCCCAAAAAAATCCATGAAACCTGAAATAAAATGGAAAATTATGGTTTTGATTGATTGAAACCGTTCCTTCGACCCACAGGGTCCACACTGACCATTGAAAACCCATTCACAGTAGTTCTGATTGCATTGACTAATTAACCAACCAACCTGCACATCTTTGGAATTTAGACTAGCGATACAGTGCGGAAACAGGCCCTTCGGCCCGCGAGCCCACACCAACCAGCGATCACCCCGTACTCTAGCACTATCCCTCATACTAATGGCAATTTACAATTTTAGTGAAGCCAATTAACTTACAAACCTGCACGTCTTTGGGATTTGGGAAGAAACCGGAGCCCCCGGAAGAAACCCACACGGTCACAGGAAGAAGGTGCAAACTCCACAAAGACAGCAGCCGAGGTCAAGATCAAAAGCGGGTCTCTGGCACCATGAGGCGGCATCTCTATCAGTTGCGTCACTCTGCCAACCCATGGTAATGAAGAAGAAATGTGTAAAGTATGCTTTGCATACACATAATGTATGTGAGGTGAGGGGGGGGGGGGGGGGAGATTAAATCAAAAATTAGGGGTAACTTTTTCACACAAAGGGTGGTGGTTGTATGGAACAAGCTGCCAGAGGAGGTAGTTGAGGCTGGGACTATCGCAACATTTAAGAAACATTTAGACCGGTACATGGATAGCATAGGTTAAGAGGGATATGGGCCAAACACAGGTAGTTGGGAGTAGTGTAGATGGTACATGTTGGTCAGTGTGGGCAAGTTGGGCCGAAGGGCCTGTTTCCGCGCTTAGGGTGGTGATTGTATGGCTCTCTATATTTTGAAAGCTGGAAGTCACAAAGCAATGCCACAACAGAACACTACATTTGATGGCCAGAAAGGAAACAGCTTTGTAATCTTTCTAGATTGATGCATATCTTTCAACGCATCTCTTGCCAGACAAGTCACTCAAGGTGAAGGGGAAAAGATTTAATAGGAATCCGAGGGGTAACTTTTTCACACAGAGGGTGGTGGGTGTATGGAACAAGCTGCCAGAGGAGGTAGTTGAGGCTGGGACTATCCCATCGTTTAAGAAATAGTTGGACAGGTACATGGATAGGACAGGTTTGGAGACGCAGGCAAGTGGGACTAGGGTAGCTGGGACATTACTGGCCAGTATGGGTGTGTTGGGCCGAAGGGACTGTCTCCACACTGTATCACACTATGACTCTGTGACTATGATACTTCATAAAATCTGAGACAATAGGATAATCTTCCCTTGGTCCATAATGACTTAGGTTAAGAAAGTAGGAAAGATAACATTAGCATCCACTTTTCAACCTCACTGAGCCAATTTCAGCAGTATAATAACTTCCACTACAATAGGCATATTTTTTTCTTAATTAAAGCAACTGGTAAGATATCTCCAACTATGTATTCAATGATTCAATGATCCTTTATTCACATCTACCTAGGTATAGTGAAATGCTTTTGCATATAACCTGGTAAATTCATGTAAAAGACCTCACCTAGACAGTACTTAAGTATTGCCATGTTATGTTATTTCAACTGAAGGCAAATAAGATAGCTGAATGCCATCATCCCAAAACCACTCTCAATACACTTGGATTCAGAGTTAAAGCCCTGTCCCATTGTCCGAGTCCACCCAAGAGTTCTCCCGAGTTTAAAAAAAAATCAAACTCGTGGTAAACAGGTACAATGAACGTAACGGGTACATCAGAGCTCGGGACGTTTCTTAGCGCTAATGGCAGGAACTCGGGAAACGTGGTAATTCGCGAAGATTTTTCAACATGTTGAAAAATGTCCATGAGTAAAATATACTCGGGATGGAAACATTTGATACTTTTTAACTCCTAGTTACACCGTAATAGCTCGTGAGTTTACCATAGTAGGACCTGTTGTATGTTCATGATGGAAATAAGAATACTCAGTATATTCATCAGCTTGTCAGCCTGGGAAGGCAGTCCATCTAGGAGAGGGAAGATTCTGATTTAAAACCTCCACTGCCTTGTGGCCATATCCAGTCATGGAAAAGGCTCCAGGAGTAAACCTCAAGAAAATCCGGAGTCAGAGCCCCTAAGGCAGTTCGTCGTTGTCTACAACCTCGCTCTGGCAGCTCCTGCGACAGCGCTGGTGCCAAACTGTAACGGCCCTGCTGTTCCTTTGGATCGATCAGCGACGTGGAGAGGGGAGACGTGCTGCATGGGCAACAGCCTGTCCTCCATATGACATCACCCAGGCTTGCATCTGACCATGCATCACCTGCAAACTAGGATGCATCACCCATGGTCAGTCATGACCGAGGGGGGGCCTGCTACCCTTTCACTGGTAACTTCAGATCTCTTTCGTTTCTTCCAGCTTACTCCTTCTCCAAGATTACCTTCACAGGTCTCTCAGCCAGCACCAACACCACTTGTGCCCAGTTTGTGTGGGAAGGAACCACAGATGCTGGTTTACACCAAAGATAGGCACAGAAATGCTGGAGTAACTCAGCAGGACAGGCAGCATCTCTGAAGAGAAGGAATGGGTGATGTTTCGGGTCAAGTTCTTTCCTCAGACTTGTGCCAATCTCTCCGTGTCTCCGATCTATCACACGCCTTTTCTTTTGGTGTTTTCACCCTCCTGACTTTCTCCACATCAAACTTATTTTAATTTTAACTTTTCCTAGATTTGATTACACTGAATTGCTTGTTCATTTTCTCCCCCACAGGTGCTGCCTGACCTACTAAACTTTCCACCATGTTTCTGGTTTTATTTCAGATTTCCAGCATCTGCGATACTTTATTTTTAAATGATGGTTCTATTTAGTTTAGTTTAGTTTAGTTTAAAAATAGCTTTTAGCATGAAATTACAAAAAAAATGTTACAAGCTGTCATATTGTGTTGTATAATTCTAATTTTAACCATTCTGTCCATGTATCCTTTTACACTTTCAAGAACAAGATGCTTAACTGGTAATGATTGTTTAACTTCGTTGCATTAAGGGGCTGTCCCACTTGGGCGACCTAATCCGCGAGTTCTGGCGAGTTTGCCCTCGACTCATACTCGCAGCATGGTCGACACAAGGTCCTAGGAGGTCTTTGTAATTCTTCGTCATGCTCGAGAGTAGTCCCCGCGTACTCGAGGCCTCAGCTAGGTCGCGGCATTTTTTTCAACATGCTGAAAGATGCCCGCGAGTAAAAAAAAGGTCGCCATGGAATAAATCGATACATTTTTTAGTCGTAGGTTTAGTCGAGGTAGGTCGTAGGTAATCGTAGGTAAACATAGTCGAATGGAGGTCGAAGGACATCGAAGGAGGTCGTCTTTACTCCACTATTCGGAATCCAATTTTCCCCGAAGCTAGTCGAAGATAGTCTTCAACGTAGTCGAAGGAGGTCCTCTATATAGTCGAAGGAGGTCTTCTACATGACACTTTTTCAAACTCTCCTAAAATCTTCTAAACTCGCGAATTAGGTCGCAGCAGTGGGACAGCCCATTTAGACTTTGGTCTAAATTAGAGATACAGCGTGGAAACAGGCCCTCCCGCCTACTGAGTCTGCACCGATCACGATCACCCATATACTAGTTCTATCCCTGCACTCTGGGGACAATTTACAGAAGCCAAGAAACCTTCAAACCTGCACGCCTTTGTAATGTGGAAGTAAACCAGAGCACCTGGAGGAAACCCACGTGGTCACAGGGAGAACGTACAAACTCTGTACAGACGGCACCTGAAGTCAGGATTGAACCCGTGGCTCTGGTGCTGTGAGGCAGCAACTCTACCGCTGCGCCACCGTGTCACGCCTTGCTTTGCTTCCTTTTTGTTTTGGTAAATGGTTCAAAATTTAAATAATGGGTGGAACAGGCAAATCTGGTAGAGCTGATGCCACAACGATCCAGGGACATGAGCTCAGTCCTGACCTCCGATGCTATCTGTGCGGAGTTTGCACGTTATTCCTGAGATCACCTAATTAACTTCTGAGTCCTCTGGTTTCCTCCCACATACAGAAATGAATTGGCCACTGTACATTGGCCCCTGGTTTGTAGATGAGTGGTAGAATCTGTGGGGAATTGATCGGAAAATGATGGGAAAATGGGATTAACCTAGGATTAGTATCAACTGGTATTGACTCTTTGGGCCGAAGGGCCTGTTTCCTTGCTCTATAACTCAATCTGTATACCTTGAAAGGGCACTCGAAGGGTTAATCTATACTTCTCGGTTTCCGCTGTTCTAATTTATGGTTAAACAATATGAGAGCTGTTCCTGATAAAGCACATTATATAGATGCAATTAATTCAATATTGAATGTTGAATTACCATTCTTCTGCCTTTTTTATTAAGGTTGAACTCAGATGAAAGTCGGATTATATAAAAAAAACATAACATGCGTTTCTTCAATTTCCAGATGTAGAAATAAAGTAAAACAGCATGACTGAAATCTAAGAGAGGTTGGATGACACAGTGCAATGATGTCACATCTGTTACTGCTTCTGATATTCAGTTAGCGGGGTATGTTCGTACGATGCATGGCTCAGCAGCAGAATTATGCACTCTATTCCTCTACTATCTTTACAAATTAAAATCTTCATCAAAACTCATCAAAATTAAAAAATTACGAGAGGAATGGATCGGGTAGTTTAGTTTAGAGATACAGCGCGGAAACCGGCCCTTCGGCCAACGAGTCCGCGCCGACCAGCGATCCCCGCACATTGTCACTAGCCTACAAGCATCAGGGACAACTTACACTTGTACCAAGCCAATTAACCTGCAAACCCGGACGTCTTTGGAGCGTGCGAGGAAACCGAAGATCTCAGAGAAAACCCACGCGGTCATGGGGAGAACGTACAAACTCCGTACAGAGAGCACCCGTAATTGGGTTTGAACCCGTGTTTCTGACACTGCAAGTGCTGTCAGGCAGCAACTCTACCACTGCACCACCATGCCACCCTAAGATGAACAGTAGATGGAAGTGAGGACATAGTTTTAAGGTGAAGGGGAAAAGCTTCAACTTCTTTTCACAAACGTCTTCACACAAAGGGTGGTGGGTGTATGGAACGAGCTGCCAGAGGTGGTAGGCGAGGCAGGGTCTAAAGCAACGTTTAAGAAACAATTAGACAGGTACATAGGTAGGACAGGTTTGGAGGGATAGTGGCCAAACACAGGCAGGTGGGATTAGTGTAGCTGGGGCATGTTGGCCGGTGTAGATGAGTTGGGCCAAAGAGCCTGTTTCTGCACTCTATGATGCTATTCATTAATGCTCCCTTTAACTGCACATCACTGCAGCCCTAGGATGAAGCTTTATTTGACACTCACCCAACCCAACTTCAGTGTGAAGATAGACACAAAATGCTGGAGTATCTCAGCGGGACAGGCAGCATCTCTGGAGAGAAGGAATGGGTGATGTTACGGGTCGAGATATGTTCTTCAGACCCGAAACATCACCCATTTCTTCTCTCCAAAGATGCTGCCTGGAGAGAAGGAATTTTATATCATAGTCCCCCCCCCTCCCACCAGGAGGGTTGTGGCCTTCATGGAGTGATTGACAGGAGAGAGAATCTCAGCATTTTTTAAACACTAATAACTCTTTTATTTTTCATTGATGGGAAAAATCCTCGGCACCTGATGAGCGGAGGGGAACTTTGAGTAAGATGGCCAAAATTCCCAGCCGTACGTGGTAGCATTCTTTTCTAAATTCAATATAAAGCGCACACAGGAAGTGGTCAAGATTAGACTTTTAATTATATAGAAGGTAAGGCAACTTCAATTAGGCAAGGCAACTTTAATTATGCAAGGCAACTTTAATTAGGCAGGGCAACTTTAATTAGGCAACGCAGCTTTAGCATTTCCAAACCAAAGGCAACACAGCTTTAGCATTTCCAAACCAAAGGCAACACAGCTTTAGCATTTCCAAACTATATTTTCAAACCACATTAAGGGCACTGACAGGTCAGTAAAACCACTCACAGTTTAGTAGACATGTGTTCAGTGTTATTCACAGCTCAGACTGAGAGATGTGACCCTCTCGTTCCCCCATCTTGCAGATGTGAAAATGGAATAACATAGAACTAGTGTGATCAGGTGATCGATGGTCGATGTAGACATGGTAGGCCGAATGGGCCTATTTCTACATTATATCTTCCATCTATTTTTCTTGATTCATAAAGTAAATTTCTGAAATGTAAAAAAATCAATTGACATCAATATCTATCTGGGACTAGAGGTCATAGCCTCAGAATTAAAAGATGTTCTTTTAGAAAGGAGATGAAGATATTTTTTTGTAGACAGAGGCTGGTGAATCTGTGGAATCATTTGCCACAGAAGGCTGTAGAGGCTGTTAGTGGATATTTTTAAGACTGAGATAGACAGATTCTTGATTAGTACGGGTGTCAGAGGTTATGGGGAGAAGGGAGGAGAATGGAGTTTGGAGGGGGAGATAGATCAGTCATGATTGAATGGCGGAGTAGACTTGATGGGAAGAATGGCCTAATTCTACTCCTATTCCTTATGATCGTATGCCCTTATGACACTGACAGGCTGCATCAATGAATAACTCTCAAAACACCAGGAATAGGTAAGCTGAATGCACTGTATTTTATCCAGGGTAGGGATGTCAACAACTGGAGGATGTGGATTGAAGGTGAGAGGGGCAAGATTTAATAGGAACCTGAGGGGAAACATTGTCAGTGTGAGGGTTTCAGGTAAATGAGGAGGTAGACGAGCAGCTAAATGAGGAGGTAGACGAGCAGCTACTATGGCCGCATTTAAAAGATCCTTGTACAGGTGCATGGACAGAAATGGTTTAGAGGGATATGGCCAAAACGCAGACAAATGGGACTGGCTTACA
This sequence comes from Okamejei kenojei, assembly GCA_035221665.1. Lineage (NCBI taxonomy): Eukaryota > Metazoa > Chordata > Chondrichthyes > Rajiformes > Rajidae > Okamejei > Okamejei kenojei. The sequence goes on from CM069164.1 coordinate 26,817,061, forward strand.
AGGGTTTTCTTGTTTGGCATGGACAGATTGGGTTGAAGGGCCTGTTTCTGCAGAAACCAGGAACTGTTGATGCTGGTTAATACACAATGTTATGGTTAGGTGGAGCATTTTCGCCAGCATGAATGAGTTGGGATAAATGGCTTGTTTCCACCCTGTATGACTATGATTTAATGTGTGCATTGTTTAAGACAGAAACATGAGAGGCGTTGATGCATGGTAATAATATGTGTGGAGATTGATTGCATGAAGGAACTCATCTGCGTCTGTGCAGGAGCTGAATTTGAGCCAAAATATCACGTCTTCTGGCAGTGACACTATTATTTGCAAGGACTGGCAACTATTCCATTGCATACCACACCATCGAGCACCAGGTTCGATCCTGACCATGGGTGCCTTCTGTACGGAGTTGGAATGTTCTCACTTTGACCTGATTAGTACGGGTGTCCGAGGTTACGGAGAGAAGGCAGGAGAATAGGGTTAGGAGGGACAGATAGATCAGCCATGATTGAATGGCGGAGTAGACTTGATAGGCCGAAAGGCCTAATTCTGTTCCTAGCACTTGTGAACCTGTGTGGATTTTCCCTGGGTGCACCAGTTTCCTCTCACACTACAAAGGCGCACAGGATTGTAGGCGAATTGGTTTGGTTAAACTAAAAAAAACATCCTTAGTGTGTCGGACAGTGTTAGTGTGCGGGGATCGCTGGTCAGCACGGACTTGGTGGGCCGAAGGGCCTGTTTCGCGCTGTGTCTCTATGCTAAACTAAAAATGCTGCCTGACCTGCTGAGTTCCTCCTATACCTTGGGTTTTTTTTTTGCTCTGCATCTGCTTACGTTGCAAAAAAGCCAAGAATGATGACAATTTGCTGTAATCTACAGAGAACGTTCCACAAGTACGTTGCCTGCAGCTTCAAGCATCAGTTTGTGTTTGTGGAAACCTGCACTGTGCAAATAATGACATCATTAAATGCACACCTCATTCCAGGAAAAGGTTGGGCTCTCAAACCTGGAACTCAATTTGAAATACCAGGTCCAATTTCATGATTTCACCCGTGAAAGATTGTTGGCATGATAAACACTTCATGTAATCAACTTGGAGTTGGGTCGTTTTTCCTTAATACGTTCTTTACAAGGCAATAAGATTTATTCCTCTTCAATGCTTCCAGTTCATTCACTAGTGTGTCAGATGATGTAGCTCACTGTTGGCTTCTGTCTTCGTCCAACATGCTGACAGAATTGTCGGCCGATGCGTCAAGGGGTGCATCGCTTCCAGGGACGGCTACGAGGAGGCTTCTGTCATGATCCCCAAGCTTACAGTTAGAATGGAGGGTACACAAAAGGCTGGAGAAACTCAGCGGGTGCAGCAGCGTCTAAGGAGCGAAGGAGATAGGCGACGTTTCGGGTCGAGACCCTTCTTCAGACTGGTCAGGGATCAGGGAAACGAGAATGGAGAATAGGGTTAGAAGGTCACGGAATAATCCATGTTCCCGATGCAGGAAACATGTTCCCGATGTTGGGGGAGTCCAGAACCAGGAGCCACAGTTTAAGAATAAGGGGTAAGCCATTTAGAACGGAGACGAGGAAACACTTTTAGACACAGACAGTTGTAAATCTGTGGAATTCTCTGCCTGAGGGCGGTGGAGGCAGGTTCTCTGGATACTTTCATGAGAGAGCTAGATAGGGCTCTTAAAGATAGCAGAGTCAGGGGATATGGGGAGAAGGCAGGAACGGGGTACTGATTGGGGAAGATCGGCCATGATCACATTGAATGGCTGTGCTGGCTCGAAGGGCCGAATGGCCTACTCCTGCACCTATTGTCTATTGTCTAAAACAAATCTCTTTAAAGTGCATAAGAAAAAATGTATTGAAACATCAGAACTGGAATATGCTGCCTGACCCGCTGAGTTATTCTAGCACTTTGTATTTTACTCAAGATTCCAGCACCTGCAGTTCCTTGTGTCTCTATTTAAGAAATCTAAACTTTCCTTACTCTCTCCAAACTAATTTCAAGTAACCTTATAAAGGTATTCAAAAGCAGACAACGTTTTTCACTGTTTCTCAATAAACGTGACAATAATAAAACAATATCGATACCAACAACTATGTTGATGCATTCATCTGGATCTCCAGATGCTGGTTTACAAAACTAGACACAAAGTGTTGGAGGAACTCACTGGCTCACGCAGAGTCTCTGGAAGACATGGATAGGGGATGTTTCGGATCGGGACCCTTCTTCAGACTAATCCTAGTAGGTGGGAGAAACCTTAGAAAAGAGGTGGGGCGGGACAAAGCCTCAAGTGATAGATTGATACTATTCAGGGTTTCTATTTATTGGTAGATATGTGGACAAAGGCCAGAGATGAACACAAGACCAACTGATAAGAAGAAGGATAAACTGCAAAGGAAGTTGTAGAAATGAACTTCAGATGCTGGTTTAAACCGAAGATAGGCACAACATTGCACTATTGCTACTGTATGTACATATATATATTTTGCTGTTCCATTATTCTGTGTACGCTCTTCTGGGTGAGATGCTAACTGCATTTTGGTGTCTCTGTACTGTACACTGCACAATGACAATAAAGATTGAATCTGAATCTGAATCTGAATCTGAAATGCTGGAGTAACTCAGCGGGACAGGCAGCATCTCTGGAGAGAAGGAATGAGTGACGTTTTGGGTCGAGAGCCTTCTTCAGACTGAAGAAGGGTCTCAACCCCAGTCTGAAGAAGGGGTTTTGACCTGAATCGTCACCCGTTCCTTCTCTCCAGAGATGCTGCCTGTCCCGCTGAGTTACTCCAGCATTTAGATTAAATTATGAAGCCAGAAGAAGGGATATAGGTGGAAGGGGAGGAAGAGAGTGCAGGTGTGTGACTCTTGAGCTTTGGAAATGACACAATTACAACATTTAAAAGACATTTGGACAGGTTCATGGATAGGAAAGGTTTAGAGGGAGATGGGCCAAACCCAGGCAAGTGGAACTGGCTTAGATGGGTTATCTTGTCGGTTATGGACAAATCTGGTTGAAGCAGAAACCAGGAACTGCAGATGTTTGCTAATAAATAAAAGAACACAAAGTGATGGAGTAACTCAGCAGGTCGGGCAGAATCTCTGGCGAACATGGATCGGTAATAATTTGGGTTTAAATATTTACAGAAATTTACATAGAAAACATAGAAGATAGAAAATAGGTGCAGGAGGAGGCCATTCGGCCCGTGGAGTCAGCGCTGCCATTCATTGTGATCATAGGAACCTAAAAACACTTACATTCTTTAACTTTTTTTTGCAGAAGTCAATTAATCTGAAGTAGGGTCTCAACTTGATAATGTCACCTATCCATGTTCTCCTGAGATGCTATCAGACCTGCTGAGTTACTCCAGCACTTTGTGGCCTATTTCTAGCTGTATGACTCAATGGTGATGGGTATTTAAGGATTTAACCGAAAGGGAAAAAAAAAGTTCCTAATTGAAAGAAATGAACATAATCTGCCTCCAACCATTGTGAGGGAAGAACCTTTTGCTTCAGAAGGATTCCAACTAGTTATTTGAATGAAAATGAAGTAAACAAGAGATTCAGGATTCAAGCAATAGAGTGGGGGGTGGGGGGGGGGTCAATGTGTTTTCACTCATGGATCAAGGATAGGAGAGGTGGTGGAAGGAAATAGTGATGGCAGCTGGACAAAGGGCCCAGTGAGAAGAACCAGGGGGTCTGGAGAAGGGTCTCAACCCAAAACGTCACCCTTCCCTTCACTCCAGAGGTGCTGCCTGTCCCGCTGAGTCACTCCAGCATTTTGTGCCTGTCTTCAGTTTAAACCAGCATCTGCAGTTCCTTCCTACACAGGGGGTTTTACCTTCCGTGCCCTTGGGGAACACGGGCTGGAGAGGGAGATTGGTTCACGGGACCACCGGACCGGAGGCGACGGCTGCAACAGGTCTTTGTGGCCCTGCAGCTGGGACTCTAAAATGGTGCCAAAATGGAGCCTCTTGCATATGGACTCAGTGGGCAGTTCTGTACATTCTTCACTGACTGGGGCAATTGTGCTTGGTGATAGCCTTGCTGAGTTGTATGCAAAAAATGTGTTTCGCTGTACCTGGTCCACGTTACAATAGAGAGACCATTGAACAACTGATTCACAAAGAGAAAAATGCTGGCAAATACTTGAGACAAATAACTTTTGTTTTAATTCCGCGCGGTATTATTCTGCGATTCTTTCCAACGGCCCATGCTGAATAGCCACGTTAGACTGTAAAGGAATGTGCTGGTCTGCGATTGCTTTTACATTTGAATAGCCTGGTAAAAGATTTTGTGGTGTAGTGTACATGTTAAGAATGGCTCCTTGAACAAGCTATTGGGTGGCTGCCAAAACCAGTGAAATCATAGCCCAGCAAAAGTTAACGTTATAAGCAAAGGCAGGAAAGTAAAACAGGAGAGAGATTTTCAATCCCAAAGACCACCAACTGATAGCAAAATAAATCTCATGCAGATGAGCGGTGTGTGGGAGAGCTGCCTTTCGTCCATCAGCCCATTTTATTATACAGTGGCGCAGTGGTGGAGTTGCTGCTCACAGCGGCAGAGACCCAGGTTCGATCCTGATCACCGACGCTGCCTGTGCTGAGTTTGAACGTTCTGCTTGTGACCGTGTGGGTTTCCTCCGGGTGCTCTGGTTTCCTCCTGCGTTCCAAAGACGTGCAGGTTTGTCGGTTGATTGGCTTCTGTACATTTTCCCTAGTGTGTAAGGTGTGAAAGCGGGATAACAGTGCAAGGCGCACATGGTCACTTTATCCGATAACACCCGAAGTACAGGCAGAATCGTTTGAAGTGATAAGCACCAAGCACACAGCTGCGCTGCTGTCTCACAGCGCCAGAGACCCGGGTTCGATCCTGGCCTCTGGTGCTGTCTGTCTGGAGTTTGTACGTTCTCCCTGTGACCGCGTGGGTTCCCTCCAGGTGCTCCGTCCCCCCCCACATCCGACAGATGTGCAGGTTTGTAGGTTAATTGGCCCTCTGCAAATTGACTCCTAGTGTGTAAGGAGTGGCTGAGAAAGTGGGACAACATAGAACTAGTTTAAAAGGGTGATCGATGGTCGGTGTGCATTCGCTGGGCCGACTGGTCTGTTTCCATGCTGCAACTTTCAGTCAATTTAATCAAAGACTGGAATCCAAAGACTTTATAACACTGTCCATTCTCTGGGCCTGTACTCGCTGGAGTTCAGATGGATGAGGGGGGATTCTCTTTGAAACCTACCGAATAATGAAAGGCCTGGATAGAGTGGATGTGGAGAGGATGTTTCCACTGGTGGGAGAGTCTAGGAGGAGAGTGCACAGCCTCAGAATAAAAGGACATACCTTTGGAATGGAGATGAGGAGCAATTTATTTAGCCAAGTTGGTGGTGAGGCCAGGTCATTGGATACTTTTACAGTGGAGATTGATAGGCTCTTGACTGTTATGAGTGTCAGGAGTTATAGGGGAGAAGGCAGGAGGATGGGGTTGATAGGGAGAGATGGATCAGCCATGATTGAATGGCGAGTAGGCTTGATGGGCCGAATGGCCTAAGTCAGCTCCTATGTCTTACCCAACCCTGCCCACTCCTCCTCCTTTACCCCAATAAAACTGGCTGTCCTGTGATCAATTCCACTCATCCATTATTCCCCAAGGTATTCACTAATTGGTGTGTACAGTAAAGCTACCAGAGTTTGTGTAAATAGTTAACGCACTTTTTCTCTCCTCTGCATAAGAATATCGAAGAAGAATAATACCAAAAATAAAGGGAGCTATAATTGGAGAATTATTCATCTGTGTTTTCTTCTATTTTTGAGTTATTAGTGAACATTGTCTTTTGCTGTGCAAGATAATCCTCTTTTTCACTTCAAAGGCAATATTTACGGGTTCATTCTTTGTCACTATCTGAGATTTGTTTGAAATATGTTGCCAGCCTAAAGTTTACTACAAAAGCTTAATCAAAGAAAAGTACTAAGCAATCCAAACTGTTTCAGTTCTGCATTTGTCTGTATTTGAGGGACTTCTCAGCAGCTTCCTCAGTGTAGATGGACACAAAATGCTGGAGTAACTCAGCGGGACAGGCAGCAGCATCTCTGGAGAGTAGGAATGGGTGACGTTTCGGGTCAAGACCCTTCTTCAGACATCTGCATCTCCATCCCTCACCAGGAAGATCTTAATTCCCTCTGCTTCTTCCTTGACCACAGAAACAGACTACATCTCCTCTGCCTAGTAGAACTGGTCCTTTACTCCTCAATCTGAAGAAGGGTCTTGACTCGAAACGTCACACGTTCCTTCTAGTGAGAGATGCTGCCTGGCCCGCTGAATTACTCCAGCATTTTGTGTCTATCTTCGGTGTAAACGAGCATCTGCAGTTCCTTCCGACACAGCTTCTCAGCTATACCTGATCAAATGCATGTGAAAATGTTGTGGTTAGCTAGGGAAGGAATTGTGGAGGGTCATGCAGAGATAGTTTCATCTTTAGCCACGGGTGAAGTTCCAGGAGATTGGAGGGTGGCTAATGTTGTATCATTATTTCACCGTGGATTCTCCGTGGATTGTCACCTTGTCGTGGTGGAGAAGCTTGTGCTGTCCTGAGATCCTGAGAGCGATGCCGTCTGGAGCTATGCTCCTGGTAGGGCCACCCATGGCAGTAAGGTTGAGGGGGAGGTCCCTGTCAAAGAGCAATCCAACCAAGACCTCAACTGTGGAACAGGCGGAGGACGATGGCTGACCTTAGTGGAGCGTCACAATGGCTGAGAAGGCGGATGAAGGCTGCAGCAGAAAAGGGTCTCCGGTCGTCTTGGACTCCATGCCACTGGATCCTGACCCAGATCTGTCAAGGGCCGTGGGGTGGCTGTCTGTGCACCAGTCTCCCCACGTTAAACAAAGTCACACACTGGCGTCCTCCAACCCTGGAGACACCCATGGTCAGCCATGACCGAAGGGGGCCTAAGAAAACGATTTAAGAAGGGCAGAAAGGTTCAGGTTGGCAGGACTGATGTCCGCGGTGGGAAGGATGTTGGAGATTCTTAGGGCAGATTCAACCAGCATTTGCCGAGGCATGGATTGATCAGAGATAGTCAGCATACACGGGGCATCATATCTCATCAATCTCAGAGAGCTTTTTGAAGAGATAACCAGGATGATTATCGCAGAACCAGATACTTCAGCCCACTGCGTCCGTGCCGACCAGCATTTTTCTTCTCTCACACAACCCCCCCCCACCCCCCCCCCCCCCCCCCACCCTGTACACTAACACTATCCTACTAGGGACAATTTACAATTATACCAAGCCAATTCGCCAATAAACCCACATAGGTCATGGGGGGGGGGGGGGGGGAATGGGGGGAACGTACAAACGGTGCAGACTTGGTGGGCTGAAGGGCCTATTTTCACGCTGTATCTCTACACTAAACTAACCTTATGGTTGTTTAAGAGGGAACTGTCAATGCTGGAGAAACTCAGCGGGTAAGGCAGCATCTATGGAGCGAAGGAAATAGGCAATGTTTCGGGTCGAGATCCTTCTTCAGACTGATGTGAGGGTGGGGGGGGGGGGGGGGTGGGTGGGGCGGGAAGAAGAAAGGAAGAGATGGAGACAGTGGGCTGAGGGAGAGCTGGGAAGGGGAGAAGAAAACCGGGAATACCTGAAATTAAAGGTCAATGTTCATACCACTGGGGTGTAAACTGCCCAAGCGAAATATGAGGTGTTGCTCCTCCAATTTATGGTGGGACTCTGGCCATGGACGAGTCCAAGGACAAGGTCGGATTAAGAATGGGAGGGGGAGTTGAAGTACTGAGCCACTGGGAGATCAGGTTGGTTATTGCGAACCGAGCGGAGGTGTTGGGCGAAGCGATCGCCAAGACTACGCTTGGTCTCACCGATGTAGAGCAGCTGACACCTTCAGCAGCGGATGCAATAGATGAGGTTGGAGGACGTGCAGATGAAAGTCTGCTGCACCTGAAAAGACTGCTTGGGTCCTTGGATGGATTCAAGGGGGGAGGTAAAGCGACAAATGTAGCATTTCCTGCAGTTGCAAAGGAAAGTGCCAGGAGAAGGGGTGGTTTGGTCGGAGGATTATACGTTGTACATGATGGCTGGAAGGGTGAAAGGTGAGGACAAGGGGGACGCTGCCCTTGTGCGAGCGGGGGGATGGGGAGTGAGAGCAGAGTTACCGGGGTATAGGAGAGACCCTGGTGAGAGCCTCATCTATAGTAGAAGAGGGGAACCCCCGTTCCCTGAAGAATGAGGACATCTCCGATGCCCTGGTGTGGAAAACCTCAATCTGGGTGCAGATGCGGCATAGACGGAGGAATTGGGAGTAGGGGATGGAGTCCTTATCGTTGAGTTGCTTTCACCCCAAGATTGAACTGGTTAAGCCAGAGTGTATAAACAAATCATTCTTCATCTGGTTTGGTGTGAAAATTACAACAGGGAAGGGATTTAGACAATGCGTTTGGTTTGAGCTGCAATACATGACAAATGGGTGAACTCATGCAAATCCTGGTTCATTTGCAAACACAATAGATTTCATGGTGCTGCCTTCATTCTGACATCAAATTATAGAATGAGCTCTTTCATCTTTTGCCAATTTGTTCTCCTCCAGCTTTCGGAAAGGCGTTGGCCTATTTCTGGTTCATATTTCCAAGGTGCGTTCATTTTTTTTGTCAAACTTGACAAAATGTGTATGACTGGCTCCCAAATTAAAACCATTCCGATTCTAGTTGAAGCAAGATATTCAGAAGGTGAAAATCTGATACACACTGCAAAATGCCAAAATTTACTCAGCGGGACAGTCAGCATCTCTGTAATGAGGAAAAGAGTCAATATTTCAGGTCAATAACCTTTCATAGTGACGAGAAACTCCAATTATCTCTCCTCCTCTGCCAATGGCACATTCCAGCAGTAAGTTTGAATGATGTGTGTGGCACTTGGACTGAAAGGACCTCACTGTAGAATTCCATTTTATTTTGCATGCAACTCCTCCTCTTCTTTCCTTATTTGACAATCTTCTGTCTCCGTTTCACTTCCAAACTTTGGGACAATCGACCTACCAGTCAACAAAAGGAACTGGAGATGCTGGTTTATACCGAACATAGACACAAAACGATGGAGTAACTCAACGGGATCTCTGGAGAAAAAGAATAGGTGATGTTTTGGGTCTGGTCCCTTCTTTAGGCGAGATGGTGGTGCAGCGCTAGAGTTGCTGCTTTACAGCGGCAGAGACCAGGGTTCGATCCCGACCACGGTGCTGACTGTAGAGAGTTTGTACGTTCTCCCTGCGACCGCGTGGGATTTTTCTGGATCTCTGGTTTCTTCCCACACTCCAAAGACGTACGGGCTTGTAGGTTAATTGACTTTGGTAAAATTATAAATTGTCCCTAGTGTGCGGACAACAAAAACTCATATGTCAGGCTGTTATTCATTGACTACAGCTCGGCATTTAACACAATCATCCCCTCCAAGCTGGTTACCAAACTCGCAGAACTGGGTCTCTGCGCATCCCTCTGCAATTGGATCCTCGACTTCCTCATTCACAGACCACAGACTGTTCGTATTGGTGGAAATGTGTCAGACTCGATAACAATCAGCACAGGAGCACCTCAAGGCTGCGTGCTCAGCCCCCTGCTGTACTCACTCTATACTCATGACTGCGTAGCCGGTCACAGTGCGAACTCCATCATCAAGTTCGCTGACGACACCACTGTAGTGGGACGTATCACTGATGGGAATGAGTCGGAGTACAGAAGTGAGATCGAGCGACTGTCCATATGGTGCCAGCACAAAAAACCTGTCCCTCAACACCAGCGAAACCAAGGAACTGATTGTGGACTTTGGAAGGCGTAGGATGGGGACCCACAGTCCTGTTTATATCAACGGGTCGATGGTTGAAAGGGTCAAGAGCTTCAAATTCCTGGGCGTGCACATCTGTGAAGATCTTTCCTGGTCCGAGAACACAGATGCAATTATTAAGAAAGCTCATCAGCGCCTCTACTTCCTGAGAAGATTATGGAGAGTCGGTCTTTCAAGGAGGACTCTCTCTAACTTCTACAGGTGCACAGTAGAGAGCTTGGTGACTGGTTGCATCGTGGCTTGGTTCGGCAACTTGAGTGCCCTGGAGAGGAAAAGACTACAAAAAGTAGTAAACACTGCCCAGTCCATCATCGGCTCTGACCTTCCTTCCTTCGAGGGGATCTACCACAGCCGTTGCCTCAAAAAGGCTGGCAGCATCATCAAGGACCCACACCACCCTGGCCACACACTCATCTCCCTGCTACCTTCGGGTAGGAGGTACAGGAGCCTGAGGACTGCAACAACCCGGTTCAGGAATAGTTACTTCCCCACCGCCATCAGGCTATTAAACCTGGCTCGGACAAAACTCTGAACATTAATACCCCTCCATCTGTTATTTGCACTTTATTAATTTATTAATTAATGTGTGTATTTAAGTATATAACTGTAGTCAATGCCTACTATGTTGTGTTGTGCTATGCAAAGAAAGAATTTCATTGTCCTGTCAGGGACACATGACAATAAACTCTTTTGACTCTCTTTTGACTTTGACTTTGGAGGATGGTGTTAGTGTGCGGGGATCGCTGGTCGGCACAGAGCCGGTGGGACCTGAGGGGCCTGTTTCCGCTCTGTATCTCTAGGCCAAACTCAACACTACTTTGGGGAACCCTATGCACTTGCTACTCCAAGATTTTGCTCTTCTGTAACACTAATGGAGTGATAACCAGGCAACATCCATAAATGGGATAGGGCCATCCCTAATTCTGTTCCACTTTTCTCTTTTGGGAGAGGGAGCAAGGGGGGAGAGAAAAAATAAACTGCTGAACATTGTGGATGTTCTTGGTACCGTTCCATACCTCTAGGTCCCCTCTCCACTGACTCTCAGTCTGAAGAAGGGTCTCGACCCGAAACGTCACCTATTCCTTTTCACCATTGATGCCGCCTGACCTGCTGAGTTGCTCCAGCACTTTGTGTCTATTACAGATATAATGTCAGCACATGTATACTGGAGTTCAGAGAAGAAGAATGTCCCAACCGCAGGGTGATATTTAGACCCGATTAATTTTTGATTCATGCAAATGAGGGAATACAGGAACAAGTGAACACCTGCAGAAGCAAGGTTACGCCACAGCTAAAATAGCATAGTCACTGACTCCCGCTGCACTCGGAACACTGCAGGGAGCAGCATTCCTTTAGTTTGGGCTGAAGCTTGTTTAATTAAAATGAGAAAATGAGCCAAATCAAGAGCAAAGAGTCAAGAGTGTTTTATTGTCATATGTCCCAGATAGAACAATTAAATTGTTACTTGCAGCAGCACAACAGAATATGTAAACATAGTACACTGTAAACAATATAATAAATGAGAGAAAGAAAGTTCAGGGTGTGTATATATACACAAAGTCACGAATACACATACACCATATATACATGTATGAAGGAACGTGTATGATGGTTTAAACCGAAGATAGACACAAAATGCTGGAGTAACTCAGCGGGACAGGCAGCGTCTCTGGAGAGAAGGAACGGGTGACGTTTCGGGTCGAGACGTCTCCCATTCCTTCTCTCCAGAGATGCTGCCTGGCCTGCTGAGTTACTCTAGCTTTTTGTGTCTGTCTTAGGTCTAGGGTTGCCAACTGTCCCGTATTAGCCGAGTCATCCCGATTTTTGGGCTAAATTGGTTTGTCCTGTACAGGACCGCCCTTGTCCCATATTTGACTGCTACTACTCAGGACGAGGGGACTGTCGGGTCGGAGCGCCGTGTCCGGCCCCGCATCGCCCATCCCGACGTAGTGCAGCCCATGGAGTGCAGCAGCAGCAGCGCCTCGCCCGTGGCCCCGTCGGTCAGTCGGCAGCCCGGCCAGCTGTCCGACCTTCGGACCTTCGCTTACTGCCGACACCACCACCCCTCCTTCTTATGGCTGATCATCGGTTCACGAGTTGGATGGGGGTGCCAGACTTTGCACGTGACGTCCAGTGGGCCAAAACTCCTCAGCTGGCCCGCCGGCTGGGCTTTGTGTGCAGTCCAGCACCCGGGCCAACTCATCATTCACCCAGCCACGGCCGTGTCGGTCAACAAATTGCCGTCGGGAATTTATCCCGTATTCTGACCTTTTGTCCCTTCTTTGTGAGTGAGAAAGTTGGCAACCCTACTTAGATCACAGATATGATCTCTATCACTCTGGTTGCCTGGCAAGGTGAAGACTAAGATACTGGACGGCAGCCTTACAAAGAAGCTGAAAGCAGAGAGTTTTTTGTTCTCGAATAGTAAAAAATGAATACCACCTTTAACTCATTGGGACAGAGAACACTGCAGGAAATGTCATGAAGTGGTGATCTCATTAGCTGGCTTCATCCTGCTTTCTGAATGTAAACAATGTTTCTGCCAGAGAGGTAACCTTGAGCTCTTTATCACAAAGTAGGGCAAGCTCTTTGCAACAAGGCGCCGTTCATATCGGCTGCTAAACCCACCAGTGATACCAAAATCAGTCTTACTTCAAGGTTTCAGCAAGTTATATATAAAATTAACCTCGGGCTGCTTAATAGCCTGTGTGATTGTTTAGTGTTCAGCTCACCTCCAACACGACAGAGTTGTATGTTGAACACACACATGAAACATGATTCAATCACCAAGGATTGCCTCATCAGCAAGGTTCAGCATTACTAACAACATTGGGTGGCACGGTGGCGCAGCGGTAGAGTTGCTGCCTTGCAGCGCCAGACACCCGAGATCGATGCCGACCACGGGTGCTGTCTGTACGGAATTTGCACGTTCCCCCCGTAACCTGCGCGGGTTTTCTCCGGGTGCTACGGTTTCCTCCCACACTCCAAAGACAAATCAAAAAAATCAAACAAAATCAAACAAACTTTATTGTCATTTAGAAATACATCGATATATGCAATTCCAAACGAAATTCTGTTGCATTTGGCTCCCCGTGTGACACGATAATAAACAGAAGGATAGAATGGATAAAAGGACAAAAGGATAAAATGGATGAAAGGATAAAATAGACAATGATGGCAGCCTATTACATGGCATTCAGGAGTCTGATGGCTCGTGGGAAGAAGCTGTTGCCGAACCTTGATGTTCTGCTCCTTATGCTACGATATCTTTAAGACGTGCAGGTTTGTAGGTTAATTGGGTTAATTGGCTTGGTACAAAGGAGACTTGTCCCTCGTGTGTGTGTAAGATAGTGTTAGTGTACGGGAACCGCAAGTTGGCGCGGACGCGGTGGGCCAAAGGGCCTGCTTCCGCGCTGTATCTCTAAACTAACCTAAATCAGCTGGTAGAATTTGCATTTTTCTTGCATTTGGTGCTCTAAAAATCATCTCTCTTTCATTAGTAAGGATGCAACATTAAACACAGGGTTTCTGGAGTTCATAAATAGAATAAATAAGTGAAAAAAGTGAAAAGTTGAAAAAGTTCAGGACATCTTAGATCACATTTATCACCATCATCCAGGTGTGCCATCTCTCCCAGAATGCTTGCTTGCTCAAAGAACAAATCACATCACCTGGTGGTGGAATAAGTCAGTACTAAAATCTGTATTTTCATAATGTAGCATTAGATGAATCAGCTCATTTAATTCCAGAATAATGAGCTGCATAATTTGTTACAGGCATATTTAAATTCATTTCAGCGCGGCATGAAGTGAAGGATTAATCTGCACAACAAGCAAAACTGATATTATTGGTAACACTTACTGATGCCAGGCATCCGTATTCGCTCTAAGCTCCCTGAGTGTGTGTCGCTGCTGTGTAGCTCTTGTCCATTTATAATGGCAGCGCAGTGGTAGAGTTGCTGCCTTGTAGTGTCAGAGACCCCAGTTCGATCCTGACTACGGGTGCTGTCTGTACAGAGTTTGTACGTTCTCCCTGTGACTGCGTGGGTTTTCTCCGGGTGCTCCAGTTTGCTCCCACACTCCAAAAACATACAGGTTTGTAGGTTAATTGGCATCGATAAGAATTGTAAATTGGCCCTAGCGAGTTGGATAGTGCTGGTCTATGGGGTGATCGCTGGTCATCCCCGACTCGGTGGGACAAAGGGCCTGTTTCTGCACTGTATATCTAAAGTCTAATAAAGTCTAAAATCTAATGAGATTGTCTCCTTGAAAACCTTAATTTTTCCACCCTAGGCTCCACTGTGTTGCTATTGAGGCGATGGCAGTAAGCTACAAAAGTCTGAAGAAGGGTTTCGACCCGAAACGTTGCCTATTTCCTTCGCTCCATAGATGCTGCCTCACCCGTCGAGTTTCTCCAGCATTTTTTTCTACCTTTGATTTTCCAGCATCTGCAGTTCCTTCTTAAACAATACAGAAGTAACCTGATGTGTAGGAAGGAACTGCAGATACTGGTTTAAAACGGAGATACGACTCTTTGGGCGACTACTCATGACCACACAGGCGTCACGACACGACATGGTCGTGAATAGTTGCCCAAAGGGTCGTACCTTTTTCTGCAAGTCGCCGAAAAAATCGCAGAGGCCCTTGAATGAGTGATCCTACCACCTCAGTCATCCCGCTCATTTCCCACCCAAAAATCTCATATTTCCTTTTATTCCCCTGTCTTCCCCTTCCCACATTTCCCCTTCCATCCATAACACTCCCTCTGGATTTACATTTCAATCCTACACTTATCTGATCCCCTTTTGTCTCCTTTTCACCTCTCGTCTTTGCCACTTGCTCACCCACTTGCCATTTCACCCCCACCCCCATCACTTGATACAACCTATACTTGCCAGGCTTTGCCCCACCCGCACCGCTCTTTTCCAGCTATCTCCCCCCTATTCCATCACAGATTCAAAGAGTCAAACAGCGTGGAAACAGGTTCTTTGGCCCAACTTGCCCACGCGGACCATCATGTCCCATCTACACAAGTCCGACCTGCCTGCGTTTGCCCATATCCCTTGAAACCTGTCCTCTCCGTGTAGCTGTCTAAATGCAATTGTACCTACTCAAAGAAGGGTCCCGATCCAAATTGTCATATGTCCATTCCCTCCACAGATGTGGCCTGACCCGTCCAGTGTATCCAGCAGTTTGTATTTTGTTCAAGATTCCTTCACCCATTCCTTCTCTCCAGAGATGCTGCCTGACGCGCTGAGTTACTCCAGCATTTTTGTGTCTATCACACATACAACTGTTCTGTCCTACGCACTGGGGACAATTTACAGAAGCCAATTAGCCTACAAACCTGTACGCCTTTGGAGTGTGGGAGGAAATTGGAGCACCCGGAGAAAACCCACGCGGTCACGGGGAGAACGTACAAACTCCTTACAGTACAGTACTCGTAGTCAGGATCGAACCTGGGTCCCTGGCGCTGTAAAGCAGTGACTGCCGCTGCGCCACCGTGCTGGGAATGATTGAGGTCAGAATAACCCAGACACAGGAACGGCACAAGAACTTTTTGTCCAATTCTACTTTTTCCAAACAAAAGGCAAACTAGCAATTGACGTTTGACCTTTGCTTGTTAGGCAACTGGTGCAAAACTGTTCAATGTTTGTCAGCGTGCGCAGGTGAGGTCATCCAATCTAATTAGGCAGTACAGACTGTTTAGCCATGTTTACGACAGCTTGTTCTTGTCATCAGTGACAATAAATAAATAACAATGGAAATGGAGAGCTGGAAATGAGACAAGTCCATCAACTGCCTTGTGCTACTACAGCCAACAGGGCTCACGGACAAGGTGAGAGTCGATGTCGACATGTTTAACTTTGCTTTGGATTAAACAAAGTTGCAAGCAGCAGATTCTCAATCGCAAATACTTGGAAAGTACTTTGACAGTCAGAGCCTCTCTCTCAGGGTGGTCTGGCGTGCAGTTTGGACAGAGGACGTGTCACTGAAACCTTCCGCAGGTTGAGGGGAGTCTTATTAGAACGCAAGACGAGCTTTTCACGTGACCATAAACTAACCTGTAACTGTGAAGTGTAATAGACGTGCATAAGATTGTGAGGTGCAGAGAGAGGATAGATGGTCAGAACCTTTTCCATTTCCAACTGGAAATGTCAAAGATGAGAGGGCTTAGCTTTCAAGGGCCTGTCCCACTTGGTGATTTTTTCAGCGACTACCAGCATCATTGACTGACGTATCAGGTCACCGAAAAAGTCTCGGCGTGATGGCGCATTGACGCGCGGAGTTTCCTCAAGTGTCCGCAACATTTTTTTTCGTCGCCGCTGGATTTTGAAATGTTCAAAATCTTTTGCCGACCCTGATACAGTCGCCGGAAACATCGCCAAGTGGAACAGACCCTAAAGGTGAGTGGGGATGTGTGGGGAAAGTTGTTTACACTGAGAGTGGTGGGTGCCTGGAACGTGCTGCCAGAGGTGGTGATGGAGGAAGATACGATGGTGGCGTTTGAGAGTCCTTTGGGTGTACAGGGAATGGAAGGACACAGCTCAAGTGCAGGCAGAGGGGATTAGCTTGACTTTGATCGTGATTGGCATGGACATTGTTGGGCAAATGGCTGTTCCTGTACTGTACAGTTCTATG
Source organism: Okamejei kenojei (assembly GCA_035221665.1). Lineage (NCBI taxonomy): Eukaryota > Metazoa > Chordata > Chondrichthyes > Rajiformes > Rajidae > Okamejei > Okamejei kenojei. The sequence goes on from CM069164.1 coordinate 26,833,548, forward strand.
TTTCATTTCATCACAGATGCTGCCTGACCCACTGTGTAACTCCAGCACTTTGTGTTTTACTCAGTAACGGGCCTGTCCCAATTAGGCTATTTTTAGGCGACTGCCGGCGACTGTCATATTCGTAGCAGGTCACCGAAAAACGGCAACTGGACCCCCCCCTACGACATAAAATTTGAAATAGAATCATTACTTTAACACCAAAATAAAACTGAGGTCAGCACCGGCGACAACCTACGTCATCCTGGCCACAACCACGACAGCGCCCACGTCAGGAGAAGTCAAGCTGCGCTCATTGGCGTCAAACCCACTGTCGCCGAATATTTTTCAACATGTTGAAAATCCAGGGGCGACCAGAAAGATGCTACGACTCTTTGGGCGACTGAGGAGACGACTCACGACCATATAGGCGACACCCCGGCGACCATGTGGTGAAAGCCTAGTCACCTGTAGTCGCCTAAAAAATAGCCTAAGTGGGACAGGCCCTTAACCCCACAGCATCCAAAGCACTACAACAATGAGAATACAGCAGGATTTTACTTCATAGAACAAATGATGCAGCAATACATTTTGGACACCAACATTTGGATTTTAGTGATTCGCCTGAAGTTCATAAAAGTTGCCTATTTTGCTATAATTTTGGCAGCACATTTGGTATGATTCCCTCTATATCCAGTGTTTCTCTCGTAAAACATAGAACATGGAACATATATACAACATAGAACATAAAATAGCGCAGAATGGGCCTCTTGACCCACAATGTATGTGCCATACACGATGCCAGCTTAAACTGATCGCCTGCCTGTACATCATCCATATCCCTCTATTCCCTGCACTTCCATGTGCCTATTCAAAAAACTATTAAACACCACTATCGTATCTGCCTCCACCACCACCCCTGGCAATGCGTTCCAGGCCCCCGCCACTTTCTGTCTAGAAAACTTGCCCCGTACACCTCCATTAAACCTTCGCCCAATCACATTATACCTATGCCCTCTGGTTTAGTTAAGTTTGTTTTTTTATGTTAGAGACACAGCACGGAAACAGGCCGTTCAGCGATCCCCATACACTAGCGCTATCTTACACACACTAGGGACAATTTTACCAAGGCAATTAACCTACAAACCTGTACGTCTTTGGAGTGCGGGAGGCAAACCGGAGGCCCTGGAGATAATCAACGCAAAGGTCACGGGGAGAACATACAAAGTCCGTACGGACAGCACCAATAGTCAGAATCGAACCCGCTGTAAGGCAGCAACTCTACCACTGCGCCACCGTGTTGAGTTTAGTTTAGTTTATTGTCACGTGTTCCGAGGTACAATGAAAAGCTTTTGTTGCGTGCTACCAGTCAGCGGAAATTACAAACGTGCCATGCCACCCCTGTGGACATTTCCCCCTGGGATAAAGGTTCTGACTGTCTACCCTGTCTACGCCTCTCATAGATTTATATACTTCTATCGAGTCTCCCCTCAACCTCTGATGTTCCAGAGAAAACAATCCAAAACGTTAAGTTGTCTGAAAACAAGCACAGGATGTTTGTCCAACCCTGGAAACCAAACACCACTTAGCACTGGAGTCCACCCCAGCAGATTGCTACGCAGGTGGTGGTGATAATGATGATGATGTCGGCCAGTGTGTAGGATGGCAGCTTTTAACAGTGGCAGCAATAAAAGATTTAAACTTGGCAACCTTTCAGGCATAAAGGACCATGCAATGCCAAAGTACTTTATATTCTGGAAAGAACATTTTAGAAATACTCCCGTGGTTAAAAACGTAACCATGCGCCTGTTTCTCATTCTCCGCAGACACCTCAAACGAGAGCTCCAGCCTTGTAGCACACTTTCAGCGATCTTTAAAAAACATAAAGTGCTGGAGTAACTCAACGGGTGATAGACACAAATATGTGGTAACCCAGCGGGACAGGCAGCATCTCCGGAGAGAAGGAATGGGTGACGTTTCGGGTCGAGACCCTTCTTCAATGTCACCTATTCCTTCTCTCCAGAGATGCTGCCTGTCCCGCTGAGTTAATCCAGGTTTTTGCGTCTATCTTTGGGTTAAACCAGCATCTGTAGATCCTTCCTACACATAAGTCAACAATTGTCTTCTTGTTCGTCGGAGGCAGTGGGGGGTTGTTTGTGTGATTGATTAGGTTAACTTATGAGGGGCATTTGAAAGCTGTGGGCCTGTACTTGCAGGAATTTAGAAGGGTGAGGAGAGTTCTCATTGTAATGTATCAAATAACGGAAGCCCCAGATAGAGTGGACGTGAAGAGGATGTTTCCAGTAATGGGAGAGTCTAGCACAGCCTCAGAATCAAAGCACGTACCTTGAGAATAGAGAATAGAGGAGGAATTTCTTTAGTCAGAGGGAGGTGAATCTGTGGAGTTTATTGCCACAGATGACAGTGGAGGCCAAGTCATTGGGTATTTTTAAAGTGGAGATTGATAGATTCTTGATTCGTAAGTGAGTCAAAGGTTATGGGGAGAAAGCAGGAGAATGAGGTTGCGAGGGAAAGATAGATCAGCCGTGATCACACGAATGGTGGAGCACACTTGATGGGCCGAATGACCTAATTCTGCTCTTAAGTCTTATGGTTGGAAGCTTATGACCAGTGATGTCCAACAGGGATTGCTGTCGGGACCCCTTGTTGGTTGGTATTTACATTAACCACTTGGAGGTGAATGTGTTCTTCTTATCGAGTCCACACACAAGATTAGAAGTTGTTCAGCCAGAGCTGGACACACGTCTCGGCATCTGCACACAATGGAGTCTGTCTTGTTGCTTCTCGTGTTTCTTGTGCGTGGTGGTGGAGAGATTGGTGGAAACAGGGTCGCGACATGAACGCTCTTTCCTTGACCCCGGTGAGTGTATGAACTGGGATTAGTAAATTTGCAAGTGACACAAAAATCAACATTGAGGAAGGTGGACTTTGGCTGCAGAACGAACCAAATGAATGGCATTGGTATGAGAGGACCCTGATGGTCAGCGTGAATGAGATGAACCAAAGGATCTCTTCAAGACTATGACTCCCGGACCATATTACATTCAGTAACTTGAAAGGCATGCACATTAACAGACAAGCCAGGTGGAGTACGTTTTCAGATTGTCAGTGAGGAGTGGAGAGTAAAAGTTGAAGAAGTGTTTACAAATCACTCATCTATTACTGGAGATCAACTTAAAGCACGAGGCCTATACATTTATGTTGAAGATAGAAACAATATGCTGGAGTAACTCAGCGGGTCAGGCAACTACTCCAGAGGAAAGGAAGTGGTAATGTCTCTGGAGAAAATACCTTCTTTGGTCTGAAGAAGGGTCTCGACCTGAAATGTTACCTATTCCTTTTCTCCAGAGAGGCTGCTGACCCGTTGAGTTACTCCAAACTTGATCCAACTCCTGCCTTCTCCCCATAACCTCTGACACCCATACTAATCAAGAATCTATCTATCTCTGCCTGAAATATATCCATGACTTGGCCTCCACAGCCTTCTGTGGCAAAGAATTTCACAGATTCACCACCCTCTGACTAACGGAAACTCCTCCTCATCTCCTTCCTTTAATTCTGAGGCTATGCCCAATACTCTTAGACTCTCCCACCGGTGGAAACATCCTCTCCACGTCCACTCTATCCAAGCCTTTCACTAATTTGTACATTTCAATGAAGTCCTCCCTCATTTGTCTAAACTCCAGCGAGTACATGCCCAGTGCCATCAAATGCTCATTATATGTAAATAATAAACTATGGCAATATGAAATATGATTATAATAAACTAAACTAGGGGAGGTTATGGGTCGGGTCCCTTCTGCAGTTCTTCAGTCTGAAGAAGGGTCCCATCCAGAAACGTCACCTGTCTATGTTCTCCAGAGATGCTGCCTGACCTACTGAGTTACTCCACCACTTTTTTATCCCAACATTAGAAATGAATTTTAGAAAATTCTGCCTGTTATTCATCTGTTTTCTTTTTATTCAAATCTACAACCGCAGCCTGTCAGAGAGTCCCGATATATGAGGCAATATTTTATATCAGTTTATTATCTTGGCATCTTGGCAAGATGTTTCTTGTATATAGCTGTCAGTGAAATAACCTAGCAAGAATTTTTGTTTAAAAAAGCTCTTTTTTAGGGGGTCTTATTTGTGACATTTATAAGAGTGTTGCTAATAAGATTACAACAATCTTATTTTATATGAAAGGGACTGTAATTACTATTTATTCTGTCCTATTAAAGTATTACTGCAGCTGAAACAAAAGCAGTGTGATATTATATATCAATAGTTTTAAATATAGGGGGGGGGGGGAATTGTTATTTGCATTAATTTTTAATTGCCATTTCAGACATGTTGCTGCTTAAATCATGCTGAAAGCAAGGTTTCTGGTTGCCATTTTATAGAATAAAGTGTATGTCAAACTGCTCATGAGCGGCCTGGTGGTGCATCGGTAGAGTTGTTCCTCACAGCGACAAAGACCCGGGTTCTATCCTGACTCCGGTTGCTGCCTGTACGGAGTTTGTACGTTCTCCCCGTGACCTGCGTGGGTTTTCACCGGGTGCTCCGGTTGCCCCCCCACACTCTAAAGATGTACAGGTTTGTTGGTTAATTAGCTTCAGAAAAAATTGTAAATTGTCCCTGCCGTGCGTAGGTATGTTAGCAAAAGGATTTGTGTACAGGAGCAGGGAGGTTCTACTTCAGTTGTACAGGGTCTTGGTGAGACCACACCTGGAGTATTGCGTACAGTTTTGGTCTCCAAATCTGAGGAAGGACATTATTGCCATAGAGGGAGTGCAGAGAAGGTTCACCAGACTGATTCCTGGGATGTCAGGACTGTCTTATGAAGAAAGACTGGATAGACTCGGTTTATACTCTCTGGAATTTAGGAGATTGAGAGGGGATCTTATAGAAACTTACAAAATTCTTAAGGGGTTGGACAGGCTAGATGCAGGAAGATTGTTCCCGATGTTGGGGAAGTCCAGGACAAGGGGTCACAGCTTAAGGATAAGGGGGAAATCCTTTAAGACCGAGATGAGAAAGACTTTTTTCACACAGAGAGTGGTGAGTCTCTGGAACTCTCTGCCACAGAGGGTAGTTGAGGCCAGTTCATTGGCTATATTTAAGAGTGAGTTGGATGTGGCCCTTGTGGCTAAGGGGATCAGAGGGTATGGAGAGAAGGCAGGTACGGGATACTGAGTTGGATGATCAGCCATGATCATATTGAATGGCGGTGCAGGCTCGAAGGGCTGAATGGCCTACTCCTGCACCTAATTTCTATGTTTCTATGTTTCTATGATAGTGTTAGTGTGCGGGGATCACTGGTCGGTGCAGACTCGGCGGGCCGAAGGACCTACGTCTGCGCTGTATCTCTAAACTAAACAAAAAACTAAACACATTTTTGTGCCAGTCCCCAAAAATACAATTTAAATCTCGTAAGTCAATGGTGTTCCCTGTAAATTATTTGATAGCTCCCAGTTTTCGCACTGTGTTTTGCATATGGGATTCCAATTTATTTTATTAGATAATCCCAATTTTTAGCACAGAGGGGGTGACTTAGACTTCAATTTGTGTTGAATCTTTGAACGGCTTTGGACCTTAATGAGGTTATGAAAGCTATACGTTATTTCTTTGAGTTGAGAGTATAAAAGTTGGAAGATATTAATATAGTGAGAGCTGTGAGCTGTCTTAGACTAAAGGAGGCTTTTAGACAGGCACATGTAGTGTATATATGTGCAGGTGTATGTGCAGGCAGATGAAGATTAGTTGATTTTGGCATCGTTTTTGGCACGGGCATTGCGGGCTGAAGGGCCTGTTCCAGTTCTGTGTTCCAAGGTTTATAAAATAGCTGGATATAAACTTAGTGGAGGTTGGGCACTAAAGCCTCATCAAGAATGAGAAACTGGCTAAGAGACCAAAACTATGTTGCAGCTTTTTATATTTGGTTTACTTTTTATTTTTACTAGCTATGGGGTCACTGACAGAGTACATACAGCATGGTAATATTTCCTTCATGCAGCAAAGTCTGTTCCAATCTTATCAACACCCAATTTGATTAATTCTATGTTTCTTTTTTTTGTTTCCTCACAATTTCATCAACTGCCTTCAGATTGTAGAATTCATTGCCACAGACAGTTGTGAAGCCCAAGTCATTGGATATATTTAAGTTGTAAAATGATAGGTTCTTGATTAGTACGGGTGTCTGGGGTTATGGGGAGAAGTCAAGAGACTGGGGTTGAGAGGGAAAGATAGATCAGCCTCGATTGAATGGCAGAGTAGACTCGATGGGCCGAATGGCCTAATTCTGTTCCTACCACTTATGAACGATGAACAGATTCTGCCACTCACCTGCACATTGTAGCCAATGACTAATTGCATTGACTAATTAACCGACCAACCTGCAAGTCTTTGGGGTTTAGACTTTAGCGATACAGCGCGGAAACAGGTCCTTCAGCTCACCGACTCCACGCTGACCAGTGTCGCCATGTACACTAGCACTATCCTACACACTAGGGACAATTTACAATTTCAGTGAAGCCAATTGACCTACAAATCTGCAAGTCTTTGGAGTGTGGGAGGAAACCAGAGCACACGGAGAAACCCACGCGGTCACTGGAAGAACGTACAAAGTCAGTAGTCAGGATCAAACTCGGATCTCTGGCGCTGTGCGGCAGCAACTCTACCACTGCGTCACCATGCTGCCCCAAAGGTAGGAGATATACAGTGCCCCTGGAAGAAGCCCGCTCAGTCACAGGGAGAGCATGCAAACTCCACACAAACTGGCACCCAAGGTCAGGATCGAACCTGAGTCTTTGGCACTTTATTAGCTGCATCACAGTGCTAACTGCACACTCCAGCAACATCAACTATTTTGGGTCATTATAAGGCCATTAATAGAGCATTATTGTCACTCTAGGTGCATCAACCTGTGGCCTATTTAGAATGCAACCAAGTTGAAATGAAGTCAATATTTGCATTTTCAAATTAAAAATAACTGATTAAAATTACCCAAATCAACCTGGACAACATTGCAATGCCTCTAACCAGTGAGCTTACTGTAAACCATGTGTAAAGGTGTAAAGTTTGACAGACATTACTAACTTTCACTAATTACTAACCACTTCAATTTCCTGTATGGAGTTTTACTGGAGAAAATGAAGACCAAAAACATTTCCAATTAGTCTTTTTAGAAGAAGCTTAGTGGCAGCGCAGTGGTAGAGTTGCTGCCTCACAGCGCCAGAGACCTGGGTGCTGTCTGTACGGAGTATGTACGTTCTTCCCGTGACCTGCGCGGGTTTTCCCGGGGTTCTCCCGTTTCCTCCCACACTCCAAAGACGTACAGGTTTGTAGGTTAATTGGCTTCGGTAAAGATTGTAAATAGTTCCTAGTGTGTAGGATAGTTGTAGTGTGCGGGTATCTGTTGTCGGTGTGGACATGGTGGGCCGAAGGGCCTGTTTCCACACTGTATCTCTAAACTAAACTAATCTAAACTAAAGGAGACTATATAATTCTTTCAAAGTTTAAGTTGTAAAATCCCAATCCCGTGTATATTTATTTTTTTTTCTTGGGAGACTATTGTTTCATATTGATTTGATAAATAATTCTGATTAAATGCAGCATCGTACATATCAGAAAAGACTGCATCATAATGATCTCGAATTCATGAACTTTTATGGTGTGTTTGTCTAAGTTCCAAAGAGCTCTGCAAGGGAGTTGACAGAAATATTCATTGGACAGAACTTTAGGAAAGGTCATACAATGCTTATTTTTAATACAGGCTTCTCAAGATGACTTATTACAGAGATTTCTTTTTCCATAAAATGTGAACAAAGCATGTTGGGACCAGGCAGCTCACGCAGTTCAAAGTTTAATAAGAAACATTTTTTGGCTGGAGCTGAACATCGCAGCACATGTTGCCCTTTGCTGCCAAACAGTTCCTTAATTAAGAACAACACTAAATCTTAGCCGACTCTGACCTCTACAACTCTTCAATGCAGTTTTGATCAGATTTACATTAACTTGCATTTATCTTTCTGAATATGTCCATGCATCCTTTTTCCTGTCCCTGCGTCACATTTCCTTTGCTTTTTCCTAATCTATTTATCACTTGTTTTCTTTGGCTGTCTGTAACTTTCCATTTTTCCCCCACTTTTTTTCAAGATTCTTTGTTTTCCTATCAGTCATGGCTGCCATCCCACCAGCCCTCACTGTCGGCTTTTCCCATTTTTTGATGTAGTTGTACTGGCCAGCCTTCCCTGAATTTATTTCCAGCTGTTTCCTTCTTTACTGTAAGCAAGCACTCACTTGGCAGAGCTTCTTTTGAAAGGCCTGTTTTCACGTCGCAGATTATGTCCACGATATTCGACGATATTTCTGGTAAATTGTGTGGTTGATACACCAGCTGTGGTTTATCAACCAATTATACTTACTCCATCAACTAAACTTGTTTTGTTTATTTTCATTTGCAATAAAGCAAGTTATGTTTTGACTCTATTCTTCCCACACCACCCCCACACCCCCCCCCACCCCCCCCCCACCCCCAAATTAAATGTGTGTTCCATTGCCAAGTCAGCAAGCGTGCATCATTCTGTAACCACCTTGAATTTCCGTGGCTTGTCGTGTATGCTTGCCAACTTTAGGTGTTGCCTGCCAACTTAAGTCACTGAGTTACAGGCACAGAATGTGCAAGTCGTTTCTGAAGCACATATAATCATTATTGCGCCTTTGACATCATGGAAATTACTCTGCAAGTTCCGGTCACCATTTTAAGGTGGCTTAACTCTTTATAACCGAACAGATTGGCGAAAGCTTGCTGCCCAATGCACACAACAGTGTGGAAGGAACTAAGTAACTCTTTAGTGATGGTTTCTTTAAGTCTAAGTAACTCTTTAGTGATGGTTTCAGCTCAACGAAAACGTTGTGAGTTGCTGTAAGGGGACGGCTGAGTGGCTCAGCGGTAGAGTTGCTGCCTGGCACCGCCAGAGGCCCGGGTTTGATCCTGACCACGTGCTGCCTGCACGGAGTTTGTACGTTCTCCCCGTGACCGCATGAGTTCTCTCCAGGTGCTCCGGTTTCCTCCCACACTCCAAAGACATACAGGTTTGTAGGTTGTGTTAAAGAAGGAACTGCAGATGCTGGAAAATCGAGGGTACACAAAATGCTGGAGAAACTCAGCGGGTGCAGCAGCATCTATGGAGCGAAGGAAATAGGTCTGAAGAACGGTTTCGGCCCAAGACGTTGCCTATCTCCTTCGCTCCTTAGATGCTGTTGCACCCGCTGAGTTTCTCCAGCATTTTGTATACCCCAGGTTTGTAGGTTAATTGGCTTTGGTAAAGATTGTAAATTTTTCCCAGTGTGTAGGATAGTACCAGTGTATGGGGATCGCTAGTCGGTGCGGACTCAGTGATCCGAAGGGCCTGTACATTTGTACGTTCTCCCTGTGACCGCGTGGGTTTTCTCCGGGTGCTCTGGTTTCCTGCTGCATTCCAAAGACGTGCAGGTTTTTAGCTTTAAAAAAAATTGCCCCTAGTGTGTGGGATAGTGCTCGTGTTGAGTCAGTGTGGAGTCCATGGGCCGAGGGGCCTGTTACTGCACTGTATCTCTAAACTAAAACAAAGTGTGCTTGTTTCTGACATATTCCATTAAATTAACTACGTACAATTATTCCTACATGAAGCATCTGCGTAAAACATACTCCGAGGCTGTTGCCAAAATGCCATAAATTTTTTAACTCTAAAAATTGCTCTCCCTAGAACTTAAAAATGAGTTCTCAGAATCCTGGCGTATTTTTGTTTTACGTGCTGCTGTACAGTAGGTGGGTGGTTCTTGCTGGATTTCTTGGCCGAGGATTCAAGGTAAAAGATTAATTAATGAGTTTCATTCTCTTGTAGGTTGCCTACTAATTCCACTTTTATTTCAGTTCTCATTCTACCTTCACCTCTCCATTAACATTGTCTACCCCCCCCCCCCCCCCCCCTGCAATTCAAACCCAGTGCTGGCCGCTCGGACAAAGGACCTCCATCATCAAGCTAAAAGGATTGTCCCACTGGTGATTTTTCAGGGGACTTCCAGCGACTGTCAAGTCATAGCAGGTCGCTGAAAAACCGGCGACTGGAACGGCGACTGTCAGAGTGGAACACACACACACACATAAACACATCGCTTCCTTCACCAGCCAGTTATGCTGGCGGGGGACAAGGGGTGAAATTCTCATGGTGCAAAGCCAATGTGATACAGACACACACCGCGATGAACAGGAAGGTTGGTGCTGTAATTAAGAAGGTGAAAGTATAACATCAGTGTACGGGAAGGGTCACTTAAGTCCTTTAAAAGAGGGGGGAGAGGGGGGGAGAGGGAGGAGAGGGGAGGGAGAGGGGGGAGAAGGTGGGAGAAGGTGGGAGAAGGGGTAGACAGGGTGGGGAGAAGGAGTGGAGACAACTTTTAAGAAGCCAGAGATACACGGCTGTGAAGCTCAGAGGACATTAACATTACCAGTTGGTTCTGAAAACTAATATTTACGTTTATTTTTCCCAATGAGCCAATGAAATTCACTGGTCAGCAACGGCGACAGCCTACGACAATCTACGGCAACCTATGACCTCATGGCGACGCACTACCATTGCATCTACGTGATGAGAATTCTCGCTACTCTCCATGACGTCAAAAGTCTTGTCGACCAGAATGCCGTCACGACCTGTTGTGCGTCTCAGGGCACTATTCACGACCATGAAGGCGACCACTCGCGAACATGTGACGACCATGTGGAGACCACATAGTTTCCTGTAGTCGCCTAAAACGACGCCTAAGTGGGACTGGCCCATAAGAATCTACATCTTTAACAACTTTAGACTTGAATCATGCAAAATGGTACCGGACATGCTGTGACTCTTCTGCGTTATCTCAGTGTAATCTACTATTCCAATACTCTTGTTTAGTTTAGCTGAGAAATACAGCACAGAAGCAGGCCCTTCAGCCCACTGAGTCCGCACCAACCTGCGATCATCCTGCACACTAACACTACCCTACACAATAGGGACAATTTACACTTTTACCAAAGCCAATTAACCTACAAATGAGTACGTATTTGCAGAGGTACCAGAGGAATGTGTACCAGAGAAAACCCACGCAGGAGAATGTTCAAACTCCGTACAAACAGTACCTGTAGTCAGCATTAAACTTGGGTCTCTGGCACTGAAAGGCAGCAACTCTACCGCTGTGCCTCCGTGCCACCCTAGTTAAGTATAGTTTATTATTGTCACTTGTACCGAGGTACAGTGAACAGATTTTTGTTGCGTGCTATCCAGTCAGCGGAAAAGACTATACATGATTACAAGCCATCCATAGTGCAAGATAGAAGAAAGTGTATAGTGCAAGGTAAAGCCCGATTAAAGACAGACACAAAAAGCTGGAGTAACTCAGCGGGTCAGACAGCATTACTGGAGAAAAGGAATACGTGATGTTTCGGGTCGAGACACTTCTTCAGACAGTTCGAAGATATCCAACGACATACATGGGACTGAAAAGATTGACTTTAACGAGTGTGACGATCTCGGATTAAACCCACGCGGTCAAGTGGAGAACATACAAACTCCGGACAGACAGCACCCATAGTCAGGATCGAACTCGGATCTCTGGCACTTTAAGTGTTGTCAGGCAGCAACTCTACCGCTGCGCCACCATGCCGCCCTTGTGGTTGCAAGCTTGTGGTCGCCCCCTCTGTCACTGCCCCAGCTCTCTAATCTTACTCTGAGAAACCAAACCCACCAGAGACTTCTGACATTCTGAGAAAATTAATCCTCAAAATTGCAGCAAAAACTCTGTGTCCCTGGAAACAGTTTGTCAACCCAGGCTTTCACGAAGGCCTGTGCAATAACCATTGAATCTAAAGAGCCCTCTTCTGAGCTTGGATAGAAATAATTATCAGGGAAATCTAGACGGCGCACCTGTTGCCACGAGCCAAGTTGTACGTTGTTGCAAGGGAGATGTATGTACCCAATCTGTTTTCCTCATCATAGTAAAAAAAGTACAGAAAAATAACAAGTGTATGAAAAATTGTACTCGATAGTAACACAACTGCAGACTGCAACAGCATTACTTATAAATAAACACATATCATTTGAATCCCAAGGTCATGATAAAGTCTAACTCACATTCTCTATCGAAATTCAAGGAATCCTCTTTGCATCTGTTTGTAATTACCATCGAATAAAACTCACCTCCAAGAATTGCAAGCGCTTTTATTTGATGTACTGTAAGTGTTCTTCAATTTATCAGTTTAGTTTATTGTCACGTATACCGAGATACAGTGAAAAGCTGTTGTTGTGTGCTATCCAGTCAGCGGAAAGACAACACGTGATTACATAGACGGACATGAGGACACAGGTTTAAGGTGGGGAGAAGGGGGACTGGGGACCAGAGGGCATGGGTTTAAGGTGAGGAGGAAAAGACTTAATATGAATTTAAGGGGTAACATTTTCACACAAAGGGTGGTGGGTGTATGGAACAAGCTGCCAGAGGAGGTAGTTGAGGCTGGGACTATCCCAACATTTAAGAAACAGTTAGACAGGTACATGGATAGGACAGGTTTGGAGGGATAAGGATCAAATGTAGGAAGATGGGACTAGTGTAGCTGGGATATTTTGGGCAAGTTGGGCTGAAGGGCCTGTCTCCACATTGTATCACTCTATGATTCTATGATTAAAATCGAGCCATTTGCAGTGTAAGGGAATAAAGTTTAGTGCAAGGTAAAGCCAGCAAATCCGAGCAAGGTTAGTCTGAGGGTTGGTCAGAGTGTTATAAATCTGGAACATTATTGCTGTAACAGAATTTTATTTTGTTCAGGGGTTTTATTTTGTGAAACCACTGCTCAGTGACAGTGTGGGTGCAGACAACATGTAGAAAAATCCCTGGCCACAACACCAGGAAATTATGCTCAAATTACATCATAAATGGGAATTGATCCCAGACACCACTGTCTCCATTAGCAGAGGAAGGAGTGATTGCAACAGTTAACATTGATCAAATAAATAAAGTCCTTCTAGGTTAATATTTGATCCCCCCCATTGTAGCAAAACTGAACGTTAGGAAATAAGAATAATATCCCTGTGTTCCCTGATATAATTAAATGAATGTTATCTAAAAGAAAGTGGCCAGTTAGGCTAAGGATGACAGATGGGTGCAATCAGGTTCAATGCAAGATAATGCACATTGGTACCAGAGCCTCGCGGGCCCGATCCACCTGTCCAACAGCCTGTCTGGGCTGGAGGAGCCTCAGCAGCGGCAGCGTGAGCCTAGACGTAGGTGGGGGTGGAGCCTCGGCGGTAGCGTGAGCCTCGGCGGCATTAGGTGCCTCGGCGGAAGCGGGAGTCTCAGTGGCGGTGGGGCCTCCTGATCGACCTGCGATCGACAGTCGATGAGCGTGAGAGGGGAAGGGGAAGACAATGGGGACCCGGCTTGGGGGGACCGCCATGAGGGACAGTGGGAGAACAAAGGGCGAGCCGGTGTGGGGGAGGGGGGGCACTCCAGTTTAGAATACTTTGCCCAGGGCATGAACCTGCATACGTTTGTTTGTTCGTTCCGGTGAAGGTGCTATGCACATGGCAGCCAACAGTCGCTTGTCTTTTCTTTTTGTATCTCACTTTTAATTTAATTTTAATTTGAACTTTTCGTGTACCTTGTTGTTTGTTGTGACTGTTGGCGGACCAATTTCCCTCCAGGGGTGAATAAGGTTTAATCGTATCATATCGTAGAAGGTACTACCCACATAAAGCAATGAATAGGATTTATATTCTTGCAGGCTGTTGCATTGAACAATTAGAGTGAATTCCACACTAGAACCAAGTAACTGCAGATGCTAGTTTACAGGTAAGACACCAAGTGCTGGAGCAGCTCAACGGGTCAGGCATGGATATGTGGCACTTTGGGTCGGGACACCTGAAGAAGGGTCCCGACCTGAAACATGGCCTATCCATGTTCTCCAGGGATGCTGCCTGACCTGCATTTTATGTGCTTCCAAGATTGAATTACAGCCATCTTTGGATTCATCCCACGGTCGAGTTGAAAGTCATATGGTCATTAGACCATCAAATTGGCTTGGTCCAACTTTGCCACCGTGGGAATGTGAAACTGTTACCAGTGAGGTACATGAGGAAAGAGACATCCTAGATAACTCTGGCACTAACAAAAGCAGAATAAGAGAAGTGCTGAGATGTGATTACAATGTTCAAAAGTTAGCTGTGAGCATTTTGAAGCTTTTCACACATTCAATTGGCTCAGGATATCTCTGAATATAATATCAATGAGTTTTCAAAGTTGCAATTGACACAATACCCAAACCAAGTAGAAGAAAGTTCTATGTTGCTACTACCTTTTTGTGGAAAATCCACATTCCAGAACTCATAGAGTGATACAACATGGAAACAGGCCCTTCAGCCCAACTTGCCCACACTGGCCCAACATGTCCCAGCTACACTAGTCCCACCTGCCCATGTTTGGTCCATATCCCTCCAAACCTTTCATATCCATGTACCTGTCTAACTGTTTCTTAAACATTGGATAGACCCTGTCTCAATTATCTCCTCTGGTAGTTTGTTCCATACCCCCACCACCCTTTGTGTGAAAAGGTTACCCCTCAGATTCCCTTTAAATCTTTTCACCTTAAACCTATGTCCTCTGGTCCTCGATTCATCTACTCTGGACAAGAGACTCTGTGCATCTACCAGAACTGTATGAATATTTTTGTCATATTCCAAAAAATGCGAAAAGATTCCTTCATCTTTAGGATGTATCATGTATCTCCCGAATAAGGAGAACTCATCAGACAGGGCAGGATGGTGGTGCAGTGGTAGAGTTGCTGCCTTACAGCACAAGAGACCCTCATTCAATCCTGACTACATGTGCTGTCTGAACGAAGTTTGTACATTCTCCCCGTGACCTGCGATGGTTTTCTCCTGATGCACCGGTGTTTTCTCCCACACTCCAAAGCCGTACAGGTTTGTAGGATAATTGGCTTTGTTTAAAAAAATTGTAAACTGTTCCTCGTGTGTTGGATAGTTCTAAGGTAGGGGGGGGGTCGCTGGTCAGTGCAGACTCGGTGGGCTGAAGGGCCTGTTTCTGCGTTGTATCTCTAAACTAAAGTAAAACTAAACTATGCTGTGAGCCACATTCTTTTGGTGGTTGCCTGAGCAGAGGAGGACTTGGCTTTAGTTTATAAAATAGTATTTTGGAATAATTGTGAATCGAATTTTTTTTCTCTTCTTGGAGCCATTATGTGCCGTCGGTTATTCTGTGTATCATGATTCACCACACATCTGGAATTAAGGCAATTTGATCAAAGTTGCTGGTGAAGTGCCAATTTAGGTGATTGAGATGTGTGGAAACAAGTCACATTTAGCTACTTTTCTGCTCTTAATGTTATTAAATTCATGTTTCACAAATTACATACAAGAAAAATGTCTGCCAGCTGTTTTGGATTGTCAACGTTGCAATATTAAAATAATAAAGCATAAGAGGAAAAATGTCCTAAAGTCTTTAATAATTCTATTAACACTAAACAGGAGCAAAGCAGTAGCAGAAAATGAAATAAATACAGGTGGTTCCAAAATTGAAAAGCCAAACGGATGACAACCGGCTTGCAACTATGCAATCAGCCATCAATTATTATATAAAGTATAGATTGGCATAAACCAGCATCTGAAGTTTCTTTTTTTTTTAAAGAAGGAACTGCAGATGCTGGAGAATCGAGGGTACACAAAAAGCTTTGAAACTCAGCGGGTGCAGCAGCATCTAAGGAGCGAAGGAGATAGGCGACGTTTCGGGTCTGAAGAAGGGTCTCGACCTGAAACGTCGCCTATCTCCTTCGCTCCTTAGATGCTGCTGCACCCGCTGAGTTTCTCCAGCTTTTTGTGTACCCTCTGAAGTTTCTTGTTACTACTAATAATTGTGTAAAATTGGCTTGAAAATGGAAGACAAGAACACAGGTGTCCGGGGTTATGGGGAGAAGGCAGGAGAATGGGGTTGGGAGGGAGAGATAGGTCAGCCATGATTGAATGGCAGACCAGGCTTGATGGGCCGAATGGCCTAATTCTGCACTTGGAACGTGTGAACTTATGAAAACCCAGGCGGTCACGGGGAGAACGTACAAACGTACAAACTGCAGGAGGCACCCGCAACCAGAAGGTGGTTTTCACTGACAGACTTTTTACTTCTGCAAGGACCCGTGCTATTCGTAAAATATGTGTGACTTGAATGAAAATGCAAGTGGTCTGATTTTATTAGTTTGTAGACAACATAAAAATGGATGGAGTTCTGATTGGTGAAGAAGCTTGTCAAAGGATACAAAAAGATACCACAAATCTGGCACGGTGGCGCAGTGGTAGAGTTGCTGCCTTACAGCTCCAGAGACCCGGGTGCTCTCTCTACGGAGTTTGCACGTTCTCCCCGTGACCACATGGGCTTTCTCCGGGTGCTCCGGCTTCCTCCCACACTCTAAAGAAGTTCAGGTTTGTAGGTAAGTCGGGTTCGATAAAGATTGTAAATTGTACCTAGTGTGTAGGATGGTGTCGGTATTCTTACAGCGGAGTATACAACCATGAGGGGTATAGGGTTGAATACACACAGTCTCTTACCCCGAAGGTAGGGGAATTAAAAACCAGAGGACATAGGTTTACCGTGAGATGGGAAAAATTTACTATGAACCTGAAGGGCATCCTTTTCACATAGTGTATGGTGGATATATGGAATGAGCTGCCACGGGAGGTAGTTGAAGCAGGTTGTAACAACATTTGGACAGTTGCATCGATAGAAAAGGTCAGTAGTGATGTGAGCCAAACACAGGCAGATAGGCCTACCGTAGATGGGGCATCTTGGTCGAAATGGAACAAGTTGGGCTGAAGGGCCTGTTTCCATGCTGTATCACTCAATAGACAAAAGGTGCAGGAGTAGGCCATTCGGCCCTTCGAGCCAGCACCACCCTTCAATGTGATCATGGCTGTCATTCCCCAACGAATGACTGCACTGTGTAAAACGTCCAAAACTGGAGCAAGAGTGTTAACCTACAAAGCTCAGTTGCTCCTGGAACAAGAGCTGAAATCAGCCAGTTCTTGCTAAATGAGGCCAGTCACTATCTGGGGCCTCTCCAATTGTAACAGTTTGTCTCCAGGCTTACCGACTGTCAAATGTATCAAAAGCCTATGAGTGTCTCTAACATAAGCAAACGTTCAAAGACATGATTAGTATGACTCTACGCTCCCGCTCTGGTCCCATGCAACTTTGGTTGGAAAACAGCGGAGGTCAACTTCACTCTGAACACAGTTATGACAAACAGGCGGAAAAGGTTCCTGGGAAATTCCCGGCTTCTGGGTTGTGTTTCGGCACGTCAGGAGTCTAGCTGCCCGAAGATAAAAGTTCAGAGCAAGTTATGTTTGCAGTGATCCTTTTAATCTTTCACCGGCATCCATTGCAAACAGTGGCGAGCAATTAAGGAAGAACCTTGAACATAATTTTAAAGAAAAATGCAGGTTCAGTGATTACACATGACAGCTTTCTTCTATGAGTAGTTTGCTCTGTAGATAGGTTTAATTTTACCCAATTGATGTCAGTGTTATCGGCACCTTTAGGAGGAAAGAACATTTAAACTGTTCAAGGAATTGTGCGCCTATTTGTAAAATAAAGGTCATATTGTATGGCTGAAATGTGGGGAAATGTTTGACTCAGTTGGTTAAATCCTGATTGTTTATTATGGGGAAGAGCATTGAACTGGACCTTAACCTTTGTGACATAAAATGGATCAATTAAGTTTTTTTGTGTTTGCCTGAAAATAAATTGTCACTTTCTTTAGCCAGAGGGTGGTGAATCTGTGGAATTCATTGCCACAGACGGCTGTGGAGGCTAAGTCAATGGAGAAGGTCTCGACCTGAAAACCTCACCTATTCCTTTACTCCAGAATTGCTGTCTGACTTGCTGAGTTACACCAGCTTTTTGCCTGTCTCACTGTGCGAGTTGGCCCACGAGTGACCCCGAGTTTTCACTCGTGGTGATCACGTAGCGGGAACGTCGGAACTCGCACGAGCAACTTAGCGACTCGTGGGGCTAACGGCAGGTACTCGGGAAACTTGTTAACTCGTGAAAAAAATCAAACATGTTTGATTTTTTCCACGAGTCAAATTAACTGTTCACGTTTAAAAATGGAAACATTTAAACTCGTTGTAATAACGTAGTGGCCCCGTGCGTTTATCTTAGTGACTCGTGAGTCTACCGTGGCACCGTCAATGGAAACTTTTCATTTCCCAGGTGGGAATGGAGTTACCCGAGGCCAGACTCCAATAGTAGCGGCATTGAAAGTGACAGCAGAAGGCGGGAGCAGGAACCTTCATTTGAATTTGCACTGAGGTTAAATGGATTGTCATCCATGATCATAAAAAGTCGCATATTGGATGTAGTGGGTTTATTTACGGGTGACTGTGATCTGGAAAGGGGGGGGGGGGGGGATGGGGGGACACTATTCACTTTCCCACAAGCATTTACGAAGATTGTGTAATATTTTGTTGACCTCATGGACATGCTTTCAATATTCATTTTACACCACGTATTGCGACTTTGTCAAGACCCTTCTGGAAGTCCGTATTCAGGTTGTTAAGGTTTGCCCTCAGCATTTATTGCTTTCAGAAAGATGCTTGCTGCCGACAAACTCGCCCCGACGATGCACAACTACCCGATACAAAGAACATTCGGTTTAGATTTATTACTTTCATGTGTAAAGTTATGTTTAGCATGCTATGCAGTCAAATCAGATCATACTATACATAAATAGAAGTAAACTAAATTCAAGTACATAGATCGGGACAGAGACAAAATGCAGATCTTGTCGTTTTCAATACTTTAGCGCTGAATTTCAGAGACAAAGTCCAATGGACACAATGAGGTAGAGAGAATCGGACGGTCCCCCAACTTATGGAAGGATCATTCAGAAGCATGATAACAGAGGGAATGAATGCATTCCTGATTCTACTGATGCGCGCAGCTTCTGTTTCTTCTTCGATGGGAGCGGGGAGCGAAAGGAATGGCCCGGGTAGGAAAGGTCTTTACTTAAGTTGGCTGCTTTCCCGAAGCAGCATGAAATGCAGTTGTAGTCAATGGTGGGGAGTTTGGTCTGTGTGGAGAGAGGAAGAGTTGTAGAGTGGGGGTAGAGTTGGGGACGTACCACTAGTTCCCCACACATACAGCCTCTGCTCCTGTCCCTCTGCCCCTATTCTGCCTGTGCTTCCTACACACCTGGCTCTTCTGCACTGTTCTGTTTTCATTATTGCTTCATACTGCACAGAAACGGGCCCTTCAAGTTGGGAACTACAGTTAGTTTGGAAATTTGCAAGCAGACAAAAATGCTTCCATGTCGCCTTCCAGCAGTGACGAGACACCATGATCTCATGTTCAACCCGATCACCGGAGCCCAACTCTCACTATAATAACCATAGAAATTGACAAACAATCGCTTCCTTTGATATTTGAACAACGAAACTCTATTAAACAATGTAACACACAACCTTTAGTATTTTAGCTTGCAGTAACATAAATAAATTTATAGTTATTCAAAAGACCATGTTTGTAAAATCACACAGGAAAATAACTTGATTATTGCAAGCGTGAAACACCTTTTACCCATTGCTACGATTGTTTCGATAACATAATTTTCTATTACAAAAACAACGTTACTTCGCAAAGCAACGATCGTGTTATAGCAGAATTACTGTCCTTGTTGAATGTGAGTGTCTCTGTCTCCATCTTCTCTTCAAGCCTTTAACCTATTCCTGTTGGGACCCAATACCCCCCGTGTTCATTCTCTCACGCTGGGTTTGGCTTCCCGAACAATATTCCAATCGCTGCGTGCGGCTCCCACGCTCCCGTCAAACGCACTTGCTTCTGATGCCCGCACTCCCTCTAAAGTTCTTGGGATCAATAGACTCTTCTAAGCCTCGGTTAATGAAAGCAAGGATTCCATAAACGTTGCAACCCACCATGAGCAAATCATCAAGTGCTTGGTGAACAAGAGCTCGGTGGGTCAGGCAATGGAGTGCGACATTTCAGGCCGCGACCTTTCTTCGGAATGACCATTCTTCACCATCGGTCTGAAGAAGGGTCCCAATAGGAAACGTCCCCCTCCATTCTCTCCACGGAAGCTGCCTGACCCCTGAGTGCTTCGTGTTTTGCCCAAGATGACAATAGTTGCAGCTTTTTCTATCACCATCGTCCTAACCACCACATCTAACTGTCCTAAGTAGAAACAAATAACTGCAGATGCTGGTTTATACCAGAGATAGACACAAAGTGCCGGAGTAACTCAGTGGGTCAGGCAGCGTCTGTGGAGAAAAAGGGTGGGTGTCGTTTCGTTAGAAGGGTCCCCGATCCGAAACATCTCCCCAGAAATGCTGCCTGATCCGCGGAGCTGCTTCATTCCTCTGAAGTGGTGGCCAGCTGCTGTCTGTGTGTATCTCTCTCTCTATGTGTGTGTGTGTGTATGTGTGTGTGTGTCTCTCTCTCTCTCCCTCTCTGTCTATCTGTGTGTATCTGTGTGTGTGTCTGCTGTCGGGTCCCGGTGGCCGCTCAAAGTCACCCGAGCTGCTTCATTCCTCTGAAGTGGTGGCCAGCTGCTGTCTGTGTGTATCTCTCTCTCTATGTGTGTGTGTGTGTATGTGTGTGTGTGTGTCCCTCTCTCTCCCTCTCTGTCTATCTGTGTGTATCTGTGTGTGTGTCTGCTGTTGGGTCCCGGTGGCCGCTCAAAGTCACCCGAGCTGCTTCATTCCTCTGAAGTGGTGGCCAGCTGCTGTCTGTGTGTATCTCTCTCTCTCTCTCTCTCTGTGTGTGTGTGTGTGTGTGTGTCTGCTGTCGGGTCCCGGCGGCCGCTCAATGTCAGTCACCCGGGCTGCTTCCTTTTTTAAAATTATTTAAAATAGAGATCCATTGCAAAAAAGTATTTAAAAACATAAAACAACAAGAAATGCTTGGTTACTGGAGGATGCGCATTTTCCCATCCGCGCTGAAATAACTCAAAACCACAGGATGGAGATGTATTTTAACATTGTTGCTTTATTAAAACATACCTTCATTCACGGTTGGCTCAAGAGTAACGGGAGAGGAACTTGCTAACTCGGGAGAGGAACTAGGAACATCGCAGCAATGACATACCCGTGGGAACTCGTATTACACACTTGATCATAAACTTGCAGTCTCGTGCACAGCCACGAGTCTGTCACTCGGGGTACCTCGTGGGTCAACTCGCACAGTGAGACAGGGCCATTACTCCAGCTTTTTGCATTTCTCTCCAAGTCAATGGATAATTTCAAGGCGGAGGTTGACAGATTCTTGATTAGAACAGGTGTCAAGGGTTATGGGGAGAAGGCAGGAGAATGGGGTTGAGAGGGAAAGATAGATCAACCATGATTGAATGGGGGAGTAGACTTGATGGGCCAAATGGCCTAATTCTGCTCCTAGAACCTATGAACCTTTCCTGTCATTTTTGAAGTAACAATGGATGGGGAGAGGAATGCGGAACTGGTCTTAAATTCTTCAATGCATAACTTGACCCTAATGCTTGACCCTAATGTAGAATACACAACATTTGGGGCAGCACAGTGGCTCAGCTGGTAGAGTGCAAGAGACCTGTGTCCGATCCTGACCCCGGGTGCCGTCTGTGTGGAGTTTGCACGTTCTCCCTGTGACCACGTGGGTTTCCACCAGGAGCTCCAGTTCCCTCCCACATTCCAAAGACTTGCGGGTGTGGAGGTTAATTGTTCGCTTGTTAATTGCCCCCATTGTGTGTGGAGTGGATGAGAAAACGCAACAATACAGAATTAGTGTGAACGGGTGATCGATGATCGGAGTGGATTCAGTGGGCTGAAGGTCCTGTTTCAATGCTGTGTCTTTCAATCAATCAATTCAATCAATAGATCAATACAGCGCAGGAACAGGCCCTTTAGCCCGCAGTGTCCATGCCATGCAAGTTGCCAAGTTAAACAAATCTCCTCTGCCTGCACAGAATTAAAGAAAGTCAAATTTGGCAGGACATTCTAAAGCACATTGAACCAATTAAGTAATTTGAGAACGTTCCCTGGCTATAGCAACTTGACATGGAGTAGATTGTCCTTGGATCTAATTGTGGGATTTCTTTGGTGGATCTGAAATTAATCTCCAAATAATTAATTGCTGTTGGTTTTCTGATTGCACTCTACAGTTGAACTTTGAGTGATGTATAAAAATAGTAGCCTTTTGACGTTACTTTAAATCTACAGTAAGGAAACAGGCTATTCGGCCCACTGTGCCAACGCTGACCAACGATCACGCCGTACATTAGTCCTAACCTACACACCAGCGACAATTTTACAGAAGCCAATTAACTGACAAATCTGTACCTCTTTGGATTGTGGGAGGAAACTGAGCAGCTGGAGAAAATCCACACAGGTCACAGGGAGAACGTACAAACTCAACAAAGATAGCGCCCATGTTTAAGAAAGAACTGCAGATGCTGGAAAAATCGAAGGTAGACAAAAATGCCGGAGAAACTCAGCGGGTGAGGCAGCATCTATGGAGCGAAGGAACAGGCGACGTTTCAGGTCGAGACCCTTCTTCAGACTAAAGAAGGGTCTCGAACCGAAATGTCACCTACTCCTTCGCTCCAGAGATGCTGCCTCGCCCGCTGAGTTTCTCCAGCATTTTTGTCTACCTACAGATAGCACCCGTGGTCAGGATCTCACCCAGTTCTCTGGTGCTGTAAAAGGGCCTGTCCCACTTGGGTGTCATTTGCGCGTCATTTACACAACATAATTTACGCGTCATGACGCATGACGCGCTCGTCGTTACGCGCACGTGGTGCGCGCGTGGAGTGCATCACGCGTGCATGGTGCGCATTTTGCGCGGATGGTGCTTGGTGACGTAGGCAGTGACGTGCGGTCGCGCGCGGCGTCCCAGGATTTTGGGATTCACAAAATCTTCACACGCCACCTGCAGTGACGTGCAAAAGTGGGACAGGCCCTTAAGGCAGCAACTCTGCCGCTGTGCCTCTGTGCTGCCCTATTACCTACAATCCCATCTACTTTAATTTTGTATAATGACCTGTTAAGTGGGACCTTATCAAAAGCCTTCTGAGAGTCCAAATTCACCACCGTGACTGGTTACTGACTCTGCACTATCTATTCCACTAGTTACATCCTCAACAAAAAAAACCTCCAGTAGCTTTGTTAAGCTTGATATCCTTCTCATTAAATCAATGCTGACTTTGCCCAGTCCCATTAATGCTTTCCAAGTGTTCTGTTATTGCACATTTTATTATAGGTTCCAGTGAATTCCCCACAACTAATCAAGGTGAACAAGCAATCGCACTTCTCCAGCTTTCCCAATCCTCTCACTGTTTCTGTGCCAGTTTAGACCTGACAACACACAACAGGCCCATTCACTTCCGTGGCCACAAGGGAGAAGGGTGTGGTATATCGTAATTTAATTGCAATTTTATTGGATTAATTTTAATATACCTATAATTTTTTACAATGCTGTATGTCATCTTTTTTTTTATTTAAAGGATTTAAGAAGTTTTTATTTGATTGATTAATTTTTAATCATCCTTGCATGTGTGTTTACTTATATTAGAGACATCCACAGATAATTGATATCTTTGACAGCTGGTAAGCCTGGAGACAAACAGTAACACCGAAGATAGACACAAAATGCTGGAGTAACTTGGCACGGTGCAGCGGTAGAGTTGCTGCCTTACAGTGCCAAAGGCCCGGGTTCGATTCTGACCACGAGTGTTGTCTGTATGGAGTTTGTACGTTCTCCCCATGACCTGCATGGGTTTTCTCCGAGATCTTTGGTTTCCTCCCACACTCCAAAGGTTTGTAGGTTAGTTGGCTTGGAAAAAAGTAAATAGTCTCTATTGCAGTGGTTCTCAACCTTGTTTGCCTCATGCACCCCTTTCACCATATGTCAGAATGTCATTCCCCTCCTTTCCAAGATTGTCTGCCTCAAAAAGTGCATTCCAAATAATATGCATATAATACTGAAAATTCTTTATTTCTAACAGTTTGAGTTTGCTAATCTGTGGTCCCAATTCCCCCCCTGAAAACCTGAAATCCCCCCCAGGGGGGAATTCCCCCCTGGTTGAGAACCCCTGCTCTAGTGTGTGTGTGTGTGTGTGTGTGTAGGATAGAGCTAATGTACGGGGATCGCTGGTCGGCAAGGACTCGGGGGGGCGGCTGAAGGGCCTGTTTCTGTGCTGTATCTCTAAACTAACCTGAACTAAACTCAGCTGGACAGGCAGCATCACTGGAGAGAAGGAATGTGTGACGTTTCGGGTCGACTCCCTTCTTCAGATTGAGCTGCAGAGCAGGAGGAATCACAGGGGGGGGGCAGCAAGAGAGTATGTTGCAGAACTCTCTTCGGAGAGAGGAAGAGAACATCTTCAAAGTAGGCATAACTTGAGGAGATATTGCATTGGAGCAGACGGAATGTGTAGGAAGGAACTTCAGATGCTGGTTCCTTCAAACAGTAACAATTGGAGAGGCCCTGGGCAGCAACTGGTCCTTGATTAGCAAGAACTGGCTTCTCTCAACTCTTGATAGACACAAAATGCTGGAGTAACTCAGAAGGGCAGCGAGGCAGATGCTGCCTGTCCCGCTGAGTAAAGGGCCTCTCCCGCTTGACAAATTTTTCGGCGCCTGCCGGCGTCATATCAGTGTCGCCGAAAGATTGTGAACATTTCAAAATCCAGCGACGACAAAAAAAAATGTTGCGACACTTGGAAAAACAGCGCGCGTCATACGTGATCACGCCGCGTCATTCCGGTGACCTGTTATGTCAGTCAATGATGCCGGCAGTCGCTGAAACAGTCGCCAAGTGGGACAGGCCCTTAACTCCTGCATTTTGTGTCTATCGTTGATTTAAACCTGCATCTGCAGTTCCTTCCTACACATTCTCTCAACTCTTGTTCCAGATGTACGACAACATGCTTTGTACGACAACATGCTGGCACCAGTTTTGGACGCTTTACAGTCAGTACAGAGTGTCATAGTCATGGATTCATACAGCATGGAAACAGGTCAACTTGTTCCATGTCGACCAAGAAGCCCCATCTACGGTAGGTCCATCTGCCTGTGATGGGCCCATATCTCTCATAACCTTTCCAAATGTTGTAATAGTACCTGTCTCAACTACTTCCTGTGGCAGCTCATTTACAGATGCCTAGTAAATCTTTCCCCTCTCAGCTCAAAAATGTGTCGTCTCGTTCGTAATTCCCTTATCTTTGGGGTAAAAGACTCCATGCATTCAGCCCTGTATCCCTCCTGATGTTATACTCCTCTGTAAGATTACCCACACCATCCGACACACTAGGGACAATTGGCAATCTTTACCGAAGCCAATTAACCTACAAACAGGCAGGACTAGTGTAGATGGGACATGTTGGTCGGTGTGGGTAGGATGTGCCGAAGGGTCTGTTTCCACTCTGTATCACTATGACTCTAAATGCTTTCCCCTGCAATGCCCTACCAGGCAATATTTCAGGGAGCCACACCTTACACAGACACATTTCTTACAGGAGCAAAGTCCGACTTTCCCGCTTCTGAAAATTTCACGTGTTACCTGATTATCTGATGTACATGCTACAGATTTACGAAATCATTTTTTTAATTCATTCCTTGACTCATTCTGGGGCCTTGCTGCAACGGCCAGTATTAATCGGCCATCCTTGATTATTTATGAAAAGATGGTGGTGAAGTTTAGAGTTCAATAGAAACTAAAACCACTGCTGATTCACAAACAGAACTTTTCATCCAACTGAGTATTTAATTACCAACTTGAAGGTCGCAAGGTCAAATTCCAGAATAGTCTGACACTCAAATGCATTTGTACCAGTGGGTTAACTCTTTACATTTAATTGTCGGGGAGAGCTGCAGTAGAAGAAATAAGAATATAGTTTAATTATTTCTATAAAGAAGGAACTTGCATTCATGTAAAGCAACTTGCACTTCAAAAGTACATAATGACTATGGGCAGCACGATGGCGCAGTGGTAGAGCTGCTGCCTTCCAGCGCCACAGACCCGTGTTCAATCCCGACCACTGGTGCAAAGTCTGTAAGGAGTTTGTACGGTCTCCCCGTGACCCGCGTGGGTTTTCTCCGAGATCTTTGGAAGATCTGTGGTTTCCTCCCACACTCCAAAGACGTGGTTTGTAGGTTAATTGGCTTGGTATAAGTGTATATTGTCCCTAGTGTGTGCAGGCTTGCGTTAATGTGTGGGTATCGCTGGTCGGCGCGGTCTCGGTGGGCTCAGAGTTTGTACATTCTCCCCGTGACCTGGGTGGGTTTTCATTAATTCATAAGTTCCAGGAGAAGAATTAGGCCACACGGCCCATCAAGTTTACTCCGCCATTCTATCATGGCGGATCTATCTTTTCCTCTCAAACCCTCAACCCCATTCTCCCCATAACCCCTGTCACCCATACTAATCAAGAATCTCTCAAACTCTGCCTTTAAAATATCCATTGACTTGGCCTCCACAGCCTTCTGTGACAGTTTTTGCCAGGGGCTCTGGTTTCCTCCCACACTTTAAAGATGGACAGGTTTGTGGCTTAATTGGCTTCGGTAAAGTTTGTAAATTGACCCTATAGTGTAGGAAAGTGCTAGAGTAACAGGGATCGCTGGTCGGCACGGACTCGAGTGGGCAGTGACTAAGGGCCTGTTTCTGCGCTGTATCTCAAAATTAAACTGAATTACATTTTCCTATAATGCAAACGAGGCTGTCTTAGGATGTCTCCCTCAGCCGGCCCACATGCCAGAGCCTTGTCCAGCGATATAGGCCCACGCTGCCAGTGCACAGCACCCAGCAGAATCTACATCTTTCAAATCCTTCAGTGCGTGACCCGCCGGGTCAGGGTGGATTGAAGCATCACACAGACGGACATCTGAACTGCCTTTAATGGAATAAAATCAGTTTGCATTCACCACATTATTCAGCTTTCTGGTCTTCATGGGCGGTGCCGTGACACATGGTGCGGATGGGAAATACTGCTCTGACAGGGTTGAAATAAATGCAATAGTTCCCTGCCCTTTAGGTCTCGATTGCAATGCAATTGCATTACAATATGCACTTTATATTTTTACTCTGTTGCAACTGTTATAAAAATACTTCATCTAACTTCACTTTGGATCGTGTAAAGAGCTCCTACCGCAAGGCTGAGTGCGCGCGACTCGCAGGAAGTGAATCTTCTGACCTTTGCCCCCACAGGGATGCCTATTTCCTCAGGACTGGGGTCAGGAGGAAGGGGCAGCCATCCCATTGTACCAAGTGGTCCTCCTCCTTGCCAGTGTTTACATTCCACCAGCTTCGGCCCCAGGGCAGATCAGAGGTCCGGGATGGGAATGCTAAATGAGATGCGATGGAATGCTCCCCGACTTCCTGGCTCAGCAGCCTCACCTTGCCGGAGCCCCCCGGACACCGCGATGTCAGGAGGTTACTGGTGGTGGAACATGTGTCAACCTCCTCCCAGCGTCGGGTCACGGGAGGGAAGCTTCACAATAAGCTGAAGAGCAGCTTTCAACAACAACAACAACAAAAAAATACATTGCCGGCTTCGTGACCTAATGACATTTGGGTCTTGGGATCACTTGATTGTCCATCTCTGCAATCTGCCCGAAGGCACTATGACAGGGAAGATTGTGGGCTGAGGGCTAGTTCCTACGCTGTACTGTGCAGCAAGGGTCTGCAGACGCTGGTTTACACCGAAGATAGACTGAAATTGCTGGAGTAACTCAGCGGGATGGGCAGCATTGCTGGAGAGATGGAATGGGCGATGTTTCGGGTCGAGACCCTTCTTAATACTGAGAGTCAGGGGAGAGGGAAACAAGGAAGGGTAAGGAGTGAAAATGAGAGATCGACGGGGACGAAGGTCAAGGAAAATGTAGAATAGATCATTGTTAGTTGGGGAAAGATGACAACGAGGCATTGGAGGCGCAGGACAGAAAGGCCTCTGTGACAGGCAACCACGTAATCTTCACCGCCCATCCACATTGCTCATGGAGTCATACAGCACAGAACACGCCCAGCGACCCAACCCGTCCTTGCCGACAAACATGCCCCATCTACACGAGTGCCTGCATTTGGCCCATCTCACTCTAAACCTTTCCTATCCATGTACCCGTCCAAGTGTCTGTTAAATGCAGTACCTGTCTCAACTACCTCCTCTGGCAGCTCGTTCCATATACCCACCACATTCTGTGTGGAAAATGTTCCCCTTAGATTCCTATTAAACCTTGCACCTCTCACCTTACATATACTGAATGACTTCTGATTCTTGATTTCCCCCAACCTGGGTAAAAGACTATATGTATTCACCCTATCTATTCCCCTCATGATTCATCGACCTCTATAAGATGATCCCTCATCCTCCTACGCTCCAAGGAATAAAGTCCAATCCTGCCCAACCTCTCCTTGTAGCTTAGGCCCTCGAGTCCTGGAAACATCCCCGTAAATCTGCACTTTAGTCTGTTTTGGTTTTGACTGTTTTACTGTTCTAATGTTCTCTTCACAAACCTTGTTCTCGGGGTATCTAAACCTAAATATCTAAACCTAAATTTTATTAGTCGTTTAAGTAATGACATCAGATGGAGTTGCAAACCAAATCTCGTTGCACTTATGTGTAATGACAATAAAATATATTATTATTATTATTATTATTATTATTATTATTATTATTATTCTCTGCACCCTCTTCACTTCCCTTCCTCTACCCCATACATTCTGCTGTGCAGGGTCCATTACCCTTGTGGTTGGAGTGGTGTGGACAGGCTGGGCAGCACGGTGGCACACTGATAGAGTTGCTGCCTTACAGTGCCAGAGTCCTCGGTTCGATCCTCACGCCTGGTGCTATCCGTATGGAGCTATACCTTCTCCTTGCGACCGCGTGGGTTTTTCTCCAGGTGCTCCGGTTCCTTCCCACACTCCAAATACGCACAGGTTTGTAGGTCAATTAATGTTGGTAAGGATTGTAAATTGTCCCTAGTGTGTAGGGTGGTGCTCGTGTGTGGGGATCGCTGGTCGGCACGGACTTAGTGGGCCAAAGGGTCTGTTTCCGTGCTGTATCTCTAAACCAAACTAAACTAAAGGTGGGAACCTAGTGTGAGGCTGATTGTGTGTCGTATCCAAATGTATGACTCCGAACCAGAAGAGACAACAGTAGATTATTTTTCCGACTTAGTACTGCTTATCTTCAATAAATGTCCCTTCATCCAAACTGCATCTAAAAAGTCTTCAAATTATTTCTTATTGTGTGTACCATGAAAAATAAATGGAGGGATTTATTTCAGAACCGAGTTAGAATGACATGATATACTGCATAAGCTTTGCACTTGTAATTTATAATATGGGAATCCCACAATCTATTACTGCCTTGAACCACACAGTTATTTATTATCTCATATTCATAGTGACTCCTAAACTGAATATGTTTCATAATATTGTCATTTGCATTTATCAGTCAAATTTGAGGTAATATATTACCTAGAGGTATTTTTGGAATATTGTTTAGTTAATGTAGGTCTTAGTATATCATGGGAACTCTCAGTACAATACAATCATTGGACATTTAACAAAGTAAGATAAATGATAAAGAATTAAATCACTATCAATGTATGTATGTGTACTGTACATATTTATGGAATAATCAGTTAGTGGGACATTTTCTGGAATATGTCCACTTCTAAACCAACAGTTATCTGCTTGATGTCAAATTTATGTTGGAACAAACTGCAGAGGACAAGGTGGACGTCGAGGATATGTGTTTATTTTCATCTCTAACCCAAAGGTTCATTTTTCACTAAGTCTCTGCTTTGCAACTTTGCAGACCAATTCACATAAAGACCTTCTTGCAAACGTCCGTCTCTTCCCTACAGATGTCACAGTCACCGCCGAGGATTGGTGTCTGCTGTTCACGTGCCTCGGGTAACAAATGAAACTGTCACAGGTCTGTGTTCTCTCTGTGCTTTGACCTCCTCGTGATGTTTCCCAGCTCAAGGCTATTCGGGGATATGATTGTGTTTGGTGTTGGGGCAGGGATGGGGGGTGGGGGAGTTCAGGTGCGGAGGTTGGTGCTCTTTTGTTTTGCAAGATGACTTTTGTTCTTCTGTCGATAATTTACCTGGAAACCTTTATCCAAATTTGAGAACACATCACTATTTGCCTCCAACGGCAATAAAGATCACTTTTAAGCTGAGGCGAGAATGCGAATATTAGAATAACTGGAATGTGAATATTATGAAAACAAAGATACAATACATCTTATTTAACTAATGACATTAAAATAGTTGTACCATGTGCAATCATTTAAATGAACATAACTTTGAACTGGGAAAAAGGGCATGTGGTGAAAAATAGGATACAACTCCACCATAATGTATGAGACTAATACTGAATTGCTGTTAAATCACAAAGTACTCGTGCTAAAACATCAGGATAAACGCTCAAGCAAGATAACCAAGACCAATGCAAAACCAGTATCTAAACTATCCATAAATACTTACGCTGTCGAACAATAACTAACCTCATATTCATTAATAAGCTGAATATTTGTTAACAAACGCACACGCTATAGTTTTACGCAGTTAAACTATAATGTATTATTCTTAATTTTTTAATGTTTTATGTTTTATTCTTAATGGTTTACTGTATGTCGTGTTGTTACTTGCGAGTGGAGCACCAAGGCAAATTCCTTGTATGTGTACATACTTGGCCAATCAACTTATTCATTATTATTCATGATTATTATTAACAAGCTGGCTGTGTGCATCAACCTCAAGTCGTTAATCTTAAAACAACTGCACGTGAAAAAGACAAAATGAGATTTATGAAATGTTTTTTAAAATTCTCATATTAATAATAATCTCAAAAACCTCGGAGAAAATTCGTTCAAGGAAACCAGAGAAAATGTGAATATGCCCGAGCTGTACAGAGAGACGGTGTGAGGGTCAGCGTCAAAAATAGACGCTCTTGCTATTTACGGTTTTTGACAGACGCTCAGAGAGAAAGAGAATTGTTCTCCTACATTCGCCCATAACAACCTTTGGCTTTCCATGAGCATGCCTCAGTGTGGGACCTATGCACTATTTATCACTGGAGCTTCCCCGGATTTGACAATCGCTGGATGTTCTGACATTGTAATTGAGCCTGGTTGTCTTTTCTAGGACACCCGAAGATCTAACTCAGTCAAGGCACCTCACATCTACTCGAGA
This sequence comes from Okamejei kenojei, assembly GCA_035221665.1. NCBI lineage: Eukaryota > Metazoa > Chordata > Chondrichthyes > Rajiformes > Rajidae > Okamejei > Okamejei kenojei. The sequence goes on from CM069164.1 coordinate 26,864,786, forward strand.
TCTCTATAAATGATCTATCGGTTAAAGACGCAGACTGAGTAATCAATCAGAGCAGAAATACTGAAGCCTTCGTATGTATCATCTAGGGCACTGTTCCTTTTGACTTCCACTGCCCAGCACATTGGCAATTCAGGCAGCATCAGAACGTGTTGCCTTTTACGAGATTCCATACTAGTATGTAAGGCCCTACTGTCAGAAAACTGATATTAATGTTTAGCAGAATAACCAATAGAGACATAGGCCCAGTTAAAAATTAACTGAAACATATAAAGATATGTATTACAGGTTTCAGCTTCTGTGATCCTTTCTATGAGTAAGCACCTATTGGGAAATAAAAAGGAAATCAATTTGAATTGAGTTACAGAAACAAAATTTTGAGAACATAATTCACATCAATTATTGTGCACGTACTCGTTCTCTGTCAGTTTGAATTTTCTTCCACTAGAACCTGGATCTAGCTGTCTAATCTTTGATAAACAGGAGTTAGATTGCTTGGCTTTTCTGTGTTCCCTAGAGTTAACACTCCTGATACAGATCAATTAAGCTTTATTTAAAAATAAAATAGATTTTAAAAGGAATCTGATATCGTGCGTTGAAAGTTCAGCATCGGAAATAGAACAACGTTTACGCTGTCAGGCTTATGACTATCAGAAAGCCAAATGCATTCCAATTGCTGTCATCCACCAGAACTGTATGTCACCTGGAGAAACGGTGAAGGTCTTTGCGTTTATATGGAAGCGTGAGAAGCATGTGAACTGCAGTTGCTGGTTTCCCTTTTACTCTTTCACGGGGAGAACATACAAACTCCGTCCAGACAGGAGTCATAGTCAGGGTCTAACCAGGGACTCTGATGCTGTGAGGCAGCAACTCTACCGCTGCGCCACTCTAAAACTATTTCATTTGGTGGAGAATTCCACATTCCATATTCTTTTCATTCTGTGGATAAATAATCGTTTTAATTATTTTTGGATTCACTAATGAGCATATTGAGGGTGTCACACATAATGCAAAATAAGTCAAGCTCAGGCTGCAAGCCATAATGTGAACATCCTACATGTACAGTCAAATTCATAATTCTCAGAGCAAAAAGCTTCTCTCCATTGGGTGGCCGGTGACGCAGCGGTAGAGTTGCTGCCTCACAGCGCCAGAGACCCGGGTTCGATCCTGACTACGGCTGCTGTCTGTACAGAGCTTGTTCGTTCTCCCCGCCATCTGTGTGGGTTTTCTCCAGGTGCTCCGGATTCTTACCACACTCCAAAGTGGTACAGGTTTGTAGGTTAATTTGCTTGGTAAAAATATTAATTGTTCCCAAATGTGTGTTCCCAAATGCGTTAATGTGCGGGGATCGCTGGTCTGCGCGGACTTGGTGGGCCGTAGAACCTGTTTCCGCACTGTATCTCCCAACTAAACTCAAGTGAACGGAAAATTAATAAGGGTCAATTCCATGGTTCGACAGTCCCAATGGGGAATACGGGACACAGGGATCACCTCGGGCGGCACAGTGGCGCAGCGGTAGAGTTGCTGCCTCTGAACGCCAGAGACCCGGGTTCGATCCTGACTATGGGTGCTCTTTGCAGAGTTTGCAAGTTCTCCCTGTGGCCTGTGCGGGTTTTCTCCTGGTGCTCCGGTTTTCTCCCACACTCCAGGGACGTACAGGTTTTGTAGGTTAATTGGCTTGGTAAAAATTGTAAATTGTCCCTAGTGTGTGTGTGTAGGATAGTGTTAATGTACGAGGTGATTGCTGGTCAGCACGGACTCGCTGGGCCTGTTTCCGTGCTGTATTTCTAAAGTCTAATGATCGTATCCTTGGCAAATACTGATTGCCTCCCTTGACCTTGTGTCTTTTAACATTGGATGAAATACTCCAGCCTGCCTCACCATGCAGCGTGGCACAAGATTCCCCCCCCGGATCGGGGAACCATAACAAAATATTGTTATTTCAAAGACCATGATATTCCCAGTAGATTGGGCGATGTGTGAATTTGACCTCGCCAAATGTCTGTTGATTAACTCCTTCATAAAGGATTTAGTTTGATATTTGATTAAGAAAACCCAAAGGTCACCTGTGTATGTACAAACGCAAATGATCCCCAAAAGAAATACTGGTAGACAATGAAATCTGTACCCTGCGGAAGATAATTGGTGATAGCTGAATAAATAGGGTAGATCGATATCTTGCAGTTTCGATTGATGACCTTGGAAGCTGAAGAAAAATTTCACCCAATTTCATTATCTAATTTTACCTGTAGTTAGTTTTTTGGCTTTGGAGATCAAATACTTCAGCCAGAATCCAAACTTTGTGCAATCTGTGCAAGGAATATGTTTAATGAGCCAATTAACCTTTTCGTGTCCTGTACCTGCCTCTGATCCTTTGTGGAATACCTCAATTCCTTTGATCTTACATCGAGATGCGGAGATGAGTTCTGGCAAACGTCATCCAAATTAGATCGGTAGATCACAGCGACCGATCCCTCTTGGAACAACGGCCTCCTTGTAAAGAGAGAGGAATTTGCAAATCGCTGACCATAGTTACCCACCACATTTGTTTACATCTCGCTTGAACTGTATTGATGGGTTTGTCAATCTTCCGTAGCACACTTTAGTGTTATCAGATGAGTGCAAAATTTCATGAAGGTTGCAAAGTTTTGTTTTATTTAGTCATCTCATAATCTGACGTTGCTTCCTTTAAAATGTTGCACAAACATATCCGGAAGAAGCCAAATAATTCCTGCAGCAAAAGAGAGAGGGGCGGAGAGGGGGAGGGAGAGGGAGGGATATGGGGAGGGAGAGGGAGGGATATGGGGAGAGGAGGAGGAGGGGGAGGAAGGGATAAGGAGTGGGAGGGAGAGAGGGTGATGGGGATGGAGAGAGGGAGAAACGGAGGGAGAGAGAGAGGGGGGAGGGAGAGAGGGAGGGGGAGAGGGAGGGATATCGGGAGAGGGAGGGAGGGATAGGTAGTGGGAGGGAGGGAGGTAGACGGGGAGGGGGAGAGGGAGACAGGGATGGGGAGGGAGTCGGGGATGGAGAGGGAGGGAGGGAGACAGCGAGACAACAGCTATGGAAGTAATATACAGTTTAGTGTCCTGGACTATCTGCTATTAAGAAATGACATCATCTAGAGGCAGGACGTCATGCAGGTGTGATTTACATGAAAATATCAGAGGGCATAAATGTCTCTGGCATTAGAGGCTGAGTATTAGGCAGTCCAACAAGCCATTTATAAACCTCCAATGTTAATGGGCGAAACTATTAAATGGTTAAGGCTGAAGACTCATGCTTGAGCAGCTGTGCTGATAAGTGATTAAAAAGGAGTAAAGGATTGCCAACTGGTTTTCATTAGGGTGATAAAATGGTTCTCTTTTCACTTGAAACGGTTTACTAGCCAGTTCATTACTGGGGTGCCTGTGTGCTTTACTCCATCACAGGCAATTTGACCTAACATAAAAGGCTGAAAGGACTATGGACGGGTCTTAATCAAATGCTAATTGTAAGATATACTGGGGAGTATTAACACCCTGAGTGTAGGGTTGTGCCTGTTATGGATCATATCTATTATGGCATAAACCAGACACAAACATTAAATACAACCGTCGATAGTGAAAGCGCTGCCTCGCTGTAGAGGGGAACTGTGGTTAAATGAGCACACTGGCTTCCTGCAATGTTGAAGAGGTGTTGCATTACACAAGCAGATATGTGAAGAAAGATCTGTGGGAAACCTGCACCAGTTACTTGGTGGTGAGTCGGGTTCACAGCTATTGTTATGAAGCAGTCTGTTTCAGAGTGGGGTTCCAGCACAGGGGCACTGCTGGTAGAGCTGCCGCCTCTTGGCAACAGAGACCCGGCTTCAATCCTGGAATCCTGATCTCGGGTGCTGTCCGTGTGGAGTTTGCACGTTCTCTCTGGGACCGCGTGGGTTTCCTCCAGCTGCTCCGGGTTCATCTCGCATCCCAAAGATGTGCAGGTTTTCTAGGTTAATTGGCCTCTGTAAAATGCCCCCTGTGTGCAAAGAATGGAAAAGCAAGTGGGATAAAGCGGAACTTGTGCGATCTGGCGATCAGCGGTCAGTGTGGTCTTGGTGAGCACACAGCAGTGGTCAAAGAGTGTGAGGAGGGGGACCGCCATGAGGGACAGTGGGAGAACAAAGGGGGACCCGGTGTGGGGGAGGGGGGGCACTCTAGTTTAGAATCCTCTGCCCAGGGGATAAGCCTGCGTTTGTTTGTTTGTTCGTTCGTTCGTTCCGGTGAAGGCACTGTGCACACGGCAGCCAGAACACACTCGCTTGTCTTTTTCTTTTTGTTTCACTTTTAATTGAATTTAAATTTCAAGTTTTCGTGTGCCTTGTGTGTTGTGACTGTTGGCGGACCAATTTCTATCCAGGGATGTATAAAGTTCTATCATATCGTATCGTATTGTGGGCCCAAGGGCCTGTCTCCAGGCTGTGTCTCTAAACTTAACTAAATTAAACTAAACTTCATAATTGAACTGCATCAAATGAGATTACTTTTCTCCCATAAATAATGTGCAATCATACAATGTTAGAATAATTTACCACTGTTCATTTAAAAATCCCACTGTTGCTAATGTAAAGGTCTGGTCAAACTAAGCTGGCTAATGGAGAGAGTCAAACTTCTGCAGCCTTATCATTTCCAGTCAAGAATGGTTGCTGCTAATCTACACTTCAGGCCGCCAACATAATCAAGGACCAGTCTCGCCCCGGTCACTCCCTCTTCTCCCCTCACCCATCAGGCAAGAGGTATACAAGTTTGACAACATACCACCAGATTCAGGGACAGTTTCTTCCCAGCTGTTATCAGGCAACTAAACCGTCCTCTCACCAACTAGAGTGCAGTCTTGACCTGTCATCTAGCTAATTGGAGACCTTTGATTTATTTTTAATTAGATGTTATCCAATGTTATATCTTGTACTCTTTATCCTTTATCTGTGTATTGTGGAGTTCTTAATTATGTTCACGTATAGTCTTTCCGCTGAAGATAGACACAAAATGATGGAGGAACTCAGCATTTCTGGACAGACGGGCAACGTCTCTGGATAGAAGCAATGGGTGACATTTTGGGTCGAGATCCTTCTTCGGACCTTTCCGCTGTTAGATAGCAGGCAAACAAATGCTTTTCACTGTACTTCAGAAATATCCTATCACAACTAGAGAGCAGCAATACTTTGGTTAAAAGACGCAATTTGCTGGAGTAACTCAGTGGGTCAGGCAGCATCTCTGTAAACGTGGATAGGGAGAGGCGAAAACATTCTTCAAGTTAGGCATACCTTGAGGAAATTTCACAAAATGTGGACATAAGGAACTGTAGATGCTGGTTGAATAAAAATACTTTGGTTACTTTTCTTTGTTTAGCGATACAGCCTGGAAACGGGCCCTTCGTTCCAGCACGTCCATACCGACTGTGGATCACTGTTCACACTAGTTCCACGTTATCAAACTTTCTCATCCACTCCCACCAGTGGCCTATTAACCCACAAACCCACACGTCTTTGGAATGTGGGAAGAAACCGGAACACCCAGAGGAAACCCACGTGCAAACTCCACACAGACAGCACCCGAGGACAGGTTGGGACCCGGTCACTGACGCGGTGAGGCAGCAGCTCTACCTGCTGCGCCACTGTGCCGCTTTTGTTTCAGTGGAGGGATGCACATTGGGTTTTTGTTTATTGAAGTTTTGGCAAAATTAAGTGAACTTTGAGTTATTTAAAACTACTGTCAGAAGTTGCGACAATTTTCAGGCTCTATGAGAAGCGACTAAACTGAAATCAATGATGATAACAACAAATGTTAACTCAAAATCACATTAAAATCTAGCATGATCTCTGGGGTCAATATCAGCATACCTCTGGTCAACACATCTCACAAACTAATCGCAGTGAAAGGCATAGCGGCATTCTCATACATGAATTAGAATGTATTTCTACATGGGTGGCATTTAGTGTCAAAGCACAGCTTTACTGTCAAGAAACAAAATCACTTTTCCAGATAGGCTTTTTGCGTGGTCTTCAATTTGAATGAGTTAAACTGAAACCTTCACTCTTTATTTACAGTGGCTTGCAAAAGTATTCATACCCCTTGAACTTTTCCACATTTTGTCGCGTTAAAACCACAAAAGTAAATGTATTTTATTGGGATTTTATGTGATAGACCAACACAAAGTGGTGCATAATTGTGAAGTGGAGGGAAAATGATACATTGTTTTCAAATTTTTTTACAAATAAAAAACTGAAAAGTGTGGCGTGCAAAAGTATTCAGCCCCCTTTACTCTGATAACCCTAAATAAAATCCAGTGCAACCAATTGCCTTCAGAAGTCACCTAATTAGTAAATAGAGTCCACCTGTGTGTAATCTAATCTCAGTATAAATACAGCCATTCTGTGAAGGCCTCAGAGGTTTGTTAGAGAACATTAGTGAACAAACAATGTTCCTTGGGCATCATGAAGCCCAAGGAACACACCAGACAGGTCATGGATAAAGTTGTGGAGAAGTTTAAAGCAGGGTTAGGTTATTAAAAAAATCCCAAGCTTTGAACATCTCACGGAGCACTGTTCAATCCATCATCCAAAAATGGAAAGATTATGGCAGAACTGCAAACCTACCAAGACATGGCCGTCCACCTAAACTGACAGGCCGGGCAAGGAGAGCATTGATCAGAGAAGCAGCCAAGAGGCCCATGGTAACTCTGGAGGAGCTGCAGAGATCCACAGCTCAGGTGGGAGAATCTGCCCACAGGAAAACTATTTGTCATACACTCCACAAATTGGGACTTTATGGAAAAGAGGCAAGAAGAAAGCCATTGTTGAAGCAAAGCCATAAGAAGTCCCGTTTGCAGTTTGCCACAAGCCATGTGGGGGAAGGTGCTCTGGTCTGATGAGACCAAAATTGAAGTTTTTTACCTAAATGCAAAACGCTATGTGTGGCAGAAAACTAACACTGCACATCATCCTGAACCCACCATCCCCACTGTGAAACATGGCGGTGGCAGCATCATGCTGTGGGGATGCTTTTCTTCAGCAGGGACAGGGAAGCTGGTCAGAGTTCATGCGAAGATGGATGGAGCCAAATACTGGGCAATCTTGGAAGAAAACCTGTTAGAGTTTGCAAAAGACTTGAGACTGGGGCGGAGGTTCACCTTCCAGCAGGACAACGACCCTAAACATACAGCCAGAGCTACAATGGAATGGTTTAGATCAAAGCATATTCATGTGTTAGAATGGCCCAGTCAAAGTCCAGACCTAAATCCAATTGAGAATCTCTGGCAAGACTTGAAAATTGCTGTTCACAGACGCTCTCTCCATCCAATCTGACTGAGCTTGAGCTATTTTGCAAAGAACAATAGGCAAAAATGTCAGTCTCTAGATGTGCAAAGCTGGTAGAGACATACCCCAAAAGACCTGCAGCTGTACTTGCAGCGAAAGGTGGTTCTACAAAGTATTGACTCAGGGGGGCTGAATACTTTTGCACGCCACACTTTTCAGTTTTTTATTAGTAATAAAATTTGGAAACAATGTATCATTTTCCTTCCACTTCACAATTATGCGCCACTTTGTGTTGGTCTATCACATAAAATCCCAATAAAATACATTTACGTTTGTGGTTGTAACGTGACAAAATGTGGAAAAGTTCAAGGGGTATGAATACTTTTGCAAGCCACTGTATGTAGAAGCCATAAGGTATTGAAAGAGCACACAGTAGTTTCCAGAGAAAGATTAACACCGATACGCAGATAAACAAGAAGAAAGTGTTTGCGAACAACATTGGGTTGACCCGTGTGATGGTCAGTTTCCCACTTTATTTGTGGGAGAAAAGTAATCTAATTTGATGCAGTTTCATTCTGGTTCAGTGTAGTTTAGTTTAGTTTAGGTTATTTTGAACTACTGTTCTAGTCTAGATGTGGAAAGGCCTTGCGAACCTGTCTTGTTATTCACCAAACATGGATAGCCTTCTCTCTCAGTTCATTCCCCATCTAATCCCTGTTCACACTTCTGGATTGTGGAAACCTTAACATTCTCAGTCTTGCAAAGCTTCATGAGCTTAATACCCCTCTAAAACCTTCTTATTCATAGGCAGGTACACGAATAGATTAGTTTAGTTTTGTTTATTGTCATGTATACCGAGGTACAGTGAAAAGCTTTTGTTGTGTTAACTAGTCATCAGAAAGACAATACATGAATACAATCAAGCCATCCGCAGTATGCAGATACGTGACAAAGAGAATAACGATTAGTGCAAGATAAAGGCCAGTAAAGTGTGATTAAAGATAGTCCAAGGATCGGCAATGAGGTAGATAGTAGCTCAGGACTGCTCTCTAGTTGTTGGTAGGATAGTTCAGTTGCCTGATAGCAGCTGGAAACAAACTGTCCTTGAATCTGGAGGTGTGCGTTTTCACACTTCTGTACTTCTTGCCTGATGAGAGAGTGGAGAAGAGGGAGTGGCCGGGGTGCGACTCGTCCCTGGTTATGCCGGTGGCCTTGCCGAGGCAGCGTTAGAGGGATATTGGTGAAACGCGGACAAATGGGACCCGCTTAGATGATGCATCTTGGTCAGCACGGACGAATTGGGCAGAAGGGCCTGTTTCCATGCGGGATGGCTCAATGACTAAACATCTCTAGTTCTCCAGGACAGAGGTGAGTAAACATTTACAAGTTTCTGAAAGAAGGAATTTCGCCAGACCGCAATCATAAATTACGAAATCTTAAACTGGAAAGGACAGGTTTCGAGGAATATGTGCCAAACACGTGCAGGTGGGACTAGTGTTGCCTGGACATGTTGCTCGGTATCGGCAGGTTGGGCTGAAGGCCCTGTTTCCACACTCTATCACTCTATGACACTATGACTGTATAACCCTTAAACTCAACTCCATTGTTCTGGACCTTCTGGTTAAAGGAAACAATCCCTCAGTATCCATCCTGTCAATTCCTTTCAAGACATCACGCTATATTATTTTATACTCTATCCAGTGTGCACTTAAAACACTACAAACTCAAGATCCATCATAAAGCTGACTGCTCATCCCAGGAAACAATCCAATAGATGATCTCTCCACATCTGCCAAGTCTTGCATATCCTTCATGAGGTATTTAGACACAATTGTAAACATTCAAGGTCTCAACAGAACCTGAAAAACTAACAACATTTAATAAGCTTGACAGAACGAAAATCACAATGTCTCGGAATTAGACTCCAGGAACTGCAGACGCTGGTTTACCAAAAAGGACACAAAGTGCTCGGGTAACACAACGGGCCAGGCAGCAGTTATTCCAGTATTGGCAGCCCTGCCAACAGTCTGTCTGTTTCTTCATCTTTTAAAACATTTTTAGTGTATGTTAAAAGTCTGTGTAAATGTTCTCCGGTTTGTTTTGTGTGGGGGGTGGGGGAAACTTGTTTCCAGTTTCTTACCTTGCTGGAGAAGCGATTGTTTTCCAGATCGTATCTCCAGTCACTCTGCGGCCTACCATCGATGGAGCTGGGGGCCTCCTCGGACTGATGAGCCCCACCTCAGGGCGTGGACTTAACATCAGAGCTGATCCCTTGCCTGGAATCGCTCCAACCGCGGCCTGCGTACTTTACCATCGTGAGCTCGCAGTCACGGGAGAGGCCAAGTCGGGAGCTCCAACGACACAGAGGGTTCACCCTATTAACCACACCTTGCACCTCAGGTTTTTATTTCTGAATTCCATATTTAGGTTTCAGTTTAGTATATCGTAACGTGTACACTGTACTCAGTATGTTTTAGAAACATAGAAAATAGGTGCAGGAATAGGCCATTCGGCCCTTCAAGCCAGCACCGCCATTCAATATGATCATGGCTGATCATCCAAAATCAGTACCCCTTTCCTGCTTTCTCCCCATATCCCTTGATTCTGTTGGCCTTAAGAGCTCTATGTAACTTAAAAGGACCATTGCTTCTGTGGAATTAGACAGGATTCCGAGGTACAGTGGAAAGCTTTAGTTGCATGCTTTGCAGCCAGTGGAAAGACAATACACGATTACAATCGAGTCATTTACAGAAGCCTAATAAGGGAATAACGTTTATTATGGTCAAGTAAGAAATGTTGCTGTAGGAGTAGAGATTTGAGAGAGCGGAGCGATCGTAATGTGAGTTTGTGGATCTGCTTCTGTGGCCAACACGCAAATAGTCACCTGGGTTGGACACCATCTTGGGAAGCAGAGCTTTCTTCGTGACCTCACTGATGATCATTTCCGGGTGAGTTTACACCAGTTTCCATGGGCGATAAACACTGGCACATCAGTCTCCTTCCCAATATCTGTCAAGTTTGTAATGGTAGACAAAATGCTGGAGTAACTCAGTGGGTCAGGCAGCATTTCTGGAGAAAAAGAATAGGCGACGTTCAGTCTGAAGAAGGGTTCCAACAAGTCGAAAAGTCGCCCATTCCTTCTCTCCAGAGATGCTGCCTGACAAGTTGAGTCAGTCTGGCTTTGTGTGTCTATCTTTGCTGTAAACCAGCATCTGCAGTTTTTTCCTGTACATACAATACTCTCTCTGGGGTGGGGGATTCACAACCTTCACACCCTGTTTTGACTAATGCAATCAAACCGACGCGCACAAATAATTAGATCAAATAGAACAAGTTGACCTGCAACTTTAGGCCGTGCACGCCATACGCAAGACGAAGAAGAATACTCTCTCTTTTTCTCTTCAAACTCAGAACATGAAACATTGTCCTGAAACAAAAGCAAGTCCTGGTGCAGACTGTTGCTATCAGTTTATATTACTTTGACCGAGAGAGTGAGTACATAGGATTCCTACTCTGCCTGTTAATAAAAGTCAGGACTCTTATCTTCTGTTTTTTGGTTCGGTTTGAGGCAAACATTTATAGCTGCCATGCTCTTGACATCCCTCCCCTTGCACCATTTGTATTAGGATCACTCAGCTTCGGTAGTTGCAGTGGAAGGAATCTTGGTTCAGATTCCAGCATAAAGTGTGACATTTGCACTTTGGTTTATTTCTACCGAGGGAGAGTGTGGCGGTTTCAGGCTGTTCTGTGGGGGAGGGAGGGAGGGAGGGGGTGATTCATCCCTGTTCCACTCAGCTGCAACTCCTACCATCCCCAGAGATGTCAGTGGGCTGAACAGTCCCCCCCCCCCCCCCCCCCTATACTGAGAATGCGAGTGTGCGGATGAAGGGAATTAAGCAAGTGGGAGGAGTGAGAAGAGCAGAGAAATTAAGCTAACAGAATTGCAGCAATTGCTGGGAAACACCATTCTCTGAACACGCAATTCCCAAGGAATTAGTAATCATCGGAATACTGTCTAATTCCTCAGAAGCAATGGTCCTTTTAAAACATGCTGAGCCATGTTAAATAATAATTAATGGATGGATTTGTCTGCACTGATAAAACGCTCTGGGAGAACTTATTTTGTAAAATGAAGCAAAAAAAACCATATATCAAAATATTATTGGATGACAACCCTTCAGGCAAAGAAAATATTTTATTTTGTCTAGATAAAATAGATTGGCTTTGCCATGCTATGTGTAAGCTGGAGCTATATAAAATTATGTTAAGTTTTAACGTTTAAAAGTCATTGGGAATTTCAATGCAATATCATTGCACACTGTGGTGCTGTTTGATTGCTGCAAAGGGTTTGAATGGATTATGATCTCCCGACAATAGCCCGCTGAATAGCTGCTACACTTCTAATTGAAAGTTCCAGTCAACTTCATATAGACTCCTGCCTACATGAAAAAAAGTTTTCTGTAGTGTTTAAAGCTGGTTGTTTCTTTGCATCCCCATGTCTTGTCAGAGGTCTCTTTCATTGCACCCAGCATCTGTGACAGTGAAATCATCTAGCCCTCCAATCTTTCAAGCGTGTAATCACTTTGACTTGAGAAGCACAGATATTTTTCAAAAGCGAAGTTACTGGGTGGTTTTCCACCACAAATCCAACATTTTCATTCCCTCCCGCCTGTGAAGATTTCCACAGCGGTAATAATTTTTTAACTCTCCACCTGGATTTCACACTGTGTAACTAAGGAGCGAAGGGCTTATCTGTGTATCACATTAAATGTTTGTTTTCAATACACATTGTGTAGCCTTCACTAACCAGTTAAAGACCTGCAACTCCCCTCTGAAGACAAAAGGCACTGCATATTCCAACAGAGAGCTAAGCACCCCTTTGACCATGTCTTACTTTGAATAATTATGATGGGATTTATTTAAATTAAGACATACCGACCATTCAGGTTTAAATCTTGGCACAGGATAAGATAATCGTGTCCATGAGTGCTGGATTAGTCGAATGAAACCAAAGGACTCCTATTCCTTCAGCACAAGAGTGGTAGAGACCCTGCCCCTTCTTTTTAAAGGCTTTATTTTAAGACCCATAATTGCCTCAAGTGTTCTCAAGAGTCCCTGAACCCAGACAGAGTGTGGAAAAAATAAAGTCACTGCAGAAATTTTTGTTTTGTGTTGCATTAAGACAGATAGGGCCAGAAAGCATCCCCTTTCCCGTTACTCAACTTTGCAGCCGACACTGTTTTAAATAGTCAGAGATTTAATTAAACTAATTGATTCCCTTGCATTTTATTAGTCATTGTCACAACGAAGATTTGACCCCGTGGTTACTCACTTAGATTAGAGTCCGTGAGGGATGTTCTCCGTGAAACAATGATGTAAATTGTGGTGGAGTTAGCCCACTCGTTCAGTGTTACAGACTTGCATTAGCTTTAAAGCACGGAGGACAACAGACAAAGGTAAAAATAAATCTGTCGTGATCTTCAAAATAAACCTAATTGCTTGAATCACAAAATACTCTTGTACTAAAAAAATGAAAGGTTTATATTTTCTATCTCCGCCTGACAATTATAATCTTCGTGCCTGGGGTATGACTGAGTGCAGATAGTCCATAAATTCATGTGATAGGAGCCAAATTAGGCCGTTTGGCCCATCAAGTCTACTCTGCCATTCATTCCTGGCTGATCTATCTCTCCTTCCTAACCCTGCTCCCCTGCCTTCTCCCCACGACCCATGACACCCGTACTAATCAGGAATCTATCTACCGCTGCGGTGGCGAAACCTCGCAGCGGTGGGGCCTGGCGGCGGGGGTAATGCCTCCGCACGGGTCGATCCACGGCCAACGGTCGATGAGAGTGTGGGGACCGCCGTGAGGAAGAGCGAAGAACAATGGACAATGGGGGAGGGAGGGAGAGCAAAGGGCAACGGGGACCCGGTGTGGGGAGACCTGGCGTGGGGAGACCCAGTGTGGGAGGGTAGAATAAAAGGAGGAGCCGGCGTGCTTTGTAACTTTGTCAGCGCCGTAGGTGGCCACTATTTGTATACATTGGGTAGGCACGCAAATAATCTCACTGTGCCTTGTCACATGCGACAATAAAGTATTCCATTCCATGTTATAAAAATATCCATTGACTTGGTCCACACAGCCTTCTGTGGCAATGAATTCCACAGATTCACAGATAGATATTTCTCCTTGGAGATGGAATTTATTCCCATTGGAGAAATAGATAATGCTGAAAATTGGGACAATCCCAATTGACCTGCGATCATGACAACTTCATGTTTCTGTTAAGGTATTTAATTAGGGACGAGAAAGCCAAAGAATCCTGGGCCAATTTGTTGCGGGGCCAGACAATCTTCAGCCAGCTCTGTCCGTGGCCGACCGAAAATAACGTTAAGCCGAGGTATCTTGACTTCTCTGGGAGAAGCTTAACCGCCTGGTGACTGGCATTATTGAAAGTATGCCAAGAGGCCAGAGGTTCAGGATTGGCAAAGGTACGCTTTGGGACGAGCTTCTAATCATGGAGAGTGATCCACAACTGGAATAAATGATTAGGCATGATAATAGTGGGCAGGGTGCTGGACTTGTGGAAAAATGGACCAGTTGGTTTAGTGTTGAGCAGAGGTAGGCATCCTAGGTGGAGAAATTGTACATTTGAGGTTAGTGTGGATCTTGGGACCTGCCCAGAAGTTTAGTTTATAGATACAGCATGGAAACAGGCCCTTCAGCCCACCAAGTCCACACCGACTAGCGATTCCTGCACACTTACCCTATCCTACGCACACTAGGGACAATTTACATTTATAGCGAGCCAATTAACCAACAAACCACTATGTCTTTGGAGAGTGGGAGGAATCTGAAGATCTCAGAGAAAACCCACGCAGGTCATGGGGAGAACGTACAAACTCCGTACAGTCAGCACCCGATTCTTTGGGTCTCGACCCAAAACGTCACCTATCCATGTTCTCCAGAGATGTTGCCTGACCCGCTGAGTTACTCCAGCATTGTATCCTTATGAGTAACTGACTATTTGTTTGCTAATTGTAATCCTTTTGACTCGATCAATTGCCATGGTTTAACCTGGAGACTTAATCTTGGGCTTTCTTCAATCGAGTCAAGGAAACAGCCTGTGCTGCTTGAGTCAGAATGTCACATAATCTTTGCTGCAAATTTGTACTCATCTCTAGTTCACTATTATGGTGACCGCTCAGCAATTTGCCCCCAACTTTTACATCATGGAAGTGAGAAGATACAGTCGAATATTATTCCAGGATACCTCACAGGACTGAGGTGGACCATCTAGCTCATCAAATCTAAACCAGCCGTCACTTTAAAAAAACATTTTGCACAAAGGGTGGCGGGTGTGCGTAACGAGCTGCCGGAGGAGGTAGTTGAGGCTGGTACTATTGCGATGTTTAAGAAACATTTAGGCAGGTACATGGATGAAACAGGTTTGGAGGGTTATGGGCCAAATGCAGGCAGGTGGGATTAGTGTGGATGGGACATGTTAGCCGGTGTGGGCAAGTTGGACTGAAGAACCTTTTTCCACACTGTAAGACTCTATGACCATGACTTACAAAAAGTTATACAATTGTCCCCCAATTCCATCTCTCTTTTTCAATTCCCCCAATTCCCAACTCAAATGTCACAGCATCTTAATTGGTACATGTGACAATTAAATTGAATCTTGAATCTTGAATCTCTTGTTATTCTCCTGCCCTGCATTATTTTAATGCTGGAACTATTTATCAACATTACAAGGTCATAAGTGATAGGAGTAGAATGAGGCCATTTGGCCCATCAAGTCTTACTCCGCCATTCAATCTTGGCTGATCTATCTCTCTCTCCTAACCCCGTTCTCCTGCCATCTGCCATTAACCTCTGACATTCTTGTGAAAGCTGTTATTGAGCCTGAAATTACCATCCGTTTGTGAAAATACAGAAGAGTCCTAGGATATCAGCTGAGCATTTTTCAGTTGTGGTTTTGATGTCTCTGTATCCATGTAGAATTTGAATCTGTCACTGCCTTCTGTGACCATTAGTCCATTGGAAACTCTGCCCAATAATTGATGGAGTGGGCAAAGTAGACTGCAGTAAAGGTGGCTTTATTGTAACATCAACATCATCATTCAGATAACCTCCAATGTGGTATATTGTTATTATCATTACTTTCATGTTGTTTATTTTACCTATTCCTGGGTGGCACGGAGGCGCAGCGGTAGAGTTGCTGCATTGTAGCGCCAGAGGCCCGGGTTCAATCGTGACTATGGGTGCTGTCTGTACGGAGACTGCTGGTCGCCGTGGATTCGCTAGGCTGAAGGGGCTGTTTTCGTGCTGTGCCTCTAAACTAAACCATCTCCATAGCAGCATAACCAGTTAACATTTTATAACGGGACATAAAAATAAAGAATGGTGGCACATTGGTGCAGTTGGTAGAGCTGCTGCCGCACAACACCAGAGACCAGGGTTCGATCCTGACTACGGGTGCTGTCTGTATGGAATTGGCACATTCTCCCTGTGTTCCTCTCGCATCCCAAAGACTACGTTAATTGGCTTCTGTAAATTGTCCCTAGTGTGTAGGATAGATCTAGCATATGGGTGATCGGTGGGCCTGTTTCCACATTTTGTCTCTGAGCTAAACTAAACTAATCTACGCTATTGCACAATCTCTCAATTAAACTCAAGTAACCTTTTACCTTGCAACGATAACCGATAACACAGGGGAGAAAGCTCATTGCATTTTTTTAAGCTGTGGTTTATTATTGATTTATTGTGAGTCTTTGGTTATTGTGTTATCACAATAATGGTTATTGCTATCATCAGGATCTATCATCACACTGAAATGATGTATATTGAAAGCAGCCGCTATCCACAAATTTATTTTAAGAGGCTTGCACTGCACACTTCCGCTGAAATTGGTCTTGCCACCGCTCAGAATGCAGAAGCTTATTGAAGAGTCACAGGTTGCAACACATTTAATGCAATGATATGAATATTTCATGGCCTTTAGAAGATGAGATTAATCCATATTCATACCTTCAGATAATAATATTATTTCTCACATACCTTTTGGTTTATGTAATATTGGCGCAGATATATTTTGCATTCCTAGCTCAATTCAGCAACCTTGCTGACCTAAGCATGACTTTAATATTTATTCCAGTTTTAGCTGAACAGCTGTTGTTCTCTATCCTTGTTCAATAAGTACTGCAAATTCATATACCCCTATGACAGAAAGTATTTTACCCAGAGTAGGGGAATCAAAGGGGGGCATAGTGGTAGAGTTACCGCCTTATAGCGCCAGAGAATCGCTTTCGATCCTGACTACCGTTGCTGTCTGTATGGAGTTTGTGCATTCTCCCTGGGACCTGTGTAGGTTTTCTCCAATATCTTTGGTTTTCTCCCACACTCCAAAGGCATACAGGCTTGTAGGTTAATTGGCTTGGTATAATTGTAAATTATCCATAGTGTGTGTAGGGTAGTGTTAATGTGCGGGGATCGCTGGTCGGCTAAATTGCTGCTATTTTTATATTCCATGTGCTTCGTAAATTATATGCTGCATTGCCTACCAGAGAGCCGATTCGATCCTGACCTCAGATCCTATCTGTACAGATTTTGCACAGTCTCACTGTGACCGCGTGTGTTTCTTTCGGATGCTCTGGTTTCCTCCCACATCCCAAAGACTTGCATGTTTGTAGGTTAATTGACCTCCGTAAATGTCTCCAGTGTGTAGGGAGTGGATGAGACAGTGGGATAAGATAGAACCAGTGCAAAATGGGAGATTGATGGTCTGTGTGGGCTTGCTGGGCCGAAGGGTCTGTTTCCATGTTATATCTCTAAACTAAACTCCCTAAACTAAAAATAAACAAGTAGATCAACTAACTAGAAAGTTGTTAAATGGGTCGTCTCAATTCACAGTTATTTATAATGAGGTCTATTGGACAGATGCAAAACACAGAGTGCTGGACTAACTCAACGGGTCAGGCAGCATTTGTGAAGGACATTGGTTGGTGATGTTCCAGACTTCTCACTCCATCTAGTCAGATGACTTTTTAATGCTGATCATTTTTACGGCTTTGGAAAATAACATTCCTGTGATTTAAAAAAATAATAATTTCTTCTACAAAATTACAGTCCTTCACTTTGTGTGTTGACTTTAAAATCTAACCTTTGCTATGGAGGAACTCGGGTTCGGACTGTGACATATTTTCATGGAACCGTGCTTATTAATCATCTAGAAATCTGCGAAAGATCTTTCAATTTTGATTTGTTTTCAAACCTGGACCCAGCCAGATCAAAAGGAAAGCTGCCCCTTTAATTCTGCAGTAAAGCAGCTCTCTGGTGCAGCTTTATTACAAGTTGTAACTAATAACTGAAGGCAGTTATCTCAGCTGTTAAAAAGGGTGTGTGCATCTGCTGGCTACAGTTTAGAACGTTAATAAAAAGGTCACAGAGTGAAAACCTAATAGCTGTCTTTTTCTTCCCCCTATTCGGGTTATGACTCTGATCATGCTGTTCTTACATAGATGCTGTTTCATATAACCTTAGATGATTAAATACAGAATAAAATTAGACCTCTGAGGAGGCCATTACAGCCCTCTGCAGGCCGTGATGTAGGCTCAAGCACCTGCAACTCTAAGCATCCGCTCATAGCCATAAAAAGAGGCATCTGTTGTAGAGATGTGTTATCACTTTATCCTTGCTCCTATCTGCGCGCTCCAGTCACCAGTCCTATTTGATGTGAATTACTGTCAAATATTTTACAAACAGCTCATACAGGAAGTTCATGGTTATCAGCCTCTGTATAAAGAACAAGGCAGAGAGTTTCAGAAAACCTTTGACACTGTGAAAGGCGGGTTGCTGAGCTCGAGTTGACCCCCCGGATAATGAGGACATTTTTTTTTTACTCTCCTTCGCAGTGAGTGCATTTAGTACGGGGATTATTTTGATCCTCGCTGACTGTTGCAATTTTCAGTGTGTTTTCGAAATCGTGTTTTGGGATTTCAAAAACACTCGACCAATAAACAGTGCATACTTCAGTAGTAACTAACTCTCACCTATCATCAGCTAGTTTGGAATTTGCTAAAGAGTTTTCAGTCTAAATCCAGAAGGTATGATAAAATGAGCCTTGTAAAAACATAGTTTCCTTCTGACTGGTTTGTTAAATCAGTAGCTCCTTCCTCTTGGCCAATTTACAACATTTATGCAGCGGAGCAGGGGAACTGTGCTTGAGTTGAATATATTTTACTTTGTGATAGTTTTGTGTTGTTAGTTTTCATGTATTTCGTGTCGTATGTACCTAATAGCAAACATGAAGGCTTTCATCTGACGAAGTCTAAAGAAAAGTCTCGACCCGGAACGTCACCTATTCCTTTTCCCCAGAACCGCTGAGTTAATCCAGCTTTTTGTGTCTACCTTTGGTTTAAACCAGCATCTGCAGTTCCTTCCTACACGTGAAGCTTTTTGGTGTCTCTTATCGCTGAATCAGAAGGCTTTGAGTTCAGGGACCTGACAAGAGCACATCATCTGGACTGGATATCTGTAAGCAGGAGGTGTCACAGACTGTCAGAGTTGCTGCCTCTTGGATGAGGTTCCGAAACTGTTGACCTCTTTGTCCTCTCGAAAATATACCAAAACACCATTTGAAGGAAAGCCGCAATCTTTCACCTTTACTGCGTTCCTCTCTGACTCATCCCTTCTCCATATCTCTTTTCATAGGTTCATTCGTTATAGGAGCATAATTAGGCCATTGACCCATCAAGCCTACTCCGCTATTCACTCATGGCTGATCTATCTTTCCCTTTCAACCCCATTCACCTAACCACTCCCCATAACCTCTGACACCCTTGCTAATCAAGAACCTGTCAATCCCTGCCTTAACAATATCCATTGACTTGGCCTCCACAGGCTTCTGTGACAATGAATTCCACAGGTTCACCACCCTCTGATTAAAGAAATTCCTCCTCGTCTCCTTTCCAAAGGTATGTCCTTTTATTCTGGAGTTCTGCTCTCTAGCTCTAGACTCTCCTACTCGCGGAAATATCCTCTCCAATGAGCCTCCCCCTCATTCTTCTAAACACCAGTGAGTACAAACCCAAAATCGCCAAACGCTCATCACAGAGAGTCTGAAGAAGGGTCTCGACCCAAAACATCACCCATTCCTTCTCTCCAGAGATGCTGCCTGCCCCGTTGAGTTGCGCCAGCATTTTGTGTTGCTCATCACAGAGACCCGGGTTCGACTATGGATGCTGCCTGTGTGGAGTTTGTATGTTCTCCCTGTGTCCTGCGTGGGTTTTCTCCGGGTGCTCCGGTTTCTCCCCACGTTCCAAAGGCGTGCGGGCTTGTAGGTCAATTGGCTTCTGTAAATTGCCCTATTTGGTAGGATAGTACTAGTGTACAGGGTGATCACTGGTGTGGACTGGATGGGCCAAAGGGCCTGTTTCCACACTGTATCTCTAAACTAAACTAAACTAATAAACTAATTGATGTTAACTCTGTTTCTCTCTCTGCAGATGCTGCTTGTCTTGCTCATTATTTTCAGCACTTTCCGATTTCAGTTTTATTCCGTTTGTATTCTATCTAATATCTGGATCTCAGACAAAACATGGGAAACATG
This sequence comes from Okamejei kenojei, assembly GCA_035221665.1. NCBI lineage: Eukaryota > Metazoa > Chordata > Chondrichthyes > Rajiformes > Rajidae > Okamejei > Okamejei kenojei. The sequence continues at coordinate 26,884,673 of CM069164.1, forward strand.
TTCCTTATTTATTAATGATAAGGCATTGGCTTTAGAAGAAGTTAAAAGGATCATTACAGATTAGAGAACCCAAAAGGATCATGATATATTCATTAATTGTTAACTAAATAATCCTATATTTTCAACTTTGATGGGTACTTAAATGGAACTTTCAGTTATACTGGTAAATATATCATAATATTTATTTGATATAATAAGGAATGTGTTTTTGATTCTTCTGTTGCCTTTACTGTAACACTGCATTGGTTTTGGCTGTATGTGTTCTAACAATCAGCTAACGTCACTTTGCCAGTACATGTGAGTCAGATCAAGGCTACAGCGCTAAGCTTTGTTTACATTGTGTCTTGGTGCCTTAATTTAGACTCATTGCCGCACACTGATCTGAAGGATTCATAGCAGATCATCTCTTTCATCTGCCGCATCTTGACAGCGTGAAATTTTTTCTTTTTACAAATGTTGGGCAAATCCACGCAGGCTGGACGCTGCCTGAACTCATCAAATGATGTACATGTATAGATAGGACATAGAACAAATAAAGGGCAGCATGGTGGCGCAGTGGTAGAGTTGCTGCCTTACAGCGCTTAAAGCGTCAGAGATTCCGGGTTCGATTCCGGCTACGGATGCTGTCTGCACAGAGTTTGTACATTCTCCCCGTGACCTGCGTGGGGTTTCTCAAAGAACTTTGGTTTCCCCACAACACACCAAAGACGTACAGGTTTGTAGGTTAATTGACTTGGTAACTGTAAATTGCCCCTAGTGTAGGATAGTATTAATCTGCGGGTCGGTGCAGACTCGGTGGGCCGAAGGGCCTGTTTCCGCGCTGTATCTCTAAACTAAACTAAACTAAACTGAAAAAGTACAGCACGGAATCAAGCTCTTTGGCCCCCACAATGTCCAAGTTAAACATGGTGCCAAATTTACTAATGTCCTCTGCCTGCACGTGATCCTTATCCCTCCATTCCCTGCATATCCATGTGCCTCTTATATGTCACTGCTTTATCTGCCTTCACCACCAGTGTGTTGCAGGCATCAACCACTCTGTGTAAAAATACTTCCCCACACAGCTCCTTTAAACCTTGTCCTTCTCACCTTAGGGCTATGCCTTCTTCTCCTTGCCATTTCCACCCCGGAGAAAAAGTTCTGACTGGCTACATTATTTAGGCCTCACACAATGTTATATACTTCTATCAGGTCTCCCCTCAGCACCTGACGTTCCAAAGATAACAACCCAAGTTTGTCCATTATGTTCTTGTATGTAATAGCCTCTAATCCAAGCAGCATTCTGGTAAAGCTCGTCTGTACCTTCTTCAAAGCCTCCACATCTTTCCTGAAATGGCTGGAGAGATCTAGTTCAGTCTCCCTTTACTCAGCATAGTTTAGTTTAGTTTGGTTATTTTTGTAAAATGTACTGAGGTACAGGAAAAGGTTTAGTTGCGTGCTATCCAGTCGAAGACAAGGCTATACATGATTACAATCAGGCTGTCCACAGTGGACAGATAAAGGATAATGGGCACAAGATTTAGTGCAAGATAAAGTCCGATAAGGTCCGATTAAAGATAGTTCAAACAACTCCAACGAGGTAGATGGGAGAGTCAGAACCGCACCCTAGCTGCTGAGAGGAAGCTTCAGTTGCCTGATAGCAGCTGGGAAGAAACTGTCCCATAATATGGAGGTGTGCGTTTTTCAACCTCCATACTTCTTGCCCGATGGGAGAGGGGAGAAGAGGGAGTGGTGGGCTGAGACTGGTGTTTGATTATGCTGTTGGCCTTTATGAGGCAGCCTGAAGTGTAGATGGACAATAGTATAGAGCCATAGAGCATGGAAACAGACCATTCAGCCCAAATTGCCCACATTGACCAACATGTCCCATCTATACTAAATTGAAATACCCTCTAAATGACTCATTTTACTTCGGAGTCACGTGAGTGACTACGTGAAGAAGCCCCGCCTGGCGCTAGAACGGCATTACGTCGACGCTGATGGCTGAAGCAAGAGCTGCAGAGCGCAGCTCCTCGCAGCGGTCGGAACGGACCCGCAGGTAAGTGCAAGGAAAGAGGGGACGTTCTGGGAAAAAAGACGCTACGCTGGTAGAACCAGCAAAAGCGAAAGTAAAATCAGAGTCACGCTGGCGTAATGAATAGCCAGATAATAAAAAAGGAAAAATGGAGAAGTCTCAAAGAAAAATTTCACGTGTAAAAAAGATCGTCCCGGGGTGAGCTAAAGAGTCGGGACAAGAGTTTAGTGCGGATCCGGTTCCGATACCGGCGGCCGTTGATTTACCCGTTAGTGAGACTATAATTTCTTCCCAGAAATACAAACCACGGAGGAAAATGTTCCTAGAAAAAGCAAAAAGAAATCCGTGAGGCCCGTGGTTTCTGATGATGACTCTGATAATGAACGTCCTCCTATAATAAAGCTATATGGCTTAAAATGGAACATAATGGAGAAAGTACCGACTCCAGAATATTATGAGACAAGGGTCACAGTACCCAGAATTTCCCAAAATGACCCTGAGGGGTTTGATATCCCAGAATATGGCTATGTGCCAAAATTTGGGATTGAAACTCCAGAACCCAGGATTAAGGGCGGAGGAAGTCTCATTGGATAAATTCCAAATGTATCAGGGCTGCAAAGGTCAGACCCTGCAAGTGGTGATGTGGATTATGAGTGCACACCACAAATAAAAAAGAAAAAGGCCAGATGTGCCTGATGTGGCAAAAGAATTGCTATACCGGAAGAAGTGGTGAGGCTATGGAAGAAAACCTAGCAGCCAATATTAACTATATGGTATCTCTTTACCAACTTCAAGATTCTGTGATGGTTGAAACAGCAGAATTATATAAAACACCGATAATTGCACCTCATTGAAGGTACCTACGGTTAATCCGTCTATAGGACGCCTTGTCTCCAGGCAATGAGAGGACAAGAAAATAAGATTTCAAAGAATCCTCAAACGATTTCAGCTGCCATTACTGCCTATGGAGCAAATGGAAAGGTCGGAAATGGTTAAAATCCAAAAAGATACTTTGGGCTTATTGTTGCAATTCTTCTATGAAATTAATTGTATGAGGAAAATTGCGATTCGGCCCATATTTCATCCAAGATTTGCAGGTCTGTGTCGATCAAGTGGTGTTCAAGCTCCTGGTTATCTGTTTGGAGAGAACCTGCCTAAAAAAAAAGATAAAAAGGATGAAGAGGCTAAATCTATTAGCCCACATGAGACCTTTCGTTTTTGGACAAAAAAGGTATTTTTCGTCAAGAAGGGGATGTGAATTTGGAAACAGATGGGGACAAGAATATGATAAGAAAATATTACCAACCGACACGGCCTAATGTTCACTCCGTATACGGGGGAGAAGGAGACCGCCACGTTCATATGGAGAGGTACAAAAAATGTATTCAATTCCTAAAGAAAACTGTGGACGAATCTCCAATTGGAGGGAGATTTACAAATGTTTTATGATGAGTGGCTTGCCATCACATCTGATCGGTTAATTTTACAAACAGTTTCAGGAGCTATTATAACATTTAAAGAGGTGTTAACTCTCCGGTACAAAATAACCTGCTTATGGTTTCATGTTTTCTGCAATTGAAGAGGCAGAGATTAATGTGGAAATTGACAAATTGGTTAAAAAAAGGTGTTATGAAAAAACTGTTGAACATGAACATCAATTTGTGTCAATTATATTTCCAAGAAGTAAAAAAGATGGTGGTTGCAGAATTATTCTGACCTTACAAACTTTAATACATTTGTCAAGTATAAACAATTTAAGATGAAACATTCAATACTACAAGACCTTTTGATGTCAGCAGGTTGTTATATGGCCACAATAGTATTTAAAGGACGCGTACTATTCAGTACCATACACCAATTTTTTTCGAAGATATTTAAAATTTAATTGGCTGGGACAGCTGTGGCAATTTAAAGCTTTACCATAACGGTTAAGTTCAGCTCCCAGGCTCTTTACAAAGCTGTTGAAACCAGCTTTAGCACCAATTAAGAGCACAAAACACATCATTATGGCTTATCTGGATGACATTTTAATCATCCATTGTAACAGGAATCACGCTGAAAAATCAGTTTCAGCAACTAAAAACCTTATTTGAGAAATTAGGGTTCTTGATTCATCCAATTAAATCCCAGCTGCAGCCAAACACAGTCCAAATTAACTATTGGGTTAGTGATCAACTCAGTTACTATGTTATAACTTTGCCAACAGATATGATTGATGATATTATAATGACCTGCAGGGGTCTTATGCACAAACCTTATCCCTCCATCCGGAAGTAGCAAAAGTTATTGGGAAATTAGTAGCAGCATTTCCTGCCAGTGAATTTGGTCCATTACATTACCAAAACCTGCAAAGAGACAAAATAAAAGCTCTAAAAAAGAGAAGGCCATTTTGATAGGCCTATGCAATTAACAAAAAACGCCTTATTGGAATTGCAATGGTGGATTGAAAATGTCCCACAAGCTGCTAAAAACATTGTGATACAACAGCCTGAAGTAATTTTTAACAAACAGATGCTAGTGCTTCTTCGGACGGGGGCGACAGATTCATTTACCAGCTGTGGGGGCAGATGGACAGTCCAAGAGGAAATGTTTTTCCAAACATATGGTATTAACTATGTAGAGTTATTGGGGGCATTTTATGGATTAAAAGCCTATTGTTCTACAAAAAAGAATCTGCATGTACTAATACAATTAGACAATACAACAGCTGTTGCATATTAAATCACATGGGGGGAGGTCAGATCAGTATCATGTGATTGTCTGGTCAATCAGATATGGCAGTGGTGTATTGAGCACCAAATTTGGATTTCGGCGAATTATATCCCAGGTAAATACAATGTGGTGGCAGACAATAGATCAAGGGTGTTATCTTTAAACACAGAATGGATGTTGCACCCAGTAATTTTCCGTAAAATTGTGATTCAATATGGGTTACCAGACATTGATCTATTTGCATCAAGATTAAATCATCAATTACCTAAATATGTGTCTTGGGAACCAGATCCAGATGCAGTAGCAGTAAGATGCTTTTTCACTGCATGGGTGAATATGTTCTTTTATGCTTTTCCGCCATTTGCTCTGGTTCAGCAATGTCTGAAGAAAATAGAACAAGATTCTGCCACCGGATTATTGGTGATTCCAAATTGGCCGACACAACCATTGTTCCCCATTGATGTTAAACATGATTAAAGAACCATATATGTCAATTCCTAGCAGCAGTGATTTATTAAAAAACAGGTGACCAAGAAATTCATCCATTACATCTTATATGAATTTGTTAATCTGCAGGTTTGACCAGACCACTACAAGAGCTTGGATTGTCGGATAGGACTATGATATTATAGTCGCATCATGGCGAGATAGCACCCAGAGACAATATATGACACATATAAAGAAATGGGAAACATTTTGTAGACAATCAAATATATCCTATCATACTGTGAACATTGCAAACATAATTGAGTTCCTTGCCGAGCTGCATTTTGAACAGCACTTAAGTTAAGTGCTATTAATAGTGCACGTAGTGCATTGTCATCCTATTTAGGACAAATCTCTGATCAAAAATCAATTGGATCACATCCATTAATATCGAGATTTATGAAAGGAATCTTTAACAAAAATCCACCCAAACCAAGATTATACAGAAATTTGGGATGTCAGCATTGTACTTACTCTACTCAGGCAATGGACTCCAATCGAAGTTTTATCATTGGAAAAGTTAACATTTAAATTAGTAATGTTAATGGCATTGGTTTCAGCTCAAAGGGTGCAAACATTACAATTGCTAACGTTTTAGACTGTATGCATGTGGCTACAGATAACATTGTGTTTTATGTTTACAATCTCGATCAAACAAAGCAGACCAGGAAGAACTGGAGCAAAGGTAACGTTTCAAGCTTACCCTATTGATCCAACGTTGTGTGTAGTTAAACATTTGAACCAATATATAAAAATTACAAACTCTTCGAGGTAATGAAAAAACATTAATGATTACGCATAAAGAAACCACACACAAAAGCTTCGGTGCAAACAATTTCGAGGTGCTAAAAACAGGTGTTAACTTTTAGCAGGAGTAGACACTGATGTTTCAAATCTCACTCCACCAGGGCAAGCAGCTACGTCCGCGCGAAGTTACAGGACGTGCCACTCGAACATATTTTAGAAACCGCAGGGTGGTGTAAAGAAGAAACTTTTTCAAAGTTCTACAATAAACCTGTTCACACAATGACAGGCTTTGGACACGCAGTGTGGTTCACTATAATCACCTGCTTTGTTTCACTATCAATTGATATTATTGATTATGTTATCACTTATATCTTTTATCACTTTGTAATGGTTTTTCCCCAGATGTAAAAAAAGGGTTATTATATGTTCTTTTATCATTAAAAGATTTCTGGAAAGAACTGAAACTGGTCTGGTAAAAGGTTTTTTACTCATGTATGTGTTGAACCTAGCCGGACTGTCGTATGGAAGAATTCTACGACATGGAAAACACAGATAGCTTCAAATCTTCACATAGTCACTTACATGTGACTCCGAAGTAAAATAGTAAGATTTAAACGAGAACTTACTAGTTGAAGTTTGATCTTTATTTTATGAGGAGTAACGATGAGGGATTACGTGCCCTCCACTCCCCACCCTCATAAAATAAATGATCATCTGGTAGTTCTAAATCTATGAGAAGCCTTACTATCTTACTCCGGCTATTATGTTCTGTGTTTTTCATGCCGCTGCTTTGAAGTATGCCGTTCTAGCGCCAGGCGGGGCTTCTTCACGTAATCCCTCATCGTTACTCCTCATAAAATAAAGATCAAACTTCAAACTGGTAAGTTCTCATTTAATCTTACTATCAAACCATTCAATCTGAAGATGGGTCCCAGCCTGAAACATCATCTGTCCATTCCCTCCTCCGATATAGTTATAGTCAGAGTCATACAGCGTGGAAACAGGCCCTTCAGCCCAACTTCACCACACCCACCAACATGTCCAAACTACACTAATCCCACCTGCCTGCATTTGGACCATATCCCTCCAAGCCTGTCCTATCCATGTACCTGTCTAATTGTTTCTTAAACATTGCGATTGTCCCTGCCTCAGCGACCTCCTCTGGCAGCTTATTCCGTACACCCACCACCCTTAGTAGACAGAAAGTATTGGATATTTGCAAACAGATCCCAGAGAATATAGATATAAAGTCAAATTACACCAATCCTATCCCCGACCAGACTTAACTATGTCTTATTTCACATCTGAGTGGGCAGAGTAGCTGCGATAAAGGCAGGGTTCTCCTTTCAGTGGGATTATTCCCAGGTTACTGAAATCAAGCAGGTGTTCAGTCTTTTTCAAAATCTGATTCTCTTTGTAAATGGAACATGAAATGACATTAATATACAGTATCATACAGCAGCTCATCTTTCTTTCATTGAAGCTCACTGTAGATCTACTTTAAGTAATGGTATTAGGGAGAGAGTTATAGCTTTACATGCACTGGCACAACCTTGTTCAAACATTCACATTTCAACAGGCAAGGTGGTGTGCTGTATACAGATGTGAAAGTCAACTTCTTATGTCTTGCCAGTAGAATGATAAACTAACTGTGAAAGCAAGTTAAAAGACCTTTCTTTTACTGTTTTAGGTTTTAGTTTTAGAGATACAGCGTGGAAACAGGCCCTTAGTCCACACCGACCAGCGATCCCCGCACACTAACACTATCCCACACCCACTAGGGACAATGTACACTTATACCAAGCCAATTAACCTACAAACCTGTACGTCTTTGGAGTGTGGGAGGAAACCGAAAATCTCGGCTAAAACCCATGCAGGTCGCGGGGAGAACGTACAAACTCCGTACAGACAGCACCCGTGGTCGGGATCGAACCTGGGTCCTTGGCACCGTAAGTGCTGTAAGGCACTAACTCCACCACTGTGCCACCATTATCAGAGTAAATATATCCGACATAAGTAATAATCTCTAGATTACTGCTTTTCATAAAACTGGAGCTAGATACGGCTCTTAAAAATAGCGGAGTCAGGGGATATGGGGAGAAGGCAGGAACGGGGTACTGATTGGGGATGATCAGCCATGATCACATTGAATGGCGGTGCTGGCTCGAGGGGCCAAATGGCCTACACCTGCACCTATTGTATATTGGTCATTCACTTTCATAGTTTCCTAGTACATAGAACATGGAACAGTACAGCACAAGAACAGGCCCTTCGGCCCACAACGTCCATGCCAAACATGATGCCAAGACCATATCTTATCTACCTATGCATAATCCATATCCCTCCATTCCCTACATCTCCAAATACATAACCAAAAGCCTGGTTGAATAGAATTTGATGAATTCCTCCATTATGTGCCAACCATCATGGTCTTACCAAAGATATAGGAGCAGAATTAGGCAATTCGGCCCATGAATTCTACACCATTCAATCGTGGCTGATAGTGTAACAAACGGCTCATTTGTGATCAAGAAACTGAGGCCAAGAATAACAGATTTTTTTTTTTTACACGCAACGTTTTGATCTTAACCCAATTCGGGTTGAGTCTGAAGAAGGGTCTCGACCCGAAACATCACCCATTCCGTCTCTCCAGAGATGCTGCCTGTCCTGCTGAGTTACTCCAGCATTTTGTGTCTATCCCCCTGTCAAATGTTTTGAAGCAATGTACGATGGATGATACCAGGCCAAGGCAATCACGTTCTGTCTCTGAAATTTAGCCAAACATGGATTCATGATGACACTTTTTCCTGTTTCATGAATTTTAGCAGAATGAGTCCATTCGGCCCATCAAGTCTACTCCGCCATTCAATCATGGCTGATCTATCTTTCCCTCTCAACCCCATTATCCTGCCTTCTCCCCATAACTCCTGCCACCCTTACTAATCAAGAAATGTCAATCTCCATCTTTAAAACATCCATTGACTTGGGCCCACAGCCGTCTGTGGCAATGAATTCCACAGTTTCACCACCCTCTAACTAAATAAATTCCTTCTCATCTCCTTTCTAAAGGTACGTCCTTTTATTCTACGCCCTCTAGTCTTAGACTGTCTCCTATGTGGAAACATCCTCTCCATATCTACTCTCTCCGGACATTTCACTGGTCGCTAAGTTTCATGAGAAATGGTCATTATTTTGCAAACTCATATTATTAGAATTGGAGCTCGACAGCCTATTTATGTGCAACAACAAATGACTTAATCTTCACCGGATTCATTAATAAAGAAACATTTATCAGATATGCAGATCTCATGTTTGCTCTTGAGAGTACTGTGTACCTCGTTCACTTTTCCAATACAGGTCAGGTTTTCATGTTCATTTTACACCACCACCAAAAGCGAGTGAAGGCAAATTCCCATTCTCAATACCTCTTGAATTAAACATCTCTTCAACATTCACCTTAGCATTGCAGTCAATCAGTCTGTCTGCCTGTTGCCATTTTGGTTAGGACTTCCCACAACATGCACGTTCAAAGTAGATTTTCAATAACATTGATAAACTCCTCAGCAAGCAATTAGCTCTTTAACTGCAATAATTGACTGACATCCTTGTAGAGACTTCATTTGGACCGCCCTGCAGTTTTGATACAGTCCAAAAAAAAGGGACCGTTCATGCAATATACTGTTCACAAAACAATTATTAATCATTAACTTGTATACGATACAATACTATACAATAGAACTTTATTTATCCCAGGAGGGAATATGAATGGGAATATGCCAACAGTAAAACACAACAATATACATGAAACATGAAATTAAAGTGATGAGTCCAGGATCGGGGATGTGCAAAGATTGGCGGGGGGGGGGGGGGGGGGAGGGTATCAGTCTACTCCGTGACAGAAGGGGGGAGTTGTAAAATCTGAGAGCCAACAGGGTTGTGTAAGAAGGATCTCCTGTTGGTAGCCATTCCGTCCTGCATCTTGGTGGAACCAGTCGGTTGCTGAAGGTGCTCCTCAGGTTGACCAAGTGTGTCATGGAGGCAGTGAGCTGTATGTACAGCAAGTGCCCTAATAGCAAGGAACAGTCATTCCTACCCAGTGAGGTAGAATCTCTAATTGAATGCAATTATTGTATTGTATATCTTTATTATCATTTTCCGAGTATTTGCATACCCAGAGGAAAACGAAAAAGCGTTTCTCAACCAGTGTCCATTCAGTAATAGAAATAGAGAATAAAAGTACATATGTCACGAGTTCCGATCGGCAGTGGCACGACAATGGCAATTAATACTTAGAATGAACAGACAAGGAGTGAGAAAGTAAATGCAGGCAAACAGGTTAAATGTGAAGAACTGCAGATGCTGGTTTATGCTAGCCTCCCCATTGCCCAATCTAAAGATGCTCAGCCTGCATAGAGTGGATGTGGAGAGGATGTTTCCACTAGTGGGAGAGTCTAGGACTAGAGGTTATTGCCTCAGAATTAAAGGACATTCTTTTAGGAAGGAGATGAGGAGAAATTTATTTAGTCAGAGGTTGGTGAATCTATGGAATTATTTGCCACAGGAGGCTGTGGAGGCCAAGTCAGTGGATATTTTTAAGGCAGATATAGATAGATTCTTGATTAGTATGGTTGTCAGAGGTTATGGGGAGAAGGCAGGAGAATGGGGTTAGGAGGGAGAGATAGATCAGCCATGATTGAATGGCAGAGTAGACTTGAGGGACCGAATGGCTTAAATCTGCTCTGATCACTTATGATCTTGTGACCTTATGGCTGATTTCCCACCAGGGAAAAATCTAATTAGGTCCACAGATTGAATGCAGATTTATGTAAATAGCCGTCAGTCATGATTTCCTGTGCTGTTCACTGCAAATGTACTGACAACTTTTCAAGCCTGTGTAAAATATGAGCTAAAAGTAAGGCATGTTTTGGCCGTTAGGGATAGAATACTTGAAGGTGCGTAAGAGGAATAGATTGGGCAGATGCACAGCGTCTCTTTCCCAGAGAAGCAGAGGGCATGGTTGTAAGGTGAAGGGGGAAATATTTAACAGGAGCCTGAGGAGTAACTTTTCCACGCAAAGGGTGGTGGGTGTATGGAACGAGCTGTAAACAGTATTGAATGTATGTATAGCCTACGAGAATGTTGGGTGGAATCTTGTAAGGATCATGTATTGGATATATTTCTTTCTCGAATAAAGTTTATTTTGAAATTTAAAAAAAAAAAAGATAGTTGAGGCAGAGAGTACATGAGTTACTCTGGCAATTTGTGTTTTACTGGAGATTCCAGCATCTGCAGTTCCTTATTGTATGTGTCTTCATTTAAAAAAGGAAGTCTACTGGTTCTTGACCATAACATTGTTGACATTTCCAATTTTAGTTGCCACAGCTGAACCTCCAAAGAAGAGAAGTATGCTGAATGTCCCTCTTTTACAGAAATCTGGAGCCAGAAGTGGGGTTACTAGTGAGAGAAGACCTGGAAGGAATTACACGAAGAGTCATTCTCTTCTGATGAAGGAGTTATTTTTATAAGTCAGAGCAGACCATATTAATATCTCAATTTGTCAAGGAGATATCAGTGTCTTAGCTTTGGTGTGTCTTGGAACTTTGAATTTTGAACCTCACATAATATTGATTGCATATATTCCTCTCCTGGTAGGTAAGAAGAAAATATGATTTAATTTTCACAACATCAGACATTCGGATCAATCCCCTGCCAATCCCCTTTTTAATACCTCACAGTCACCATAGTTTGATGGGCAATCTCCAAAAATTAAATCAGCCTTGTTGTTGATATTGTGGACACAAGGAACTGCAGATGCTGTTTAACAAACAAGGCACAAGTGCTGGAGTAACTCAGCACCTCTGGAGAAACCTCCGGAGTCTGAAAAAGGGTCCTGACCCGAAACATCACCCGTTCTACAGATATGTTGTCTGACCCAGTGAGTTACTCTGACACTTTGTGTCTTTTTTTGCTTGTTGATATTGTAGGATTCATAAGCTCATAAATTCATAAGTCGTAGGAGCAGAATGAGGCCATTCGGCCAATCAAGTCTACTCTGCCGTTCAATCATGACTAATCTATCTTTCCCTCTAAACCCCATTCTGGTGCCTTCTCCTTGTAACCCCTGACAACTGTACTAATCAAGAATTTGCCAATCTCCGCCTCAAAAATATCCATTCAATTGGCCTTCAGAGCCTTCTGTGACAATGAATTCCACAGATTCACCACCCTCTGATTCCTTCAATCTATGTGTCTTACACTGTCTTTTACAGTAAACATGTACAAATGGTTTCATTCGGAAGGACGAAGACCTTGGGATGGGCAACTATCTCAAATGTGCTGGATCATACTGTATTGGTTGCTACATCCCCATCTGATAATCAGTTCCATTGTCATCAATAAAATGCCTGGCAATCTGATCACGTGAGGAGAACTTCCAGGCGGCACGGTGGCGTAGCGGTAGAGTTGCTGCCTTACAATGCCAGACACGCGGGTTCGATCCTGACTACGGGTGCTGTCTGTAAGGAGTTTGTACGTTTTCCCCGTGACCTGCGTGAGTTTTCTCCGGGATCTCCGGTTTCTTTCCACACTCCAAAGACGTACAGGTTTGTAGGATAATTTGCTTGGTATAATTGTAAATTTCCCCTAGAGTGTGTATGATAGAGTTAGTGTGTGGGGATTGCTGGTCGGCGCAGACGCGATGGGCCAAAGGGCCTGTTTGCGTGCTGCATATCTAAACTAAAGTATATCCCATTACCAGTGAAGCTCCCATGTGCAATACACATACAACAATAAGTCACATAAGTCATGCAAAATGGCGATGGAACTACAATATAACGCTAGAAGCTTATTTCACCAACTTCAGAAATCTTGATCTGTTATCGACATAGGCTTTGATTGACTGTGGAACAGCATCTCTCTTCCCATCAGAACTGCCCCCTCCATCGACTCCTTTAAGTCGAGACTTAAAACTCATCTTTACTCTCAAGTCTTTCTAGACGTCCTCTGAGTGAGGGCTATATGTATGTATTTATGTATGTACGTAATCTATGAACCACTGTTGTATAACGTTAGTACCTCCACCAATGTAAAGCACTTTGGCCAACGAGAGTTGTTTGGTAAATGTGCATAGAAATAAAGTGACTTGACTTGACTTGACTAAAACTGAATATTTACCTCAGCGTTTTCTATATTGCTTTGAGTAAGGCAAACGTATTATGCCCTGTACCCTCTGAACTTCCACTTTGAGCAAACACTTTCAGGGTGATGTGTTCATGGCAATTTGCCTCAGCGACGAGAACATTTTCCTTCATTGTTTCCACAATTATTGATGAATGGTGCAGGTGTCAATTGACACGACCAACTCTATCCGGATGCCTTCGGTCATTACTTGGTGCTAATGGCAAATTAACTGCGCTCACCACTGTTGTAGGTAGTAAGTATAAACTTAACTTTCCAGATCCGCAAGTGTCGACTTACATTCCCATGCCAAAATGATGAAGCCTTTTACTGCCGCACTATAACATGCAGCACAATGACCTGCATTCCACTGTGAACCTGCTTAAAATAAACGCAGCAGCTGACTAAATAATATCTTAGTTATCAAACATGTTCATGTTTTTTGGATACTTTTAATACCTTTGAAATTCAAAGAATTATGACGGCACGGTGGCGCAGCGGTAGAGTTGCTGCCTTACAGCTCCAGAGACATAGGTTCAATCCTGACTACGGGTGCTGTCTGTACGGAGTTTGTACGTTCTCCGCATAACCTGTGTGGGCTTTCCCCCACACTCCGGTTTCCAAAGACATGCAGATTTGAAGGTAATTGTCTTCGGTAAGATTGTGAACTGTCCCTAGTGTGTGTAGGATAGTGTTTGTATGCGGGGACCACGGTGAGACGAAGGACCTGTTTCTGCGCTGTATCTCAAAACTAAACTAATCTAAACTTAAAACCAATATAAATTCAGCAAAACAATTGAAGAAGTTTAAAGACAATTAACATTAAAATAAAGTTTGAAACAATCGACGATATTTAATCAAGCAGGCAACTTAAATGTATAAACGTCATGCAAACGCATTTATGTTACTGTGGTAAAGAAGGCTTATGGTATGCTTGGCATCATAGTTAGGAGCAGTGAGTATAATAGTCTGAAAATCACTTGATAGTGATTCAGAAAATAACTTGGGAACTTGTGAAACGCATGTGCAGCTTTGAGGGACTTTGGTTCAGCCACATTGTATTTGCATGATCATTACGGGAAGGATGTGGAGGCTTGCGAGACAATACAGAAGAGGTTTTTTTGAGTTTTTTTTACAATAGGTGCAGGAGTAGGCCATTCGTCCCTTCGAGCCAGCAGATCGTTGCCAGATTAGGGAGCATTAGCTACAGGAAAATGTTGGACAGACTTGTATTGTTTCCTCAGTAACGCTAGGGGTCGTGAGGAGGGCTGGTAGACGCCGATAAAATTAGGATCGATGTATATAGGGTAGACAGTCAGAACCTTTTTTCCTAGGGCGGAAATGTCAAAAACTAGAGGGCATAGCTTTAATGTGTGAGGGACAAAGTTTAGAGGATATGTATGGGGCAAGGAATTTCACACAGAGACTGGTGGCTGCACCAGGGGTGGTGGTGTAGGCACATACGATAGTGGCCTTTAAGAGGCTTTTAGGTAGGCTCATGGAAGCGCAGGGAGAGAGCATTTTTTGTCTTGTTAATGTCTGCAGTTCAAAACTATGTGGTGACAACATGCAGATTCAAGATCTACAATCGGAAAGTGAGGCTTTACTTCACCGTGTCATCTAAATGCACAGAGCTTGCCTGGTCAGTTACTCTGGTTCATAGATCATGTTGTGAACAAGATCGGGCCAATAGGCTCTGAATTACTCTGGGCATCTCCCAATCTCCTCCCGCCGTCTCGTTGGAAAATCAGTGGAATTCTTGGAAAGGTGACGGGAATGCATATTTTTGGCCACGGCTGGCATTTTGCCAGGAGACGTATCATATCTCCAACTGTTGAGCTCCCTAACTTATTGCTGCCTATCACTGGAAGAAATATCAGATGAGTGTTCAGTGTTAAATAGACATTACAAAAAAAAGAAAGTTGCTACAAGTTGTTCAGGGGGCTACCAAATATTATAATTTAAATTTAAGTCACATTGAAAGGCGTCGTGATGTCACGTAAATGCTGAAGATGACATGTGATGTAATTGAATGAAAACAATTTACAGCTTGTTCCATTGTTCGATTCTTCTCACTCTCCATTGACCAGGGCAGTGCCCTGGAGAACCTTAGTTCAATGAACACAGTTTGAAGCAGTGGACAAAGGGTTTTCTGTGCACAAGGGAAGGGGAAGGCACAATCCTTTACTGTGTTCACAGAAGGTGGCGGAGAATTTCCACCACGACAAGACTGACACCACCACTGTCCCCCTGCAACCACGCTGACTTCAGCGGACAACGTAAAGTAATGAATGAATCCTCTGCCACCTGATGCCTCTTCAGTCACAGTAAAATCTTCCCCTTCAGAATCAGGTGGTCCTTACCCCTACCTCTGCCCTTGTCCTGAACTAACCTAAAGAACAGTGAGCATGTTCCCTTCCGAGCCTGGGTCATTGGCATGTCTAATCACCCCTTTGTTCCTTGCATCTTCTTAAGGTTTTGGAGGTTAGCCAGCACCTACAGCTATCTAGAGAGTTCAGGCAATGTTGGATGAAGTGAGTCACATCCATCTTGATCCAAAACTGTTGCAGATGGTCTATACCACCTTGGCTCCCAATTCCCCAGCTGACCGCACAAATGCTACCTGTCAAGCCGCCTCTTGATGATGTTGTGAGTTGTGTTCTACCACAGGGACCGTCAGCCCCAGCTCTCTGCGCTCCTCTGCTGCCCTGGTGCCTCCTGGCGATATTCTGTTACGGCATGTCTATCGGAGGCCGAGACATCACCGCAGGAGAGTTTCGTCCTCGGGCGGGCAGTCCGGACAACAGAGGTAGGTGGATGTCCTTGCCAGTAGAAGCAGAGCGGAATTAGTTCTACCCTGAGCCCACCCCCACCCAACCATCTGCTCCCAAAACATCAAAAAAACTTAAAATAGGCCAACAAATATTTCAAGTATTCTTCAGTATGATTGTTGATTTTTAAGATCACGATTTAAGGTGGCATGGTGGCGCAGCGGCAGAGTTGCTGCCTTACAGCACTAGAGATCCAGGTTGGATCCTGACTACGGGCGCTGTCTGTGCGGTGTTTGTACGTTCTCCCTGTGACCTACGTTGGTTTTCTTAGGGTGCTCCAGTTTCCTGAGCACCTAATTTGTTGGTTCACATATTTATTTGGTTCACATGCTTGATCAATGGTGTTTTATAATTAATGTTTTATTATTATTAATGTTTAGTGTTTTCTGAGTCTTTCGTAACTGTCACTGTATGTCATGTTGTTACTTGTGGGCGGAGCACCAAGACAAATTCCTTGTATGTGAATACTTGGCCAATAAACGTACTTACTTACTTACTTTCCCCCCACACTCCAAAGACGATCAGGTATGTAGGTTAATTGGATTGGTATGAATGTAAACTGTTCCTGGTGTGTGTAGGATCATGTTAATGCGAGGGAACCGCTGGTCTGTGTGGACTCCGTGGGCCGACCGACCTGTTTCCACGCTGTATCACTGAACTAAACTAAACTAAAATATAGCAAGAAATATTGGTGGTACTCTAATGGATCATAGTCCAATGTAATTAAACTGGATAAATTAAAGATTAGCTTTTCGCCTAAAGAATGCAGCAAATAATATTTGCTAATAAACAACATACCTCACTAACTACAAACCAGCCTAAGCTGGTACAACATACATTAACATTTGTGACTTTGGTTTAATTAAATGAAGGTAGTATTGATTCCCCCCCCCCCCCCCCCCCCCCCCCCCCCCCCCCCCCCCCCCCCCCCCCCCCCCCCCCCCCCCCCCCCCCCCCCCCCCCCCCCCCCCCCCCCCCCCCCCCCCCCCCCCCCCCCCCCCCCCCCCCCAAAGTAATAGGTTTCACATAAGACGATTAATATTATTCACACCCACATGTCTGCTGAGTGATCTTGACCCTTGTAACCTTGGCCTTTTCAGAGGCTTACACTGCGCCTGCTTGCAGCCTGTCCCCGGCATGTTATTGACATAAACAGAATTTAATCTGTCTCTAGCAAGCACGAGCCAACCAGCACATTGGGCGATGACTGTGCACCACACAACAAACTGCACAGCAGTGCCAAGTGGTGGTGGGACTATTTCTGCAGTCAGAATTAAAACAATAAAGTATCCACATGAATCCCTCTGTGTCCCAACTCGTAACTGAATTGGACTTAAATCAAACAAAAGGACGCAAAGTGCTGGAGTAACTCAGCGGGTCAGGCAGCATCTCTGGAGAACATGGATAGGTGACGTTTCATAAGATCATAAGAGATAGGAGTAGAATTAGGCCTTTAGAACAATTTGTTGGCATTGGGCCTGTACTCGCTGGAGCGAGGACCTCATTGAAACGTACAGAATAGTGAAAGGCCTGGAAAGAGTGGATGTGGAGAGGATGTTTCCACCAGTGGGAAAGTCTAGGGCAAGAGGTCATAGCCTCAGAATTAAAGGACGTTCTTTTAGGAAGGAGATGAGGAGGAATTTCTTTAGTCAGAGGGTAGTGAATCTGTGGAATTCTTTGCCGCAGAAGGCTGTGGAGGCCGTCAGTGGATATTTTTAAGGCAGAGATAGATCGATTCTTGATTAGTACGGGTGTTAAGGGTTATGGGGATAAGGCAGGAGGATGGGGTTAAGAGTGAAAGATAGATCAACCATCTAATGGCAGATTAGACTTGAAGGGCCAAATTACTTATGACATTATGACTATTCAGCTGAATTGAGGAAGGGATGTATAACTTCCAGTTCAAGTTTAAAGTACAATGTGAACAAAATATAGAAGTTACATGATCCCTGACTCAACAGTTGCCATTTCTTACTATAAACAATTTCTGCGTAACAAAATAGGACTTGGATTTTTACCGAAACCATCAGTTTTCGTGGCATTCCGGTACAAATGACTCCTACAACTGATGAGTAAGATCCAGCTCAGATTTGGAAACAAAGTGCCTTTGTCTGAAAGCAAATAGTACATGCATCACAGGGTCAATAAGTCAGAATGCTGCTGGGTCATTTGGATGCATCTCTCTCAGCCTACGCAGTAATGGGGGGATCTATCAGAGAGATTATTTCACTGAGTCACAGACTGAAATAATCCATTCAATGAGTCTACAACTGAAAATGGTCCTTTCAGTGAAGATAGATGCATAAATGCTGGAGCCACTCAGTGGGTCAGGCAGCATCAAAGGGAGACACAAAATGCTGGAGGAACTCAGCGGGACAGGTAGCATCTCTGGAGAGAAGGAATGGGTGACGTTTCGGGGCGAGTCCCTCCTTCGGACTGATCAGGCGATCAGGCAGCATCACTGGTGAAAAGGAAAAGGTGGGTTGGAACCCTTCTTCGGACTGAGAGTCGTTTTACCAATCTACCCCACTGGAAGTATTCACATATTTAGAAACATAGAAACATAGAAAATAGGTGCAGGAGTAGGCCATTCGGCCCTTTGAGTCTGCACCACCATTCAATATGATCATGGCTGATCATCCAACTCAGTATCCTGTACCTGCCTTCTCTCCATACCGTCTGATCCCTTTAGCCACAAGGGCCACATCTAACTCCCTCTTAAATATAGCCAATGAAGTGGTAATAGAGTGGCAGTAAGGATCCAATCGACTGAACTATGGTCGATTAAAACACCCCTTAAACGTTGACTGGGTTCTACTAATCTAAACACTGAAGATCTCGGAGAGAACCCACACAGGTCACGGGGAGAATGTACAAACTCCATACAGTAACCACTCGTAGCCAGGATCGAACCCGGGTCTCTGGTGCTGTAAACGCTGTCAGGCAGCAACTCTACCGCTGTGCCGCCGTGCCACCCAGAAGGGCGTTTGGCTTCTGAATAGCAGCTGTGCCTACCGACATACACTTTGATTTACAATACAGGAAATATAAAGTAGGTTATCCGCATTCAAGCCAGCGTGCACTGTAACTAATATTAATGGATGCTTCAGCATCATGCCTTTGTAGAGATACGTAATCCATTGTTACAAAACAAGATGAATTTATAAAAATCATGGATTGTATTTATAGATACCAAAGAATGGATGTCCAGGCACTTTTCCAGTCCTTGGTCTATAAGCCGAAATATTAAATCACCTTCCAAAGATGCAGGCTTCATTTGAGTGTGAGTTTAGTTTACTGTCACGTGTGCCGAGGTACAGTGAAAAGCTTTTGTGGCGTGCGAACCAGTCGGCCGAAAGACAATACATGATTACAACTGAATGGGAAAAGCCTGGATAGAGTGGATGTGGAGAGGATGTTTCCACTAGTGGGAGAGTCTGGGACTAGAGGTCACAGCCTCAGAATTAAAGGGTGTTCCTTTAGGTAGGGCATGAGAAGGAATTTCTTTAGTCAGAGGGCGGTGAATCTGTGGAATTCATTTGCCACAGAAGGCCGTGGAGGCCAAGTCAATGGATATTTTTAAGGCAGAGATAGATAGATTCCTGATTAGTCGGGTGTCAGAGGTTATGGGGAGAAGGCAGGAGAATGGGAGTTAAGAGGGGAAGATA
This sequence comes from Okamejei kenojei, assembly GCA_035221665.1. Taxonomy (NCBI): domain Eukaryota; kingdom Metazoa; phylum Chordata; class Chondrichthyes; order Rajiformes; family Rajidae; genus Okamejei; species Okamejei kenojei. The sequence goes on from CM069164.1 coordinate 26,904,307, forward strand.
GATCAGCCTTGATTGTTTAGTGGAGTATACATGATGGGCCGAATGGGCTAATTCTGCCCCTATAACGTGTGAACTTATGAAGCGAGTCTTCCACTGTGTACAGATATTTAAAAGAGTGGAACGATTGCAATACGCGATTGCAGATCCACTTCTGTGACCAACACACAAAGCCTGGGTCGCCTGGGTTGAGCAACATTGGGAATGCGCCAAGCAACATTAGATACCTGGTTGGAAAATACTTTGAAACTATGCACAGACATTGAGAGTCACAGGGTGGTGGGATGGGGGGGGGGGGGGGGGGGGGGTTGGGGGTTGGGGAGAGACAGAGACAGTGAACACATCACTTATTTTTATCTCTCTCTCTCTCCCTTTTCCTCTTGGCTCCCTCTGTTAAGTTGCGATCTATCATCCACTGCTCCTTCCGGACAAGACTTGCATTTCTTCAAAATGTGAATAGCACTAATGTTTAGATTTCAGTTCATGAAGGTTGCAGTAGTCCCGACAGTGAGTACATTGACAAAGTTTTGACACACAAGTTTTTGACTTTTTTCTGCCGAACCACTAACATCAGATGGACGAGTTCAAAGTTGCAAATGGGGGAAGAAAACCCAGTTTGGAAATATTACCTCAGCTTAAAATATAACCTCAGCTTTCCTAGGTGATGGGAGAGCGGGCAGTATTATTGAAATGGTTGCAAATTTGGTTCACTTTGTTTCATTAATATAAAACGGACTAATTCTGGTGGGAACGTGATTGCCATTATGTACCCAAAAGTAATTTTGCTGTATCTCTGTACAAGTGTACTGCTGGCACATTCCAAGTCGCGAGCGTTAGAGTCTTGACTGTACCTAACCTGATCCCGTGGTGTTCAGTACGATCATCAAAAGTCTTCTGCGCTGTTGAAGTGCTGTGGGAGTAGCGCAGCACTAATAAGTCACGCCTCCAACTGACATAATGTGCCAATGCATAGAAACATAGAAAAAGAGAAAATAGGTGCAGGAATAGGCCATTCAGCGGTTTGAGCCAGCACCGCCATCGGGCAGCACGGTGGCTCAGCGGAAGAGTTGCTGCCTTACAGCGCTTGCAGCGCCAGAGACCCAGGTTCGATGCTGACCACAGGTGCTGTCTGTACGGAGTTTGTACGTTCTCCCCGTGACCCGCGTGGGTTTTCTCTGAGATCTTCGGTTTCCTCCCTCACTCCAAAGACGTACAGGTTTGTAGGTTAATTGGCTTGGTAAACGCAAAAACAAAAAAAAAAATGCCCCGTGTGTGTGTAGGATAGTGTCAGTGTGCAGGGATTGTTAGTAGTCGAGGACCCGGACGGCTGAAGGCCCTGTTTCCACGCTCTATCTCTGAACTAAACTAAAGATTAAATATGATCATGGCTGAATATGCGAAAACGGTACCCCATTCCTGCTTTCAACCCATATCCCGTGATTCCACTAGCCCAAAGAGCTGCATCTAACTCTCTCTTCAAAACATCCAGTGATGTGGCCTCCACTGCCTTCTGTGGCAGAGAACTCCACAGGTTCACAACTTTCTGGGTGAAAACTGGGTGATTGCAACATCTGAATCGCTGGAATGAATCAAAATATGGAAGAAATGGTTCAGCTCAAGAGAGGTTCTTTGATCCGTTCACTACGGCATCTTTGAATTTGCAAGAATATAATACTCAAGAACTATTTGGTGAGTGTTCGTGCAGAAAATGCTTGCTGGAATCCCTTTAAGGGGGGATTCAATTCTGGGTGATTTAATTTAGAGCTATATTTGAACACGCAATTGTTTCTAACAGGCAGTATTAATGGCAAATTGCGATTTTCAAAGCTGACACTGTGAACAAATATAAACGATCAGGCATTGCTTGAGCCAGATGGGAATGTTTGCCAGGCATTTCGTTAGACACCAGTGAAATTATAATTTAAAGCCACAGGCCCTTGTTCTATTCTAGTATATATTTTAAAGGCACTTAAATAACTGATTAATAACTATGGCAATGTTACAATGTCAAAACAAAGCACTTTTCCCTTTTTCCAAATCTATACACGGCTGAAATGTACTGTAGGCTGATCACATTTCACCTACATGGTGCCTTTTTATAATGTAACTGTGTTCTTGTGTTCACAGCAAGAACAGTATTGGTTTAATAAGCTAAATAAACCGAGATTAAAGCAGGTAGAACTCTTCACTGTGATTTGCATCAAAAAATAATAACACTGAAAAAAAAATAAAATCATGCTTCAGAAATGAAGATTTACCACACAATCTTGTTTTCATTGATTTGCTGCTTATTTAGAATGTACATTTCATGGCTGGCTTCAAAACGCCAGAATAATTGTACTCATACCATATAGAACATGGAACAATACAGAAGATAGACACAAAGTTGTAGAGTAACTCAGTGGCTCAGGCAACATCTCAGGAGACAAAAGATGGGTCACGTTTCGGGTCATAAGGAATAGGAGCAGAGTTAGTCCATTCGGCCCATCAAGGCTACTCCACCATTAAATCATGGCTTAATTTTGTCCCAATAACCTATGAACATGATAATTTGCTGTCAATAAACTTCATAACATCTGTTTGACCTCATGAAGAGTGTTTTTGGACCTACCTTCAAAGGGATTCTAGAAACCATGGGAGCCTGCAGACTTTAACATCGCGGTCTCTGGTTAGGGTCCGACTTCGGGAACTCCAAGCCCCAGGAGCTTCGATCGCCCCGACGCGGGGGATCTGACCGCTGGCTGCGGGAGCGTCAATCGCCCCTACCGCGGATGGTTCAACTGCCCCGACTGCGGGAGAATAAAAAAGCGGAAGAGGTTTGGACTTTATTGCCTTCCGTCACAGTGAGGAACGTGGGGAATCCACTGTGGGGTGGATGTTTATGTTAACTTTCATGTAGTTGTGTGTCTTGTTGCTTTTTTTTTTAGTATGACTGTATGGTAATTCGAATTTCACAGTATCTTAATTGGTACATGTGACAATAAACTGACCTTGAAACAAAAAGATGATATCCAATTCGTATATTAGTAAGAGCACATTTGTACATCCTTTGGGTCATGTTATTGTGTACATTGGTATCAGATAGCATGAGTCAACACCAGCTTGTAAAGTCCGTGAGATTGCCTTATCACAGTGACTGACACCATTGACCCACAGCGGTTTCGATGGCAGACTTGAATTTGTAACAATACTGAAAGGTTACTTTTCTTACTTGAAGGACATTGTTCTCCTTTACCGAAGGCATCAGTCAACCTTATTACCTCCAAGCTCAGGTGTTTCAAGATTAGAGTTATAAGATCTTTGTTGGATATTGTTTTAAGATGCTTGCTTCATAGACCTGTCACTAATACATTCGATACTTTTATCTAAGACTTAAATTATATTATGTAGACAGGGATATACTTTTGAATTGCAAAAGATTGTCCAACAAGCACCTCATATTTAATATATCTTCAATCTGAAGAAGGATCTCGACCCGAAACATCACCCATTCTTTTTCACTGGAGATGCTGGTTGTCTCGGATGCAAAGACTGAGACAAAAATAGTTGCCTAATCGCTGGCTGAGTAAATGTTTTCATGGGAGTGGCCATTTTAAATTCTTAATATGAACAAAAAAGGCAGCTGGCATAATCAATTATAGAATGATAATCAGCAATATGAATTCTGAATCTGAAATCTGAAGAAAGGGACTTGACCCGAAACGTCACCCAATCCTTGTCTCCGCAGATGCTGGTTGTCCTGCTGAGTTATTCCAGGTTTTTGTGCCTATCTTCAATATGAATTCTACCAATGATTTGACAAACCCTGAGTGCAACAACCTAACATGTTCTCAACGAGATTAACATCAGAAACATTGAAATGTTCATGCCAAACCTTGAGAATTATTAAGTGATTCCATGCAGAGACCCAGTTACAGTGGTGAACATAAATTGGATTAACTCATTCAGGTCTACTTTGTTTTCCTTCATAGAAACCTGGTCATAAAATGTTCTAGATTAAGTGGTTCAATTTGATCTCTAAATATTATTTCACCAGGAAGTCATGTAACTTGGTTCAGTCATCTGGCATTCGATGAATTCCAATTATCGAGTCATAGAATCTTACAGTGTGGAAACAATCCCTTCGACCCAACTTGCCCACACCCGCTAACATGTTCCATCTATTCTATAACTGCCTGCATTTGCCCATATTCCTTCAAACCTTGGCCTATCCATGTACCTGTCGAAATGTTTCTTCAACATTGCAATAGTACCTGCTATCTTGAGAAGATAAACAAGGCTTACAGGGTGGCACGGTGGCACAGTGGTTGTGTTGCTGCCTTACAGTGCCAGAGACACGGGTTCAATCCTGACTACAGGTGCTGTCTGTATGGAGTTTGCACGTTTTCCCCGTGACCTGCATGTGTTTTCTCCGAGTGCTCCGGTTTCCTCCCACACACCAACGATGTACAGGTTTGTACTTTAATTGGCTTTGGTAAAATTGTAATTTCTCCTCAGTGTGTAGAATAGTGTGAGTATGCACGGATTGTTGGTCGGTAGGCTGAAGGGTCTGTTTCCACACTGTATCTCTAAACTAAACTAAACTGAAAGCTTGAAAAGCTAAAGACATGTTCTGAGAGGGGTGCGTTTTTTTTAAACGGCAGAAAATTATCTCCAGAGCATTTTCGGTGTTTTACGTCACTAGGATCTGGTGTGGAGGCATGGATTTGGAAACAACAAGTGCAGGCAGCTTCCACCAGTGATCACTTGACCCATAAGCCTACAATGAAGTCACAATGAAGAGGCAAAGAGCTTATATTGAATGACAGATGAATCTTGTGCCACTCCATTGCATAAACAACCAAGAGTGCCTGCAGCATTTTGTCTGTTAATTTAGACATAATTCATGCTTCAAATATGTTGACTCCAAGTTGTCAAAGGGAAGACAGCGTGCTTCCTCAGGTGCTTGTGAAGGTGTCAAAGGAGGGGCATTCTGAAGTGGTTAGTGAGTGAGCAGTCATCTGCAAAGCCGAGAATGTAGATGCCATATTGTAGTCAATAAAAAAAAGAAACTCTTACCCTTCATATTCCCTCAGGTTTATTTTCCACAATATATTTTCTGTAATCAGGCTTCCATAGGCTAGGAGTCTGTCCGATTCACCTCTACCCTTTGTCTGAAGATGGGTCTCGACCCAAAACGTCACCCATTCCTTCTATGTGTAGGAAGGAACTACGGATGCTGATTTAAACCGAAGATGGACACAAAATGCTGGAGTAGCTCAGCGGGACAGACAGCATGTCTGGAGAGAAGGAATGGGTGATGTTACGGGTTGTGACCCTTCCTCAGACTAGAGTCAGGGGAAAGGGATATGAGAGATATAGACGGTGATGTAGAGAGATATAGAACAACGAATGTAAGATATGCAAAAAAGTAACGATGATGAAGGAAACAGGCCATAATTAGCTGTCTGCTAGGCTCTATCCATTCCAATTCCTTCTCTCCAGAGATGCTACCTGTCCTGCTGAGTTACTCCAGCATTCTGTGTCTGCCCTTTGCAGACATTGGACTCTGTCTATGGAACAGTTACACTATGATATCTCCACTCAGCATCTTCCACGTTGCCCTATCCATTGTACTTGAGTTTGGCTTGACAATATTTACGTATAGTAGGATCTGATTTGATTATTTGGCGTGCAAAACAAAGCTTTCCACTCTACCTCGGTACACACGATAGTAATAAACTAAAACTTAAACCCGTGGAGAAGTAAAGAAAAATGTTTGAGGACATCCTTGTGATTGAGGCAGTGCAGCGTAGGTTCACAACATTGATCCCTGGGACTGTCATATGAGGAGAGATTGAAAAGACTAGGCTTGTCTTCACTGGAGTTTAGAAGGATGAGGGGGGATCTTATAGAAACATATAAAATTATAAAAGGACTGGACAAGCTAGATGCAGGAAAAATGTTCCCAATGTTGGGCGAGTCCAGAACCAGGAGCCACAGTCTTAGAATAAAGGGGAGGTCATTTAAGACTGATGTGAGAAAAAACTTTTTCACCCAGAGAGTTGTGAATTTATGGAATTCCCTGCCACAGAGGGCAGTGGAGGCCAAGTCACTGCATGGATTTAAGAGAGAGTTGGATAGTGCTCTAGGGGCTAGTGGAATCAAGGGATATGGGGAGAAGGCAGGCACGGGTTATTGATAGGGGACGATCAGCCATGATCACAATGAATGGCGGCGTTGGCTCGAAGGGCCGAATGGCCTCCTCCTGCACCTGTTTTCTATATTTCTATGTTTCTAAAGGATGGGGACTTGAAGCAACTGGTTGCAATGTGCTCCAATCCAATATTCCTCAGCCTTTGATTGAAGAAGGCTGATACGTTTTAAACAGATGAAAGTCTAGAATGTAGGCATGCTTTATGGTTCTCTTGTGAATTTTCAAATGTCTTATGACTGTATTACATTACAAATCTTATTTCCAATACTAAATTCCTACTGCTTATTAACTATCCAACATGATAGCCAAAAGCATGTTCAGAAAATTCTTGAGCAATTTAACTGAATCTCCCTTTTATTATTGATGCCTTAGCTGGCCACTAATTTCCAATTAGATCTTCCCATTTCACTCTGGTTATTATTGACGTTTTATGGTCCTTTTTTTCTGCCATTTTATGATCGTTTTATTCGTGACCTACGTGAATGCGAATTGTTCCTGAGACATGTGGATGGAATCGGAGCCTCGGGTGAACGTGCGATGTTGGCTTTGTGTGAAGTTTCATTAGGAACTTTGAAGTGTGGTAGATAATGTGCTTTGCCAGAATCTTCTGCTGAATTGCAAAACTGACCTGCAGGCATTTTAATGTTTTGAATATCTCACCTTTCCCCTGGGTGTGCCCAGATCACTGAAGCTCCTTTTATGCCTTAATTGAGTTCATAATTGCACAGGAGAAAATAAGTAGGAGTAGAACATTCCGCCCCTCAAGCCTATCCCCGCCATTCAATGTAATCCTGCTTGTTCTGCAATTTACACGGTTCAGCAGCGTGGACTCTCGGCGTGGAGCGGGCGAGCCCTCACCGGGGCTCGCCGGAGGGGAGCGCTCCGTTCGCTGGCCTGCAGCAGCCTGAAGCCGGGTCTGCGGAGCTCCAGCTGGTGCAGCGCCCGCAGCCTGGGATCCCTCATTGGGGACCTGGGAGAAGAAGAAGCTCTGACCGGCCTACTTCTACCGTGGGCGCGGCGGGGACTTACCATCAGGAGCGGGGTCCCTCGCCGGGGATCCCTGGAGGGGAGTTTCGACTGCCGGCACTGCGGTCTGCGGTGCTTCTGGCTGCGGCGAGGTGGAACTTTAAAATCTTCGACCGCCAGCCTGCGGCCTACACCAACCTGAAGCCGCGGTCTCCAGTAGGGAACCACCGATTCTGGACTTACCTGGACTTTTTACTTTGTCTACTCATCTGGACGCCCACAGCGGCGGCTGCGAAGGGTTGAGGTCCCAACCACGGGGGAAAATGGAGGAGGACTGGCCAAATTGTGTGCCTTCTACCACAGTGATGCATGCTGTGGTGGATGTTTGTGTTAACATTTTATTGTGTTTTTGTGTGTTCTTTCTCATTGTACCGCTGCTGGCAAATTCATTTCACTTGCACTTTATGTGCAAATGACGAATAAAACTGATTGATTGATTGATTGATAATCCCAGGAATGATTGGGTTAACATATGATGAACGTGTGACGGCATTGGGCCTGTAGTTGCTGGAGTTTAGAAGGATGAGCGGGAACCTCATTGAAACTTATCGAATAGTGAAAGGCCTGGAGAGAGTGGATGGGGAGAGGATGTTTCCACTGATGGACCAGAGGTCATTCATACTCTTAGAATAAAAAGATGTCCCTTTAGGAAGGAGATGAGGAGGAATTTTTTTTTGTCAGGGGGTGGTGAATCTGTGGAATTCATTTACACAGAAGGCAGTGGAGGACAAGTCAATGGATAATTTTAATGCAGAGATAGATAGATTCTTGATTAGTACGGGTGTCAGCGGTTATGGGGAGAAGGCAGAAGAATGGGGTTAAGGGGGAGAGATAGATCAGCCATGATTGAATGGTGGAGTAGACTCCATGGGTCAAATGGCCTAATACTGCACTAGTCCTATTTGCCCATATTTGCCCCACATCCCTCTATAGTCCTAGCCTGCCCAACCTCTCCCTATCGCTCAGGCCCTTCATTTCTGGCAACATCCTTGTAAATCATCTCTGCACTCTTTTGAGTATCATATGTCAATTTTCTGTAACTCGAGTCAAAGATAGATAGATGGATAGATAAATATAGAGATAGATAGATAGATAGTTGTTATCTATCTATCTAACGTTATTTATCTATCCCCCCACACCCCGGGACCCCTTTTATTTCTCAGCATGGTGGTGCAGCGGTAGAGTTGCTGTCTTACAGCGCCAGAGACCAGGATTTCAATCCTGACTATGGGTGCTGTCTGTACGGAGTTTGTACGTTCTCCCCGTGACCACATGAGTTTTATCCGAGATCTTCGATTCTCTCCCACAGTCCAAAGACGTGCAGGTTTGTAAGTTAATAGGCTTGGTGTATGTGTAAAAAATTGTTCCTGGTGTGTGTATGATGTTAATGTGCGGGGATCTCTGGTCGGCGCGGACCCGGTGGGCCGAAACACTTGTTTTTGCGCTGTATCTCTAAACTAAACTAATAGATGAGGAAATTTGCCTAATAGTCATTACCAGCTTGTGTGAAGACCAAAGAAAGAATAGTTGGTGGAAACAGTTATCCTAAATAGAAATAGTTGCTAATTGCAGAGAGAATCTGGAGGCACCCATGGCAATTGGTGATTCCGTCCATGGTAAAAATGTGATTGATTATTATAAGTCTGTCACACATCATGTGTCGTCTCACCTCGACATTTAACCTTTCATGTTGTCACAGATGTATATTTGTATTCCTAGATAGTACTAAATTGATTTTGAACTTGTATAGTTTCTTCCATTTACATGGCAGGCTAATGGTTCATTCAAACTGTCAGTTGGATACGACGAGAATTTAATCTGCAATAATTCTGTCCACTCTCTACCAAGGTCAAGGTCAAGGTCAATGTTATGTGCACAACCACGACAGAATGAAAACTTTGCTTGCAGCAGCATCACGGGTAATGTGATCTCGGACAACACGCAAAACATAAAAAACGTATAAATTCTGCAGGATAGTGAAGAGAAAAAACTGTGAAAAAATCCTCCATTAGTTGTAGGGCGGGCACGGTGGCGCAGCGGTAGAGTCGCTGCCTTCCAGCGCTCGCAGCGCCGGAGACCCGGGTTCCATCCTGACTACGGGTGCTGTCTGTACGTTCTCCCCGTGACTGAGTGGGTTTTCTCTGAAATGTTTGGTATCCTACCACACTCCAAAGACTTACATGTTTGTAGGTTAATTGGCTTGGTGCCATGTGTAAATTGTCCCTATTGTGTGTAGGTTAGTGTTAGTGAATCGCTGGTCGGTGCGGACTCGGTGGGCCAAGGGGCCTGTTTCCGTGCTCTATCTCAAAACTAAACTAAACTAAACTAGTGCAAAGCACAGTTCAAAAACAAGTCCATTGCCCTGCGAGCGGTATTGTTTCGTTCTTACATTGTTTTGGTTGGGTTAGGGTTGTACTGATCAGGTCAAAAACCCGATGGCTGTCGGAAAATAGTTGTTCCTAAACCTAGTGGTGTGGGACTTTGGACTTCTTTATTTTACAACTGATTGATGGGTCGACACTTTAGTGACACATGTACTCCTGTACAGTGAAATTCTTAGTTTAGCGTACAATACATGTATGCAAAGCGTTAACACGTATAACAAAGTTACAAAAGTATGCAAAGTAGTCCCAATGGCCCCCCACCTTCTTGCCCCCCCCCCCACTCCCCAAGTCCCACTTTTTTCTGGGTAGCCCCGCAACATCGGATCCCTCTTTGATCTCTGCGCCCCCCCGCCTTCACTTCTCTTAACTTTTTCTCTTCTCTCTTTAGGCCTGGCCTGGATGGGTGGGATCCTTGAAGTTAGATGCTGCCTTCTGTAGATGCTTTCGATCCATGGTGGGGAGGGAAGTGTTCATAATGGCCTGGGCTATGACCACAAGTCTTTGCAGCCCCTTGTATCTCTGTACATTGGAATTGCCAGAATACAATTGTGCGAATACAAATGAGCAAATGTCGGCACTGGGCCTGTACTCGCTGGAGCTCAGATGGATGAGGGGGGGGCCTTATTGAAATATAACGAATAGTGAAAGGTGTTGGATGGAGTGGATATAGAGAGGATGTTTCCATGAGTGGACGTGTCTAGGACTAGAGGTCACAGCTTCAGAATTAAAGGACGTTTCTTTAGGAAGGAGATGAGGAGGAATTTCTTCGGTCAGAGGGTGGTGAATCTGTGGAATTCTTTGCCATAGAAGGCTGTGGCGGCCAAGTCAATCGATATTTTTAAAACCGAGATAGATCGATTCTTGATCAGTGTGGGTGTCAGAGGCTATGGGGAGAAGGCAGGAGAATGGGATTAGGAAGGAGAGATAGATCAGCCATGGTTGAATGGCGGAGTACACTTGATGGGCCGAATGGCCTAATTCTGCTCCTATTAGTCATGACCATTAGTCAGGATATAATGTACAATAGCATCTGCAGAAGTTTGTTTGTCTATGGTCCCATTAGTCAGCAGAATGATAGAGAGAGTCAATTTTTTGTAAATTTACTATTTTTATTGAGTACACAGCAGAAAAACCATGATTTAGTGATATTAATTATATGAATTAATATCTATTAAGTCATTGTGCACAAATATTGGAAAATATTTGGGCAGCTTCAAATTTCTGAATCAATCAATGACTGAGTAAATAATTACCAATCTTAATGTTCAAAGGAGGCCTGAATATAGTTATTATCTGAAAACAATAGTTATCCATTACAGTTGTTGAACTAATCACTTCCTTGATTGACAATAACTTTCTGCTTCATTTTCATCCAAAGATTTAAACTAAATGGAATAAACTTATAGTTTAGTTTAGAGATACAGAGCGGAAACAGGCCCTTCAGCCCACCAAGTCCTTGCCAACCAGTGATCTTTTCACATGTTCACGAGGTTCTCCAGTTTCCTCCCTCATCCCATAGAAGTGCGGGGTAATTGGTCCTGAAAATTGTCCCTAGGTTGTAGGAAGTGGATGCGAAAATGGGACAACATAAAACTAGTGCGAACGGGTGATCGATGGTCGGCATGGACTCGGTGGGCCGAAGGCCTGTTTCCATGCTGTTAACAAAATTAGAAGGTTGGAGCTCTTTTTAATACAGCCAGAACTAATCATCGCATTGTTGGAATCACAAACAATTTAAATTTAGACGTCAGCATCCTACTCTGGCAATAAAGTTTCCAAACCAAGCTTGTTTGCGTGCGTGTGTTTACATGTTTAATTTTGGTGCCTGGATTAATATTCCCTGTATTCACACACACAAATATCACTCAGTCACCTTTTTATACTTGGCCTTGAACATATAAAATTAGTCTCCCTCTCTCCGCTGCGTTGTTTCAGGATCTCATCTGCTTTTATATCACTAATTCGTTCAATCACAGGGATCAGTGTAACATCCATAAATGCTGTAATGTTATATTATTTTCAGGATTAGCGGAAATGTATGTTTTCACAGTAAACCTATGTCAGTTTATTCAAAGGATTTGAGTCACGGACTTTAAAAAAAAATTCAACCCTTGTTCAAATTCAAAGCACTTGTGCCAGCATACACTCAGTGGGCTACAGACCCTGCAAAGAGAATAAGGTCTCAGCTCTTTACTAAAACACATACTTGGAACATTTAGCTCACCTGTCATTTTATTTACGAACTGTAGATGTGATTGTGTGGTGAAGATTAAACTAAGTATGCATTGTTCAAAAGATTTCCCTTGCAGCTCGTGACCTGATGATTGTGATCGCAGTCTGAAGAAGGGCCTCGACCCGAAACGTCACCTATTCCTTTGCTCCATAGATGCTGCCTCACCCGCTGAGTTTCTCCAGCTTTTTGTCTACCTTGCATTCAGAACAATGTCATTTTTCCTTCAATATATAGGAACTTTTCTTATTTACCTGAAGCCTAATTACCACTGTCTAGGGTACAACCTAGACTTGATCAAATGATGCTTTATTTGTCACATTATTTGTGTGTGTGTCTATAGGTGTGTGTATGTGTACTGCATATACACACACTAAACTTTTTTTCTCATCTATTATATTGTTTACAGTGTACTATGTTTACATATTCTGTTGTGCTGCTGCAAGTAAGAATTTCATTGTTCTATCGAGGACATATGATAATAAAACCCTCTTGGCTCTCTTGATATGCAGGTGCTGCCATGTTTTAGCACCATTTCCAGTCACCCGACTAGTATACAGGGCACAGACCCAGTTGGAGCCTATGTCAGGGGAGCAGGAAAGTAGGGCAAGGTGCATTAATCACCAACCCACAAAGCAAGTCACCATAAACTAAATGAGTTTATTTTTGTTGAAACAGAACTATTAAGACTGGAGATGTGTTCGTACGAGCCCAAGACCTCAGATTCGCATCAGTTTGGAATCTGGTGCCTTGTGGGAATTAATTACCAGAAAAGGAGGAACTTGTGGGAGATGTAGTTTGTTAACATTTCCTGCTAAATGAATCAATGGAGCAACATTGGGCCTTGTGATTCCCCCTGTAGCAGAGAAACTATACATCTTCATTATCAAATATTAGCAGAAGGGCGACAAGCAACTGCCCCAGAACTCAGCAGAATCCTAAGCCCATTTTAAAGTAATTTTCAATCAATTGACTTTGAAGCACAGCAATGATATGAGTTATATTAAAGATTTCTTGCTTCATATAACTTTCAGCTCAAATTCTTACAGCTTATTTGCAGGTCACGCTTGAAATATCTAGGGTTGGAACTTTTCTCTTAAGCATGTCTCTGTCTTGCTGCTATCTGCCTCAGGTCATTGACTAAGTAGAACTTACCCCTGATGCTTGTCCTTCACACAACCTGTTTTAATTAAAATATTCTCAGCTTTCAGTGCCGGCCCCAATGTGCTAAAGATCCAGTTTTATTTTACTGAAGAGGCCAATATTTAAAGCATTTTCGGAAGCAGCATTTCACTGCACTGACTGAACAGAACGTGAATATGAATCTTACAGAATGTACTGCAGGTAATTTCAATGTTTTCAAGCACTTTTGGACATTGTAAACTTGTTAATAATTGAAACTCTTGCAAAATCTACAATTTTGCAATAAAAATTATTGTTTACATTATTGCACTACCACTGCTTGTTTGTTTTATGTGTGTAGTTATGTGTGTGTATATGTGTGTGTATACATATATGATCTATATATATGTGTATTTGTGAGTATGTTTATGTATACACACTAAACTTTTTTCTCTCTCTCGTTTATTATATTGTTTGCAGAGTACTATCCCTGACCAGTCTGAAGAAGGGTCTCGACCCGAAACGTCACCTATCTCCTTCGCTCCTTAGATGCTGCTGCACCCGCTGAGTCTCTCCAGCTTTTTGTGTACCCTCGATTCTCCAGCATCTGCAGTTCCTTCTTTAAAACTATGTCTACAAACTCCGTTGTGCTGCAGTAAGTTAGAATGTCATTGTTCTATCTGGGACACATGACAATAAAACACTCTTGACTCTCGAACAATTATTTTCTCTCACTGACGGAGCCTGCAATACTTTGGTTAAATCTGTAGAGTCACTTAGGTGGTAATGAGCATTCTTGACCATTTTAAAATGCAGTTGGTGTAGGATAGACAATATGCCACTGCTGCCTTAACCCTTTAACCTACGGAGTCCTGCCTTGCAAAAGAATGACCTTGCAGTCCATAGAGATTTTTACGATCATGCTGCCACAGTCTCTCCCAATCTGCTATCACAACTGATGCAGCTTCCATGTGTTAAAAAAAAAACAATCTATTAGTGTTACAGTTTCCGATTTGTCAGTGGCAAAATTCTACAGATACTTTTTGCCATTAGCATCTCACAAATGGTGTCAATTATGCAGGCTGCAGTTTTAATGCAGGTCTATACCAGTAAACACAAAAAAAAGATAGCTTAGACATCAATGGAGATGCATGTAATATGGCTGGAACCACTCTGAAGAAAATACTGGCTGTGTGTCAGTAAGTGCTCCTGGGAGTTCAGGAATGGAAGTCGGGTATTCTCCTGTGTATTTGTCAGCTCTTGTTTATAGTTTTGCCGTTATTAATTATACTGTAAAGAGGACCATAAATTTCTAATTATCAAATGAGATGTCTATCGTCACGTTGAGTGATGTATGTAAACATTAGATCAGTATAGTCTGCATCAAAGGCAATCGTATAGACCATCTCTCCATGAGAAGCAAATCACCAAATAGCTCTTCCTTAAGTATGAAAGATGTGTAATTATAGCAAGGCCAGTCTTTGGCTTGGCGACAGGGTGAATATTGCGCTAACTATAATGCTAGCCCTTTGAAAGTATTTGTTTGCAAGACTTTTTCAAAATTCCTAATCAGGTTTTAGTTTTAGTTTTAGAGATACTGCGCAGAAACAGGCCCTTCGACCCACCGAGCCCGCGCCGATCCGTTATCCCCGCACACTAGTACTATCCTATCCTACATTTTTATACCAAGCCAATTAGCCTACAAACCCGCACGTCTTTGGAATGTGGTGGGAAACCGAAGATCTTGGAGAAAACCCACGGGGAGAATGTACAAACTCAGTCGTCAGGATTGAACCAGGGTCTTTGGCGCTGTAAGGCAGCAACTCTATCTCTGCGCCACCATGCCGCCCTGGTCTAGTTTTCCATTTTGTATGATATGTCTACTGTAACTAGGATTGGCAACCTCCTACCTTTTATATATTTAGCTTTTATTATCATTACACATGCCCAATTGAACATTAACCAAAGCCATGCTAAAGACCTAATCGCTGTGCTCATTCAGATGGAAGGAATGCTAGTTTAACCCTTTACTCAACTAAAATGAATCACTTTTTAAATTAAATGACCATCTTCTACAAATAATGCCACCAACAAATTTGGTGATCTTCATAAGTGATAGGAGCAGAATTAGGCCATTCAGCCCATAAAGCCTACTCCACCATTCAATAATGGCTGATCTATCTCTCCCTCTTAACCCTATCCTCCTGCCTTCTCCCCATAACCCCCTGACGCCCGTACTAATCAACCTTGTGATATTTATTGGAAAGACTTCTCTTCAGTCGGAAGAAGGGTCTCACCCCGAAACGTCACCTACTCTTTATCTCCAGAGATGCTGCCTGACCTGCTGCGTTACTCCAGCTTTTTGTGTCTATCTTCTGCTCACAGTGTTATCCTTGGAACAATCTACCACTTGTCAAGTTATGACATGTAGTAACTAGTCTAGCTATCAGACACATAAAAGTTGCAATTACCAAAGGGATACACTTAAAATTAACATGTTAAATATCTAGTAGAACAGCACCAGATTCGTTTGAAAATGTGCGGTTTTATAAACTAAAAATAAACTCTTTAAAAGGTTCTGAATAAGACATTCATGCTGTATAGGTCAGAAGTCACTAAAATGTTGATGCAAAAATCATCTTATTAATTGAACAATTAAGAAATAAAATTTGTGAAAATGGAAATGGGGAATGGGTCGACTGATTATTATCATGAAAAATTAAAAAATAAATATTATTATTGTCAAAATCGAAACTCATAATGGACTTGACAGAGATTTTAAGTCGGATGAAAAGACTGGTGTTTTAAATGATCCGAGGGTGGTGAATCTGTGGAATTCTTTGCCGCAGACGGCTGTGGAGGCCAAGTCAATTGATATTTTTTAAGGCAGAGATAGATAGATTCTTCATTAGTACAGGTGTCAGGGGTTGTGGGGAGAAGGCAGGAGAATGGGGTTAGAAGGGAGAGATAGATCAGCCATGATTGAATGGCGGAGTAGACTTGGTGGGCCGAATGGCCTAATACTGTTCCTATCACTTCTGACCTTATGATTAGTTTAGTTGACAATCTCATGGCAATTTTTTATCAGTGTAGTCACTTTAAATAGCTGAGATAAATACTGCATCTGGGTAAGTAGAAAATAAAAGTTATAAATACTGATAATAAAATGAGATTATACAACAAACACTTTGTTGTATCAAGTTAGGTCAAAGATTGTATCGTATTGCAATGGGATGTGATGTATATACGTATTAACTGATAATGTTCCAAAGGGAAAACGAAACACAGCCTTATTCACAGCTGTCATAGATTTGATGTATTCCGGCTCATTGTCACAGCAATAATGTGACGATTGAACTTTTTGTATGGAGGTGGAATGACAAGACACAAAACCTGATTGCTTTTATATTTTTATAGTTGTTGCACTCTTAGCACCTGCCAAGACAGGAGACAAAAAAAATGTAGTAGAGATAAAGTAGATATTAATTATTTAACGTGTAGAACGGAACTGCAAATGCTGGTTTTAACCGGAGATAGACACAAAATACTGGAGTAACTCAGCAGGACAGGCAGTATCTCTGGAGAGAAGGAATGTGTGACGTTTTGGGTCGAGACTCTTCTTCTGACTATTTCAGACCCGAACCGTCACCCATTCCTTCTCTCCAGAGATGCTGCCTATCCTGCTGAGTTACTCCGGCATTTTGTGTCTATCTTAATTATCTAACATTACTTTTTGAAAGGTAAATATACTAAAACATAATGATTTGTGTTGGAAGCAAAATATTACTGCAAGCCTACGCAGACAATGGCAGCATTTATGTTTGCGACCCTGGCTATTATTTGTCTTGACCATTCTCAAAATAAGAAATAAATACACACATAAACAGTTGTAGAATCTAATGGAAGGAGTTGTCTGGTAATTGGTACACTGGCTAATGTCGCCATATTTTAAGCAATAACTGCATAACTCTATCATACAGTCATCAGTGTTCCAAAAGGTCATTGTTCATTCACTGTAGCACAAAATTAGCTCATGTCTGATTTGTGCTTGAGGCAAACCATGATAACAATCAGCAGATGATTGGACACACACATTCTTAACATGGATGACCCATGACATTAAGGATGCAGAGGAGTCTGTCATTAGGTGCTCCTCTGTCACCCCTTATCTTGCCAGATGACTTTGAGATTTTTATTCTCTTCACAATTAGGGTCGCAAGTCAGCGCAGTAACAACTGCGTTGTTGTCGCAGGTTCAGAAATGCTAACACTCTCATTTTCATTCCGGCTCTATCTTGGAAAATAAAACACCATTACTTTTACATTGTGAATCCGAGGTAAATCACCCATAATCTTTATGATCATGAATTTCAGTGGCATTATATTGATTATTTTTCCTGTTTAGTTAGAAGGGGCATTAACATATTTAATTTGACTTTCTGGATCAACCTAAAGCTCCTAAACTGTTCTACACTGACTAATTTGCTGTTTGATTCACACATCAAGATGCACACTTTATACATTTCTGTGAGTCACCACTGAGGTTTATATTTACTTCTGAAATTAGCATTGATTTTTCTATTGTTAATTCAATCACATCCAATTAAGAGCAATGCCCAGAACGAAGGTCTGTCAATTAAACAGTTACTTTGGTGTCACAGTCAATATTTGTTAGAAAATGCTAGATTGAGAAATGCAGATCACAAATAAAAAGTAAAACGTCACTTGATTTAAACAGCGGTTTTCGCAACCTTAGAATGTGTTCTCCAGCCAAGTTAGGTAATACGACGGTTTGCAATGCAAAACATATGCTTTTTAAAAAATGTAGCAGGGAAGTATAAATGTGGACCTAGTTAAGACAGACATGTAAAGAAACTTCAATATATGCTTGCGACGGCCAATGATCAGTCCTAGCACTTCCATGCCTGGGGTCACCACCAAATATGCAGAGATAGTCATTGTTTCCACAACAGCTTGTAATTAAAATAAGAGATGTTTCAAAGCTGTAATATATCCCAACTCACAGGAGCAGAGTTAGGCAAAGCATAAAAAGGACAGGTGGCAAAAGCTTAAGGCAGAATTTGAGGAGCGCTTTAACGAGGAAGGGCCGGCACGGTGGCGCAGCGGTAGAGTCGCTGGCTTACAGCGCCGGAGACCCGGGATCGATCCTGACAACGGGCGCTGCCTGTACGGGCTCTGTACGTTCTCCCCGTGACCTGCGTGGGTTTTCTCCGGGATCTCCGGTTTCCTCCCACACTTCAAAGACTTACAGATTTGCAAGTTAATTGGCTTGGTACAATAGAAGATTGAGGGGTGATCTCATAGAAACTTACAAAATTCTTAAGGGGTTGGACAGGCTCGATGCAGGAAGATTGTTCCCGATGTTGGGGAAGTCCAGGACAAGGGGTCACAGTTTAAGGATAAGGGGGAAGTCTTTTAGGACCGAGATGAGAAAATCGTTTTTCACACAGAGAGTGGTGAATCTGTGGAATTCTCTGCCACAGAAGGTAGTTGAGGCCAGTTCGTTGGCCATATTTAAGAGGGAGTTGGATGTGGCCCTTGTGGCTGAAGGGATCAGAGGGTATGGAGAGAAGGCAGGTACAGGATATTGAGTTGGATGATCAGCCATGATCATATTGAATGGCGGTGCAGGCTCGAAGGGCCGAATGGCCTGCTCCTGCACCTAATTTCAATGTTTCTATGTCCCTGGTGTGTGTGGGATAGTGTAAGTGTCCGGGGGTCGTTGCGGACTCAGTGGGCCAAAGGCACTGTTTCCGCACTGTATCTCTAAACTAAACTAAACTAATGAAAACAAGGTGGCGTTTAAGAGGCTTTTTGAGAGTCACATGGATATATGCAGGGAATGGAGGGATATGGATCATTTGCAGGCAGATCTTGGCATCATGTTCAGCACAGACACTGTGGTCCGATTGGCCTGTTCCAGTGCTTTACTAATCTGCGGTACACAAAATGCTGGAGAAACTCAGCGGGTGCAGCAGCATCTATGGAGCGAAGGAGATAAGCAATGTTTCAGGCCGAAACCCTTCCTCAGTGAGTTTCTCCAGCATTTTGTGTACCCTCAATTTTCCAGCGTCTACAGTTCCTTCTTTAACACTTTACTAATCTGCGTTAACCTGAGGGGTAACTTTTTTACACAGAGGGTGGTGGGTGCATGGAATAAGCTGCCGGAGGAGGTTGTTGAGGCAGCCACTATCGCCTGTTTCTAATAAGAAACATTTAGACAGGTACATGGATAGGTGCGAGAGTCTAGGAACAGAGGTCGTAGCCTCAGAATTAAAGGGGGCTCTCTTCGAGAGGAGGTGAGGAGGAACTTCTTTAATCAGAGGGTAGTAATCTGTGGAACTCATTGCCATAGAGGACTGTGCAGGTCCAGGTAAGTGGATATTTTTTAAGGCAGAGATAGACTTGATTAGAACAGGTGTCAAGGGTTTTAGGGAGAAGGCAAGAAAATGGGATTGGGAGGCAGAGATCAGCCATGATTGAATGGCGGAGTGGAGAATGGGCCGAATGGCCTAATTCTACTCCTATAACTTGTGAACCTGAGCAGATAGATTTAGAGGGATATGGGCCAAACGCATGCAGGTGGGACTAGTATAGATTTGTTGGCGTGGGCACATTGGGCTGAAGGGCCTGTCTCACCTGTTGTAGGGTGAGAATTTGGACCTATCTAAATATCAATTTTCGGGCATTACTTGCATTTGAGTGGATTTTTTGTTTTACAAACCACCACCCACCAGTGTATTTAGTTTAGTTCCCTTTAGTTTACTTTAGTCGACTTTAGTTTATTGTCACGTGTACAGAGGTACAGTGAACAGCTACCCAGTCAGTGGAAAGACTATACTTGATTACCATCAAGGGCGGCGGATTTATGAAACAATCTGTCAGAGGAGGTAGTTGAGGCACGTACTATAACAACATTTAAAAGGCACTTGAACAGGTACATAGATAGGAAAGGCTTTGAGGCATTTGGGCCTAATGCGGGCAAATGGGACTAGCTTAGATGTGGCACCTTGATCGGCATGGATGTATTGGGCCCAGGGGGCTGTTTCCGTGTTAGATGACTCTGTGGCTCTAAGATGCAGTCATTATTGCAACAGTTCGTGATCGCAATGGATCCATGTTGATCACCATAACCTGAGCAATGGTATTGAGGTTGTGCCAGGCAGATGGTTGCCCCCTCTGGAAAACAGTGACAATGTCATCTCACAATTATCATCGTCTTTTACTGAGATTTACTGAGATTGTCTAGAGGCAGGGAACATGTTTCCGATGTTGGGCGAGTCCAGAACCAGGGGCCACAGTTTACGAATAAGGGGTAGGCCATTTAGAACGGAGATGAGAAAAAACTTTTTCACCCAGAGAGTTGTGAATCTGTGGAATTCTCTGCCTCAGAAGACAGCGGAGGCCAGTTCTCTGGATGCTTTCAAGAGAGAGCTAGATAGAGCTCTTAAAGATAGTGGAGTCAGGGGATATGGTGAGAAGGCAGGAACGGGATACTGATTGTGGATGATCAGCCATGAACACATTAAATGGCGGTGCTGGCTCGAGGGGCCGAATGGCCCACTCCTGCACCTATTGTCTATTGTCTATCGCTCTTCTACTGCCTAGTTGTGCAAACACAAAGAGTGGTCAAACAAATGACTAAAATCTATACTGTTAGTAAACTTTACATACATAGTCTGTCCAACATTGAACAGAACCTCCTTTCAGAAAGAACACACTGCGGAATTCTTCAAATTATTTACTCTTAAATTACATTTTATGGATCTGACAGCTATTTCAGAAAAAAAATCTACTGTACAGGTGTCTTATATGGGCATATGAGTAAATTGTCCTCAGAAAAATTGTATACACTTTAGTTAAATGTACTTCCTAATATGCACTTCAAATGCTTTTAAGACCAATAATTCAAGAATATTTTAGAATTAACCTAATGTTTTACTGATGTGACGGTAGTAGTTTAATGCATTGGGTTTTTTGGGGAGAAAAAAGTGCATTAAAATCACATCTCTCTCTTTATTTCCATTAGGAGAATATGAAAAAGCCTTAAACGAAACACACATAACTCGTCTCTAATGCAGCTTAAAGTAGATATTTAAGAGCTCTCACTCAGAAGGCAATTGTAACATTTGAAAAGCTACTCCAGTTTTTGGCAGCTGTCTTTTGTCGGAGTCCATGGAAGTCATTGTGAAGCAGTAAAATTGATCTTTGGAGCCACAGCTACCCAGAACATGTTTAATGGTCTCTTAGTCTGTTAACAAGGGCTTTTCTGGAAGTTTTTAATTTCCAAATGCAGTCTTGAGTAGGTCACTAATGTGATCCACAATATCTACTGGCGAGATAACATCATAAATCAAAGTGGTCTAAATGTGCTAGACGCTGTTTTTTTTTCACAAATGAATTTGAGAAGTGTCTGCATTAAAATTAATTAATGTTACACATGGCCTTGTGCTTCAGCGCAAACAAAAGTTGATTTTTATTTTCTGGCTTGTCCAACGTGAGGGAGAAAAACAGAGGGGGGGGAGTATATTGACGGGGAGCAAAGGCGATGAAGAAGGATGGTGAGGTATTGATAACATCAAGGTGAGAGAGGTGAGAAGGAGGAAAGCAAAGTACATGTTGACATGCGGTGAAATATGACTCATTATCAAATTCACGTTTAGACCCGTATTGGTGCAGGGACTCCATCCGTCACTGCATCACCCTGCTCCTAATGAGCCCTCATTGAATATTCATTCTACTGGAGCATGGCTACACACACCCTAGGCTAATTCCTGGTAAATATCTCCACCTCAATCCTCGACTCTGCCCGACTGACTTTTTGTTATGTCACCGCAATTACAGTGCAAAAGTGCTGCGAAAGATTGATTACTTTGGTCTGTGGTTCAATAGTAAATTAGAATACACTGCCCCTGGGGAAACAGAGACCTATTTGTGATTAAGAAAAGCTCTATAATAGACTAATAGATAAAGTTCTTTCACTACTTTCAGGCAATTAGCTTGATGAAATGGCCTTTTTGTGCTTCCTGGATATGTAAACTGATACTGTAATGAAGTGCAAGATGTTTATTCCGCCTTTTCACCTTACAATACAAGAAAACGCTTCATTAATGCTTGCTTGATTTTCAAATTAGATAAGGAGAGATGCAGTTTTACGACCCACATTAGTTCTTTTAAGAGGATGGTATCTTTGTGGAATCTCTAAGATCTGACACAAAATGGTATGGCGTTGCTGACAAGTTTAAAACATTTGATAGAAACATTTTAATAGGCTGATAATGCGGTGTCACAGTTGGTGGAGCCATTGCCTTACAGAGCCGGAGACACGGGTTCAACTCTAGAGACTCGGGTGCTGTCTGTGCAGAGTTTGCGCGTTCTCCCTGCGACCACGCGGGTTTCCTCCGGGAGCTCCGGCTTCCACCCACATCCCAAAATACGTACGGGTTTGTAGGTCTGCAAATTGCCTCCAATGTGTCGGGAGTGACTGCGAATGTAGGATAACATAGAACTAGTGTGAAGGATGATAGACGCCAAAAGCTGGAGTAACTCACACAGCATCTCCAGAGAAAAAGAATAGGTGACGTTTCAGGTCGAGATGGTTGGTGTGGACACGGTGGGGTGAAGGGCCTGTTTCCAATCTGCATCTGTCAATCAATCAGGCAATCAATGTCACTGCAAAATGTTGAACAGCCAAATTCCTCGAGTTCACAATATTGTAGTTGCTTGAGATAATCTCCTACCACAGTCTCTGCCTCAAAAGGGCTGGCAGCATCATCATGGACCCACACCATCCTGGCCACACACTCATCTCACCGCTGCCTTCAGGTATAAGGTACAGGAGCCTGAAATCTACAACATCCAGGTACAGGAACAGCTACTTCCCCACAGCCATTAGATTACTAAACTCAACTCAAACAAAAATCTGAACTTTAATAGTAAGATTAAATGAGAACTTACCAGTTTGAAGTTTGATCTTTATTTTATGAGGAGTTATGGCGAGCGATTACGTGAAGAAGCCCCGCCAGCGCGCATGTGCGTCAATCTTCAAAGCAGCGGCGTGAAATCACAGTAACTACTATCGAAGTGATATTGTAAGACTCAGAAGACTAGACCTACCAGATGATCTTTGCGATTATGAGCGCCGGGAACGGAGGGCACGTAATCGCTCACCGTAACTCCTCATAAAATAAAGATCAAACTTCAAACTGGTAAGTTCTCATTTAATCTTACTATTTTACTTTGGAGTCACATGAGTGATTCCGTGAAGATTTCAAAGCTCTGTGATTTCATGCCGTAGACCCAGTTCCATAGGGCACATTGCTTCGGTTGACACAGGATAAACAATAATGTATTAAACATTGTGTGCATTAATGTCTTAATAACAAAAGAAGCAATAACAACCCCTCTCTCCTAGGGGAAATTTACAAACAGGACCCAAAATAACATTTCCAAATTCTTCCGTCGTGAGGATAGGTTTGTTATAAAACCATTGGACTAAAGGGGCGTCCAGTGCCTGGCTGCGGTGTCGATACCGCCTTGGTGAAGTGAGATTGAAACACATTAGTGTCTGCTCCAGCAGAATCCAAACCTGCTTCAGCCACCACAAAATGGTCTATACCGACACCTCTCTATGAGGCTTTGTGACTGATGAGCATTGTTGTTTTGGAGCCTCTAAGACTCTTGGTGACCTCAATATTGACCTAGGTGCGTAACTACAAATAGTCGCCGGTCAATGGGGTATGCTCTAAAGCTCATTTCTGTCCTGGACATCCCTGGCCTGCTTTGTGTAATTAGATCATATACATAAATCGTAATACTATTTACAGAAAAGGCATGCTGTCCAGTCATAACGTTTGCAATATCTGGACCCCGTTGCGCTGAAACGAGTGCCATGAGCATGACTAGTTTAAGTGTTCGTTTTTTGGAAACAGATGTAATCGGAGCCAAATTGTCGAAGCAATATGAACTATGCTCACATCCCAGATTCATGTATATCTAGGTCTAGGAGGGTTCTTGTTAAATAGCTCGCATGAATCAGGACACCAATGGATGAGATCCGACAGAATGTTGTTCTGACCCCTGCCATAAATAGGAGGACAATGCACTCCTAGCACTATTAATGGTGTTATAACTCCATTGCTCATCAAAGTGTAATGTAAGAAGAGACTCCAATACATCAGGTATGCCTGCAATGTGATAAGATATATTTGGCTGTAAGCAGAGCATCTCCCATTTTTATATATGAGTTACGTATTGTGTTTTAGTATTATCCCTCCAGGCCATAGTTATCTCATCCATGGTTCACCTTGATAGTCCGAGCCCCTGGAAAGGTCTCGTCAGAATATGCAATGAACAGATTAACACGATCATGGAAAGGATGACTGCTGTCACAGGATGAAGCAACAAGTTGCTGCATTTGGGAATAACCCATGAATGGCTGTGTCATTAGTCTCAGAACTAATGGTAACCATGGTTGTGTGGCCCAGTCTGGGACTACCAAATGCCTGAAGCGGAGCCCTGCTCAATTTGGTGAGACATTGACTGATAAGGCAGAAAGTGTAAAAAAGCATACCTCCCCAATGTAGCGGGAATGCATTCACCGCTACTGCCCCTGGATCCGGTTCCTATGAGGCGTATTTAGGCAACCGGTGATTTAATCTGGATGCAACAGATCTATATCTTGGCAATCCATAGTGGGTGACAATCTTTTTAAAAAAAATTTGGATTCAACAACTATTCTATGTTGCCGTTAAATTTATGTGCCCTGGTGTCTGCCACCACACTATCTCTACCTAGTAGGTAGATTGCTGAGACCCAGATGTCCCTAGTAATGCAACAGTGCCAGATGGGGTTTAGCCAGATTATCACATGATAATAACTTAATTCCGCCCATGTAATTAATATATACAATTGCTGTGGTATTGTCAATCTGGAGCTGAACATGTAAGTCATGCATTTGTTGAACAGTACACTTTTTGGGGGCATAGAATGCCCCCAAATATTTTATCCCATGCATCTGTAGGATTAATGCCTCTTGCATACTCCATTTGCTGTTGTGGCTGGAATTATGTTATCAGTGGCTCCCCATCTTGAAACACTCACCTCAGCTTGTAAAGCAGCTGAAGGTTGTTTGCTCAGAATGTTACTTGAGCAACGTGAGACATTTGTTATCCACCTTTGCATCTCGGTGATAGCTTGGGCTGCCAATTGCATTGGTCTATCGAAATTACCTGCATGTTTTTGAGTGCCTGTTCCTTAGCCCGTTGCATATTCTGATAGTGTAGAGGCCCAAATTGCACTCCAGGGAAGGCTATTAATTTACCAATGACATTACCCACTCGTTGGAAGGAGGGTTGCTGTTCTTCTACCAGACTGCTGCAGGCCTATTTCTACACTTTTGGCCATAGGCAGAGTCACTGATATGATGGTTGAATCAATGACCCAATAGTCAATGATTCTGAGATGACATCAATTTGGATGTGGTCGGGTGAATGCCCAACCTCTCGAACATATGTTTTGTAATTGAAACAGAAATTCAGCTGCCTTCTGAGTGTTGGCTATGATCAGAACATCATGCAAGTATGCCATCACAAGTGATTCTGAGCCATCACATTGTTGATTCAGTAGTCCTCATACTGGTTTCCACAATTTTGTAAACAAGCTAGGGCTGGGTTTACCCATTTAGGCAACGTTTTAACTGCCACCGCTGTCGCATCCAACTAACTTCCAATATCTGTGGTATTGTTATGAATTGGTACTGAATAATATGCATCTTTCAGATCTATACTTGCCTTATAACATCCTTTGGAAAGCAGTTGCGTAGCAGTACTGAACATTTCCATTTATACTGGACATAGGAGTTTCAGTCGGGCTAGGTCTTAGAATGGCTCGACATCCAACATCCTTCTTTTGCTTGGGTAATTCATAATTAACTGAATTTGAAACCCCTAAAACTGTCCATTATAAACGCCTCTGATGTTATACAGTACCCTTCATTGTAGAACAATTGCAAACTACCCTACTGGTGACTAGTCACTAGAGGATATGTCCTGGACAAGACCAGCTGCTTGTACCACCATGGTTGTTGGATTCTTTTGCCTCCTAATTTTGCTGGGGATGTGCACTGGTGCATTCCAATGGCGTAGTAATGGGAGCTCGCCCCGCACCAGCGTTTGTGACCCATCTGAAGGGGTATGGTTGACGAGGCGGCATCATGCAGTCTTCGCCTCGCCATCTGAGTTATTGGCTTACTTTGCCAGAACCTCACCAAACAACAAGTTTGGTGGCTATGTTGGATGATCTGCACAGTGCTGCAAATTTCGGATTCAAGTTGGCTTGATGCCGTTTTCCGTCAGGCAGTTTGATCTCAAAGTGGGCGTTACACAGCAGGGCTAACATGTCCGCTGTGAGTTTGATAGTGGTGCCCCTTTGGCTGACTGCCCAAAGCCGCTATACCTGATCCGATTAGTTTTAAGGCTTTCTGTAGCCTGGTTCATGCAATCGCATGGTTGCACCCATTTGCCCCCAGGTGCATTGGTATACAGTGGGCTCTCTGAGTGATGCACACATTACAGGTGCCTCATATCGTTTGGGTATTTCATCCATTGTTAATTCTTGGAACTGGTGAGAGGTCATGTAATTAATGTTTCTGGCCAAATCTTTTGCCTTACCAGTTCCTGCCGGCATGATGAATTTACATTCCACATCCGGCAACCGGGAGCTAAGCTCTTGGCTTTGGGGCATGCTTCTCTGCTATACCACCAACTTCAGGGGTAGACTCATACAGCCCTGGCTCTCCCTGCTCATGCATAAGAGAGGTATCATGCAGCCCAAACGTGGCGCTGCTCCATTTCTTCACCCGTTCCAGCCGGTATGGCGAATTTACCTGCCACATCCGGCACACCTGGAGTGCAGCTCGTGTGCTTTGGGGTATGCTCTTCTGCAGTAACACCAACTTCAGGGTCAGACTCTTGCTGCCCTGGTTCTCCCGGCTCATGCCCAAGGGAAATATTATGCAGCCCGTGACATGGCGCTGCTGGTATGGGTCCCCATGCAGACTCGTAGGCATCTGGTTCTTGCACTATACGGACCTCTAGTAGAGGTTGCTGCTGAGAGCTGCTGGGGAACCCTGGGGGTATACCCCTGACTGGAACACCTCATGGTTGTAGCATTTCCTTTAGGAGGTGTTCCATCTCATCCAGACGTCCCCTAACGTTATTGTTGGTAGGAGGGGTGTCTTTCTGGCCTGACTCATCAGAGTCAACAGGCCTGGATAATTGGCCTTTCCTCCCGACAGGAGCAGCCACAGTGTTTCTGAGGCACCGGAGTTGCTGCCGCTGTCAGTACTGCCGGCGGCTCTTGAGCCGGCGTCTCTGGAGCCGGCGTACGCCCGCTGACCGCGGTCCCGTGGGAAGGCTTTTACTTTTACAGGCGGCACACCTCGTCTTACTTTCTGTTAATTTTTCCCATTATGGAAGCGTCCCTGCTGGTTCCTACAACCAACCTTACGGAACCTAAGCAAACCGCAGTAAAGTTTAAAACACTTACCTGCGGGTGTTTTACTTACCGCTGGTGGAGCTGCGCTCTCCAGCCCGTCGGTGCGCCAATGCGTCTGACGTAATGACGCGCATGCGCACTGGCGGGGCTTCTTCACGGAATCACTCACGTGACCCTGAAGTAAAATACCTTATTGCACTTTCTATGCTTATTTATGTGTGCATATATATATATTCAATGGTATACGGACACACTGATCTGTTCTGTATTTATTTATGCCTACAATATTCTGTTGTGCTGAAGCAAAGCAAAAATGTCATTGTCCTATCTGGGACACAAAACAATAAACTCTCTTGACTTGACTTGACATTGAGGTGCAAAGGGACAGAAACTTGTTCTCAGTTACATATCGTGTCGTTGAGCTACTCCTGCTTTTTTGTGCCTATCTATAGAATTAATGCAAGCGGTAAGACAATAGGAACAGTGCCCTATTTAATGTTAACAACAGATGAATTATGTTAAAGGTAACTTTGTTATCTGACTATATTGGTTGACATCAATGTAATAAAACAGAATTGCAGAGGCCGTTTTATACCAAAGATAGACACAACATGTTGAAGTAACTCAACGGGTCAGGCAACCTCTCTGGAGAAAATAGATGGGTGACATTTCAGGTCTGAAGAAGGGTTCCGACCTGAAACGTCAGCTATCCATTTTCTCCAGAGACGCTGCCTGACCCGCTGAGTTACTCCAGCACTTTGTATCTATATTTGGTTGATATCAACTTGTATTCTGGAAGACTTCCTTTTAAATTGTACTGTTTACAACCTGTTCCTTTATATTGCACTTCTAGTTAATAATGTACCAACCAGATGTGCCATAAAAACAACATATTTATTCTTGTGCAATAATTCTCACACAAAATACACCTCCAGTTATATAGCACCACTCAGTTTGAGGTTGAACCCTGACCAGAATCGTCAACTTTCCATTCCCGCCACAGGTGCTGCCTGACCTGCTGAGTTCCTCCAGCACTTTGTGTTTCACTCAAGATTCCAGTTACTCATGGCTCTAGTGCCCAAGAACCTCTGCAATGTTCCAAAGTGCTTTTGGCAAATGAATACCTCTGATGTGCCATCACTGTGGCAATGTAAAAAAGCAAGTCAATCCTACATTTCTGAATATATTCAAGGGATTTTGCTTCCATGAGGCTTGCATGATTATCCATTCACACTAAGAAGGGAATTAGTGAATGGTGCACACCTAAATTACCTATAGATACCTGTGTCTGCTTAACCCTAACCCAGGAATTGAGGGAAGGGAAAGTTGACAATTTGAAGAAGGGTCCAGACCCAAAACATCGCCTGTACATTCTCTCCACAGATGTTGCTTGACCCACCGAGTTCCTCCAGCACCCTGTGTAGGAAAGAACTGCAGATGCTGGTTTAAATCGAAGATAGACACAAAATGCTGGAGTAACTCAGTGGGACAGGCAACATCTCTGGAGAGAAGGAATCTCGAGACCCTTCTTCAGCCACAGGTGATGTTTTCGGTCATAAATTCTACAAAGTCAGAAGAAGGGTCTCGACCAGAAACGTCACCCATTCCTTTTCTCCAGAGATGCTGCCTCTCCCACTGAGTTACTCCAGCATTTTGTGTCTACTTCCTCCAGCACCTTGATGTTTTGCTCAAGATACTAGCATCTATAGTTTCTTGATTCTACAGTTAACAATTTAATCAGTTGTACGAAACACCTTGGCCTAGAACCTTTATCAATTCCAGCATCCATTAATGTGAGCAAAAGGGACAAAAATTACAGATGGATGTACATAACAGGAGAAACAACAAACAGCAGATGCTGGTTTACCAAGAAAAGGCACCAAATGCTGGATTTAGCATTTACCAACTTAACGGGTTAGTTCAACAAAGGTTTCATGGGTTCTCCTTCACAGCACAATATCCTTAATGGGGTTCAGAGATATCTTGTATCCATCTCCAACCTAGAGAAGGGTTTCAACCCTAAATACGTCACCCATTCCTTCTCTCCAGAGATGCTGCCTGTCCCGTAGAGTTACTCCAGCATTTTGTGTCTGTCTTCAACCTACCTAGACATCCTCTACCAATACATTTGGAAGCCAGTGGATGGAAACAGCTGTGAAGGTCAATGTCTGGACCTGAGACCCTGGAGATCAATGGCCTCTCAAAGGACAATGTTAATCAATATATCCTTAAATACTAACACGCTCCCACTCCAGCCCAAAGTACACCACTAATCAATCACCACATGCCCATCACTTGGTTGAAACAACAAGACGGTGCTGAAGTTAAGACACAAAATGCTGGAGTAACTCAGTGGACCAGGCAGCATCCCTGGAGAACATGGATTGGTGACATTTTGGGTCAGGACTGAAGAAGGTCACAACCCAAAACAACCTGACAGATGAAATAGCTCATTTTCATTTCTTCCTGCCATACCCATTAGATGGACTTTCTTCAAAATCAGTCTGAAGAAGGGTCCCGACCCGAAACATCAGTTTTTCATGTTCTCCAGGGATGCTGCCTGAGTTACTCCAGCATTTTGTGTCTTTCCTTGGTAGACCAGCGTCTGCAGATGCTTGTATCTATATGGCGCTTCTGTTACTGAATAGGCACCTAAATCCTTTAGCTGGTGATCCAGAGATATGTTCAGCTCCTGCCACGGCAACTGTAAAGCTTCAATTAAAGCAGATAAATACGTCTAGAATTAAAGTTGGTATCAATAATGAAATGACTGGATCATTTTAACCAGCTGTGTTGTTTTGTTAATGCCCACCTGGGAATTAATCTACTGGTCTAAATGTCACTTTTACCCATGTGGCTGAACACTTAGAAACCTCTAAAATGGCCAAGCAAGCCACAAATTTCAGGGGCTAATCGGAATTGGAGTAGGAACTAAATACTCATTCATTTCACCACAGAATGGAGGGTAAAAATATAAAAACAAAGCTAACTAACTTCTTAAAGATTACTAAGCTTTAGTTTTATGTTTTTTAATTTATTAAATATTTAGTTTAGTTTAGTTTCTTATTGCCAGGTATAGCGAGGTACAGTAAAAGGCTGCTTGTTGCGTGCATGTATAGAACAACAAAGCTTCTCTTTGTACCTCGGTAAACGTGGTAATAATAAGACACTAAACTAAACTAAACATATTGAGTAGGAAGGAACTGCAGATACTGGTTTAAACCGAAGATAGACACTAAAATCTGGAGTAACTAAACAGGACAGGCAGCATCTCTGGAGAGAAGGAATGGGTGACGTTTCGGGCCTGGACTGTCACCCATTCCTTCTTTCCAGAGATGCTGCTTGTCCTGCCGAGTTACTCCAGCATTTTGTGTCTACTACTAGTGAAATATTGTTTCTTGGGCTGAATGAAAGTACACAGTGGAGGCTCCCTAGAAGTCATCACCAAGCCAACAGCTTGGTTCTAATGCACAGTGAAGATTTGGACTTGCTTGTTCAAGGCACATTTCCCATATTTGTTGCTGATACAAACTTAGAAGCACATTGAGCGTTGAGGAGGACAGTAATAGTATTCAAGGAGAAATTAACAGACTTGTGAACCTGTGTAGATGAATGAAGATGAAATTTAAATCACCGAATGGCACCTGGTTGAAAGAATACCATGAAGAATTATAAGCTAGAAAGCACAGTTCTAAATGATTTGCAGCACCAGAGATATCTGGTGTTATATGAGCACAATGAAAGTGTCAGTACAGGTTAAAAAAATGATTTTAAAAAAACACACTCGATCTTGGGCTTTTTCAATCTGACAAAGAGATTTTGACCTGAAAAGTTAATTCTGTTTCTCTTTCCAAAGATGATGCCTGACCCGTTGACTGTGTCCAGACTTATTTGTTTTTGTTTTATAAATAGAGCATCGAGTGCAAGAGCAAGAAAGTCATGATGATACATTATAAAACACTGGTTCAGACACATCTGGACACTACACATTAGTAAAGATGTGGAAGCTTTGGTGTGAGTGTAGAATAGACTTATCAAAATGATTCCAAAATGATTTTTTTTACATTTGTCCTTTGTACATTTTCGTATCTCTAGTTTCCCCTTCCCCTGACTCTCAGTCTGAAGAAAGGTCTCGACTCAAAACATCACCTATTCCCTTTTACCAGAGATACTGCCTGACCCATTAAGTTACTCTAACATTTTGTGCCTATTTTCGGGATGAGGTGTTTTAGACTTTAGAGAGAGATTTATATTTTAGAGATACAGCGCGAAAACAGGCCCTTCAGGCCACCGGATCCACACTGACCAGCCATCACCTCATACACTAGCACTAAATACACACACTATGGACAATTTACAATGTTTTACCAAAGCCAATTTACCTACAAGCCTGTACATCTTAGAAGTGTGGGAGTTAACCGGAACACCCGTAGAAAACCCACGCAGTCACATGGAGAAAGTATATACTCCATACAGACAGCACCCGTAGTCAGGATTGAACCCGGGTCTCTGGCGCTGCGAGGCAGCAACTCTACTGCTCTACCGTTACTTATGTGGATAGAATGCAGAAGCTGAGGCTGTTCTCCTTGGACTAGAGCAAGTTGGGAGGAGAATAAATAGCAGTATTTAAGTTCACGAAACGTAAGACAGAAGAGGTAGACAAAGCCTGGTCCCTTTAGTGGAGGAATTTAAAAAAAGATGACGAATAAAGGTGATTGGCAAAA
The DNA here is from genome assembly GCA_035221665.1 of Okamejei kenojei. NCBI lineage: Eukaryota > Metazoa > Chordata > Chondrichthyes > Rajiformes > Rajidae > Okamejei > Okamejei kenojei. The sequence goes on from CM069164.1 coordinate 26,936,502, forward strand.
CGAATCAAAAGTGACAAAAGAAAAATGATTCTACACAATTAAAGGTTAAAATCTGCAAATCTCTGCCAGAATTGAAAGCAGTTTTAATTGCATGTTATTCCATTTTTCCTTGTGACATATGAGGCGACGTTTTGGCCCATTGAGTCTATGGCGACTCACAAAGCAATCTCATTCTCCCACTGATTTTCCCTTTAGCCTACCCGTCGCACATTCCCATCTATCCCACCACCCACCTACACTGAGGGCGATTTGCCGATTAATCGACCTATTCCCGTGTACAAAAGGAGCTGAATAAGTGTCTGAAAGAAAAGATTTTACAAGGCCATGGGGAAAGACCAGGAGAATGGGGCCAGCTGGGATTCACATAGATAGAGTGAGGATTCAGTGGACTGAACAGTCTGTTACTGTCCTGTAATGATGCTATTATTCTATGAGTTGCACCACTTTATAGTGAGTTTGGTGTTTGAGAACTTACGTCACTTCCTGACGGCTCAGTGCTCTCACGCCATCATAGAGACACTTCTGTGTTGTATGGTCAAACATCTGTGAATGCTCTTTACTGTTGAGGGGTTGCCTCAAAGAAAGCTTCACACCAATCCGTTCTGTCCCACAAAGAAAAGTCATGGAAGAGCCACTGATAAATTCCAAAAAATTCCAAATTCAGAAGAAACCTCTTCAGCCAGAGTGTCTGGAATGTGGATTTTGCACAAAAGGAAAACAAGACAAATAGTTTAGTTTTAGTTTATTTGGAGATCCACCGAGTCCTCGCCGACCAGCGATCCCCGCACACTAACACTATCCTACACACACCATGGACATTTTACAATTTCACCAAACTGTACCTCCTTGGAGAGTGGGAAGAAACCGGAACTCCTGGCGAAAACCCACGCAGGTCATGGGGTGAAACGTACAAACTCCGTTCATACAGCACCCAGGTGGTCAGGATCGAACCCTGGTCTCTGGCGCTGTAAGATAGCAACTGTACCACCATCCCACTATGCCGCCCAAATAGCACGGGCATTTAAGGGGATAGCAGGCGAGAAAGAAAGTGATAGATCGGGTCGGTTGCGGAGGGTGAGAGGAGTCGTACCAAATGGCTGGTTTCTCTGCTGTGCATTTAATTTAGTAATTTTGTTTAAAAAAAACCTGCCGGCCTCTTCAGTAAATCTTCGTCTGCTCCTTTGCTCACTTGCTGTGCTCTTCACAGATGGATTTGCAAAGCATAAGTGTTTATTGCTGATTAAGTGGCTTGTTTGATGCCTAAAGAAGGCTCAGCAGCATTATTACAGGTGCCGTCTAATTGCTTATCAGTTGCAAGTGCATTCCAAATGACATCAATCTTGCAAAAATATCACTTTTCAAAGTCATGCCTTTGCAGCAGAATAAAAGCACAGTTTATCATATTTTCTGTATTCAGTGAGAATTTCTTCGCCATCATCTCACTGTGGCAAAAGTTGGCGATACACTTGCTTCCAAGCCACAAGGTTGTAGGTTCAAGTGCTGCTCCACAGACTGCTGATGGACCTGTGGAGTATTGAGGAACATCTGCACTATCCACGGTGCATCTTTCAGGTGGATAAGTGAAGGCTTGGCGACAATGAAAGATTGAATCACAAAGTGCTGAGTTAGTTTAGTTTAGTTTTAGTGATACTGCACGGAAACAGACCCTTCGTCCCACCGAGTCCGCCCCAACCAGCGATTCCCGCACATTACACATTACACCCTACACACACTAGGGATAGATTACACATACATCAAGCCAAAAGACCTACAAACCTGTATGTTTTTTGGGATGTGGGAAGAAACCGAAGATCTCGGAGAAAACCCACGCGGGTCACGGGGAGAATGTACAAACTCCGTACAAACATCACCCGTAGTGGGAATTGAACCCGGTTCTCCAATGCCACAAGAGGTTTAAGGCTGTGCCACCGTGCCGCCCATAAGTTAGCTTACAAGGTAAGGCAGCATCCCTCAATGTCAAGGACCCAGAGTTCTCTTCACTCATGTGGCCAACAATGTGAAGTTACTTTCAATAACTGGCATCAGTTTTATTAAAGGTTTACTTTAGTTTAGATTAGTTTTGTTTAGGTTACGTTCATCCGTTCTTGGAGAGGAATTAGGCCATTCGGCCCATCAGGTTAACTCCACCATTCAATCATGGCTGATCTACCTTCCCCTCTCAACCCCATTCTCCTACCATCTCCCCTTAACCTCGAACACCCGTACTAATCAAGAATCAGTCAATCTCTGCTTTAAAAAATATCCACTGTCGGCCTCCACAGCCTTCTGTGCCAAAGAATTCCACAGATTCACCACCCTCTGACTAAAGAAATCCTATCTCATCTCCTTTCTAAAGGTACGTCCTTTTATTTTGAGACTTTGGCCTCTGGTCCTAGACTCTCATACTAGTGAAAATATCCTCTCCACATTCACTCTATCCAGACCTTTCACTATTTGGTAAGGTGAGGTCCTCCCTTTATCCTAAAATCCAACGCTTGATGCCTTCAAACGCTCATCATATATTAACCCAATCATTCCTGGGATCATTTAGTTAAGTTTAGTTTAATTAAGTTTAGTTTAGTTTAGTTCTCATTTACTGAATATATATTTTATTCTCCCACTGTAGCATATAGTTTAGTTTAGTTTAGTTCATTATTGTCACATGCACCGATGTACAGTGAAAAGCTTTTTTCGTTGCATGCTATCCAGTTAGCAGAAAGACTCCATGATTACAATCGAGCCGTCCCCAGTGTACAGATAGAGGATAAAGGGAATAACGTTTAGTGCAAAACAAAGGCCAGTAAAGTCCAATTAAAGATAGTCTGAAGGTCTCCAGTGAGGTACAGTAGATGGGAGGTCAGGACCGCTCTATAATCGGTGATAGGATGGTTATGTTGCCTGTTACCTTGCTTCTGCTGGTTAATAGACAGCAATTTTCAGTGCAAGGTGTAACTCTCAGACCTGCAATCCTAACTCCGCCACATCGCAGCAATTGGGTTGTTTTAAGGTTTATCTTTCTTTTGTCTTTAAAACTATTTGAGCAGCATAACTGGTTCAGGAGAAGCATTCAATTAATGTTGCCTAGTAACTCATTTCAATCCCAAAGGTTACTTTCAATGTCACTATCGAAACACTCACTTCAACATTTTTAAGTCCTAATTATGCCCCAATTTGACATCAGTGATACCACACTAGCACCAAATATTTGATATTACATCGGCAACTTGACATGAGAGGAGAACCTACCACCGATAGTGATTGTATTTCCCAGTCAGTTGTCACTGTTTAAGTTAAATCACCTAAACTTAAATAAATAGAAATCTGGCAGACAATTGTATTACATTTAAATTTTAAGTGCTGAATAATTAGATCACCTCTGTTAAAAAATCGTACTGGCAGATGGAGCTGATCTCTGTTATTTGAGAGTAACTCCTAACAGAGCCTGTCCCCTGAAAGCTCCTTAAGTCTGACATTGATAGAACCAAAGATAGACAAAAATGCTGGAGAAATTCAGCGGGTGAGGCAGCATCTATGGAGTGAAGGAATAGGTGATGTTTCGGGTCAAGACCCTTCTTCAGACTGATGTGGGGTGGTGGGGGTGGGGGGGGGGGGCGGGAAGAAGAAAGGGACAGTAGGCTGTGGGTGAGCTGGGAAGGGGAGGGGAAAGAGGGAGAAAGCAAAGACTACCTGAAATTGGAGAAGTCAATGTTCATACCGCTGGGGTGTAAACTACTCAAGCGAAATATGAGATGCTGCTCCTCCAATTTATGGTGGGACTCACTCTGGCCATGGAGGAGGCCCAGTCGGTCAGGCAGGATCTCTGGAGAGAAGGAATAAGTGACATTTCGGGTCGAGACCCTTCCTCAGACCCAAAATGTCATCTATCCTTTTTCTTCAGAGAAGCTGAGTTACTCCAGTATTTTGTGTCTACCTTCAGTTTAAACCTGCATCTGCAGTTCCTTCCTACACATTGACAGAATCAACACAGCTAAAGGTTTCTGCAAGTTATCCCACTCTGTAAACCAATGAAGGATTGTTTATTAATAGGCAGGCAATAAAATAAATGTATCTTTTTTGCTTCAGGATGATTGTAAGTATATTGTAGTTATGGAAAGTTTATGCCTGCCAGAGTGAGTTTGAGTAAAATGATATAGAAACCTATGTCCAAATGAAAGAAATGAGATTAAAATCAAAGGTTTTCAGAATATATTTATTGTTCAATATATTTTATATTTATACTCTGACACTAGATATTTTTACATACAGCCAACATGTTGCACATGTGTTTCTGTAATGATGTGCTATATATACATATGTGAAATAATGCTGAATATTTTCTCATAATTGTAGTTATTAAAGCATAAAGGAAATATTTATATGTTATGAAAGTTAACATCTGGAGAACAAATGGGCAGGAGAGTTTAGACAATAGCACCCTGAGCTCTGAGACAGATGTTTACAGATCCGAGCTCCATCCAGGTCTTTACCTCAAAATGAAGGGTGACTATTCATAGTGAATGGTGGAGCCCTGGATACTTCGAATACTTGGGCTTGTGAATACTTCTACAAGTGTTGTAGAGCAGACAGATTTAGGCATACAAGTACATAGTTCCCTGAAAGTGGTGTCACAGGTAGATAGAACGAAGAGGGTGATCAAGAAGGCTTTTGATGTCTCCTCCTGTGATCATTAATAATATTTAACCCCACTCATAAAAGAAAGGCTTTTGATTATTTGCCCTTTGCAGAAGTCCAGATCCAAAATATCATGTTCATAATTTTTTAAGTCATAGATTCAGAATTAGGCCATTCAGCCCATTAAGTCTACTTCACCATTCAATCATGGCTCATCTACCTTTCCCTCCAAACCCCATTCTCCTGCCTTCTCGCCATAACCCCTGACACCTGTACTAATCAAGAATCCATCCATTTCCACCTTGGAAATACTCATACTGGGTGTACGGTGACAGGGAGAAGTGGAGAGAGAGGGTTTTAAGGGAAATGCGTAGCTAGGCGGTGGGAATGAGAGTGCGGAGGAGGGGAAAGGACTAGGGTGATGAGAGATGGTGAGAGAAATGCCTGCACACAGGGGTGGGGATGGGATGCAGGGGGAAAGAGATGGGGAAAGGGAGGGAGTTACTTGAAATTGGATAATTCAATGATCATACTATGTTGCAGACCACTCAAGCATAAAATGAGGTGCTGTTCTTCCAGTTTGCATGTGGGCTCACTATGACAATGGCAGAGACCATGGACAGAAAGGACGATATGGGAATGGGAAGAGGAGTTAAAATGGTTGGCAACCAGGAGATCAAGCAGGCCATGGCAGGCAGAGCGCAAGTGTTCGTTGGAACGATCTCCTAATCTCCTCTTGGCCTTGCGTACAGGAGGCTACATTGGAAGCAATAGGCAAGTTGGAAGGGGTGCATGTCTACATCTGTCACATCTGGATGTGCTGCTGGGATTCCTGAATGGAAGTGAGAGAGGAGGTGCAGACTCAGTTTTGCTAAGATTAAAGAAGGAGGCTTATCTGATAACAGACTCAAAGTCTGATAAATAATTCCAGTTTATTTGCTGACATCTCAAGACCTACCATATTATTTGGAATTTTATAAAGTCACTACAGGGCAGCAGAGTGGCAGAGTTAATACATTACAATGCCAGAGACCAGGGTTCGATCCTGACTACAGGTGCTGTCTTTAGGGAGTCTGTATGTTCTCCCTGTGACCACGTGTGTTTTCTCCGGGTGCTCCGGTTTCCTCCCACACTCCAAAAAACGTACAGGTTTGTATGTTAATTGGTTTGGCAAAATTGTAAATTATCCCTAGTGTGTGTAGATTGCTGTTAATGTGCGGGGATCGCTGGTCGGCGCGGACTCAGTGAGCTGAAGGGCCTGTTTCCATGTTGTATCTCTAAACTAAACTAAACTAAACTAAACTTAAAAGTCGCTGAAAGAAGCCTCATCCCGACTCCATTAGAGCATTCAATATGAAAGTCCGTTCAAAAATCTTGAAGTTAAAACTATTCTGGTTCTAACATTAGCCTCTGATAGGTGCCAAGTTTTCATTGCAGAAGAAAGCTAGCAAGCATTTTTCAGATCTTACATCCTCAAATATGACATGCATTAGGAATGTAACACAAAAGCAGACAATGATGCTAAAATGTTACATACTGATTTATGAACTGTTATATAGTACAAGAACAAAAATCAGCTCTGACAATACATCACGAGTAAATCAGAATATTCTATTGAAATACCAAGCATTTTCACTTTCATCCAAATATTGTATGGGCTGCAACTGGAAGGAATATATTTTCCTTTCATTGAAAGGAAGATTTAATAAGGATTTTTCTTTTAATCAGTTGAACTTAACAAGCCAAATAAAACACAGTGCCAGTTCTTTGTGTGGGATTTGTAACCTCTGGTTTTGTTTGTGAAATAAATTGGACAACTATGAATCATTTTAAACAATGTTCCATTGACATTTCTGAAATAGCCGCTTTATTACTAAAGACATTGATAATCAGCATGTGACAGACACAAAATGCTGGAGCAACTCAGCGGGACAGGCAGCATCTCTGGAGAGAAGGAATGTGTGACGTTTTTGGTTGAGAGCTTCAAACTGAATCTTCAGACTCTCCCCCCCCCGCACCCCCCCCCCTCCCCCCACCACCAGGAAGGTCTTAAAGACTCCCATTTCTTCCTTGACCACAGAACCAGTCAATTTCTTCTAAGATAGAGTCAAAGAGTGATACAATGTGGAAACAGGACCTTCGGCCCCGCTTGCCCACACCGGCCAACATGTCCCAGCTACACTAGACCAAACTGCCTGCGTTTGGTCCCTATCCCTCCAAACCTGTACCTGTCTAACGTTTTTTTAAATGTTGGGATAGTCCCTGCCACAATACCTCCTCTGGCAGCTAGTTCAATACACCCACCACCCTTTGTGTGAAAAAGTTACCCCTCAGATTCCCATTAAATCTTTTCCCCTTTACCTTAAATCTATGTCCTCTACTCCTCGATTCACCCACTCTGGGCAAGAGACTCTGTGTATCTACCTGATCTATTCCTCTCACACCAACACTCTCCTCTGCCTAGAAAAACTGGTCCTTTATTCCTCAGTCTGAAGAAGGGATTCGGCCTGAAATGTCACCCATTCCATCTATCCAGAGATGCTGCCTGTCCCACTGAGGTACTCCAACAACTATCATCGGTGTAAACCAGCATCTGCAGTTCCTTCCTATACATGATAATCAGCCTGTAATGTGTGCAGTATCTGAATCATAAATGTGTACACCAGGTGCCAGATAAGGCTAGGTAGGAGCATTTTAATTTTAGGATGTTTGAGATTAGATCGCTCTGCAGAGGTTTGATTATATAATCAGTTCTAATACCAACAGTGATAAAAGATGCTGAATTATTCGATGACTCGTATTGCAAATCACAAACGTGCTGAATGAACAACAGGGGGTCAGGAGATATCAAGAACCAGTGGACATAGGTTTAAGGTGAGGAAGGGGAAATATTTAATAGGAACCTGAGGGGTAACTTCTTTACACAAAGGGTGGTGGGTGTATGGAACGAGCTGCCAGAGGAGGTAGTTGAGGCTCGGACTATCGCAACATTTATACAGGTACATGGATAGGACAGGTTTAGAGGGATATGGGTCAAATGCAGGCAGGTGGGACTAGTGTAGACACTGTAAGACTATGACTATGACTACATCGATGCTGGGAATGGACAGATGATGTTTCAGGCTGGGATCCATCTTCAGACTGAATGAGTATGAAGGAACTGCAGATGCTGGTTTAAACAGAAGATAGACACAAAAAGCTGGAGTAACTCAGCGGGACAGGCAGCATCTCTGGAGAGACGGAATGGGTGATGTTTTAGGACAAGACCCTTCTTAAGGCTAAACGGTTTGATGAGTCATCTAGATGGTGTTTCAATTTAGTTTATTTTAGAAATACAGCATGGAAACAGGTCCTTCGGCCCACCCAGTCCATGCTGACCAACGATCGCCCGCACACTAGTTCTATCCTACTCACACTAGGGTCAATTTGCACAAGCCAATTAGCCTACAAACCTGTACATCTCTGGAATGTGGGAGGAAACCAGAGCCCCTGGAGAAAACCCATGAGGTCATGGGGAGACTTTCTTTCTAGGAGTACAAACTTTCTAGAGACGTAGTTGGGATCGAACCCGGGTCTCTGGCACTGGTGAAGGATGTCGATCCCAAGGTAGTGGTGTGGAGTTTAAATTTCCAGACTAGAAACATGCGGCAACAATCGGGAACACTGAGATCAAATCTCAGCAAGGCAGCTGTGGAAGTTCAACTTAAGTTGGAATTTAAGTTGGAATTGTAAGTTGGAATTTGAACAAAATTAGTCGCAACTATTGATGGCACCACTAAAATTAAACCCCTCTCGTGCAACAATGTCCTTCATGACGAGATTTGTTTTCCTCACTTGGTCTAGTCTATATCTGATGGATTCCTTTCGAGAGATACAGCGTAGAAACAGGCCCTTCAGCCCATCGAGTCTGCGCCGACCAGTGATCCCCGCATACTAACACTATCCAAACAGTCTAGGGACAATTTACATTCATACCAAGCCAATTAGCCTACAAAACTGTACATATTGGAGTGTGGGAGGAAACCAGTACTTTTTGGGGAAAACCCACGCAGGTCACAGGAAGAATGTCCGTACAGACAGCCCCCATAGTCAGGATCGAACCAGGGTCACACTAAGGGTTGTTGTAAGGCAGCAACTCTGCCACTGCACCACTGTGGTGCTTCATGCAGGGGAACACCCAACACGTTGGTCATTTCAAGGATTGGTCAAGATGGGCAATAACATGTCAGATCCAGAAAAAAATAACAGATGTACAAAAGACTTCAGCCAAGATAAGCAAGTCATATTCCCAGACACACTGGCCTTCATTTACCGCTTCTGTAGCAGAGAAGAACATCATGTCCCGCTGAGTTACTCCAGCATTTGGTGTCTATCTTCAGTACAAACCACCATCTGCAGTTCCTTCCTACATAGAAGAACACATTCTGGCCAATGCTACTTCAGATGTTCAAGTTCCCATGTCTCATATCTACATGGCAGTAATATATCATGGGCTGTAAAGTATTTTGTGATTTATCTATTCTAATCTACCGTGACATCTTGAGGTAGTGAAAGTTCTCCAGAAGTGCCAAGCATTCCTTTCTGTTGAACATTGATCAGTTCAGTTCAGTTTTGATTATTGTCACGTGTACCGAGGTACAGTGAAAAACTTTTGTTGTGTGCTATCCAGACAGGAGAATGACAATACATGATTACAATCGAGCCATTTACAGTGTATCAATAGATGATAAGGGAATAAGGTTTAGTGCAAGGTAAAGCCAGTAAAGTCCATTGAACGATAGTCCGAGGGTCACCAATGAGGTTGATAGTAGTTCAGCGCTGCTCTCTGGTTGTGGTAGGATGATTCAGTTGCCTGATAACAGCTGGGAAGAAACTGTCCCTGAATCTGGAGGTGTGTGTTTCCACATTTCTATCTTTTGCCTGATGGGAGAGGGGAGGCGAGGGAGTGGCAATCTGTCACTTGAAGAGCCACATGTTGCTCATATTATTTGGAGTATTGTGTGCAGTTATATCTGACCCGCTGAGTTACTCCAGCACATTGTGTCTTTATTTGTAAACCAGCACTTGCAGTTCCTTGTGTCTACATTAATTTGATTGACGTTAGACGTTAGACTTTAGAGATATCGCGCGGGAACAGGCCCTTTGCCCCACCGAGTCCGCACCAACCGTACAATAACATTATCTGACACACTAGGGACAATTTACTATTTACAGAAGTCAATTAACCTACAAACCTGCATGTGTTTGGAGTGTGGGAGGAAACCAGAGCACTCGGAGAAAACACGCGTGGTCACGGGGAGAATGTACAAACTCCGTGCAGACAGCACCCGTAGTCAGGATCGAACCCGGGTCTCCTGCACTGTAGTCAGGATTGAACCCGGGTCTCCGATGCTGTAAGGCAGCAACTCTACTGCCATGCTGCCCATATTGTTTGAGCTTATTTTGTTCTCCTGAGTCATGCAAGTTTTACTAACATTTGGTCAGAGTTTACGACATTGCCTGCGCAGGCTTTAATTGCTCGAGCAGGCAGCTGCATGGATTTACTTGCAAGCCTTGTGGCAGGGAAGCATTAGACAAATATTACCTTTGCAAATAAAACACATGTGAGAAACACCACTCCGAATGCACATGGATGGATCATAAACAGGGACTGATTTGCATGTGAGAGCACACAAAGTCTGTTAAATGCATGCAGAAAAATTATATAAAACAAAGTATAATTGTATAAGAAAGGGAGGCAGGATGGCGCAGCGGTAGAGTTGCTGCCTCACAGTGCCGGAGACCCGGGTGCAGTCTGTACAGAGTTTGTACGTTCTCCCCATGAACTGCGTGGGTTTTCTCCGGGAGCTCTGGTTTCCTCCCACACTCCAAAGACGTACAAGTTTGTAGGTTAAGTGGATTTTTATAATTTTTAATTGTCCCCAGTGTGTGTAGGATAGTGATAGTGTGCCGGGATGGCTGGTCGGCACGGAGATTCTTCAGGCAGATTTAACCAGAATTTGCCGAGGCATGGATTGATCAGAGGTTGTCAACATACACGGGGCATCGTACCTCATCAATCTCAGAGGGCTTTTTGAAGAGATAACCAAGATGATTACAGTATCAGAGATATAGCGCAGAAACAGATCCTTCAGCCAACTCAGTCTGTGCCGACCAGCAGCTATTTTGCCCCTCCGCCACCCCCCCCCCCCCCCCCCCCACACACACACACAAACACACCCTGTACACTAATGCCCCTGTCCCACTTAGGAAACCTGAACGGAAACCTCTGGAGACTTTGTGCCCCACCAAAGGTTTCCGTCCGGTTCCCGGAGGTTTTAGTCAGTCTCCCTACCTGCTTCCACTACCTGCAACCTCCGGCAACCACCTGCAACCTCCGGGAACAGCACGGACACCTTGGATGGGGCGCAAAGTCTCCAGAGGTTTCTGTTCAGGTTTCCTAAGTGGGACAGGAGCATTACACTATTCTCCTCAGGACAATTTACAATTATACCAAGCCTATTCGCCTGTAAGCCTGTATGGAATGTACAAACTGCACAGACTTGGTGGGCCAAAGGGCCTGTTTCCGTGCTGTTTCTCAAAACCAAACTAAACTAGACTAAAACAGAGGAACCACAGCCACATTGATGTATGATTACAACTGTGGGCAGCTCGGGCAGGCTTTGGTTCCTGAAGGGTGATATTTAAATTGGCTGAAGGTTAGGAAATAAAAAAGGTATTAGAAAGTGCAAATGCAAAATCAATTTGACAGCTTGTCTGCAAAGTGATACATTTCGTGGAAAATTACTATCAGCCAGCTTTAAAAAAGTACACATTTAATAGGTAAATAAATTGCAGTTGACTGAATAAATAACTTGCACTTTGTTTTGGATTTATTGAGCGCACTGATGTCTCTTACCACTGAACACACGACCAGTTTGCTTAAAAGCACATTTCTAACCATTTAATACAGCAATAATGTGTACGTATTTACATAGCACCTTCACTGAAGTAACACGTAATAGTTTAACTTTCTATGAATCTGCACCAAATTATTAATTGCCTTCAGCTTTCCAATATCCAGGCAAGACATGTTCATTCTATGCATCCATAGCACACAAAGACTGAAGGTACACATTGTAATTGGTGTGAATAATTAAGGGATCCTGCATACATCCAGCTAATTTTTGATTTCCTAAAGCTGATATTTATAACCAAAATAAGAGATATGCTGAATCATGTGTAGGAAAGAACTGCAGAAGCTGGTTTAAATCGAAGGTAGACACAAAATGCTGGAGTAACTCAGCGGGACAGGCAGTATATCTGGAGAGGAGGAATGGGTGATGTTTCAGGTCAAGACCCTTCTTCAGGCTGATTGTGTCCAAGAGATAAAGCACAACATTTATAGAATATTTTTACTGTGCAGATATTTAATCTTCTCTCTGACAATAGATGAAATGCTGCAATGATAATCAATGTTATCCTTTCTGGAAACCTGCATTAAAATCTCGCTTTGACTTCTATCCCCATTCCTAATACTACGAGATGTTTTCCTCTTAAACAAAACGAGAACAGCAGATAGACACAAAATGCTGGAGTAGCTCAGCGGGACAGGCAGCATCTCTGGAGAGATGGAAATAGGTGATGTTTCAAGTGCCCATTCCTTCTCTCCAGAGATGCTGCCTGTCCCGCTGAGTTACTCCAGCATTTTGTGTTTGCCTTCTGTTTAAACCAGCATCTGCAGCTCCTTCCTACACAAAGCCAGAACCGTCCCTGACAAAACATACTATTTTCATAGTTTCCTTTTACTTATTTTGGAAAGAGAAGTAAAAACCAGACAAGATTAAGGCAAGAGCTAATAGAAGTCTGACAGAGTTTGATGAGGTAGACATAAACAGATTTTCCCATTTGTGGAGAACATTAACATTAGGGGGCATGTATGTAAGATGATTATTAATAAATCCTTAAAAGAATTCAGAAGAAAACGTTTTACTCAAAGACTGGTGAAAATGTGGAGTTAATTAGCACAAGAAGAGGAATAGATTGGGTAGACGGGCAGAGTTCCCTTGCCCATAGATGAGGAATCGAGAACCAGAGGACATAAGTTTATGATGAGGGGGGGGGAAAGATGTGATAAGAATCTGAGGAGTAACTTTTCACACAAAGGGTGGTAGGTGTATGGAACGAGTTGTCGGAGGAGGTAGTTGAGGCAGGTACTATCGCAACATTTAAGAAACATTTGGACAGGTTCATGGATAGGACACGTTTAGAGGGATATGGGCCAAACGCATGTAGGTGGGACTAGTGTAGATGGGACATGGTGGTCGGTGTGGGCAAGTTTGGCCCAAGAACCTGTTTCCATGCTCTATGACTCTATGACTCTATGACTCCAAGGAGCAGTTGATGCAAATAGCATCAAGTGAAAACTGGACAAATACCTAAAGAAGAAGAAAGCCGATCATTGTGGTTAAATTAGATGAAGTTGAGTTCAAGGAGACTCACATGGAGGGTAAAGAGTGGCTCTGATCAAATCGTGAAAACAAACCAAAGAAAATGGAGTACGTGTCAGCCCCTTGAACAAGTGGGGTATGACAGGTCCAATTTTGGCCTCAACAACATTTTCCCACTCGAAGAGAGAACACTTTCCCACTTCCTACCTCTCCAAGAGAGGGTTAGATTTTGCTCTGAGGGCTAACGGAGTTTAGGGATATGGGGAGAAAGCAGGAACGGGGTACTGATTTTGGATGATCAGCCATGATCATATTGAATTGTGGTGCTGGCCCAAAGGGCCGAAGGGCTGTATGTGCCGACAGTGGAACCATGAAATGTTTACATGCAGCAGCGTCAGGCTTGTGAATGTAATTCACATCAATAATATAAAATAATTTTTAAAATCCATCAATTAAAAACCACCAATGTAAAAAAACGCAAAGTCCAGAGTGCAATTAAATATAGACCATAAACGCTCATAGTTGCTGATGTTCACTGAGGTTCACCTTGCGTTTGTCATCATCATGATGTCATCATAAAATGTGTAGGAAGGAACTGCAGATGCTGATTTACACTGAAGCCAGACACAAAAAGGTGGAGAAATCCCAAGGGTCAGGCAGCAGCTCTGGAGTAAAGGAATAGGTGGCGTATCAGGTTGAGAGGCTCTCAGCCTGAAGGGCCTCCACCTGAAACGTCACCTATTTATTTTCTCCAGAGATGCTGCCTGACCCACTGAGTTACTCCAGCTTTTTGTGTCTAACTCAATATACAGGTTGTACATTGTCACAATATGTTTATAAGTTCATTTGTTCACACGTGATTGGAGCAGAATTAAGCCAATCAGCCCATTAAGTCCACTCCGCCATTCGATCATGGCTGATCTATCTTTCCCTCTCAACCGTATTCCCCTGCCTTCTCCCCATAACCCCTGACACCTGCACTAATCAAGAATCTATCTATCTCTGCCTTAAAAATATCCATTAACTTGGCCTCCACAGTCTTCTGTGGCAATGACTTCCATATGTTCTGAGGTATGTAAACAAAGCCTTCACAAGAAATAAAATTTCTACTTTTCGTACCTACCTGAAATTGATTCCCACAGCGGATCTGCTAAGTCATAAGGTCATAAGTGATAAGAACAGAATTTGGCCATTCGGCCCATCAAGTCTACTCTTCCATTCAATCACGGCAGGTCTATCTTTCCCTCCTAACCCCATTCTCTTACCTTCTCCTCATCGCTGCAGACACCCGTACTAATCAAGCATCTATCTATTTCTGCCTTAAAAATATCCACTGACTTGGCCTCCACAGCCTTATGTGGCTTAAAACACTTTAAATCTCCAGGGGTCTTCGTGTCTCCCTGGCGTCTGAGATCACTTCGAGCCAGCCCTCGTTAAAACACACCAAAAAGCTTCTCACGTGTGCATGCGCTCTCTCGATCATTCACGCGTACCAGTGACATAATTGAATGCTACGCCTTGTGTGCATTAGCATTTCAAACACATCGTAGACCTGGAAGGAAAGTGTGATGTGTGTTCTGCAGAACCTCTATACCAGAGTACGCATGAGGCTTGTACCATACAGCAGAATCTCTGGCTTCCCATCTGTGCAGATGCAGATTCACACTGAATGTTCATCTTGAAATAATTACTGAATTGTGTTGTACTTCCAGATGAAAAAGAACCGCCAGGTAAAATTATTTTACTGATTGCATCTGAATGGGTGATAATGGCTCCCCATCATGTAGACAACTATTACTTGCGTCTAATTCAATTTTTAATGTGGCTAGCAGTGATAAAGGTGAGTAAAAGCACCACTTTGCACCACGTTGCATAGATCTCTCCACTTCAGTGTGGTTATGATCTGCTATCAGCAACACCTTTTAATGATTTTCACTGTGAAATATCATTGGAAACCATGCAGAAAATTTAAATGTGCTCTTTCTTCTGATTGAGAAATCAATGCAGATTTGCAAGCGATTTAAATCTTTGAACATAGCAATACGCACATTATAACTTTTGTGATCTTTCATTTTCTCTTGCCCATTTAGTTCAGGTTTTGCTTAGAGGCTAATTCATTCAAAGTATGAGCATTTTCCAGAGTGACATCTTACAGTGTAAACGAAGACAAACACAAAAGGTTGGAGTAGCTCAGTGGGCCAGGCAGCATCTCTGGAGAATTGGAATAGGTGACATTTCGGCTCGGAGACCCTTCTTCTTATAGCATAACATCAGGAATCAGACTTGTGACCTAAAATGGACTAATACTCTAAACAATCTGAAAATTATTTTCTTCCATTCACATTAGTAAACGGAATTAGGCAATTGTGTACAGTGCAGAAAAAATGTAACACTTTCTGGAATAAATCAAGCAATGTAATTTTACAAGCGAGTGATGCTGACAAACTCTTAAACAGTCTTTAATCAGAAGAAGATTTAAAACTGACTGAAATATACAATTTACACGAATAACATAAAAACAAACTTTTAAATGTTCCCCCTTGTCTCATTGTCTTGCTTGTTTGCATTAAATAAGGGAACCCATATCATGAGTGTTCACTTTAGGATGAATTACTTGATAATATAAGTTTACAGCTCAGTTATCATCAGTTTAGTTCATTGTCACGTGTACCGAGGTACGGTGAAAAGCTTTTGTTGCGTGCTAACTGTTCAGCAGAAAGAAAACACATGTTAAAATTGAGCCATTATAGTGTATAGATGCATGATAAGGGAATGACGTTTAGTGCAAGGTGAAGCCAGCAATATCTGGTCAAGGATAGTATGAGGGACATCAAAGGGGTAGATCAGCGGTTCTCGACCAGGGGGGAATTCCCCCCAGGGGGGGATTGCAGGTTTTCAGGGGGGGGGAATTGGGACCACAGATTAGCAAACTCAAACTGTTAGAAATAAAGGAATTTCAGTATTATATGCATATTATTTGGAATGTATTTTTGAGGCAGACAATCTTGGAAAGGAGGGGGGGAATGACATTCTGACATATGGTGAAAGGGGTGCATGCGGCAAACAAGGTTGAGAACCACTGGGGTAGATAGTAGTTCAGCAATGCTCTCTGGTTGTGGTAGGATGATTCTATTGCTTTATGATGCTTCATTATCAGGTTTTGAGTGTAATTATAGGATTGTTGCCAATAATGTGAATGATGCAATGGCATATAAAATCTGTTGAACATTGAGTCATTCACCTCCATCAGAGCCCCTGGGAACATCATTAGACAACTTTAAATGGGCATCCGCTGTGATTGCGAAGTACCCAAGTAGACTACCATTGTTTACTGGCCATGGCCGCAAGACCACATGAAATTGCAGCAAATTAAGGACCGTCACACAAACCAACCTCCCTTCCATTGACTCCATTTATACCTCACGCTGCCTCGGCAAGGCCAGCGGCGTAATCAAGGACCAGTCGCACCCCGGACACTCCCTCTTCTCCCCTCTCCCATCAGGCAAAAGGCACAGAAGTGTGAAAAAGCATACCTCCAGATTCAGGGACAGTTTCTTCCGAAGATAGACACAAAAACCTGGAGAAACTCAAGTACATTGTTAGCTGGTGTTGGGTAAGAATGATAAGCTTGGCTGGGGGAGGGATGGGGAGCGAGGGAATGCAGGGGTTACTTGAAGTTAGAGAAATCAAAACTCATACCACTGGGTTGTAAGCTGCCCAAGCAAAATATGTCATCCAGTATTGTTATTTAACGTGCTGCATATTAGCCCAATGTTCACCAACGGATATAGTTTAGTTTAGTTTATTATTGCAGAGATACTGTAAAAAGCATTTGCTTGTGAGCCAGTCAAATAAAACACCACATGAATACAATCAAGCAACACAGGGCACGGATAAAGGATCAATGGTACAACATTTACTGCAAGATAAAGTCCAAATAAAGACATCGGTCAAAAGTCTCCAACGAGGTAGATGGGAGGTCAGGACTGCTCTCCAGCTGATGAGAGGATGGTTCAATTGCCTGATAACAGCTGGGACGGAACTGTGGTTCTTAATTGGGATTACTAAAGGAATCCAAATGTTTTTAACTCCATAATAAATGTCCATTTACAATCAGACTCTCAGTCCCCTGTTATTCATTACTGAACTGGCATCAAAACCCTACAAGCCATTCAGTGCATAAATTATTGGATGCTACAACTACCAAGCAATTCAGCAATTTATTTTAATTATGATATTTCTTCTTGTTTTCTCATTGGTTTTACTTTTCATACTTTTACCACCGCTTATGTTTTATAATTGTTCACGTCGTGAAAATGAATGGAAAATGTCCCATTGGGTGACATTTAAATATCATTGATGCATTATTATGAAAATTATATCCACACAAGATTACAATACACTTAAGGAATCAAATTTGATCTATCTTACTTAAGGGTCTTGTCCCACTTACGCGATTTTTTCGGCGACTGCCTGCACCCGTCATAGTCGCAGCAGGTCGCCGAAAATGTTCAACATATTGAGAATCCGGCGACGACCAGAAAAAAATACGACTCTTTGGGCAACTACTCACGACCATACAGGTGACATGTCATACCTTTTTCTGGTCGCCACTCAATTTACAACATGGCGACCTGCTGTGACTGTGACGGGTGCCGGCACTCGCCAAAAAAATCTCGTAAGTGGGACAGGCCCTTTAATCTCTCAGAACAATGCTAGGTTCCTCCAGTTATCCTTTTCACAGTTCATTAAGTGACTCTAATGCAATTCCATTTAAACTGTTTTCTGTGTGTAAGAGTACTTTTTGCTCCGAGTTTTATGTCTTGTATTTACATACCTTGTGTTTGATTACCATCATTTAATTTCAAGTGGCATTGTGAATCCTCCTTTTCTTTCCATTGATTCCTTAGATGCTTAGCTCACCA
This sequence comes from Okamejei kenojei, assembly GCA_035221665.1. Lineage (NCBI taxonomy): Eukaryota > Metazoa > Chordata > Chondrichthyes > Rajiformes > Rajidae > Okamejei > Okamejei kenojei. Next base: position 26,954,488 of record CM069164.1, read on the forward strand.
AGAAGATGGATCTTCTGTAGGTCGGATATTCCAGCATTCCCCAGTCATTCCTCCCGATGTTAAGTCTTATATTGTGCAAGTTATACTCCAGCGTTGTGTTTACCTTTCTGCTGTGACGTTTTCACTGCTGGTTTGCAATGGCTTTAAATATTGAGCATTGACACTGTAGGGCACCACCTTTTCCTTCATCCTTTGTTATCACAGAACAATGCAGTACATGAACAGGCCTTACTGCCCACAATGCCCAGGTCAAACCAAGATAAATTAATCTCCTCTACCTGTATGTGACCCAGATCCCTCCATTCTCTCGATACCCATGTGCCTTTCCAAAAGTCTTTAAAACACCACTATTGGGTCTACCTCCACCACCACCCCTGGCAGTGCATTCCAGGCACCTACCACACTCTGTGTAACAAACTTGCTTCGCACATCTCTGTCAAACTTTGCCCCTATTGCCTTAAAGCTATGAATAACTTATTTCAATGTCAATGACAAAATGTCCAATGCCCTTAGTTCACCTGGAAATGTACCCCCTTTCTGTGGCTGCATCCATAATCCCAGAGCTGAAGTGTCCCGACCCGAAACGTCACCTATCCATGTTCTCTAGCGATGCTGACTGGCGACCCACTGAGGTACTCCAGCACTCTGTGTCCTTTTTAGTCTGTTTATCAGTTTAGTACTTTATCAGTTCAGTTTGTTGTCACGTGTACCGAGGTACAGTGAAAAGTTTTTGTTGCGTGTGAACCTGTCAGCAGAAAGACAATACATGATTACAATTGAGCCATTTACAGTGTATAGATAAGGGAATAATGTTTAGCGCAAGGTAAAGCCAGTAAAGTTCGATCGAAGATAGTCCGAGGGTTACCAAGATAGTAGTTCAGGACTGCTCCCTAGTTGTGGTAGGATGATTCAATGGTAGGATAGTTTTGTAAACTAGTCTCGGCAATTCCTTGTTTCTATTTCTGAGCTGTCTGATTCACTTCTACTACCCCTTCCTAGTTTAATATCATCCACACATGTTACCTGTTTGCTATGAATCTGTGCATGAGTGTAAATTATAAAGAATGACGCCGATATAAAGATCTAGAGATGCCACTTAATGTTCGTTCCAGCCTCATGCTGGTTCTCAGCCATTATGGACTGTTTCCGATTCAGTAACAGATACTACATTTTAATTCTTGAGTTCCAACAGCTTTAGTTTAATTAGAAATCCTCAGTGTGAAAATAATCAGATGCCTTTCACGATCTGGGAAACACGTTCTATTGTGCCTTCCCATAAATGGCACAGCTTCATTTATCCAAGAGCTTATCCAAAGGGTGGCACAATGGTAGAGCTGCTGCCTCACAGCGCCAGAGACCCGGTTTAGATTTTGACCTCTTGTGCTGACTACATGGAATTTACATGGTCTCCCTGTGAATGCGCGGGTTTCTTCCGGGTGCTCCAGGTTCCTCCCACATCCCAAAGACGTGCAGGTTTGTAGGTTAATTGTCTTCTGTTATATGCTCCTTGTGTGGAGTAGGAAGACTGGTGTGATCAATGGTCGGTATGGACTCGGTGGGCCACAGGGCTTGCTTCAAAGGTGTTCACTAAACTAATTTAAACCATACTAAACTAATTTAAACCATACTAAACTAAACTAAACTAATCAGCTCAGGCAGCATCCGTAGTTTTAGAGCACAAATTTTATCCCAAAACAACCTTTAGTTGATCTTTTTTTTTCTAGATTATCGGACTTATGGAGAGATATGAGCACAAAAGTTTAGTTCTATGTAGCAGGGTCTCAACCCGAATCATGGGGTGGGAGATTGCAACCTTCACGTGGTCCGCCCTGTTTCGACAAATGCAATCAACCCGGCGTGCACAATCAAATAAGATCAAATAGAACAAGTTATCCGACAACTTTGGGCTGTGCACGCCACACGCAAGAAGAAGATGAAGAAGAACGCGAATCATTGCCTGACCTATTGAGTTACTCCAGCATTTGTATCTTTGTTTGTTTGTAAACCAGTATCTGCAGTTCCTTGTGCTTACACTATGAATGCTGATTACTTTATAACTGCAACTTTACTCCTTGCTACCAATACGACCACTCAAAGAAAAGTTGATGTCTTCTCCATAGTTAACTCTCAATGGAAATGTCTGAAAGTTAGAAGATTGTCATATTATTTAGATATGATAAGCCACATCTTTGCTATAAACTTAGTTGATTATATTTTAGGACAGGACATGGTGAGAGCATTTGCTTTAAATGTTATAGGAGCATTTAAAGTGTTGTCTTACATTGTATGACATAATGATAAAGCAGAATCTGAAAAGTCCATGTAATTCCTGTTCTGAAGTCCTGCCATGCAGCTAAAAGATTCACGGTTCTCCCTCCCATTTTATTACATGGATAAATATTATTTTTCATCAAAATATAGTTTAGTTTAGTTTAGAGATACAGCACTGAAACAGGCCCTTCAGCCCACCGAGTCTGCACTAACCAGCAATCCCTGCACACTAACAATATCCTGCACACACTAGGGACAATTTACAATTTTACCATGCCAATTAACCTACAAACCTGTTAATCTTTGGAGTGCAGGAGGAAACCGGAGCACCCAAAGAAAACTCACGCAGGTCATGGAGAGAAGGTACAAACTCTGTACAGACAGCACCCGTAGTCAGGGTCGAACCTGGGTCTCTGGCGCTGCGAGGCAGCAACTCTACCGCCGTGCCATCTTGCCCTACCGTCAGGTGATTCACACTACAGGTTAATTGTAAGTTGAGTATTATGAGGTGTAAACAGCATATATGAGGTGTCAATATTTATCATTTATTGGATAGAAATATTGATCCCTCGCTGTACAATATAGTTCAGTTTAGTTTAGTTTAGTTAATTATCGTCACGTGTACTGAGGTACAGTGAAAAGTTATTTTTTGTTGCATGCTACCCAGTCAGTGTAAAAACTATCCATGATTACAATCGAGCCATCCACAGTTTACCGGTACAGGCTAAAGGGAATAACGTTTAGTGCAAGATCAAGTCCGATTAAAGATAGTTCAAAGGTCTCCAATGATGAAGAGGGAAGGTCTCGGAGAAAACCCACGCAGGTGATGGGGAGAACCCACTAACGCCATACAGACAGTGGCCGTAGTCAGGATCGAACCTGGGTCTCTGGCGCTGTAAGGCGGCAGTCATACCTCTGTGCCAACCGCTTGGTGTCATGGTCAGCGTAGACATGGTAGACTATAGGACCTGTTCCTGGACTCGACTGTCTGTGCTCTAATTGAATTCTTCATTAGTAAGTGTTTCAAAGATTACAGTGAGATGGCAGGGGAATGGCGTTGAGAGGGGAAAAGTGGATCAGACCTGATCGAGAGGTGGAGTAGACTTGATGTGCTGAATGGCCTAATTCTGCTACTATGATTTATGGTCGTATGAAGTTACCTACCCTCAGAGTCCTCCAATTAATCGTAAGAAAATCTCTTCAACCTCTGTGTTGTTGGTCACACGTCAGTCTGGAAAGAAAATGGAAATGTATCTGGAATGTACTGACTCCTGTAAAATAAAAAAAATGCAATAAATGAAATAAATTTATTCTTGAGGAGAAAAAAAATAGACAACTCTGCAACAGATTAAAAATAATGCGAGAGCATCATTAAGAACAGTCATAGAAAATCAAAGCAGATAATCCTCATTGTAAATAGGGGAGGGCGGTGACATCACGCTCGTTATTGCCGATTGTCCGCTAGAACCGAGTGAGGAGGGTAAATATGAACTGGTTTAAAGCCAAGTCTGGGTGGGAAGAAGCCTAGTGATGGGTGTGGGGGGGGGGGTGCAAGTGGGGTTTACATCTGGGGGGGTTCACAGTCCGGGGAGCCACATGCCCGGATACTCACACCACCATTATGCTGCCCACGCACTCCCCATCACCTTCCCACTGCCAATGGTGTCATAAGGTCATAAGTGATAGGAATAGAATTAGGCCAATCGGTCCAAAAGGCTACTCCGTCATTCAATCATGGCTGATCTATCTCTCCTTCCGAACCCCATTCTCCTTCCTTCTCCCCATAACCTCTGACACCCATACCAATCAAGATTCTATCTATCTTTGCCTTAAAAATAAGGATAAGGGGGAAATCCTTTAAGACCGAGATGAGAAAGACTTTCTTCACACAGAGAGTGGTGAGTCTCTGGAACTCTCTGCCACAGAGGGTAGTTGAGGCCAGTTCATTGGCTATATTTAAGAGTGAGTTGGATGTGGCCCTTGTGGCTAAGGGGATCAGAGGGTATGGAGAGAAGGCAGGTACGGGATACTGAGTTGGATGATCAGCCATGATCATATTGAATGGCGGTGCAGGCTCGAAGGGCTGAATGGCCTACTCCTGCACCAAATTTCTATCTATCTTTGCCTTAAAAATATCCACTGATGGCCTCCATAGCCTTCTGTGGCAATGAATTCCACAGATTCGCCACCCTCTGACTAAAGAAATTTCACCTCATCTCCTTCCTAAAATAACATCCTTTAATTCTGAGGCTATGACCTCTGGTTTTAGACTCTCCGACTAGTGGAAACATCCTCTCCACATCCGCTCTATCTAGCCCTTTCACTATTCTGTACATTTCAATGAGGTCCCCCCTCATTCTTCTAAACTCCAGCGAGTACAGGGCCAGTGCTGTCAAAAGCTCATCATAGGTTAAACCACTCATTTCTGGTATGTGGCGCTCTGCCCACTAACCACCACCTCGGTCCTCTGTACCCAAAATCCATTATAATGATGGACCGTAATACCAAGGGTTGACAGATAGATGCTCCACATTCTGCAAATGGATGAATTGTGAAAAGGTTACTTCTTGTCTAATAACTCCTGCATTCCCGCCCCCTTCTCCTCTCTCCCCCTCCCCCTCATATTGTTAAAAGTGTGAATGGTCGTTTTTAAGCTTTTATTCACAAATTCTGAAGTTGCACAAGATATCTTATTGCAGATATCATTGTACTTTTTAATGCATCTCTTCTATCTCTGATGCGAGTATCTATAGTGCTGTAGAAATGAAAATGTTTACACTTTACATCTGATAACATCTTAGCACAATCAAAGAAGGTAGCAAATTAATTTATAACTGATATTGACCACTTCCTGACCCAAAACGTCACCTACCCTTTTTCTCCAGAGATGCTGCCTGACCCGCTGAGTTACTCGATCACTTTGTGTCTATCTTTAGTGCTGACCAAAGTTATTTTACTGATGGCTCCAAAACGAAGACATTTATTCCTCCTGACTGGGACCAATCTGAGATTGAAGTAAATATTTCAACACATGATGATCCTATTTAAGATTATACTAAGGTTAAAATAATAAATATATTTTAAGTGGCGTTTCTGCAATAGCACAACTTGTGGGACTAGTTAAATGTAGACCTTGAAACTTGTGTCTACCTTCGTTGAAACTTTGCTTCAGTTTTTTGCAGGCCATTCTAAATTTAGGGATGATTTATTGAATTGTGTCTTTGCGGGTCTGTGTTCTCAGACCTTGGGCTGTTTTTTGCCTCTAACTACAGATCAAGGGAAGGAATGTATAAACAAGGAACTTCAACATTCCATTCGGCTAATTGAACCCAAATGCTATTTGGCATTGATTATTGGCACATACATTTCTTTCTCCCCGTTATATATTTACAGTTCTTGATCAACATTTCAAACAACACTGAAATAAATATTTGATCGCTAGTTGTTATCCAGAAATTAATTGAAAAATCTCAACTGATTTTCTTTTTCTGGTCGTCTAAGGCCAATATTGCTGTCATTCTAACAGCTCTGTTTAAAAGTTGCTGCTCTGATGTGCAATATCAAAATTGATTACTCCACTTGGATATTGTTTGTAGGTTAATTCTCTTCGGTAAAGATTGTAAATTGTCCCTCATGTGTCGGATAGTGCTAGCGTTCGGGAGACCGCTGGTCGGGGCAGACACGGTGGACCAAAGGGCTTGTTGCCCTGCTGTATTTCTAAACTAACCTAAACTAGAGTCATACAGTCATAGAATGATACAGTGTGGAAACAGGCCCTTCAGCCCAACTTGCCCACACCGGACAACAATGTCGCAGCTACACTAGTCCCACTTGCCTGCGCTTGGTCCATATCACTCCAAACCTGTCCTATCCATGTATCTGTCTAACTGTCTCTTAAACGATGGGATAGTCCCAGCCTTAACTACCTCCTCTGGCAGCTTGTTCCATACCCACATCACCCTTTGTATTCAAAAGTTGTCCTAAACTAAATCAAACATGTCCTGGAGCGTACACAAAAGGCTGGAGAAACTCAGCAGGTGCAGCAGCATCTAAGGAGCGAAAGAGATAGGCGACGTTTCGGGTCGAGACAGGGGCTCGACCCGAAACGTCACCTATCTCCTTCGCTCCTTAGATGCTGCTGCACCCGCTGAGTTTCTCCAGCCTTTTGTGTACCCTCGATTCTCCAGCATCTGCAGTTCCTTCTTTAACAGACATGTCCTGGAGATGTGTTCAATGTGTCATTCTGCGACCAATCACTCTGCCCACTTAAACAGACATTTTTGTTAAGTTCTATCTGATATTTTTGAAATTCATTTAAAAAACAAGTTCTCCCTTCTTTTTCTGTTGCCGACATGGAAATATTTTCTTAACTCTGAGAGAATGCGAAGCACTACAGGAGGACTGAAAACCACAGAGATCTAAGATTTCAAAGAACTTACATGTTTCACTATAAAATTCAAGAGTCAAGAGTGTTTAATTGTCATATGTATCAACAACGAACAAAGAAATTCTTACTTGTGCAACTTAACAGGCCCGTAAATGCAATAACACATCGATAATATATAATAATTAGAGCCAGGATGTTTAGGCACCCAAAAACTCTGAAATAGGCATGCAAAAAGGCATAATAAAATTACAAAAGAGGCACGAAAAAGGCATTTATTGACAAAAAAAGGCATTAAAAAGGCATGTATTTCCACCATCAAAATATGGTTAAAAATGATTAAATCAAGATATTCTACATTAAATTACCAAAGCTGCCTGGTTGCACATAATTACTAGCATTTTTTTTTCAAATTATCTAGTGTTAAGCTATGCCGCCTGTCAGACAGAATATACTTCAGTTGTGAAAAACTTCTTTCTCCCTCAGCTGAGGTCACTGGTGCATACCCGAAACAAGCTACAGACTCTATATTCATGTAAAAATACAATTAATATATAGCTGTCTTACAAGAAACAAGAGAAATAAACGATGGAAAATATCCATGTAATAATAATTTAAAGCAGGGTGGCACAGAGGCACAGCAGCAGAGTTGCTGCCTTACCGCGCCAGAGACCCGGATTCAATGCTGACTACGGGTGCAGTCTGTGTGGAAGCTCCCTGTGACTGCGTGGGTTTTCTCCGGGTGCTCTGGTTTCCTCCCACATTCCAAAGGCATGCAGATTTGTAAGTTAATTGTCTTCTTTGAATTTTGGCTAGAACGAGTGTATGGGTGATAGCTGGTTGCCGTTCACTCAGTCGGCCAAAGAGCCCGTTTTTGTGTTGTGTCTCTAAAGACTAAACTCAAAGTTTGTATAATGTCCATTGAATTCATTTTGTAATTTCAGATATGAGCAAGATGGATCATTTACTAACCTAGCTTAATCAGAATGATGTTTTCATGAAATTTTGCTTAGTTTGGACACTATGTTTGAAATGTCAGAATTTTCAGCAACTTGGCCAATGGAGCTCAAAGACATAAATTCATGTTTGGCATATTTATATCCCCAAAATTTTCATTTATATGACACTCCTTCAAATTAGAATTTTCAACAAGCTGAAATATTCATTCAACGCTTTACTCTCCATGTTAGTCTCCTTGAACTCAACTTCATCCAATTTAACCACAATGATCGGCTTTCTTCTCCTTTAGGTATTTGTCCAGTTTTCACTTGATGCTATTTGCATCAACTGATCCTCAGAGTGACAGAGTCATAGAGTCATTCAGCGTGGAAACAGGCCCTTAGGCCCAACTTGCCCACACAGACCAACATGTCCCATCTACACTAGTCCCACCTAACTGCGTTTGGCCAATATCCCTCTAAACCTGTCCAATCCAGATATCTTTCTAATTGTTTCTTAAACATTGTGATAGTCCTTGCCTTAACTACCTCCTCTGGCAGCTCATTCCATACACCCAACCAGAAGACCCATGAGGGGAGGACTGCCATGAGGGATGAGTTTGGGGTGGAGAACAAACAAATGGAATACTTTGTAACTCTGTCAGTGCCCTTTAAGTGGCAACTCTTTGCATACCTTGGGTATGCAAAACAAAGAATATCACTGTGACTTGTCACATGTGACAATAGCGTATTTATTGATTCATTCATTCATTCATTCGCCACCCTTTGTGTGAAACGTGTGGAAATATATTTACTTCAACATAACTTTAATTGTGCTTGGTGTTCTGGCACGAACTTTGAAACAAGAAATAAATATAAAACTGAGAATCAACCATTTTCTGTTGTCATTAACAAAGGTAAAAAGCAATAAGCACCAGAGAAGCAACTTGTATACCATAAGTAACAAATTATGTTTAAATTTGAACCTGAAATAACATTTGTAACCTTGCAAAGTCTTCCCCTTTATATTTGGAGATACATCTTGTTTACCTGCAAGGGGACTCATGGATGATTTGGTTATGGATTAAAATGTTTTATTGCGAATATTTTGGCTCTTACAGCTGTGAAGATAAATCATTTTCACCAGTGACATTTGAGGCCACTAGTCGCTTCTGTGCATACTCATGGCAAATTAACTGTTGCAGAGTAATGCAGGTAAGAAAAACCATTGTTTTTCATAGTTTGTTTGTGTAAAATAAAGAGAAGGCGGACCGGTGACTCTACTTTGAAGTTTACAGAGATTTGAATACTCCAACAAACTTCTTCAGGTGGACAGTAGAAAACATCCTGACTGGTTCACTGCATCACGGCCAGATAAGACAATTCCAAGAACGCAAGAGGTGCAGGGAGAGGTGGTCTCAGCCTGTTTGAAATTAGTTTATTGTCACATGTGCCAAGGTACAGTGAAAAGCTTTTGTTATGTGCTAACCAGTCAGCGGAAAGACTGGAACGGGTATCAGGGGTTATGGGGAGAAGACAGGAAAATGGGATTAAGAGGCAGAGATCAGCCATGATTGAATGGCAATAGACAATAGACAATAGACAATAGGTGCAGGAGTAGGCCATTCGGCCCTTCGAGGCAGCACCGCCATTCAATGTGATCATGGCTGATCATAGTGGACGATGGGCCAAATGGCTTAATTTTACTCCTATAATTTGTAAACTTGTGATAGCCAATACATGATTACAATCGCGCCATCCACAGTGTACAGATACACGATAAGGGAATAACATTTAGTGCAAGGGAAAGCCAGTAAAGTCTGATCAAAGATAATCCAAGGGTATCCAATGAGGTAGATAGCAGTTCAGGACCTCTCTCTAGTTGGGGTAGATGGTTCAGTTGGCTGATAACAGCTGGGAAGAATGCTCCATCACGGGCACAGCCATCCCCACCATGGACAACATCTACATGAGGAACTGCCTCAAGAAGGTAGCATTTATCATCGAGGAACTCCACCATCTGTGGCAATGTCCTCTACTCTGCTACCATGAGGCAGGAGTTACAGAAGTCTGAAATCTCACACCTCCAGGTTCAAAGTGGCACAGTGGTGCAGTGGTAGAGTTGCTGCCTTATAGCACCAGAGACCCAGGTTCGATCCTGATTATGGGTGCTGTTTGTATGGAGTTTTATGTTCTCCCCGTGACCCCATGGGTTTTCCCCAGGTGCTCCGGTTTCCTCCCACACTCCAAAGACATACAGGCTTGTTAGTTAATTGGCTTCGGTGAAGGTTGTAAATTGTCCCTCGTAGGATAGTGTTAGCGTGCGGGGATCGCTGGTCGGCGCGGGCTCGGTGGACCAAAGGGCCAGTTTCCGTGTTTTATCTCTACACTAAATTAAACTAAGTGCTACTTTCCCAAATCCCTCAAGCTCTTGAACTGCTCTGCATGGCCCTAATCCTACCTCAGCAACAAAACACTATGGACCATCTTTTAAACATCTATGTACTTTTTTCCCAATTGTATTTTTCATTAATGTCTTGTTTTGCAGAGTTTTGTTCTTTTCACAGTCTTGTGTGTTGTCTGAGACTGTGTGCCTGTGATGTAGCTGCAAGCAAGGTTTCCACTGTACCTGTACCTCAACGCGCCCATGTCCAGACAATAAATTCAACTTAACTTGGCAGACTCTAAAAGGGAAATATATTACAGCTAGCGGCAAAAGCAAAATACACTTTTAAATTTGTGAATAAAATGTCAAAGCAATGAAATGTTACTTGCATGAAAAAGCATTTATGGAACCATATTTGTCTGTCTTTACAGTACATGAATTATAATTTGTCTGCAGATTAATAATAAATCAGCTATCACATTAACTTGTACTGAAAAGATTGGCTAGCTGGGAGATTGGGAAAGTTATTCCTCCAATTTCCAAGCTTCAAGTATCATCAGCAAGATGGAAGAAAATGTCATATTTATGATTTTATGTTTTATTCTATTACTTTTCTGGCTTTGGGTCCTTCTTTAACTAAGCCTGTTTCCCTTCGTTTTTCATTTTTACAGTATGTGCCTTGCTAGAAAGTTTTAAAAAAATGACTGTTTTGAAAATGTAATGCACTGGAAACCTGTGAGCACGTTGTGAAGTCTTTGTTAACAAAATATTTTGATAGCAGTTCCACAATACAATACACATCTGACGAAACTTGAAAGTTCTGAGCTACAAAAGAAACTGAAGCTGGTAATGTGGAAGAACTGCAGGAGGTTTAAATAAGCCAGCATCTAATACCCTTAAACAATCAAATTAGTTTGTTTGTGTTAGAACTCAAATTGTCTGGAACATTCACCAAACCCTTCAGACTCAATGTATTAGCACATTGCATTTTTCTCTGAAAAATCTCAGTCATGTAGACAATTGCATATGAAAATTTAATTGCTTCAAGGCAAGATGGTTAGGTGATGTTTATTCTCTATCTTTGTTGTTTGAAGGTTGCAGCAGTTATCTGACAACACAGAAGAGAACTAACGTAAATAATGCCTTGTGCTTTAGTTTCCCTCATAATTTTCTATGAATACTCTAATTCTGGCAAAATGGAGTTGGGCATTTAATGGTAATGTACGAAAACCAGTGTATGGGTGTGCTGCAAGGTTAACTCCAGTGGAACTGAAGTTACTCACGTTATTCCGTTCATCATGTATCTGTACACTGTGGATGGCTCGATGGTAATCATATATGACTAGTGAGCATGCAAAAAAAGCTTTTCACTGTATCTTGGTACATGTGACAATAAACTAAACTCAACTCAACTCAATTGTTGAAATTGGCTATGGGCTAGTTGCATCGCAACATAGTTCAACAGCATGAATGCCCTGGAATGAAGGAGTTTGCAGACTGTGGTAGACATTGCTCAGTCCCATCACAGACACTGATATCCCTACCTTCAGAGGGATGTACAGGAGGCACTACCTCATAAAGGCAACCAATATCATCACAAAACCCACACTAGCCTGGCCACACTCACATTTCACTCCTGCTATCGAGAAGAAGGTACAAGAGCCTGAAAACTATGACCTCCAGGTTCAAGAACGGCTTCTTCCCAAGAACTATCAGGCTCTTGAACGCCACACAACATCAACCTCAGCAACTATGAATGTCTATGGACTGTCTTTAGTTGCACTCTGGACTTTGTCTTTTTCTTGTTGTACTACTATTATGGTTATAAATGTATTGACTCTTTTTGTTTATTATCTATTATTACCCATATCGCACATCTGAGGTATGCTTTTACAAAATTGTATTCCCTTCGTTTTTACTGCCAGCAGGGGTAACAGGGGAATATTTTCTTGTATTCCCCTTTCTTGCGAACGCCTATGGACTTTACCTGTTAAAACAGCGGGGAATATAGTCTTATATTCCCCTGGTCTCACATCCGGGAACTTGGCAACGTGACGCTGCGTGGGAAATTTAGAATATTCAAACGGCAGACAGGAAGACTGCCGCGTCCATTTTGGTTAAATTTTACGTGGAAGTCCGCCGAGCTGAGATGTTCAGATTTTCCTCTAGATGTCTGATATGGGTAATAATAACAATATTGACTGTCCTCTTTCGGGGGATACGACATATATTGCCCTCACTAGATCCATATTGCCCTCGTCTTCGACTCGGGCAATATGAATCTACTTCAGGCAATATATGTCGTATCCCCCTCAAGGCCAGTCAATATTCTATTATTATCTATGTGTATTGCATGAATGGACCTGTTACGCTGCAGCAAATAAGAATTTCACTGTTCCATTGTCGGTACACATGACAGTACACTCTTGACTCCAGAAGCTCTGAGGTAGTTTCTTGCTAGATATGTGGATAAGAAAGTAATCCATATTTTCATCATAATAGGAAATATTAGGGAATAGTGCTGCTTATTAAATGTATTGGGCATGTATCAATATGTTTGTCATATATGGTAGATCACTCTAAGCTATTTTGAAAATACATTGACGTTGTTCTTTTGACAATTTGAGTTTCTGAAAAAGCTTTCAATTAAATTAAGAGATGGTAGGATTTCTGTTTGTCTAAACCATTTTTAGTTAGTGGTCACACCAAGCTTATTCGACTTCTGTAACCTGTCCCTAGTGTGGAGGACATATCACTAGTTTGAGCGGGTGTTTGGATGGTTGGCATAGACTCGGTGAGCTGAAGGGCCTGTTTCCATGCTGTATTTCTAAACAAAGCTGCCTTTCTTCTCATTACCAAATACATACCGATCAATGAAAGTTCTGTTTATCTAATTATCCCACTTAATTTTTCCCCAATCTCTGCGTTCCTCCATTTTCTTTTATTCCACACTTGGCAGGCCAGCATTTAGCTGTCTATGTTCTAGACTCCAATGTTCTCCCCTTGGATCGCTCTTTCTCTACCTCTCACTCCTCCTTGCAATCTGCCTTGATGAATATGTTTCTAGTTACCTATTGGGTCTTTTTGGTTGGATTTCTAACTTTATCTGCTAAATTCCCCTCAAGTGCCTTGGAAATTCCTTCAGCTTCAGCTATGAACATGCTACACAAGTGCAAGTTGCTGTTGTTGGAAAATCAATGGGCCAAGCCTTGCTGGCTGTGACCTACAACACTGAAGAAGACAACAGATTCCACATCTGTTGTTCAGCAGATAAGAAAAATTAAAGTTAGAATCTATTTTCGTTACTTTGCTTTAATTTAATATTCCCTATTAGTTTTAAGTAATTTTATGTGTTCTAAATATTTTGTTTAGCTATTTGATAGTTGATGGTATTTTTTAATTGTTTAATTCAATTGCAATAATATTTAATATATCAAAACACTAATTGCCGGAGGAATTCGGAGATCAGGCAGGGATTGAAGTGACAACATTTCAGGTTGGAACCCTTCTTCACTGATGCCAGAACACGGTTGAACAGCAGAAGAGCAGTGGGAAACTTAGAAGGGAAACTGTTGAGAGGGTTTCGAAGAACAGGGCCTGCTTCCATACAGTATGACTCTCTATGACATAACTTTCTTCAAAGAGAGGAGGAGAACTTTTGCACTACTCTTTTGCAGTGGAGCAGTAAAATGGAGACACAAGAAACTGCTGCTGCTGGAATCTTGATCAAAACACAAAGTGATGGAGGAACTCAGCGGGCCAGGCAGCATCTTCGAAGCGAATGCACAGGTGACCTTTCAGGTCAGGACCCTTCTTCAGAAACATTCAAAAGGCGTTAACATTCATGACAGATGGCAAAGTTCCAAAAGCCAGTCTCTCCACTCCCAACCCTTTAACATTGGCCTTTTAATAAGATTTGTCATGAATATTCCAGGACTGTCTTGCACAAAACTTTGATACCATCCAGATTTTGTCGACCAATTCTACCAGTCTGATGCACCTTTGATATGGGCTACAAAATCAGGCCCAGGTACGCATGAACAGCCAAGGAGTGCAAGCACTTATTTCAGGAAGGTGATCTGCCCAATTGTAAGTTGAGTCTGATTTCTATGGCCATGGATTCACATAGTAAGCGAATAATTTCAAGAACTTATATTTTGTGACTCCTAAACTCATAATCCATTGGAGCAGAATTAGGCCATTCTGCTCCTGAGTCTGTCCTGCCGTTCAATCATGGTTGATCTATCATCCCCTCTCAACCCCATTCTGCCTTCTCCCCATAACTTTTGACATGCTTACTAATCAAGAATCTGTCAATCTCCGCTTTAAAAATACTAAATGACTTGGCCTCCGCAGCTGTCTATGGCAATGAATTCCACAGATTAACAACCCTCTGACTATAGAAATTCCTCCTCATCTACTTTCTAAAAGTACATCCTTTTGTTCTGAGGCTGTGCCCTCTGGTCCTAGACTCTTCCACTAGTGGAAACATCTGCTCAACATCCACTCTATCCAGGCCTTTCACTATTC